>OY728159.1:676514128-677764128 GCA_963277665.1 Viscum album | reverse complement strand
AAAATCCACTTCAAGTAATGAGATAGTGATGAAATTTCATGGAATACACTTGCTCTATCCATTACAAATAATTCTAGGACATTTTCCTACACTTTGAGTCATCCATAGACTTATCCTTAGTCATATTCCAATACATTTCCTTAGAAATATTACTAGAGATATCACTAAATTTTTATCTTATTAGTTTCAAACAATTAAAAAAACATTATTTTAATATCAACTATAGTGACCGAGGATTTTCATACATTGATTTTACTTCTTTTAGATGAATATTCAATACATTAAAAATACACATGCCTGATGACTATAATAGTTATTGTCTTTGGATACTAAATACATAATATTCTAATTTTCTTGAAAATCTTATAAATCTCCCACAAATATATTCTCTTTTAGTACTCTTTAAAATAATACCCTACTTAAAAAATTTCTTCATAACCTAGGGAAAGGAAACATAATAAATGGAGAACTAAGTTTCTCAGTAAGGGTAGATAAGGGAGATATGAAAGAATAGCATGTGAATAAGTGTATGAGAACATGATAATAAAATATAAAAACAATACCATGGAAATAAAATTTCATAATCCTGGGTCATGGGATATATATTGATAGTACATAAGGTGTGGATCATAAGGAAATCAACAAACTTGTATTATGAGAGCATAATATTTTCGTATGAAATGGAATTAAGGAACAAAAATAAGCATATAAAATAATTTCTATAGTAGTATAGGAACACTTAAAAGGCTATAAAGTAGAATGGGTTCACTTCTCAACCCATCATAGTAGTCAAGGTTGACTCCCAATACCATTATAGAATACAAATTCCATTACTAAACCTGGTTCACTCCATATTCCAGTCTTTTCTATATCACGGGATATAAATCTTTACACAATAAATTGGAGGGAGATATAGGTCCCACCCATCTCATGAAGAAATATATATTTATGTGTTCTATAATATCATAAAATATTCATCATATAATAACCCATGAAATGAAATGGGTTTCATAAACATTTCATCATATCATAAAATGTGGAAAAGAGATAGGTTTCATAACCCTTTCATCATAGCATAACCCAAGGAAAAGTAGCGGGTTTCATAAGAATTTTATCATGGTATAACCCATGTAAAATAAATAGGTTTAATAATCATCTTGTCTCCATAATTTTAAACTATTTAGACAAATAAAAATAATTGTAACTTTAGATCATATCCCTTATAAGGAATTTGCAAAGTCAAAAAATTTCATTTAAAATGGAAAATGATTTTGAAAAACAATTGAAAATTTATTAATTAAAATTACATTTCTTTGAAAATAAAATTTTAAAACTAAATTTTTATAAAGCATTTTGGAAATCATTTTCATTGAAAATTGATTTTTAAACTTATAAAATAAACATTAAAAATAATTTAAAAAATTTCTCAAGGAAAATATCATTTCATCTTTTAAAACCACATTTAAAACATAGAACACATTGAAAATACCTTTATCTAAAAATTTCCTTGAAATCGAATAATGTAATATTCAAAGAAAATTGTAGCAATAAATTATGTCCATGCCATACACATTCCAATAAAGACTCCTTTAACATTTTTGGTAAAATCCAAATAGGCATTGTTTTTGTAAATTACATTAAGATTTCTTTAAAAATAATTTGAATAAATTAAAACATGGGTAAATATTACTTCAATAACTCGTTCTAGTAATTATAAAATCATTTCCAAAAACATTTTTATAAAACATAGTTTTGGAAGAAAAATGGTTTTTGACCGAATAGAGAAATAAATATGATTTAAAAAATATTCTTTTCAAACATTTAGTATGTAAATAGAAGAAAATGAATGCGGAACATTTATTGTCTTGAAATAACCAGAGGATAAGAAAATTCATTATTTTATTAAGAGATGGATCATAATATTTTCTCATCATAGATGTAATCATAAACAATCATGATAAAAAATGAGATTGTAAAATAAAATGTTTACCTCTTTGGTAACTCTATATTATAAGCCCCAAGAAATAATAACATTAAATAAAACACAAAATGTCATGATAATATATAAATTCACAATATTAAATTTCATAGGGTATATATATATATAGCTACCCTAGCCTTTTACCTAAGACATTACGTGATTTTAATCATAATTATACATCAAAGTACAAGCCAACGATCTTGAAGTCTAATGTCTTTGAAGACTAGGTAAATAAAACTTAAAAAATGAGACTAAAAAATACTTATTTATTTAATCTTAAAATTGAGGTCCTAAATTCCATTATTCTCAAACATCTACATAGGGTACCATGGGGAACACATGACCCAAGGGATGTTCTAAATCACCCAGTAAGGGAATTACCATAAGAACAAAGCATTAACACAAGGACTATAAGGCATGAAATGGTGATATAAAAAGGAATCTAACATATGGAACCATAACATATAAACATGTTGTCATAAAAATGTTTCATAATCATAAAACATGACTTTATTATGAGTCAAGGATAACTGTTAAGAGCATTTCACGTAGCAGAATAAGCCAAGGCTAACCGCCAAGACTATCGCACATAACATCTCACATGACTTAACTTTACCCAATGAATTGGAGCTCTATCTAGGAACAAATATATTAACTTTTCATGAATATTTTTTCCATATAAATAATCATACATAATCAATCTTACATAAACATATTGATTACACATGGAAAGAATTATGTACCATACCCATGACACAAAGCATAACAGTTGGGTGTAACACAAAAGTGTCTTTGAAAGAAGGGAACTAACTTATACATGGAAATTCATAAGGGAAAATATATTTGTATCATGGGGATTTATTTCAAGTATAAGTGACAACATTTAGGAAATGTATTCAAGAAATTTTGGCTTAGAAACTTTTTTGAGCAATTTTAAGGAAAATACTATAGATCCTTTAAAATGGAAAAGGGAAAAATAAATTACGCAAACCCAGAAGTGAACCAGTGCATTTTTCACAATAAAAAGACTTAATTTTAAATACTATGTTGGCTTAAAATAGAAGATAAATCTCACTTGAAATCGGGTATGAATTCGGGAAGTTCCCTCAAAATAGGTTTGCTGATTAAGAAGTATTGAGGGGGGAATCACTTAAAAACATGTCTATCCCAAAAAGAGAATGATGAATGGAACATGTTATATGATTTTGTAACATTTAAATATAATTTATAAGATGAAAATAATAATAATAGATAACCTACTTTAGGTAAAAATAATGATAAAGTAACTAGAAAGAATAAAGGACGTTCGGGTTGAATCCCTCGGGAAATATCGGTATGGTATCGTGTGTACTTAATAGGGATTAATGAGAGAGATAAATGGGTTTATAATAATTTAAACATAAGTAGGAATGTATGGGGGTCTGTAATCATACCGCAGCACTTGTAATTACAAATAAAAGGGCATAACATAGAGGATAATCTTGAATAAAAGTGAAATAGAGAGGATACCATACCTTAAGTCTGTTGGTGTTCTTTACATGATATTAATTATCTGAATAATCAAATTAGGTTCATTAATTAATAATTAAAGAGACTATTATATAATTAAAATATTTAATATAACCTTTTTTTGTTCATTAATGTCCTTTTTTTGATGAGTTAAGTGGTTTAATTTCATAGTTCATGTCAGCTTGTTTTCTTGGTTTTTATGATTAGTTTACTTATTTCCATGAACGAATAAAGATGTAATATGAATGTGGTTGTTTAGAATTGAAGTTATATGAAATTATTGATCATAAAGGAGATTAAATGGTTTTAAATTTAATTTTGTTACTTGGAGGGAAGCCTAATCATTATATAATACTTTACTAATAACCTTTTGTGTTAATTGGCAGTTTTTGGCCACAGTGAACATGTGTTATTTTATAAATCAAAAACATGTGTAAAAAAGGATTACAGAACCATATATGAGAAATAATTCATATATTATGGTTTATTTCAACCATGAATATGGTTTCAGGATTAAAATTCAATACAGTAATTGAAATTTCAAACCCATCATTCTTGAATATGGTAAATTAACACAGCTCGGATGGTGTATTTACTACTAAAATAAAATATGGGTAAATGAGAGATTATAATAACATAATCAATTATAATAACAAAATTATAGTACATGTAAAATATTGGAGTTTTCATATCATTTTGATGAGTATATGAAAGAATATAAAAGTAAACAAAATAACTTGAAAAGAAAGTAAATGAATTGAAAATGTGAATTTACCTCTTGAATCAATCTTCCTTGAGAGCCTCTTAAGGGGAGAGGAATTGGAATTTTTAGGAGAATAATGGTTGTTAGAAATGGATAGGGAGATTAGGGAGAGATTTAGGTAGAATTTATGGAAGGTACAAGGCTTGGGAGGAGTGAAGAGAAGAGGTAAGAAGTGGAGGTGTTTATAGTAGAGGAGAGGATGGTTTTCATAATATTATAATCATTAGTTTATTATTTTTCCATAAGAAAACAAATAGTGATGAATCCATGACCAAGAATATTAATAAATCCATGTGACTTCTAGATTTTGGTTCTTACATTAGTTTTGATGTCATGAATAGTGAATTTAAATTATATTGTATTTATACTGTAAATTAATGTATATTACTATTCACCAAAAATTCAACTATATCATAAAAATCCCAAAAATTCACCCTAACCATTTATCAATGTGTAGAATCCAAAAATGAATTACATTTTTCAAAACAAATTTTATAAATATTATTAATTTAATATTTAATTAAAATCATAATTTATACTAAAAACCCATTTTTAAAACAATTATTTATTTATTTCAAAATATAGTTACATCGTACTTTCACTTGAATATTATTTATATACTATAATATGTAAGGTTACAATTAATTTAGATATATCACTATTAATAAGGGTAACATTACTATTCATAAGGGTATGTTACTATTCACCAAAAATTAATCATGCCTTATCAGACTCCAATAATCTTACTGATCGCAACTATGAATGTCATATTTTCAAATTCCAAACATAGAAGTGTCAACATTATGTTTCAAGGTCACATAGTACCTTGTATTTCATTGAGTGGTTGTTTCATGTGATTATATTACATGATCATTAGAATTAAATATTCGTTGAGAAACATTGGGTCATTATATTCTTCCCCGTTAAGAAATTTCTCCCTCGAAATTTGGTTTTACATTCTATTTCATAAATAGGTGCGGGTACTTTCCCTTTATTTCCTCCTTCAGTTGCCATGTTGCATCTTCTTACTTATGATTAGACCATAGTACCTGGACAAAGTGAGCAGTCTTTTTATGTAAAACATTATCTCTATGATACAGGATCGTTACTGGCTACTCCTCATAATAATGATCATCCTTCAACTATACCACCTCTTAAGAGAGTACATGTGAAGGGTTTAGTATGTACATACTTATGAGGGATAAATGAACAACATCGTGTATTCTGTACATGTTAGGTTGATGTTCCAGTCAATAGGACATAGCCCCGATACAGTCATGAATATCAAATTGGCCGATGTACCTATGAGTTGAGTTTACTTTCTTCCCAAACCTCAGGACCTTCTTCCATAGAGATATGCGTAGAAACACCATGTCTCCAACTTTGAACTCAAAGTCTCATTGAAGATTGTCTGCATAACTTTTTTGTCGACATTAGGATGCCTTGATATGCTTCATAATGGTTTTCACCTTCTCTACCATTTCTTAGACCGTTACAGGTCCTAGCAGCTTATTCTCTCCAACATCATCCCAATACACTGGTGTTCTCCACCTTTTCTCGTAAAGGGAATCCTATTGTTCCATTGAGGTGCTCGAGTGGAAAATTTTGTTGTATGAGAATTCAACCTTTAGAAGATTTTCTTATCATAATTTTTTGGAGTCCATATGACACGCTCTAAAACATATCTTCTAGTTTAGGAATAGTTCACTATGATTGGACATTAGTTTGAGGATGAGAGGCCGTACTAAAATTCATTTCAGTGCTTAGAGAATATTGGAGACTTGTCCATAACATCGAGTTGAATATCATATCACAATTGGATACAAT
This sequence comes from Viscum album, assembly GCA_963277665.1. Taxonomy (NCBI): domain Eukaryota; kingdom Viridiplantae; phylum Streptophyta; class Magnoliopsida; order Santalales; family Viscaceae; genus Viscum; species Viscum album. The sequence continues at coordinate 677,758,048 of OY728159.1, read as the reverse complement.
ATAACATGGTACTCCAGGTATCCTTACCACTTCTTTGATGTGAATCTGTGAAAGTTGAACCAATTATAAGTCCTTTAGAATTACCATAAAGTGATCTATCTTTAATAGAGGATCTACAATGACCCATATGGAATTGTTTCCTCTAGATGTCCTTGGAATTCACATGAAAATATCCATGGCAATGTTCTCCCACTTCCATGTTGGTATTGGTAGTGGTTTCATCATCCCCTTAGACTTCTTCCCCTAATCCATCACTTGTTGACAAACCAGGAACTTTGATGTATACTCAGCAATATCCTTATTTATATTGTCCCACCAAATGTTCTCTCAGAGATCTCAATACATATTTGTACCCCCTAGGTGAACAGAGAAGGCCGATCTATGTAAATCATTTAAAATATCCTTCCTTATCTCTAGATTGGATGGTACACATAATCATGACCCAAATCATACAAATCCATCCTTATCAATTTGGAAAGTAGAAGATTTCCCATTTGTAATAGCTTCCACCCATTTTGGAATTTCCACAAATTTTCTTTGAGAATCTTTTATTTTCTCTATGAGGGATTGTTTAGTAGTCATTTTAGAAAGGATTAATTATGTTCCTACCTTAATGATTCCCAATTCCAACCTCCAAAAATATAATAAGATCAGATCCTTTTCAATTATCGTTATTGATAAATATGTTGGATCCTTTTTAATTAGAGCATCTGCCACATTATTTTCCTTTTCGTAATGGTAGTAGATTGAGCAGTCATATTTCATGATGAGAAATATCCATCTTCACTGGTTCATATTAAGTTATTTTTGTGTGAATATATAGTTTAGATTCTTGTGCTCAGTCTATATCTCTCACTTCTCCCAATAGAGATAATGCTACCAAATTTTTAACACAAAGATCAATGTCTCCAACTCCATATCATGTATAAAATAGTTTTGATTATGGATTCTCAAATGCCTTTAGAAATAGGAAATCACTCTATCATTTTTTTTATTAAAACACATCTTAATACCTTCTTTAAAGCATCATTGTACACCACAAAGAGTTCTCCACTTGTTGAGAGCATGGGTTATGGCGCCTTGATAAGCTTATTCTTCAACTCCTTAAAACGGTGTTCAGATTCATGAGTCCATACAATATTTACTTCCTTCCATGTAATATTGGTCATTAGGTTTGAATATCATTAATGGTTCTTTAAAAATCATTAAAAACACCCAAATACACCTGAAAAGTTATCGATCTCCCCTAAAAATATTGGATATGGCCACTATTCAATTGCCTTTATCTTGGAAGGGTCCATAGATATCCCTCTACTGGTGATAAAATTAACCAAGAATGATAATTCCTACATTCAGAACTCACATTTATTGTTCTTTTCATTCATATTCTCCCTTCACAAATTCTTTATCATAATATTCAAATTCTCCTCATGTTCCTCCTTTCTCTTGGATTATATCATAATATAATCAATATGGACTACCACAAAATTTTCTAGGTAGTCTCTAGAGACTCTATTTATTAAATAAATGAAAATTACTGGAGGCTTGGTGAGTCTTAAGGGAGTCACTATGAACTCATAGTGTCCATACCTTGTTCAAAAGGCAATCTTGGTAATATCTTCCTTCCTCACCTTTAATTGGTGATATCCTGATTAAAGGTCCACCTTAGAGAAATAATTGGCCACACAAAGCTGGTAAAACAACTCATCTATCTGTGTTAAGGGATACTTGTTTTTTATTGTGATTTTATTGAGCTCATGATAATCAATGTAGAGGCACATGGATTCATCCTTTTTTTGATGAAGATGACCGGTGCACCCCAAGGGGAAGCACTCGGGGGTATAAAACCCTTATCCAAACTCTCCTTTGACTGCTTCTTTAGATCCTCCAGCTTTATAGTGGCCATTCTATAAGGTTTATTTGACATAAATAGAGATCTATGAATAATTTTAATTGAGAACTCAACCTCTCGATTATAAGGTAGACCTAGAAACTATTTATGGAATACATTAATGTAATCCCTCAGGATGGGAATATCTTCGGGAAAGAATATCTGCATTGTATCAATCATTTGATCTAGAAATTAGTTCTAATAATGAATTAATATCCACACATTATATAATGATTCTAAAGGATATTCATCTTCCTCCTTACACTTATAAGGAATTGGAGGTTGTTTTGGGATGTGAAGAGTGATCTCCCTTTCCGGATAGTTGATGTTGGATTTGTATAAAGATAGCTAATCTATTCCCAAGATAGCATCAAACTCTACTGAAGGAAGTATGATGAGATTTTGTTGGAGGTTCAGTCTACAAATGTTAAAAGAGGAGGACTTATAAGCCATGGACGCAATAATTTCCCCATTATCTATTCTCATAGATAACTTATCCTCCAAATTTGGAGGTGGTTTTTGAATAGTTATACTAAACTTGCAAGATATAAAAGCATGTGTAGAACTAGAATCAAATAGTATGTTCATTATTCTTGAATGAATAACTAGCATACCTATCACCACAACATTTTCCAGATCAACCATAGGAGTAGTGATAGCATAATCCCTTACTTGTTTCCTTAGAGGTTGTGATTGATTACCTCCGATAACCCTTGGATTAGGAAAATTTGTTTAGATAATTTCCATCATACTTGAAGTTGTAACATGGCACTACAGGCTGATTATTTATCTGAACCTTCCTTTATTATTTCACATTAACTAGATTCTTCAAATCATTTCAGCAAGTTTTAGCCAGATGTCCCAAATTTCATTATTTGAAGCAATTTTTGGTTCCCTTTAGAAATCTCCCAAGATTCTTATACCCATAGATTTTGCAAGTGGGATAGTGATGCATCTTTCCATCATTGAATTTTTTTTAAACCACCCATGTTTTTCTCTATTTTACACTACTTGTCACTAGGCCCATGAGACCCCTGAAATTATCCAATCTAAATTTCAACCTTGATGGCATAACAGACATTCTCGTCATAACTATAGAAGTCTCGATTCACCAATGCTTTTTCTAGAATCAGCTTTAGTCTGATAAAGAAGCGATCCAACTTACATTTAGTGTTCATGAAAAAGATAGAGGTGTACCTTGAAATCCTTGTAAAGTTTTCTCCATACACCCCGATGGACTCGTCTTTCTTCTTATTGAGTCTGGGGAACTCTATTTCCATATTGAGACCAAGGGTTCAAGGAAAATATTTATTGAAAACATCATCTTTAATACCTCCCAATCAATATAATAAATTTCCCCTTGGGAAATTTTATTCTTGATCAGTGTCCACCACTGATCAGCTTCCCCATCAAAAATAATAGACTACAAATACAAATTTCTCTTCTTCAGAGCATTGGAGGTCAGATAATATCTTGTCAATGGAGGTAATCCACTATTCCTCAAGGAGGGGATGAAAAGATTTGATAAACAAGGGAGGCATTTTCCGTGTGAAGGATATAGTAGCAACTAGATCATTCCATAGAGGTGGAGGGTGTAACACATGATTCAAGTAATTATTCATAACATGAGCCAGCTAAGAAAGTACTCTCATGGATTTTTGGGCACCCATTCCCAAAATATCAGGCATATCATTGGTCAATCATCACATTCCCTATCACATTGATTTTTGGAACATGTTCTTTTTTTCCTGCCATTAACTTAGAAAAAGAACGTAAACATAGAGGACTTGAATACATAGATATTGAGCATAAAAAATGAACCTTTTAATATAAAAGGATTATATTGTAAAGGAGAAGTATATCATAACTTTTGATTCATTATGTTTAAATCTTTGTTATCCATGATCTATTTAGTGACTTATATTCTTTGGGGATTTTTTTATTCCCTTAAAATTGGTTTTTACTAATCTCATGAATTTACCAAAGCATATTTCCCAGGAGTGTCAAACCAAGAGTGCATCAAGGATCATTGTTGTGTACCAGGATACCTCGGATCATGCTCGAAACACCTTTTTGGTGTTTTCACTCCTAGGTACATCTATGCCTGAGCTGCCTCTACCTATTTTTATCCAGATAGGGATGTATTTTTTGGATAAACACCTTACTCTATACTTACCAATATTTAGGGATGTTTTCTTATACTTCATCTCATCCTTAATGTTCTTACTAAACTTCCCAATTCCCAATCTCCAAAAATAACTATATCATCCTCTGGTACCAACTATAAATACCCTATCCTTTTACATAATATATTACATCATTTTAATCATAATTACACATCAGAGTACAAGCCAAGGATCGTGATGTATAATGTCTTTGAAGACTAGGTACATAAAACTAAAATCATGAGACTAAAAATTAACTTATTTATTTAGTTTTAAAATTTATCTCCTAACTTCCATTATGCTCAAACATCTTCATAGAGTACCCTGGGGAACACATGCACATAGGTATGAGCTAAATAGCACAGTAAGGGAATAACAATTAAAAAAAATCATTAGAACAATGAATAGAAGTAATGAAATAATGATATGAAAAGGAATTTAAAATATATATCCATAAAATATAAACGTGGAGTCATATAAATGTTGCAGAAATATAAAACATGACTTTTGTATGAGTAAAGTCTAACTTCCAAGATCGTTTCACATAGTAGAACAAGGCAATGCTAACCACCAAGTCCGTCACACATAACATCTCATGAGAATTAACTTTACCCAATGCATTGGAGAACTATATGGGTGCACCTAACTTAAATTTTTATTAATATTTTTTCCACATAAATAATCATACCTAATAAATCTTACATAAACAAAAGGATTACCCAGTGAATGAATTGGGTACCATAATCATGAAACAAAGCCTAACAGATGGGTGTAACACAAAAGTGTCCATGAAAGAAGGGAACAAAATTATACATGGACATTCATAAGGTTAAAAATATATTTTTATCATTTTGAGTGATTTCAATTATAAGTGACAACATTTAAGAAATGAATTCATGAAATTTTGGCATAAAAACATTTTTGATAGGTTTTAAGAAAATTACTACAGAGCCTTTCAAATAGAAAAGAGAAAAATACTTTATAAAAAAAAGTAGTGAACCAAGACGGTTTTAAAAATAAAAGACTTATTTTATAAATATAATTTTGTATTAAAATTGAAGATATAGTTCACTTGAAAAAAGGTAATAATTTGGGAATCTTTCTCAAAACAAGTTTTCTTATCTGGAAGTATTGAGGAGGGAATCACATAAAAACATGTATATCCCCAAAGGATAATATTGAATGGAACTTGTTACATGAGTTTGGAACATTCACATAGAATTCATAATATTAACATAAGAAAAATAGATAACCTCATTTAGGTAAAAATAAATATGAAGAAACACAATGGAATAAAGTATGTTCGGGTTGAATCCCTCACAGAATATCAGAACTGTATCATGTGTACATAAGATGTATTAATGAGAGAGAAAGGTGTTTCAAATCATTTAAAAATCATGAGGAAATTATGGAATATGTGTGTAATCAAACCCCATCACTAGGAATTACACATAAAATGGCACAACATAGAGGATGAACATGAATAAAAGTGGAATAGAGAGAATACCTTACCTTATGTCGGATGGTGTTCTCTGCTTGATATTAATGACATGAATAATAAAATTAGGTTAATTAATTAATAATTAGAGAACCTATTATATATTTAAAATATTTTTTATAATATTTTTAAAGTTCATAAATTACCTTTTTTGATTGGTTAAGTGGTTTAATTTCATTGTTTGGGTCCGTTTGTTTTCTTGTTTTTTATGATTGGTTTACTTATTTTCAAGAATGGATAAACATGTTAGATGAATGTGGTTGTCCAGAATTGAAGTTAGATGAAAATATTGAACATCCAAGAGATTATGTGGTTGTAAATTTAAGTTGGTTACTTAGATCTAAGTGGAATCATTATACAAAACTTTGTTGATAACCTTTTGGGTTAGTTGGATGTTGTTTTCCCCAATGAACATGTTTTGTTTTATAAATCAAAACCATTTGTAAAAATGGATTAAAAAACCATATATGAGACATAATACATATATTATGGTCTATTTAAACCATGAAAATTTATTCATGACTAGAATTTAATATTGTAATAGAAATTGAAATCCCATCATCCTTGAATGTGGTAAATTAACACATCTCAGATGTTGTATTTACTACTAAAATAAAAGAAGGGTAAAGGATATATGATAATAACTTATTGCATTATCATTAAAACATTACATTACATGTAATTTTCTAGATTTTTCATAACATTTGTATAATTATAGCTCAGGATAGAAAAGTAAACAAAAGAACTTGAAAAGAAACTAAAATTATTTATAAGATGAATTTACCTCATGAATCAATCTTCCTTTAGAGCCTCTTAAAGGGAGAGGATTTTATCTTTTTAAGATACCAAGGAATATTTTATGTAGGGAGAGATCTTGGGGAGATATTTGGGCTGAATTTAGGGAGGGAACAGGGCTTTATTGGAGTGAGGAGATGAGGTAAAGAGGGGGGTATTTATAGTGGATGATTGGAGGGTTTTCATAATATTATAATCATTAGTTTATTATTTTTTCATAAGACTAGAAATATTGATGATTCCATGGACAAGAATAATAATAAATTAATGTGATTTATAGATTTGGGTTATTATATAACTTATGATTTCCGTAATAGTGGATTTAAATTATAATGTATTTATATGGTAAATTAATGTATTTTACTATTCACCAAAAATTCAAGTATTTCGTAAAAATAACAAAAGTTCACCTTAACTATTTATTGATGTGTATAATCCAAAAATAAAATACATCTTTCAAAAATAATTTTATAAATATGATTTATTTAATATTAATTAGATTCATAATTTATTCTAAAAAATGATTATTAAAACATTTATTTACTTATTCCAAAATATAGGTGCATCATTCTTTCACTTGAATATTATTTATATACTATCGTAAGAAAGATTACTATTCATTAGGGTATATCACTATTCATATGGGTATATTACTATTCAATGAAATTAAATTTTGACATATTAGACTCTAAACATCATACTGATTGCAAATGTGAATGTCATATTTTCGAAATTCTAAACCCAAAAAGTGTCAAAATTATGTTTAAAGGTCACATAGTACTTAGTAGTTCATTGTGTTTTGATATCATTTGACTATCTGAAATAATCATAATTAGTAAATTTACATTGAAAAAAAATTGTCTCGTAACAATATAAACCTCATAAAAGAAGATATATTCATAACATAACATATGTCTTAAGGAAGGAAAATTGAGACACAAATCCCTTACTTATCTAGTAACTTTTGAACCATAAAACCCGTGAAAATGAGATTCTAAAAAGGATATTTAAATCCACATAAATTTCAGTAAAATAATCATAAAATAAATTCATGTGCAGTATATACACCATATAAAATAAATAGTTGGTGAATATTTCATGTGTCAAGTAGAAGTACCATGTGAGAAAGAGATACTTTATCACTTTACTAATATTTTGAATCATAATCCCCAATAAAGATTAAAATAATATGAAACTATACATACTATTAAAATGAGGATATTTAGGATAGAACTTTTCAAAGTGGTAGTATATACACCACAAAAAATAAATAGGTTGGTGAATTTTCATATGTCTCCCAAAAATAAAAGAGAGATTCTAAAAGATTTACCTTAAGTATCGACTTCCTTCGTAAAAATTAAAACCTAATTTATAATAACTTTAATTATATAAATATATATATTAAATAACAACACATATATATAGTATACCTTATATGATTTACTAATGGCCATTCCTTAATTTTTTATTAGCAATATATTATTAAAATCACGTTTTAGGTAACAAAAACTTTATTTTCCATATGTGTTTTGTTTTTTATTTTCGTTCCACTTACATTGATCATGGTTCCATCATCTCTAGAATAATAAAAATGAAATAATTATAAAATTTATAATTCTATCATACTTTTTATAATAATCATGAAATATGTGTTTGAGAAATGAATTACGTTGCAATCATAGAGATGGTTGGTCGTACTTCTTCATGTGTAAAATTTCCATTTTTCAATGGTTATTATGGAAAAAAAGTAAGTAATATTTTTTTATTTTTATAATAATAATAATATAATAAATAAATTATATTTATTTTAAAATATGTGTGTACACATTATACATGTGGTGTGGTGAAGAAAATATTTAGTTGCATCGCTTCGTGAAGGCGGTAGTCCAAAAGTACCTGAACGGCGTTATCGTCTTTTAGCGATTGAGAATTTAAGAAAGAAAATGATATATTATTTTTATTGATAAATATATAATTAATAACATAATTATTTCAATTAAGTAACTTATATTAATTAATTTTATTCTTATTATCTTCCATGTAAAGCATTAGTGAAAATAAATCACACAACTTCGCAAGGCGGTTGTCTGCCGTACACACGAGGGACATTATTGTATCCCCTAAAGAATGGAAATTTAAAAAAAGAATATATGATATAATGAACCCATAGGTATAAATATATTACAATATATATATATATATATATACTTTATATTCATCATTATACCCAAATCTGAGGTGTGGTAATGGAAAAAATGAATATCACCATCTCGTGAGGCGGTAGTCCACCACACACATGAATGATGATATTATAAACCATTTGAAAATTGTGGGGATGTTTTTAGTTAATGAACATAACATAAAAAAATATCATTATATAGATTTTACTTAATTTATTATATCATTATTTTCTAATAATAATTGAGGGAGGTGGATAAATAATTAAAATAAAAACGTTTGTTGAAGAACATTGCACCTTCTTTAGGTATCCTCCTTAGGTTTGAACGAAAAATAATTCTTATAGGGTATTTATAATCAAAATATGGATTATAGGATTAGATTAGGGATTTTTGAATGGTATTTGGTTATCTGTTGTCCAACCAAAAATGTTTTTAAGGTGTTAAGTATAGTGGAGAGTGTGTGGCCTTTTATTAGTGAGGTGAATGACACACTTGTAAATTCTTGAAAATAAAATGGTGTACCCACCATTTTCTCATGAAAAAAAGATAAAACATTGATTATTATATATATGTATACATTATAAAGTAAAAATATGTCTAGAATATATTTTTTAGGAAATATTTTAGGTCATTTCAACCCCAATATGTTTTGTTTAACCCCTCAGTAAATTCATTTTACACTAAAAGTGGTAATTAATTTTTAATATTTTAACTATTTATTTTAGCCAAAAATTAGGTTTAAATTTTTATATAATTTCAGTTTTTGTGATTCCCAATAAGGAATCAATTTTTAAAAAGTCAATTCTTGGATGATTTAAATTTTATTTTAAAATTAATATCGCATACGTGACAAGAAAGTGTGTTTTCAAAGAGAAAATGATTAAAAGTTTATAAGGAATATATATAAATATTTTGTATAAAAAGATTAAAATGGTATAAATTGTATTTATATATATATTATTGAACCAATTCTATTTTAAGACCAATTTAAAATATAATTTAACTTTATTAATAATTAAAATGATAAGGAAATTTTCTATTAAAATTCCCCACCTTTCATTATTCATTAGAAATTAATTTTTCTAGAAAATTCACAAAAATTAACCCTATTATAATTTTTAAATTATTATTTCTAAAATTATATTTTTTTGTTTCAAATAAATTTCTAAATGTGTGAAAAAAATTAAAGTAAGTGTGCAAAAAGGAGACACAATTTCATTTTAAAAAATACCATTTCAAGCATAAAATTGCATTTATTCTAAACTATTATCTTGAAAATCATAAGATTAATGTTAAATAGTTGATTTTATATATAATGTAAGAAGTTAATTAAAATAATTCAGAAAACGGTTTTTCATTTTATTGATGTATGATATATTTTTTTAAATAAATAAATTTCTTAGAAAAAGATTTCCTTTATTTTTCAAATTGTTTTTTATTTTCATTTTTAATTAATTGGTCAACAAACAATTCATTTTATATATGTGTGTAGACCATATATATTCATAATTTAGTTTAATTATATTCATACACTACATTCTAATGGCTAACTGATAACTATCATTTTTAATAATAATATTTTAATAGTACGTCATGTTTCATGTAATTATAGTGTTGCGTATAGCACAAGGAAAACTATGTGTTGCATATAATGTAATGTAAACTTTGTGTTGTGTGTAGTATAAAATATATGAAACGTTATATTTATTTTAAAATATAATAATTCAAAAAATCTGGAGTTGTTATAGGAAAACAGTAAAATATGCAATGTATATCCTAGACTCTCCACATCCTGGTCTCCATACTCATACCCAATAATCCCTTTTAGTGATCAAAATCATACCTTAGCACAACCTATACCTGCAGGAAGTGGGGGATTCATAGGTAACCAAGAATCGTTGATGTCTGAGCATAGTTTGAGTAAAACTCACTAGGACACCACAAACATTTTCCAATTCCAAACAATTAATATTCATTATATGTCCATATTGTAAGATCAAGAAAAAAATAAACATGAAATACATAAGTATGTAAAAATAAAATATAAATACAAAATAAAAAACAAGAAAAAACCCATATAATAAGTAGTTGTGTTCTTACCAATGCTTCCAAGAAACCCCAATAATGCATGTTTTGGATCATTGTTGAATGGATGTAAAGAGTATGAGAAAGTGTATCACCGCACATCACAATAAATGTCACATGAACCCAATGTTGGTTGACACGCCATGCTTGTTAGTCCATAAATCCATTTTCTGACTTTAATGGAATTCTACATGCCCCTCCCAAATGGTGGTCGTTATCAGTAACATTTCACTCCCCATGATGACGGTGCTCATTATAAGGAACAATTCAGACTCCATCTTGATTTTGGTTGTTATAAATAATTTTCATTCCCAACCTTGATAGTGGTCGTTATTTTAGACTCTACACACCCCACCTTGTCAGTGTTCATTATCCTTGAATGTTGGTGTGTACCACCAAACATGTTTTAAATAATCAGATATCTCAAAAACCAAATTCAAAGAATTATCCAACTTCATCCAATGTATTTGAATTATTATCTCGTGCATGATCTACTCCAACATCAATAAGAATTTCCATGATTTGACCAATATCATAAAATGATCCATTGTATGTTTCTCTCACTACATCATCACACATCTACTACAGGGTGGATTCTATCTGAAACCAAGAAATCTTTATATTCTGATGTTGGAACAAATGTTCCATAGTATTTTAAATAACATAAGAAATTGTATAATAGAAAGGAAAAACAATGAATATCAAGAATAGATCTCAAGAAGATACACATACTCCCACCTAAGATCACTATCCAGCAAGGTCAATATGTTATTCCATCAATTAAACACATAAAGATAATAAGGGTTTATATATAAGCAGGTAGGGAATCTCATAATATTTTATAGCAGCTAAAATTGTGATCAAACACCAACAAGGTCTCATGGATACACATTCACACACGTGTAATTATTTATCAAACATGGTCCCATGACCACAAACACACATGGGTTCAACATTTTTCCATTGGTGGTTAATATCATGTAAGTGAATAAGGCTATATCAAGGACCATTGAACTTTTCCTAATTACATTAGGAAATTACATTAATTTATCAATACTAAAACTGTAAAAATTAAAATATAATTATTATCATTCATAACTAATTATGAGATTTCAATGTAATTCTCCAGAGGTGGTTAAATCATACTACTTGTTAATAAACATATATAAATACAAATGTTTAGAATACATAGGAATACCTACCTTAGACAAGGTCTTCTCCTGTCAAAGAAAATATCTAAAGATTTTTTCGGTTCCATCCAAGTCTATTCAGCCTCCATCGAATGCCATGAGTTACAATCTCATGCCAAATCATTCTAAAGAATCAGTTTTAATTAAATTATAAATAGTTAAATGAACAGAATAAAACTCACAACCAAAGATGGAATAATTAAATTCTAAGATACTTAATGGATGTCTTCATATAGCTAGAATCATGACCAACAACCCATAGATGGTCTGTTACATTCATTTGATAGAAAACTGAGAAAATTCACTATTATGTGGGAATAAAAACGACCACCAATTTAATATAATCAAATTGAAAAATTTATAATAAATCAATACAATTATATGACTTAAATTAATTTTCTTTCAACAGAATGTGTTATTTTCCACTAGACATCCCCATTCCAGGTCAGACAATTTCTTATCATTCTCATAAAAATCTATTCAGATTTGGTGGAATTTCATTCCAATTTCCCTAATCATAATCAATCATTGATTAAATAGGCAAAGGAAATTTCAAAGATATTTAGTAACATAAATTTATTTCATAAGCTATGACACACTATGATATATCCATTTCAATTAATGCATTTTTAGTTGGTGAAGAAATAAGATCGAAGGATCTACTATAGTGAAAATACACATATTGATATCCCAAATCTCATAAGGAATTCAGAGGAATGATAAATTATGTTTCCTGTAATTTCTTTCCACTTTAAAACATATAAAATAAAATCCTAGATAATATCTCAAAGTGAAACCTGGTTTCACAATGTTATAATTTAGGATGAATACTGAAGGGATTCTTGATATGATTTTTTACAATGTGACACAGAGTGTAACATCGTGAGACCTTCAATAGTACCCAGTTGTTGTAGCAACCCCTTCGGATTCTCCTAAAGCTCCCCACCCCAAACCACACTATATCTCAAGAATATCATTAAAATATCCCTCAATGGAAGTCAAACCCTCAGATTATAAACATGATCTCCAGTTGTAAAAATAATCACCAACCAAATGAAAAAATGGTTTTCCATGGGAATTTACAACCCATAATGATGTTAGGAATTAAAATGGAGGATTATACAAAGTATACATATTATTCTCACCCAATATATATAAATATTTCTTAGGTTATCAATAACAAGTTGGTGATTAGTTTGGATGTTGCTAGCTCAAAGGGTTTTGAAGAGAATATGTTGGGAGTTTAACGAGTTTGTGGTCACTATCTAGTTTTACTTTTGGTACTTTTGGTTTTCCTTTTATTTGTTCAGTTTATGTATTCAATTACATGTATTGGTATTTCCTATTTAATTTTTCATTGTTTTTTGTGGTCCATTGAATCATTTTTCTTACTCATTAAACTTTATAGAGGGTATCCCCTCCCATGTGTGTGATTAATATACCCTTAGTGGAATTCACCAACTCGTGTCTTGATGGAGGTGAGATTTATGGGTCATTATCTCTCTTTATTCATTGTATTCATTGGTTGTGAACCATTGGAGTGAGGGGGTCATGACACAACCTATAATTTTTAAATGTTTATTATTATAAATTAATAATAATAACTCATATAATTTTCAATTCACTATAATGATCTATTTATTTATTGATATTGAAGATTAATTTTTAGTTTCCAAATTTTTAATTTCTCAACATAGGTCAGTTGGGTTTCTAAATTTTTTTATATACATTTTCTATTTATAAATTCATATACAATATTCACTGCTTACATGTAATTTCGTATACCTAAATTTGAATATTTAAATATATATGTGAGTCTTGTATGAAAGAATATATGAGTGTTTCATGTAAAATGTATAACCTTTAAATAGAATATTATGTTATTTAAAAATAATATATAATTCATAAATAATTGATAAATGGAATTTTATATTCCAAAATTTAAATGGTGTTATATCCACATTAAATATATATGTTTTCATTGGATGAAAGAAAATTTATATTTTTATTCTATTTTTCTTACTTTATGAGGCTATATATAAATAGTGTGAACATAAAACAAGATAGAATTAAGTATTTTCACTTAAAAAAAACATCCAACTATACCACTATTAAAAATAACCATATAGATAAAGGAGTGTGTTATTGTGTTCTTTTTTGGCACTATATTCACTTATATCCAAAAATTAAACATCATGATTATATTCTGTTATTAATTATCTATTCTAATTTTTATTTCATTATATTTAATCATTTATAGTGTCTTGTTTGTGATTTTATACTATAGTATAAATAGAATGGATATATGAAATTATCTATGAAACTGAATGAGCAAAAGTACTGTCTGAAATGTGAAATTTTACCAATAATTAATTAAAGGATAACTTTATAAAAAACATTATTATTATTTTTTTCCTTACGAATATTTTATCATATATTTTTTACCACGATAATAATTTTTAATAGTTTGTCAATTTATTTTCAGTCATTGGTATGGATTTTATAGTGAACAATTTTATATAATAATAAATTATGTGATGTACAATAAAGAATATTTGAAGATTGTATTTTTTATCAACCATGAATTTGTAAATTATTGAAAAATAATTTTGAATGATTATGAGTTTATATTAAGTGTGGGAGAATTATTTGAGATGATTAGATTTATTATATAAAAATTTTATAATCTTTAGGTTATGGTGAATTTCATTATAGAATATTCATATTCTTTATATCATAACATCGAAAATTTCACCTTGATGTAGAAAAATGGAAAAGGAAAAACCTAATAAGGTTGAGTAACATTATAAGATTATTAAAAAAACATTGTAAGTTTCCCTATAATTTATATGTTTCATTACTCTTTGAAATAAATCTAGAGGAGATACATCATAAGGTTGGTTATAGAAATCTGAAGGTTTTGGATATACTTAATAAGGTCAAGAAAAATTGTAAAGTTTCTTAAAACATCACATGGTTCCTTGAGAATTCAAAAGGAAGAGTGACTTTTTATGGTTCTATATAGTAAATTCGTATAGTTAAATGTTTTTATGGTTTATTATAGTAAATTTTAAGGTTCATGGACTCCATGTGTCTTGTTATTTTTATATTATTTTTTCATACTGTGTGGGAGTGAGTTTATAGTGAGTAGATCTAACCTTTAAAATTGAAACATATTTATTTTAAAAAGAAAATATAAAATAATAACACCGGTTTATCCCCCCTTCTCAGAGTTGTAATAAATGACATGGTATCTTCAAATGGTAATGGAGCTAACCAAGTTTACTCTAAGATCATATTATAAAAAAGGAAAAAATTAATTGTGTGTAGAGTAAGGGGTATAAATGTTTTATGGAAATAAAGTTCATGTATTCAGGAACAAAATGATTCCATATTTTCTATCATAATGTTTAATGGTTAGAGATATTGTGATGGTGTGTTTTTCACCTCCTATAATAGATACTTCATGACCTTTATAAAGAAAATTAATTTAGAAGTATATGGAAAGACCAAGAATATAATTTTATATTCCTCATTATATAATTCTTACACTACATTAATGGGACTAAAAACATTCAAGTATATATGGAATGTGATCAACAACATATATGAATGAAATTTCAAGATTAATGATTAAAAATTGAAAATAACGAGGGATATATTTTGAGACATCATAGTTGTTAAAGATTGGATGGTTGATGAGTATTTTACTAGGGTTATTGTTACAGTGTGTCACATCAAGGTATTTAGTGATAATATATAAGTCTTTATTATTTATAAAAAATTAATTAGAGACTTTATATACTTATTTAATCTGAATATATCAAACCTATATGATAATGAGGATTATCTCTCACTGAGTTTCATAATAATCATCCTAGTGATGAGATGATAATGGATAATATTTTCAAGACAATGAATAAGGAGAAAATATCATTCAAATACAAAAATAAACTCAAGATAATATAAGAAGAATGTGAGTTATCTAGAGAGTAATAAAAGGTGAGAATATTATTGCATAATGTATAATGATAATTTCTATTATCTTTAATAATATAAAAATGTAAAGGTTAAGTACAATGTAAATATAATAATAAATGTATTTTCATATATTTCAACTATAATTTTTTCAACTAAGTGTCCATAGTGGAAAAGTGGGAGGAATAAATATGATAAATCAAAATAAATACCCCAAGTAAAGAGGTGAGGAACAACTTCTAAGGAGGATATTGAATATTTTAGGAGAAAACCTAAATATCAAAATATATTATGGAGGAGCATCGTAATTAAACAATATGAATACTACTCCACTAAAATTATTCAACCTATATAATATGGTCTAGAGATGTTTAATAATTTTATCGATCATGTTGAATGACTTGAAGAAATCTTAAGAAGTAAATAAAATGGAGAATAAGCATACTATGAACAGATTATAAAGGATGATCTACTGGTTTGTTTTATATGAAACACAAGACAACCTAATGTGATAAAATCACTAAATAATGAGGTTGTGATGTCAAATAGAGGTTACTAAAAAAACCAAAAAATAATTTGGCTTTGATGAAGAAATTAAACATATTAATGTTAATGTTGTTGAGAAGGTTAAGATATTTGAAGAGATTTAGAAGAAGGTTACTGTAATAGAAGAAGATATAAATATGGTTGATTCAAGGTTTGTTAAGGTTTATATTAATATTGAAAAAATGGGAAGTGAGCATGATTATTTTACTAAAATAAAGGTAGTATCATCAAGGATTTTTGAGAATACTTGTGGAAAATATCAATTAAAAAACAATTATGAGAGGAAATATTATTATGGTTGTTTCAAATAAAATAAAGGTTCCAAAATACAATCTGAGAAAGTATAGATTGAGAATGAATATAAAAATATTTTTTTCTATATCTAATAATGTTGGTAGTTTCTTGAGAAGGAATGATTCCTCCAAAGCAAAGTAGATAGATATTGAAAATCTACTAAGAGTGTGAGCTTGAAATTTCCAGAGGACTCAGCAGTTTCATGGAATAACTTATTTCAAAGGATAATTTTGTTGATATTGATTATTTTGGAATAAAACTAATTAATAAGTGTATAATATTTCTCTCCCACGGAATTAGATAATGCAGGAATTGAGGGGTTTCTATCCAGTGAATAAAGTAATTATGTGTAAGAATAAGTAGGCAATGTGAAAAAATATATCATAGACCCCTATCCAAAATAAGTTTTATTTTGTGGAGATATTTAGGTGGTGTGACTTGAAACTTCATTTTGTTGAGAAGTGTATGACCATGCTTCTATGATAATATCATCTGTTTTTTAAGGAAATAAGTCTCTAAAAAGAAATAAAATAGAAAAATTCACCTATTATTAGAGTAGCTCTTAATTATAAAAAGATGATAAGGCTGTTGATTCATGATTGTGTCTTTTCATCAAACATTATTATATACACTATGATCTTTAATAATATTAAATAGAATTATCAAGGTGTAGTTAATTATGGAAATGAAATCTACATAAATATAAAATTAATTGGAGCAGCTAAAATTGTATCCCAAAAACTGAAGTCAAAAGATATCTCATTTGTACATGGTATTAAACATAAATTTTTGAGTTTGAGATAGATTTGTGATGAATTCAATGGGATTATTTTTAGGAAAACTAAATTTTTCATAGAGAGTAAAAAATATTGGAAATTGTTTACCAAATGAAAATGAATAGGTGGAAATATTCTGAACATGTGAATCTCAACAAATTCTTGTTATTCAAGATCAAAATAAGAAATGAAGTTATGGAATAGAATATTGGTCGCCCTTTAAAAAATATTAATAACAAATATTTATATGTTATACGTATTGGGATACCTAACTCATCTCAAGATAGAAGTAAATGAAATTTGTGAGACTATTCGAAAGGGATATGTAACTCAATGTTTTCATAAAAAGGTGAAAATTAGTCCTCCAATCCACTTGAGTTGATATATACAGACATTTGTGGGAAAATGGGACATAAATCCACTCATGATAATATTTAATTAATCATAGTCATTGATTAAAATTCCATAATAACTAATTTGATATTAATCAAAAATAAATCCAAAGTATTATAAATGTTTAAATTTCTTAGGAGAAGAGTTAATAAATAACTAGGTATATATATTAAGATACTCAGATATGATAAGGGTAAGAATTTTATCAAAACGATAATTTAGTTCCTTACTTGAAAATCATAAAATCAAACATCAGTATTGTACTCTTATACACCACAGAATAATGGATAAGTAGAGAAAAATAACTAAATCCTGGTTTAGATAGGGAGAACCATTATGGTCGAATATATCGTATCATTATTTTTCTCTAGAGATATTTTATTCATATATGTACATATAAAAAACATTTTTTTGTTTAGGAAAAACTCTAATATGACCTATTATGAGTTTTGATAATAAAATAATCCAATTTTGGATTACATCAAGGTGTTTAGAAGTCCTTGTCTTATGAATATTAAAAATAAAAAACTTAAAAATTTGGATGATAATTTCTAAAAAGGTATCATTCTAGGATATCAATGCTATAGAAAAGGATAAATATACTGTAAAAAGGTTATTCATAAAGTGTTTTACCTTTTTTATGTAAAAAACATTGAAAATGATCCAACATTAATTTTCTAGTTGTTGCATATTTTGAGGATGTTGATGATGACTATGAGAAGATTTCGAACAATGTTAATGATAAAGAAGTAAACAATGATCCACATGAAGCTGATGTTTATTCTATATTGAATATTTATTGTTAATATGGTTATGAAGTTTAAAATCAAAACTATAAATATCTAAATAATAATGTGTAAGATGAGAATATTGTGTGAGATCTGAAAAATGTCGTAAACACTAGAAGGAAGTTGTGTCTAAACAACCAAATATCATTTATCTATAAAATAAAACCATAATATATGGTTGAATCATTCAAGAATATATATTGGTTTGGAGATATGAATGAAGA
The DNA here is from genome assembly GCA_963277665.1 of Viscum album. Classification (NCBI taxonomy): domain Eukaryota; kingdom Viridiplantae; phylum Streptophyta; class Magnoliopsida; order Santalales; family Viscaceae; genus Viscum; species Viscum album. Next base: position 677,739,245 of record OY728159.1, on the reverse strand, counting down.
TGTGAAAAAATTTAAAAAATCCACTTGGGATATTTTTGTATACCAGGAGGCAAAACTTTAATTGGGACCTAATAGGTGTTTTGGAAGAAACTGAATTAAAATGGAGTGTTTATAAGGAAATGGGATAGACTTATTTTTAAGGGTTATTCATATATTTAAGGAGTTTATTTTGAATAGGACATTAAATTTTTTTAAATACTATAATCCATAATAATGTTTTTAGAAATTACAACTCTTAAGTAGTATAAAATATATCAAATTGATGTTAAATCTCCCTTCTAAAATGGTGAGATAGAAATGGACTTTATATACATAAGCCTGAAGGGTTTGTTCTTGAAAATGAAGGGACCATGTTGTGTATTCAAAAAAAAATGATCTCTATGGTATAAAACATGCTCCAAGAGCCTGATATTCTAACATTAAAGGTTATTTGAGGAGAATGAGCTTCACAAAGGGATAATTGGACAACAACTTATACAACACAAAAATGAAATTATGGTCACTCATTGTAATTATATATGATGGTGATAATATCATTTCAGGTTATCAATGGAGTTCTTGTAAATAATATCCTAATTAAATGGAATAATAGTTTAAGATATCTATGAAGGAATATCTAAGTTATTTACTAATATTTCATGTGTAACTGGGGAAAGGATTCAAATTTTTATCTGAATAGAATTATTAAAGAGATGTATTGAAGAAATTAAGAAAAGAAGACTCAAAAACATTATCTATGATAATACAAGATTGAAGGAAACATTCAAAGAATGTTAGTGGTGAAAGATTTTATTAAATAGATTATAGATAATTGATTGGAATATTACTATATCTAACTTCATGCAGTCTTGATATTGTATTTGGAGTAATATTATATTCCAAATATCATAATGAAACAAAAGAATCACATTTAACAACTTCTAAGATATTCCTTAAACATATCAAAGGAACATTGAGTTTTTTTGTATATTAAATGAGAGAAACCAAATCTATCCAAATTCATTAATGTAGCCTAGGAAAGTGATTATGATGATAAGAATTCCACTTTAGGAGTATTATTTCTGCTAGGAATAATCTATTTGAGTTGTAATTTTAGGAATCAAATATCGGTGTCACTAAGTACCAATGAGTTTGAATGTATTTTTGACACCTCCAATGGCCTGAAGGCCTTAATTTTTTTTATTTTTGTTAACCCCCCTTTCAAGGGATGAGGGGGAGCCCTTACAAGGCCCGTAGGATTAGTGATTACATGTCCCATAGGCTAAGAGACATTAAAGTACATGAAGGTCTTAGGGAATTCAACAAGAATATAACTACAATAAACTACTCCTCCCCAACATCTTCATCATGATGGTATCTCTCCACCTTCACATGAAAATATGTATAAGCTTCGCATGCAATCACAAGCAGGTCCCAAAGGCACAAAAATAACCTATAATTCATCCAAATTTATTGGTTCTTCTCTGGTGGGTGCACCTGCTCTGAATCCTCCTTTGGGGCATCTCCTTTTATGTAGATTTTTTATAGGGGAACTGCATGCAGCCTAAAGGCCTTGACACATTTGTTTATATATAAATGATTTATCTAAAGGATTTTAATCAGAAATTGATGGAGAAAATTGAAAAACCATTGAAACTTTTATGTTACAATAAAATTTATATTTATATTTATAAAAATTTTGTGAACCATTTGTGATACAAGCACATTGATATGATGTTTCACTTCATCAAAGATAAGGCACAAAATAATGATATAAAAATTCAATTTATTCCTTCCTGAGATAAAATATCTGATATATTCACACAAAAATAGACCATGATATATTTGAGACCAATATGATGAAAATTAATTTTTATTCCCTACCTCTTTCTTTGAGGGATATTTATTGGAACCCTCAACCCCCACCCCAACCCATCACAGAATATGATTTTTATTTGTTATCCAAGGTGGATGAGATTCACAGATTTATATATTATATATTATAAATATAGAGTTATTAGTATTAAAAAACGTGGTATAAAGATTCTGTGTTTGTTTATAATGATGGATGAGAAATCAAATTACATGGAGAACATTTTACTCTCACTGAGAGATGTAATTCTCTCAGAAATGCTAAATTATCATATAACACTGTAAAATAATCATCCATCCTATAGTACTATTAAATAATCTTCTCACTTGAATTGTTTTTGATTTAATACTTCATTCAAGTGTGGATGGATATTTGGAAATAGTTGAGTTGTATTGATAGCAATTACAAAGGTGGGTTGAAGTAACATATTTAATTTTTAGAGATTTTATTTTATCCAACCATCCATATGTGAATCACTAAAGAATAATTTGGAATAATTTTTAGTTGATTTGAAGTGTGTGAGAAGTTTTTGAGATGATTTTATCTAAGGTGGAACAATTCTATCATAATCAAGATGTGGTGAATTTTACAAATTAATATTCATAAGGTTCATATCATCACTTCATAATGTTCTCCAAGATATAATAAAATAGAAAAAAACTTTTCTATGTTTTTGAACATCTTATAATTAGAAATGGTACTTTATAAGTTTCTCGGATGTTCATATGGTTCATGCATTTTTGAAGTAAATATAGAATAGAAACATTGTGACTATTTTAGTAGACATACTAAGGGTGTTCATTGACTTGTTGTGGTTGATCAAATTTACAATTTTCCTTAAAACTTTATAAGGTTCCTTGAGACATTGTAAGTTATATTAGATTCATAAGGTTTTCCACATGAACTTTGTATGGTTCAATTGAACTTTATATAGTTACAACATCATAAGTTTCAAGGTTCATAAGGTTGAGTATAGTAATTTTTAAGGTTCATAGATATTGTATGGTTTTCCACAGTACCCTGAAAGCAACTCAAAAACATAATAAGGTTCATTATGTTGGGAAATATCATTCAAATAATATTATAATTATTCAAAACAAATTTAAATGAGATTATTCTTAGCTGGTATTAGGATTATAAAATATCTGGGGATATTTTCCAAATCCATAATTCAAATACATGACTTGTGATGTAAAAATGTGTTCCATTAAAGCACCACGTTGTGCGATCACACACATGCTTGTATGGATTGTTTGGTGCAACATCACCCACATGAATTTTCCTACACATTTTATAATTTTAATTTTTAATAAATGTGTTTCCCCTAATAAAGGATAAATATTCCATCCAATATTCCTATGTTGGATTCTATAATTCTTCCAAATTGGAAATATTAACATAAAAATCATTTTTTAAATAATTTTAAAACTCTAACAAACCAAAAATACACTAGTATTTTCAAATATTTAAAAAATACCTTTTGAAAATAAAGGATCATAATACCTTTGAGATATATTATATAAATAATGGTGTAACCCCCCAGGTAAATAAAGAATATGACATTTTTATATTTATCCCTATTTGTGAATAAAATATTAATGTTACTTTAAAGGGAACTCTATGCTCGATGGCATACCCAATACGCAACAACGAGTTTCTTTGAAATCTTACGTTTCACTCTAATAATAAAATAATATTATTTTAAATGGTAGTTAATGCCTAGACATTGTAATTGCGGGAATGAATGTAACTAACTACAAAATGATTATATATGTTTTTAAAATATTTTTACTTTTATCAAATAAATGTTACAGGCTTAAAATGAAAATGAGTCCAATTTTAAGCATAAATTTTCTAATATTCTTTAAAAGGTTGATTAACTGCCTTTTGATGGAGAACCCTTTTTAAATATACTTTATGAAATTTTATATGTTTTATTTGACAAAATAAAATCCTTCTTTATAATCAGGACATCAAAATTTACTTTGTGTAAATTTTTGTTATTTTTCCGATAAAGATCATTTTTAGTGAAAATGTTGCCTTTTAATTAAAAACCTCTTTTTAATCTGATTTATTTATATGGATAGATTATATTTTTAATTTATATTAAGGTGTATTAAGAATATATTTTTACCATTTAATCCAATGGTTGTCATTGGAATTAATTTCACTTTGAAATTGGACTTAAACTAGTGTCAATCTTTTAATAGATATTGTTTCTTAAAAACACGCTATTTGTTTTGACAGCGGGAATTAATTATTAAATTAATTAATTCAACTTATATGTTTTTAATTTTGTAAAATAGACATAATTTTTGAATTCGGAATATCAAATATATCTTAGGGTGAATTTTTGTTATTTTTCTGAAAACTTTAATTTTTGATGAATAGTGAAACCACTAAGTGGTAGTTAAAGAAACTGATTTTTCGTTTAAATGAAACATTACCACTTCTGTGATTTGATTTTCAAAAATCCCTCATACATGGTTATAATTATGAAGTAAAATTTGGTTCAATGAGATTAAAATAATTTTTGGTGAATAGTAACTTTTAAGTTTTTAATCGCGATTAGAGGTAATTAGTGTAATTTAATATATAAAAAATGTTTTAATATTATGAAATGACCTTTACACATGTCTTAACCTTATTGGATGTGTCATGCCATACCAAGACAATCCATGGGTCAACTTGGGGACCCAATGGAGCCACTTTGGTAGGAAAATGACATTAATACCTTTTTATTTAAAGTTAAAATTAAAATGTCACAAACATGTGTTGATTTACGAAAACAATTTTTAAATGGGGTTATACAAGTCATATTTTTTACTATAAATATTCATTAGAAATATAAAAATATTTCCTACATCATGATAGTTTTCTTATAATTTTTAGACATTAAATAAATTAAGTTATTCATGACACCATGATGATGCAGCGATTACCTCATTATATAACGATTTAAATAAAATGAAAAGATAATGTAAAATCTAAGACATACACTTGTCAAAAACCAATTGGATGTGTTGATTTCGAACTATTATCACCTTATCCCAAAAATATATAATTTTGGGACCTTTAAAATCTGAAAAATAAATTTTATAATAATGCTAATTTTCAAGAATTTCCAAGAGTGCCCCTCCTCTCCTCTTATAAAAGGCCCCCACCTCTACAACCTTACCCACACCTATAAAGCCTTTGGCTCAGACAACCCCTGCCCATTTCATCTCTCAAAATCCCTCTCTTCATCATTTAAGCCTCACCTTTGGCAGAATACTATTCAAGAAACCCTTTTGGTTCAAACCAAGAGGAGTTACCCGATTTAAAGGTAATGTCTTCACTTGTGTTCTTTTGTTTTATTTAGCTTCCCCAAACCCCTGAAATCTTTTGATTCCTTTCTTTTGTAAAAACACTAGTATATTAAATATACTAGGATGTTTTTATGTGATGGATTTGAGCTACACTTACACACACCTCCGTCTAATGGTTAAAGAACATACTGTTTCTGTTGATGGCGAATTACTGCCTCACGAAACGATGATTGTTCAATATTCGTTTAACACCTTTCCTGGTGGCCATAATGATGTCACTATATTTTATATTTGATATATATGGTATTTATGTTTTCCATATTCTTCTGTATTTTATATTTAAAACATACCTTTATGGTTTTCATGTTGTGCAAATGGGATAATTTCATACGAGGAAGTGTGGACTACCGCCCCCTCATGTGATGTGACTCATTCATGCAATACATGGAATGTATAAAGAATGAAATTAATGAACTTATTTGACCTATAAAACATATATATTATACTGGAATTATAATTTATATATCTCTCAATTATTTTTAATTCTATTAATATGACAAAGAAATGAAAGTAGCGTTCATGCGTACGTACGACCTACCGTCTCCATGAACGGTGCATTTCATTTATTTTTATCTCCAAATGTTATGGAATGGTATAAAATGAATATTTACTGGATATATATGATATTTCAATCATTAATAATATTCTACAGATGACTTACTTATAACTACATGGACAATCATTTTCAAAAAAGCTCATTTTTGACTCATGTACCAAACATCGCCAAAAACGTCTGATATAAACTCACATTATTAACCAATTATTATAACATTATAATATTTGATATGAACTGAATAATAATATTTAATTTAGTTCATTAGGAAATTATAAATTGACCAAAGTTTATTATTAAGGAATATAAATAAACGAACAAGACAAGTCGGACATGATGTATGGGATCATACCCCTCTCTTTCTTTTTAAGTACACTCTTTTATGTCATTCCTTTTAAGATCATCTTTCTTATGATTGGGATGATAATTTATATTAATATTACAGTACTTTTTATGTAAATATTATTAGAGACCCTATTTTATCTCAACAATCCATTTTGGAAGTTTTGAGTGGTGTCGTTAGGCTGCCGAATTTTCTTAGGAGATCCAACCTCTCTTTCTTTTTAAGTACTCTCCTTTATGTCACTTCTTTTAAGATCTTATTTGTTATGTTGTGGGATGTTATTTTATATTCCTCTTACTGTAAATTTTATTTTAATATTATGAGAGCCCCTATTTTATCTCATCAATCCATTTTTGGAAGTTTTAAGTGGCGCCGTTAGGCTGCCAAGTTTTCGTAAGGGATTTGTCATCTCACTTTTATTCCTATGAGATTTATGCTACATTTGCCACCATTTCCTTTGAGTGGTGTATATACTGCCAATTCTTATACTCTTTGTGTAATATAATATCATTTATGGGTATGTACATATTCATTTTACGACCCTTCTTCAATGGGGTGTAGTTTCGAAAGTTACCCAAATCGGTAAGGGGACCTTTCACCCTCCTCTTCTTTAAAAAGACTTCTTTTGTTATGTATTTTAAATTACATCTTATTATGTTGGGATATGTTCTTATATATCCTTATTGTTGTAAATTTAATTTACAAGTGATGATATACCCTTTTTATCTCTCATCAACTCATTTTTTGAATTTCTAAGTGATGTCGTTAGGCTGTCGAATTTTTGCAAGGTAACTTCTTAACCCAATTTTGAATCTTTGGGATAAACTTATACTATTTGAATATGTCGTTTTATGAATATGTTTGAATAACCTCTAATTTTCTTACACATAATATCCACTTATATTTGGTGTATTCTTTTTTCACACATAATTATGTAATTGATTTATCCTTAATCTAAGGATACTGCCTTTGTAAGGGACTTCGTATCAATCTCCTTTCATTGAGGAATATTTTGTTCTAATACCAGGCTTTCTTTTATATGGTTTATAAACCCCTTTGACTTTTAATTTTATGCAAAAGGAATCTTTTTCTATGAAGCGTCTTACTAAATGAAAAAAAGAATCTTTCTTTTAACGTACGTGGTGACAACAACCTTTTCTGCTGCCGCGAGTATTATTTGGTCTTTAGCTTCCTCAACAATCCGTAATGTTTTTAAAATGAAATAAATACCATATAATTTTTTATGTATTTTTTTATTGAAAATGGTTTTTATAATGGATTTTTTATGTCAATGTATTAAAGTGTAATATTGTGATCAAAGTGTGGAAATGTTTTCTTTCCATTAGATTTGTTTTATGTATTATGATTTTATAATGGTACTTGGACATTTGACGGGTGGTTACGTGATAAACCATATGATGGGTGGTGTTGTGAATACTAGGATGGGTGGTTACGTTATAACCTCCAATGCATTGGGTATGGAAGTCGGCCGTATGACTATTCCATTAAGTGATATGTGTGGAAATCAACCGCATGGTTATTCCATTTATGTATGTTTGTGTCCCAAGTTACCATTATATGTTATGTATATGGGTTTTATGGTAATATTTTGGTTAAAAAAGGGTAAGTAATGATCTTTTATTCATTTAAGAGTTTATACGACTTCATAAAGGTGAAAAGTATTACTTTGATAAAGAATTCTTGGTTTACTTGTTGTTTTGAAAAACTAATAGTTTTCCTCTTTGTGTATCCCTTACTGAGCTTTTTATGCTCACCCCAAGTTTTTGAAATGTTTTTCATATGACATAATGTGGAATAGGGTCAAGGATGGGATCAAGGAAATGTCAAGCTGTCTAAATCATGGAACTAGACATGTTTCTTCTTAACAGTTTTTATTTTATGGAAACTTAGTAGAAGTGTCTACTTTGTTATATTTTGAGATGTAATATTTATGTCCTAATTCTCTAAAACTCTAAACCTAAAAAGATCCTCAATGTGAATTATTCATTTAATTCAATATTAAGTAATGTTTAAGGTCGGGTCCTTATAAATGGTATCCCTCAATTTTATCCTTTATATAGTATATATAAATCAATGATTAATAGAGAAATAGGTGTACACTACCTTTAATATAAAATATTATAATAATATGGATTTTTCCCACACAATTCTATTAAAATTATTCATTTTTTAGTCTATTACAAGAAACCATTATATCCATGAGACACTTATCTTTTCATAATAGTTTGAGATCCAAAGTCATAAGTTCTTTAATGCGTCCCCACTACAATATTCACATAAGTGGACCAAAAACTGTCCCAATGTTTTAAAACTTGTAAATTTCTTTGGTTCATTATGATTTTTACACTCATACAACTATTACTCATGGGAACTAGACACCATTTCCCCATGATGTAATATATCATCAGTTTTTCCTTCAAACATATGATATAATTTCCTACACTGAACATCTACATGTGAAGTTTTAATATGTTCTTTCGAGGTCCAATCATTGGTGAATTTTTCAAAATTACTTTAAACCCATCCATAGTTAATTTTTTATGACAAATCCAATAAAGGTCCATTTATTATTGGATCCACTAAATTATATCATGATCTAACAATGTTCATAGTTATAATACCGTCTTTTATCAACATCCATGCATAGCTATGTATGAGACCAATGTGTCTCGATTATCCATTTTTTGTATTTCAATATATACTAGAGAAAATTTATGGACTATCATAGTTTACAGAAACCAATGACATTAGTATAGGCCAATAAGGTAGATCAAATAAATACGATCAAATAAATTTTTCTTATTTTCCAATTCATACTAAAGAAACAAATTCATAACTTATTATGGAGCCTTTTATACAAGTTTGTCTCTTTGATTTCCAACACATAGTTCCACCTCCAACTGTATAAAATTAACCCTTCATGAAAGATTTATCCTCTATATTTTTAATGTAGATTTCAGTAATAAACATTACAATAGCCTTAGGTTTCAATTATATCATATACAATAATTCTTCACACCCTTAAGATATTTTATTACCCTTTTGACTACATCCAATTGTGCATAACCCTGATTAATTGTATGCCTACTCAATATTTAAACAGCATGTTATATATTAGGTCATATACTTGTCATGGAATAAATGAAAAACATGATAACCCTGGAATTTTCTAGTTGAGAAACATCCCTATCATTATTTTTTAGCATCATACTCCCTAAATCATATGGTGTAGAAATCGATGAACAGAAAAAAATTAAACCTCATTAATATATCTTAAATAAAATTATATTAAGAATGAAAACAAATTATTCATAAAAATTTTGGTTCCTAAAATGTGATCATATTTTTCTAAGTCTTATATATCAACATTTCAAGATGAAATGAAATTATACACATTTACATTATTTGTATCAGTTACAAAAATTATCATTTCATAAATATTTAAACAAATAAAAACACCATGATTATTGTGAAATTTACTGTAAGAACATTAATCATCTTGGAAACCATAAATCCATGTGATAAAATTAATTCATTAAATTTCCCATGAAACTATTTTATGGCATGTTTTAATCCTAATATGTATCATCAAATTTTCAAAATAGTATTTTCTTTTCTAGGTATTATGAATCATTCTATTTGTTCCGTATATATTTATACATTTAATTCTCCATTAAATAATGTTGTCTTAACAACCATTTTCTGAATTAAAAAATTCTATTTCGAATCTAATGTAAGATGATTTATAATTGAAGTAGTCATATCCATGGGAGAATAAGTATCAAAATAATTGATACTAATATTTTAATAAACCCATTAGATACCCATATTTATTTATATTATTCAAATATATCATCAAATTTTCATTTTATTCTAAATTATGAATTAAAACCTCTAGGTTGTAGACCTCAATGAATGACAACTAATATATATTTATATTTCATGGTTGTAGTTATAATTTTAACATTTATATCATCCTTCCAAATAGATAAACTAGATAATGACATAAACTCTTTGAATTTTTTTGATCAAACTCTATATTAAATAAAACTAGATTTTTTAAAAAATAGTATTATTATTAACATCCAACAAATATATATATAAATATAATATATTTTTATTGGGTAACATAGTTCATTTAACTTTATGAACTTCTTCCATCACATCTTCTTGATATACACTTTTATTTTAGCCAAATGTCTCTGCTTGTACTTTCTTAGGTAAAGTTGTAAACCAAGATTCATTAAAGATAATAACTTTCGATTCATTAACTATGTTAAAATCTATTAAATCATTGGAATATACAACCATGAATTTATAATATTTTTAATGCTCTTTATATCAAATAAATATTCTATCAATACATATTTTACCAAACCTTTTCATTTTATGGTAAAATACATGAAAAACTGTGTGATGACTCCCAACCATTAAATAAATTGAGTTTGGTTTCTTATGAATCCATAATTCAAATAGAGTCTTATATTTACCTTTTCTGAGAAACCCATTTAATATATGACACATTTTTAGTAATTATAGTCCCCAAAATCTTCTTGAGAGACCCTAGATAGACATCCTATAATTATCCATTTCCATTATTATTATATGACTTCTATCAACTGCACCTTTTTGTTCAGGTGTATATAGAGTTTTTATTTTATGCATGATACCTAGGGATTAATGTAATGAAGGACTATTATATTATTATTCACTTTCAGACATTATGAATTTATTTATAAGTGCACATTGGTTTTTCACCTTATTTTTATAGATAAAAATTTAATCTATAACTTAATCATTACCATGTAAAATATAGACCTAGAAAAATGTAAAATATTCATCATTGGAAGTTATAAAAAATATTTTAAAACCTTTTTTGTGTGTACCATTCAGATAAAAAACCTGACTATGTTTTAATTTTAAAAAATTTATTTTGTTTTATATAATTGGAAATGGTTTCCTAACTGTTTTATTCATTATAAATGCCACACATTTATGATCATTTTTTCAAATTCCAAGTAATAATTCAATTTTTTACATTTCATGAATTAGAATATAATTTATGTGACCTAAAAATTTGTTCTATAAATATTAAAAACTTATATTGTATGAAATAGGTTTTCTAAAATAAATTTATTTTCTTTGAATGGTTATGATACACACAACACCAAGTTTTAATTAAATATAATATAATATTAACATTATTATTTAAACATGACTGTTACAAACTATCCATTAAACCAGGAGCTATAAAATATAATTAATTTTTTTTTTAAATTAATTATAATGGTTTAATACAATGAATTAATATTTGATTAAAAAGTACTTTATTTTTAGTTAATCCTTTATATTCTTTGAAAATGCATTTTTATCAAAAAATTGTTTTTAATTTATTTTTATTAACAAAAAGTAAAATTAATATTTAAAACCATTCTAAAATTTATTTGAAAATGTAACCATAATTATTGAAATAAAAATGTTAAATTATATTTCAGTGAGTTTTTTATAAATCTTTGCAAAGAATAATTTTTTAATGAATAGTAAAAAATACTAATTTTTATTAAAACCTACCTTCTTGTTTAAAAAATTTACAAGATTTATTTTTTTAATATGATTTTAATGTTATATTATTTAAATAATATATTTATTAATCCAATTTAGGTCATCTAAACCAATTTTATATATAATTTTTATATTAAAACATTCTATACATATAAACACTTTTTCTTTGGAAACTCATTTTTTCATCACGTATACGGGATTAATTTTAAATTAAATTCTAGAAATTCTATGAATTTAATTTGATTCAAAGTATTATATATTAAATTTTAAAAATTAATATTATATAACAATTCCAACATAATATCTGTTCATAATTAATAGTAAAAATAGTAAAAAATAATTTATGTGATTTAGGTTAAAATGGGTTTACCTTGGGTTAAACTAAAAATATAAGGCTTAAAAAGACCTATAAACTTCTTAAATTTATTTTTATGGTAATATTTATATATTATACCACATTATTTTAATTAAATATATATTTTTAATTCTTCTTCAAGTGTAAAATGAGTGAATGACTCTTTATTTTCATGAATTTCAATTGTGTCCTCTCCCCCACTTATAAAAGGCCACCCCATATCCTATCATATTCACACATTAAAAGAATCTTGGTTCATAAAATACCTATCCAAATACATTAATTTATTCCATTCCCACGTCCAAGATTCATTATTTTTATTATTAAACCCTTCTATGAATGCTTCAGTAATATACCTAAATCGGTTCTCTGAAGAAGAGGTAAAATATTTAACCATCGGTTTTTAATTTTTTCTTAATAAACCTATGTAAAATATTATTAAAACATTTATATATAATAAAACAATATCTCTAATATAATTATATGTTATTATCAGAATTTAATAACCTATATCCACCTCCACTCCTATAAAATAAGGAATAAACCATAGATCTTGTGTGTGGAGGACTACTGCCTTATGAACTAATTTAATTCGAGTTCCATCACCACCTCTAATCACTGGATATAATTTTTGGTTTAATATTTAATATGATATTCATGAAATTATTATAAATTTTAAATTAAAATATCACATATATCATCTTACCTTATAATCCTTTCAAAAATGATAATGTCGCTCGTGCATACATGTGGACTACTACCACTATGAAGCTATGTGAAACTTATTCATTTAATTTTTACAATGATGGTAATAAGTATGGATTTTATTAATATTTTTGATATATATGAATTAATGATTATTTTGTAAAGGTGATTAATTTTTTTCTATTATTTTGTTCCATTCATCAAAAAAATGGAAACAGAGTTCATGTGTATGTACGACCATCCATCTCCATAAACAATGTGATTCATTTTTCAATCGCTAATTTTTATGGATGATTATAAATATAAATATAATGAATAATTATTATATTTATATAATATTTAACATTATGGAATTTATGGAACTATGATCAAGGTAAAACTTCCAAAACTATAACACCAGAACATATAAGAAAAATGAAGCAGTTATTACCCGAAATGTGATTTTAACAAGGAATTAATAAAAAATGGTAATAAAAAGTCATAAGTAAATCATATATGTAATTTTATATATGATTTTGTTTTTTTAATATATTTAAAATAAATTAATGATTATTATATAGGGTTTCTCAATGTGTATAAAGAAATTTTAGACTTAAGGTTATGGACTTCTAGTCTCTCTATTATTTATTGGATATATATTCCATATTCACCACTCATTTACTTTATGTTGTGGGTATACTTACCTTTTACATGTTATATAATGAATAAAATTATTTTCAATATATTTGAATTTACATTTTATGTTACTGTTTAGTGGGGAATATGATTCAAAAGCCACCAAAATGGTAAGTGATTTTCATCTCACTTTTAATTTCATAAGAACAAGTCATATTAACCACTTGTATCTTGAATGGGGTGTATATGCTTCCCATTAATTAATATTTTGATTCTTATTTTGAATGTTTTTGGGATTTATTTAAGGAACCATGTTTTATGAAATTTAAATTTGAACATAAATTTAAATTTTTTCTTTCACATGCATGTTAGGGGTAAAATTGTAATTTTCCCCTATGAGATTGTCTGAGATAAATTTTATAACTGCTTTGTTTGTCCTCAAATAGGGTGAATAACCTAGTATAGTATTTTGGTGGAATTATAAACCATTCCAATTTTCATGAAATAATTAATAATTTATATTTAATTAATTAAATATTAATTTATTCTTTCATGTTTGCTCAGTAATATATTTTGAAGGAAGCATTGGATTGTGATTACATTTTTACTACTAAATCTGGAATAGGGAGTTTTTATTAGGTGATTAATAAACTTGTGTTTGGTTCATGGGTCAGGACAAAGCCCCATTTTCTTTTTCTTTTCTTTTTATTCCTTTATTTTATTTCCTATTCTTTTTATTATTTTCATTCCCTATATTCTCAGGAAATATATTGTGCTATTTACATAAATTTACCAAGAGATAAAGGTAGAGGTATATATAGAGGAAGAGGGATAAGAAGGGAGGTAACATCATAGATCTTGAGAAGAGTTGGAAGGTCGTGCAGTATCCGTGGATCACGGAAATGTGTGAAGGTTAGACAAAATCCTCCCAAAGGTAGGATATTTTTATGATTTTTTGTAAAAACCTATAGATTTACTTTTTTTGGTTTTAAACACCTATTATCCTTTCTTGGGACACCTTGAGGGTATATCTATAGCTTTTGGGGACTCGTAGGAGGAATTTTTGGATTATACTAAATAGAGAGGTTCTTCCTTTTGTAATCAAATTCAGATATATCTTGAGAGTGACTTCATTGATCTGGGATTGGGTATGATACATCAATCTAGAAAAGAATTCTAGGATTTTTCCTTTTAGTCCAAGTGTCCTACTTGTCATTTGACCTAGAGGATTCAGTGTAGGATTATTCAATCTTATAACTATTACTCAGGGTCCACTATGGGATGTGTTCTCTTACATGTTGGATTAAACAATCCATTGTAGGATCCCTCTACCTTTTTACTCTTTTGAGGGTCCCATGTTGGATGCCTCAACCTGTGTACACTTTGGTTAAGGTTATCATGTAGGATTGTACTTCTTACGTATGGTTTACATGATCCCATGTAGGATTCCTCTATTTAATTATTGTCAAGGATCCCATGTAGGATTCCACTTTATTCCTTTAAAAGTCAATATCTGGAGTAGGATGAATTCTGTTATGTTTAGACCTCTACGATCAATAGTATGATGCCTCTATAATTTTTAGGTTTGAGGGACCCAATGGGTGCCTCAGTGTTTGACTGACCTTGAGTTAGTACATCAGGTTTTGGTTGAGATGGTAGTGGGTGACACCATATAACCCATACCAAACTTATAAGCCATGAAGTTATGATAGTAGTTGTGAGTTTAAGCATTCGTACACCCCCACTCTTTATTTATGTATTCAATTGGTTACTGTCAATGGAGCTACGATAGTCAGAGATGCTTCCTGATATTTTGTCTAATGTTTTAGACATGGTGAGGTATGTTATTTTAGTTGAATTTATAGATGTATTCCCTAGGATCCATCTTATGTGACTATTAGTTTTTTGGGTTCCCAAATGTACATCTTGGGGCCTATAGGAGGCACCCTTTCTATTTTTTCATTCAATCAGGATACCGAGACGTACTTCTTGGGATTTAACTGTTGAGCCTTACTATTCTGGTATTCCTGGACATACTCCATCAAATCAAACTTTTGAGTTATACTCACAAAAAAATTATTCTCTCATGAGTGATGGGGATGACTACACCCTCCTGGATTCATTACTTGACCATGGTGTTGGACATGATGCTCCTCATCATTATCTTGTTATATTCTCGGGGATTTATTACGCTCTCCCTGATTAACTACTTGACTGGGATGTTGGAAATGGTGTTCCTCATCCCTTTTTAATGAAATAGGACATGGAGTTCCTTGTTACCGGACATGGGGTCCTACAACTATGATTCAGATGTTGGAAATGGTTCTCCACACCCTATTAACTATGTTATTGAACATGGCTCTTTACACATCCATGGACAGGGTTATTGGACATGATGATGCACACCCCATGTGGATTTGTTTGTAGGAGTTGGCATTCCACCTAGATTTTTCATTACACACCACCTTACAGTAATCCCCCTGAGGTATTATTCAACATAGTGACCATTTATAGGATTTTTTATTGGTATATAGAACCATTCATTGTTGTGATTGGAGGTGAGTACGGGTGAACCAAGGTTTAGTACATGTATACCCCTATGGTGACGTAGCCTTCTCATAAACATTTTTAGAATTCCCCAAATAATATTATAGACCGAGATTAAAGACCCATGGATTGAATTAATGATGCATGGATTTAGTGGTACAAAATATATCTCATAGCCCATGTCACAGGATGTCCAGTCAAATAGATCTAGGAATCTAGGATCATTTTTTGGATTTTTTTTATTATGGAGTTATTGATATACCCCGTAGTATGATGTCTCGGGTCAATGCGATTATCTTGTATATACATATATATGTGTGTGTGTGTGTGTGGGAATATATATATATATATATATATATATATATATATATATATATATATATATCTGTGTGTGTGTGTGTGTTTGTGTGTGCAATGAAATTGGCCTTGGGGTATTATGAATTAGGTAGAATTATATATGGTTGATAATTATTATAGACCCAAGGTTCATCTATTTATATTTTCTTGTTATTATTTTCTTTATTATTCCAATTGTGTCTTGGATAGGCTAAGTATATAACAAGATAATAAACTTATGACAACATTTTTATAGGTTCATCAATGGTGTGGACTACTAATATTATTTCTCACCCATGTACATGAACCTTAGTGTGCATGAAAACATTATGTTTGTTTTCTGGTTGAGAATCGATTGCAAAATGGATAGGGTTGATTCCCAGTGTCATGTAATTGAACCGAGATTCTCATGTGAATTATTGTGATCAGGATAGAGAATGTCAACCTTCACTTAGACACTGGGTATGTGGTCTGACTCAAATCTAGTTGTGGATCCGGGTACAAGTCTAACCACAAAGGACTACCAATATAGGAAAAACAACTACTCCCTATGAAAGCATGGGAATGATACTAGCATATCACCACCAACTACTCAAACCAACTAATAGAAAACATCAACACCTCATTATGGTGCCTTTACCTTCCCTGCATAAAAATAGATTAACATAGTATACACACTGTCGAAGAGCTATACCAGGTGCGAGATAATCATCTTGGTGGGGTCTGAGTCATGTTTTCTATATCAATTCCTTGAAAAATATTCCAAGAATGCTCAATTTTAAATTAAACAGTGCATGATAATAGTTTAACAATTTTTCTATCAAAATCATGGAAAAAAGTTTAATTTCCTATCTTTCCAAATTTTTGAATCACAATGGTAAATCAATTTGAAATCTTTTAATATCCATATATCTCAGAAGATATATCAAGTAAAAACAACATAAAGCATGAATCATTTATCATATCTAGTCTATTGAAGTACAAAAAAATAGCACCAACAAAAATTAGAAGCTGAAACCATCCAAGAGGCATGGGTAACAACACGCCAAGGTTCACACTGGGCCAGGATATCTAGAACACAAATTTCTATCATATAAAATTGTATACACATCAGGCCACTAGAAATATGCATTGAGTATAGAGAGTAGAGGAACACCCAAAAAAGTGAACCTCCCAATGGGTCTAACAAATCGCTCGAAAAATGGTCCTAAGGATAAGTAGAAATAAACAATAGTGGAAAAGACCTATTTCTATACATTAAACACAAGTACCCCAGGATTCCCATATCCTATATTTTTAAAATAAATTAACCAAACCATTTCATCATTTCATGCTTTGAAAACCATTTCACAATGTATTTCCCAATGCATTGAAATCCATTTTCCATTTTACCCAAACTAGGAAAACCATATTTCTTAATAAAACAGTTCCACACACCAAAATAATCATTCATATCATCCCATTTCATTTAATGAAATAATTTATCAAAATAAGAGCGATGATGTTTACCAACACAAGCTAGAGACGGAACCACCTACCACCAAACTCGGGCTCGCACAATCCTGCAAATGGAACCCATAACTAAATTATTCATCAAATAAATTGGTGTCCATAGAACCGACCTATACATATAACAATTGAATCAATTTATGTAAAGGATAGTTATAGAATAAGATTCCTCACATACCTCAACAATGAACACATTCTATACTACAACCAATGGAAGAACGTACCCTGGAACAAGACCACACAATGGATTAATAAGGAAACAAGAAGAAATGTCAACATGGGTCAACAGACTTGATAACTCATTGAAATGGAGAAACCATGACCAAAGAAACAAAAAAGAATAAAGGCTCAATCACCAAGAGTGACACAAACTAACTTCAACGGCAATCAATCATCAAATGAATCAATCCATACTGAATAGAGACTCTAAAAATCTTGAATGAATCCTTTTAAAATGATAGAAAAAGGATATTAAGATGAATGAAATATAATTTCATCCAAACAGAACCCAAAAAGACCACACCATGACATTTTAATGGTGTTTAATCCATTTACAAACTATGAAATCCTCAAGACTCAAATATGCTGAAACAAAATGTCATATTTTTATTAAAACTAATCTTATAACATTACACTGCTTATAGTTAGTACACATTGTGTACTAACCTCATGTTTTATGTCACGACCCGTCCTTGGGGCCCGTTCCGTGACTACCCCAAGCCCACCTTCCATAGGCCAGGGGCTGGCGACTAGCACCGAAGGCGTAAATCCCGATAACTGGGAAGGCATTGCCTTTATAAAAGTATCAAAACACCACAGAGTACAAGAGGAAGTAAAACACTAAGTACAAAAAAAAAATAAGTGATGAATGTAAAAGGGCCAGAATACAAACCCAAAAGAAAGTAAAACTACAACTGAACAAAGTACAACAGAAAAAGACAACAGCTGGAGGGACGGAAGTGGCTCCTGGGTCGTCCTCCTCGGATCCTACCTGAAGGGTAGGTACAGATGGAGTAACTCCTGGATCGTCCACCACGAATCCTACCTGAAGGGTAGGTACAGATAGCCTCCATAGTGCTCTCATCCATCAACCTCCTCCGAGTGTCGTCTTTCCACTAAGTCCACCTCCGGACACTGACTCGTCGTGTAGTCCACCTCCGGGTACTGACTCGTCGTGTTGTCCACCTCCGGGTACCGTCCAGTCCTCGAACACTCGGCCTCCATCAGCACTGCCTGTCGTCTACAACCAACACAACGAGGTGCGGGCATAGCCCGTGTAGGGGTGTGTATAATGATACTCAGTAGGGACCCCGAGACCCTCAAGGTCTCACTAAAACCAACAAGGTTAACCACAAAGAAGATCTCAACAGATAACCACTACTTAGGTATATGCCCAAACATATACCTAAGTTATCAAGTAACCCATCTCAATCATGAGGAAACACAAGGATTATGAAATCAACGGATAACCACTACCCAGGTATATGCCCATACATATACCTAAGTTATCAAGTGACCCATCTCATTCATGAGGTAAACACAAAGGTCAACGATTCAGCTCAAACCAGAATTTTCATTATCGAAATCGTAACTGCTGAAGAGCTCCGTCTCTGGAGTGTAAAGTGGTCCTATCACAACTCTGAGGTACTTCTCACTAACCTAAGACTGCTGAGGTACTCCTCTTGTCGAGTACCGCGGGCCAGCCACCCAAACATAGTAGTGCTTCCCGCCGGGGTATGTCACCCAAACACAGCAGTGCACACCCCCAAGTAGCCTGCTGAGGTACTCTCCGGACGAGTACCGCGGGTCTGCACTGTCACACAGGTAGTGCTCCATCCACCATGGGTCTGCACCCAAACAAGGTAGTGCTTCGTCCACTGGGCTAGTTGACTCACTCCAAGTTGAGTCGGTCAAGCAGTCGTCAGGTCTCATTCGGCTACACGGTCTCCGTACTCCGCACGCTTGTCTCCGGGAGGGTCTGCTCCACGAGCTAAAGGTCGATACTCCAAGTCTCTCAAATTCCCACGAAGAAGTATCTCAAAGGACCGCCTCATCGCACGGGTATCAATGCAACAGACGGCGCGTCAATCGGACGCCCGGTCTGTGAGTTATTAGCCTTTTCGTCCCAGGGGCCCGGTTGGTTTCGTGAGCAAACCAAATCCGGGCGTATCTCAACTATACCCCGAACTCTCATAGGGTATACTCATATGGACCATTTCTCAACGTGATCACCAACGTTGTTGATGGTTCGTCAAACGGACGTCTGGTCTGGAAGATATCAGCTTTTCCGTTCCAGGGGCCCGATTGGATTTCGGGTACAATCCAACCAGGCCAAACTCCAATAGTGTCCAAAACTCGGGCGAAGCATGCCAAAAGATCTGTCTCACTTAGAGGAAACCATAAAAGTCAATGGCACGTCAATCGGACGTCCGGAGCTCAAGATAGGAGTGTTTCCGCTCCGAGGGCCTGGTTGGTTTCGTGTACGAACCAACCTGGCCGAACTCAAAGTATTCCGAAACCTTGAGTGCGATATACCGAAACGACCGTCTCGATACAAGGATCGCGTTTCCGGTGACGGAGCGTCGTTCGGAGGCTCTTAGCTCATGTTACGGGCATTTGACTGAAAATGGTCCGAAGACAGGGGGTCCGGGCCCGGGCTGACCCGGCCAGACCCCCCCTGGGTCGGCCGAACCCGGTCGGACCGGCCTGGCTCGGCCGAACGGCCGAGCGACGTAGGGGGGGGGGGAGCCGCCGCCCCCGCGGGACACCCCCGCGGCACCCGCGGGGTGTCGCCCTGGACAACCCGAGCGACGCGGGGGGGAGCCGCCGCCCCCGCGTGACACCCCCGCGGCACCCGCGGGGTGTTGCCCTAGACAACCCGAGCGACGCGGGGGGGGGGGGGGAGCCGCCACCCCCGCGTGACACCCCCGCGGCACCCCAGGGTGTCGCCGTGGACAACCCGAGCGACACGGGGGGGGGAGCCGCCGCCACCGCGGGACACCCCCGCGGCACCCGCGGGGTGTCGCCCTAGACAACCCGAGTGACGTGGGGGGGATGCCGCCGCCCCCGCGTGACAACCTCGTCGCACCCGCGGGGTGTCGCCCTGGACAACCCGAGCGACGCCGGGGGGAGCTGCCGCCCCCACATGACACCCCCGCGGCACCCGCGGGGTGTCGCCCTGGACAGCCGGACGCGGCCTCAGCCGCGTCCCGCGCGCGCCGGACCCGCGCGGACGCGGGTCAGCGGGCGTCACCGCCGCGGCTGACATCGCGGCGGTTCTTCCGGCGGCGTGCCGGGGCGCCGCCGCGCCGGCGTCCCGCGCCACCGACCGCTTCTGCGGGCCACCAGAGTCACTCCGGTGGTCCTTTTTCCTTCCCGTCTGCGCCGTTGTTCCTCCCGGGTTCCGTTCTTCACTGCGGTATCATCAAATCGTCTTCGCTTCCCGCTTAGTCATCACCCGTCAATCCGTACATCAAAACAAAATGTGTCGTCTTCGCGGTTCTCTGGCGCGGCGTGCTGGCGTCACGCCCCTTCGTCGTGGCCCGACTCCGTCCGCGGATATCTTTGGGTTTCTTCGACGCGGCATGACGGCATCGCGTGCTTGTTCTTCCTTTCACGGCGCGGTGCGACGTCGCCACACATATCTTCCGCATGAAACCGCATGGTGCGACGGCACCACACTTTCTCGTACCAACCACAAGAAACCACACGAAAATAAGGAGGAGGTTCGGCCGTGTTTGTGCGGTCCGACCCCCTCGCGTTATTCGATAACAAATGGTTTTAATCCATGATCATCATCAAGTTGGTATTCACGAACAAATATAATTAATTGAATACAAATCCCTACCTTGGGTATAAGCCGATCGGAAGGAGGCGTCGTCGTTCGAGGTTCGTCGCGGTATGGCGTCGCGAGGATGATGACGTCGAAGGGGGACGTCGCCGTTCGTCCGAATAGAGGGAAGGCGAATCCGTCGTCGCTTGCTACCCGATTCCGCTTCCGAGCTTGTTCATAGATCCGTTGACGATGAAGGGGAATAAGAAGATCCGTTGAAGAATCTCGCTGCGGAAGGGGAGAAATTTCGTGGAAGGAAAACGAGCGTTCTTCGTCAGAGGTGGCGCGTTCTTCGCGTTCTTCGTCGAAGAATGAAGAATTCTCCCTCTGCTCTCCCAAATGTGTTAAACAACACAAACACCTCAACCAAAAATAAAATAAGTCCTCAACTTATTTTGTTATCAACATAAGAATTTGAAAAACAAAAGATAAGAAATGAACAATTAATTCGAAAAATTAATTGTAAAACTTAACTGCCCAATTAAATTGGGGCGTTTCTTAACCAGAAAAATACACGGTTGACTTCTTTTAATATAGGGGTGCAGGTGCGTTACATAAGAAGAAAAGAAACGGTGGGGCTCGTGCAGGCCCCACCTCACAAATATCCTACCAAGTGGGTAGGATATTTTGAATTGCACCCTATCCGCTTCAACCCAGCTTAAGCAGCTTTTAAGTGGTCTTTAAGCGGCTTTAAGTGAAATAAAATAAAATTGTCATACAACTTTATTTTATTTCTGAACTTAAACCCCAAAAATTAAAAAGCACAACCGAGAAAACGCAACTCCGAAAGAGGCGTTTCTAAGAAAAAACAGGCGCTGCGATTTCATCGGTGCCCTCGGAATTCGATTCCGAGCACCGGTTCAAAAGTTAGAAAAACCCACTCGTTCGTTCACTGAACATACCCGAGCCAAACTTCGGAAATTGATTCCGGGCACACCGGGCCTCGGAATCAGGCGCCGTCAGAAACTGAGTTCTTGTAAAATTCCAAAAAAAAATTAGAAAAAAAATTTCCCTTGAAATTTCTGGGTCTTTACATTACTCCCACCTCAGGTCTTTACGTCCTCGTAAAGATTTATCACAAACTAAGGTCACTAAAGCGGTAGAAAGCATGCATATGAGCCTTTCGCTCCCATATGCTCACCTGGAGGTTCCCGTACTATCAATGAAAGTGCACCTAAGGAATCGATCGTCCCCGTAGGACCACCCCTGTCGATCCTCAATCCCCACTGGAACCTCCGTGCATGTCGCCCTATCATCGACGTCCAACTCCCTGAGGTCGATGATGTGCAAAGAGTCGAGCACGTATCTCCTCGGTTGAGATACGTGGAAGTTGTCGTGCACCAGGTGCAACTGAGGTGGATGGGTCAAGCGGTAAACCACCACGCCTACCCAACTAAGGACCTAAGATGGTCGGCTGAACCATGGAGATAACTTGCTTCTTTGGACACATTTCCGCAACCCTCGTCGAGGTGAGACCCGTATAAGGATGTGATCATCATCCTCGAACTCCAGAAGTCTCTAATTATTGCTAGAACTGAAACTAAAAACAACTGCTGCCATGAGGGTAAGGTTGACCGACTCAAGAGTGATCGGTTGCACCCTACTGTGCATGAGTTTATCCTGTGTTTCCTGGGGTTTCCTTTACGCCGACCAAGGAAAACCCATCCCGACGTAGTGGTTAAACCACAACCTTTTTGCCTAATACCGTCAATTTGTGTATGAACTATGATTGCCCAGTCCATACTCAAACCAACGTCGTAAGGCCTCGACGCTGCCACCAAGAGATTCCAACCGAAACTCTCACCTCGAGGGTCTGACCACACCGTCGGCATAAGTGTGATTATCGAGTCTCTTCCCAAGGTATCTCCAGACGTGAGGGTCAAGTCCACAGCTTACCGGAAACTCTAGGTCTGGGACAAGATTGTGAAAGCGAGGAATGATTCATATCAACTTCTGTTACTACAGCAGCTAGTAGTGGACACAGACTGTCCCTTGAATCATTTTTAGAGCCATTGGGTCACACTCCTTGACGGCAAGCAGCCGCACTCTTCCTCCGCCCTCCAGCTCCCTGATCCTAGCGGGGATAACTAAGGCGGGTGGTTGTAGCATGTTAAGATGTACACCACCTCATATTTCTCACCTAGTTATGCCTCCGCATCTGCCGCTTCGCAGACTCACCTCTATTTAAAGCTTCCTCTACTTGAAACATTTAACATGCCCGAGTCTCTAAGGCTGGCACCAGTCTACTGTTTCTTACTGCACTGTGCAGTCTTCATCCTCTCCTGGATGAACTGCACCTCCTTTTCATACGATCTGGAAGAGCTGCTAAAATTTCTCCTTTGCCGAAAAGAGAAACCTGGTCTCATCCCCTGGATGAACCACATTCGTTGCCTAATACAGTCAACCCCAACATGAATGATGCATTCATGCCATGGATGACGTCGTAAGGACTCGACGTAACTACCAAGAGGTCCAACTGTCACTCTCGCCTCCAAGGGTCAAGTCACACTGTCGGCATCAGTGTGAGGTCACTGGGTCTCCTCCAGTAGAAATATTGAAAGTGAGGGTCAAGTCAACAGATTTAACCGGGACCACTCAGTATCAACCAAACAAAAAGACAGGAAAGCAAACAAAGATAAGTGTCTTTTTATTAATGTAGCTCATAAAACAAAGACAAAAATACAACATCAACATGGAACTAGAAGTACAAAGGACGTATCCACTAGTTCTTCTCCTGTCCACATGCTCCCGGAGCTCTACTGCCTTGTCCACTGCTCGACTATTGCTCAAGCACTCGTCATTGTTTCCGCCTCGGTGGCTCCTCCAACACCTGTGGATCAACTGTACGAGGAGTCAGACAGTCACGTGATAGATGACCCTTTCCGCCGCACGAGTAACACAGTCTGCTTCTGGCACGCCTGGATCTGACCCCACCCCGGGTGCCCCGCACCACCGGTCCTAAAACCCGATATCGCCCAACTGCTGGTCTGGTCCTCATGGACCTCTGCATCATCTGTCTACTGCCCACAGATGATTCGTCTACTGATCGAAAACCCTACGGAAAAGGAAGAAGTTCATGTAAACGCTCATGGTGTAGAGCTACTGGCACAAACTCCACCCTGAAGAAGGTCTCGAAGTCTTCCCATGTGAAGGTCATCCCGTCGCAAAACTAAAACAAGTGGCCCCACCACCTGCCTGCTACTGCCTGAAGAGGGCTGGCAGAAAAGATCACCATGAGGTCTGTCGGCATTCCCACTAGCCTGAAGACTCTCACCATAGCCTCCAGCCAATCCTCAGCCGCCTGTGGGTTCGTCTCTCCCTGGAACCTGGGTGGCCTCTGGCGCTGGAACTCGTGCAGCGCACTCAAGTGGCGTGCATCGGCTACTACTGGGGCTGGTGGCATCGGTGGCCCAACGTATAGTAGAACCGCTGGTGCCTCCGCTGGTGCCTCAACTGCAAGAGGGCTCTGTACCGAAGCCTCGTCGCTCGGCAAGCTGTCAGTACGCACGTCCCTCTTGGATCTAGCTGGTCGTCCGAGAAAAGGCATCCTGAAAGAAACAACGTGACACGGTCAAACGATTATCCCTGGTGAGATGACCTCGTTTGAGGTGACATTTAAATAAAACTTCTGGAAAACATACACGCAATCAGTGTTTTTGTGCACAAAGTCGGAAATCAGTTCTCAGGGTCCTGGTGTATGGATATGTCGGCCTCCCGCACCAACACTGGACTCCCTGAACTGGAAACCACACTCGGTACTCTTAACACTATTGATTCATAGAATGAAACATCAGAGTTATAAGTTCTGCGGTAGAACTGAACTCCTCTGATACCAATTTGTCACGACCCATCCTCAGGGCCCATTCCGTGACTACCCCAAGCCCGCCTTCCATAGGCCAGGGGCTGGCGACTAGCATCGAAGGCGTAAATCCTGATAACTGGGAAGGCATTGTCTTTATAAAAGTTACAAAACACCACAGAGTACAAGCGAAAGTAAAACACTAAGTACAAAAAAAAGTGCTGAAAGTAAAAGGGCCAGAAGACAAACCCAAAAGAAAGTACAACTACAACTGAACAAAGTACAACAGAAAAAGACAACAGCTGGAGGGACGGAAGCGGCTCCTAGGTCGTCCTCCTTAGATCTGACCTGAAGGGTAGGCACTGATGGCGCATCTCCTGGATCGTCCACCACGAATCCTACCTAAAGGGTAGGTACAGATAGCCTCCACAGTGCTCTCGTCCGTTAACCTCCTCCAAGTGTCGTCTCGCCTTGAAGTCCACCTCCGGACACTGACTCGCCGTGTAGTCCACCTCCGGGTATTGACTCGTCATGTAGTCCACCTCGGGGTACCGTCCAGTCCTCGAACACTCGGCTTCCGTCAGCACTGCCTGTCGTCTGCAACCAACACAACGAGGTGCGGGCATAGCCCGTGCAGGGGTGAGTATAACGATACTCAGTAGGGACCTCGAGACCCTCAAGGTCTCACTAAAACCAACAAGGTTAACCACAAAGAAGATCTCAACAGATAACCTCTACTTAGATATATGCCCATACATATACCTAAGTTATCAAGTAACCCATCTCAATCATGAGGAAACACAAGGATTATGAAATCAACGGATAACCACTACCCAGGTATATGCCCATACATATACCTAAGTTATCAAGTGACCCATCTCATTCATGAGGTAAACACAAAGGTCAATGATTCAGCTCAAACCAGGATTTTCATTATCGAAACCGTAACTGCTGAAGAGCTCCGTCTCTGGAGTGTACAGTGGTCTTGTCACGACTCCGAGGTACTGCTCACTAACCTAAGACTGCTGAGGTACTCCTCCTGTCGGGTACCGCGGGCCAGCCACCCAAACATAGTAGTGCTTCCCGCCGGGGTATGTCACCCAAACACAGTAGTGCACACCACCAAGTAGCCTGTTGAGGTTCTCTCCGGATGAGTACCGTGGGTCTGCACTGTCACATAGGTAGTGCTCCGTCCGCCATGGGTATGCACCCAAACAAGGTAGTGCTCCGTCCACTGGGCTAGTCGACTCACTCCAAGTCGAGTCGGTCAAGCAGTCGTCAGGTCTCAGTCGGCTACACGGTCTCCGTACTCCGCAGGCTCGTCTCCGGGAGGGTCCGCTCCACGAGCTAAAGGTTGATACTCCATGTATCTCAAAGTCCCACGAAGAAGTATCTTAAAGGACCGCCTCGTCACAGGGGTATCAACGCAATAGACGTCGCATCAATCGGACGCCTGGTCTGTGAGTTATTAGCCTTTTCGTCCCCGGGGCCCGGTTGGTTTCGTGAGCAATCCAAATCCGGCCGTATCTCAACTGTACCCCGAACTCTCATAGGGTATACTCATAGGGACCATTTCTCAACGTGATCACCAACGTCGTTGACGGTTCTTCAAATGGACATCTGGTTTGAAAGATATCAGCTTTTCCGTCCTAGGGGCCCGGTTGGATTTCGGGTACAATCCAACCCGGCCAAACTCCAATAGTGTCCAAAACTTAGGCGAAGCATGCCAAAAGATCCGTCTCACTTAGAGGAAACCATCAAAGTCGATTGCACGTCAATCGGACGTCCAGAGCTCAAGATACGAGCGTTTCCGCTCCGAGGGCCCGGTTGGTTTCGTGTACGAACCAACCCGTCCGAAATCAAATTATTTTGAAACATTTAGTACGATATACCGAAACGACCGCCTCGATCCAAGGATCGCGTTGCCGCTGACGGCGCGTAGTTCGGAAGCCCGTAGCTCAAGTTACGAGCATTTGACCGAAAATGGTCCGAAGATGGGGGGTCCGGGACCGAGCCGACCCGGGCCGACCCCCCCCCCCCCCCTGGGTCGGCCGAACCCGGTCCGGCCCGGCCGGTCCCGGCCTGGCTCGGCCGAGCGACGCGGGGGGGGGGGGGGGAGCCGCCGCCCCCACGTGACACCCCCGCGGCACCCGCGGGGTGTCGCCCTGGACAACCCGAGCGACACGGGGGGGGGGAGCCGCTGCCCCCGCGGGACACCACCGCGGCACCCACGGGGTGTCGCCCTGGACAACCCGAGCGACGCGGGGGGAGCCGCCGCCCCCGCGTGACACCCCCGCGGCACCCACGGGGTGTCACCCTGGACAACCCGAGCGACGCGGAGGGGAAGCCCCCCCCCCCCCCCCCACGGCACCCGCGGGGTGTCGCCCTGGACAACTCGAGAGACGCGGGGGGGGGGGGGAGCCACCGCACCCGCGTGACACCCCCGCGACACCAGCGGGGTGTCGCCCTCGACAACCCGAGCGATGCGGGGGGAAGCCGCCGCCCCCGCGTGACACCCCCGTGGCACCCGCGGGGTGTCGCCCTGGACGACCCGAGCGACGCGGGGGGGGGGGGGGGGGGGGCGGGGGGGGGGGGGGGGGGGGGGGCGGGGGGGGGGGGGGGCAGCCGCCGCCCCCGCGCGACACCCCCGCGGTACCCGCGGGGTGTCGCCCTGGACAACCCGAGCGACGCGGGGGGGAGCCGCCGCCCCCGTGTGACACCCCCGCGGCACCCACGGGGTGTCGCCCTGGACAACCCGAGCGACGCGGGGGGGGGGGGGGGGGGGGGTGCAGCCATCGCCCCTGCGTGACACCCCCGCGGCACCCATGGGGTGTCGCCCTGGACATCCCGAGCGACGCGGGGGGAAGCCACCGTCCCCGCGTGACACCCCCGCGGCACCCGCAGGGTGCCGCCCTGGACAGCCGAACGTGGCCTCAGCTGCGTCCCGCGCGCGCCGGACCCGCGCGGCCGCGGGTCAGCGGGCGCCGCCGCCGCCCCGCCGCCGGCTTCCGCGGGCCACCGGAGTCGCTCCGGTGGTTCGTTTTCCTTCCCGTCTGCACTGTTGTTCCTCCCGGGTTCCGTTCTTCACTGCGGGGTCATCAAATCGTCTTCGCGGACCGCTTCGTCATCACCCATCAATCCGCACGTCAAAACAAAATGTTCCATCTTCGCGGTTCTCTGGCGCGGCGTGCTGGCATCGTGCCCCTTCGTCGTAGCCCAACTCTGTCCGCGGATATCTTCGGGTTTCTTCGACGCGGCGCGACGACGTCATGTGCTTGTTCTTCCTTTCACGGCGCGGCGCGACGGCGCCACGTATATCTTCCGCATGAAACCGCATGGTGCGACGGCACCACGCTTTCTCATACCAACCACAAGAAACCACACGAAACTAAGGAGGAGGGTTGGCCGTGTTTGTGCGGTCCGACCCCCTCGCGTTATTCGATAACAAATGGTTTTAATCCACGATCATCATAAAGTTGGTATTCACGAACAAATATAAATAATTGAATACAAACCCCTACCTTGGGTATAAGCTGATCGGAAGGAGGCGTCGTCATTCGAGGTTCGTCGCGGTATGGTGTCGCGAGGATGACGACGTCGAAGGGGGACGTCAGCATTCTTCCGAATCGAGGGAAGGCAAAGTCGTCGTCGCTTGCTACCCGATTCCTCTTCCGAGCATGTTCGTCGATCCGTTGACGATGAAGGGGAAGAAGAAGATCCGTTGAAGAGTCTCGCTGCGGAAGGGGAGAAATTCCGTGGAAGGAAAACGAGCGTTATTCGTCAGAGGTGGCGCGTTCTTCGCGTTCTTGGTCGAAGAACGAAGAATTATCCCTCTGCTCCCCCAAAGGTTTTACACAACACAAACCCCTCAACCAAAAATAAAATAAGTCCTCAACTTATTTTTTTATCAACTTAAGAATTTGAAAAACAAAAGATAAGAAACGAACAATTAATTCGAAGAATTAATTGTAAAACATAACTGCCCAATTAAATTGGGGCATTTCTTAACCAGAAAAACGCACGGTTGACTTCTTTAAATAGGGGGTTGCGGGTGCGTTACTTATGAAGAAAAGAAACGGTGGGGCTCACGTGGGCCCCACCTCACAAATATCCTACCAAGTGGGTAGGATATTTTGAATTTCACCCTGTCTGCTTCAACCCAGCTTAAGCAGCTTATAAGTGGTCTTTAAGCGGCTTTAAGTGAAATAAAATAAAATTTCCATATAACTTTATTTTATTTCTTAACTTAAACCCCAAAAATTAAAAATCACAACCGAGCAAACGCAACTCCGAAAGAGGCATTTCTAAGCAAAAACCGGCGATGTGATTTCATCGGTGCCCTCGGAATTCGATTCCGAGCACCGGTTCAAAAGTTGGAAAAACCCGCTCGTTCCTTCACTGAACGTACCCGAGCCAAACTTCGGAAATTGATTCCGGGCACACTGGGCCTCGGAATCAGGCGCCGTCAGAAACTGCATTCTTGTAAAATTCCAAAAAAATATTAGAAAAAATTTCCCTTGAAATTTCCGGGTCTTTACATTGTACACCAGATTCATGGCATCTTTCTTGAAAAACTTATATGTCATATACTCCCATTACTTGGTGTATATTTCTCCTACAGACTAAAACATATATATTATTACATGAAAACCCCAAAATACCTCAAGTATTATCCGAACATGGGGAGAATTCCGAAAAACCATTAAAACATTTATAACTTCAGTATAGTATTTAAAACCAACAAACATCACTAAACATTATTTCATTGTCCCTACAAGTTCCCTCCATCATTGGGAGTCCCAATATTCACCCAATAAATAATGAAAATAACTAAATTAAGGGAATTAACCAATAGTAGGTACATAGATATTAAAAACTCATTATGGTAAATAGTTTCTTCTTGTGTTTTGGAGAATTTTTAACATTCTTACAAGAAGGGGTACGTTTTTTTATGATGGATTTAAATCACCAATGATCATCTTTTTTTACATATATATTACAAGATACATTTAATGTTATAAAATTTAACTATGATAGATATATTATCTACCATTTTTATTTAATGAACATACTTTCTAGTAATTTCATTATAACCACAAAATTGATGATTTTCTTTTATTATAAAGAATATAATATCTATTTTTCATTAAGTATGGGTCAATAAGTATCCAGGAGATCATTATTTAAGGAATATTTTATGTGTTCCCAACATATGAGATTTTTATTCTCCTATTTTTTTCCTTATTTGGAAAATTTTTTGTATCTCATATTCTGATGTCGGTGATTTGGATTTGAGATCATGTACACCACTTTGAGAGCTGTAAGTAGAAAATACATCATTTTTTTAAATTATTGGAATATTTCCATCAAATCACTCCATCTTTATAATGTTATTGATTATTGAAAAAATCATATTAATGGTATTTTACTCTGAATATAATGGGGTACATTTGTTGTTAATGGTATAGAAATTTCTAGAATATTAGTGGATGGAGCCCATTGGGGCTCATTATAATGTTTCTCTCTATACGAATAGTCCCCCCTACCAATGGTTGATTGTTACTCTATGCTTGTACACAGTAGAGATTAACCCTTGAGAGGACATTGAAATCAAGAGTGTAGTGAAAATTATTTATTATTCCACACAAATAAAGATTCATTAATACCTATAAAAGTCTTGAGAGAAATAAAATTATTTGAGAAGGATTGGAGTGAAAGGAAATTGATGGAATTGGGTTACTATTAAATTCAATATAGACTCATTTTAATTGTAATTAGTGTAACACTTTAGATAAGGTGCACTTTATAATTGGGTAGACACCTATTCTATAAATTGATATCTTATTATAACCAATCCTCTCCAAAAAAACATACTTGATTAAATAAGTTTCTTAGATCTCACCTTATAGTAAACATAATTGTTTTTTAGTTTGGTCCATATCTGATTAACATACCATATTGTAAAGGCACATCTATTCACCTTGCACTAAAATGACATGTGAAGTTTAAATTTCTCTATTGAATTATATCATTACATAACCACATGTGTGTGTGCGTGAAAACAAGGATGATGTGGTGGACTATCCCCAATAATATTCTTACTCTACACTTTATAATTTTCAATAATTATAAAATAATTTTCCATTATAATGGAGACCCCAATCCTTACAACGTTCTAATCGAGGATTCCAAAATTATTCCCAGTTTTTTTATAAAAAATAATATTTTTAAATTCTAAATATTAAAAAAACCAAGGTAACCCTCATATAATTATTTTTTTAGTGTTGGTACACATTATCCTTAAAAATCATTTAATTGTGCTTCAGAGTTTGTGTTTTCCCCAGGCATTGAAGTCATTTTCTTTCTTTTCATCCAAATCTTACTATCTCTCCACTTATTCTTTCCTCCAGTCTCCCTTCCTTCATTCACTTTACTTTCTCATCTATTACCCCAAATATTGTTTTTATTTAATGTTATCCCTTGTTTTAATTTAATTTTATTTCATTGTATATTTATGTAGGTTGGATTTCAGTTCTAATGGCACATGAATCTGACCTAATATATGATGAAGAAGATAAGACCTGATGATGTGTTTGAAAATAAGGAAGAAAAAATATAAAACCTAAGGTGGAATAATTAAAAGTAATAAAAGATAATGAAATTGAAGAAAAGTAAAAATAGAAAATAACTAACATTATTTTTACTATTTTTGTCATACATTAATATCAAGAATATCACCATAGTACTTTTATTATTAAAAATCATATATTGGACATAAAAGATAGAAAAATAAGAGAGAACGAAAATATAACAAAACCATCAAATATACCTATGTACTTAGACCTCATCACTCTAGAAAATATGAATAAATTCTCAATTTAATATTGAAAAATTAACTCCTATGCCAGATGAACTCACTCATTCTTTCCAAGACAATCAAACATAATCAAAAAATAGTGTATCAATGACAAAAAAAATATGGAATGTGTACAACAACAATCGTAAACCAAGATAAAAAATATTTATTGGGGAATAAGGATATGAACATATAGGGATATAAATTTTTTTAAAATTATTATGTTCTAATACTATTATTTCATGATAAAAACTCTCCATTGGTGAAGACCCCCAGGCAGGCATGAGGAATCTTGATGAGAACATGGTCCCTCACCTCTCTCCCAAAACTATATTATCTCTAGAATAGGAATAAATGGAATTTCAAAAATCTATATAATCCACAAAAAATCAATACAAGAAACCAATAATGAATTGAATATTCCATATTGAAGATTAAAGGAGGATTTGTCCTCAATCATGGTAGATGAAACATGTGTTGTGTAGAGAAAGTTATAATTTCTCATAACTGAAAAGAAAACATAATGAAAATGACCTTAGGGATTTTTTTTCATTTGAGAATAGGTCAGGAGTATTGTGATTTGGATCACCTATAAATAAATATTGTGAAGAAACACAGTTAAGATTCAAAAAATGTTATTTGTTCATTTTTTATCGGTTTAATTAATGGATGTTGATTATCCCTAAATAAGTACAAGGATCAATAATTGAGAAACATACTAGAAAAACAATAAATGACCCTTCCAAAGATGAGTACTTGAGGCCCAACAATAAGGATCCCAAATAGTATAGACCACACTAAGAGAACAATAATGGCCCACAAAAAATAATTATAGGGTAAAAAAATATTAGAAAACTTTTTCATTTAAAAAACAATAAGAATGAAATAAGAAGAAAAAACCATTTTATTTGAAAGAAAAAAAACCAATTTTAACAATTCAAATCCAAGCCTAGAGTGTAACATTTAACTCATATCACCATGTATCCCAACATTGGTGATGTCCCTCGGTTCTTCAATAGGTCTTCTAACCTGTGTGTTTTTTAATCACTATCATTACCTTAAGGCATTCCGTTTTATAGAGGATGATCTTGTTGTGGTTTAGGGTTGGGTTTGTTGATGATTCCAAGAGGATGGTTGACCTTGGTTATTTCTATTTATTTTCTATTCTAGTGATTAAAAAATATGAACTAGGTATTATCAAATATTTTTTCATTGGTGGTGGTGCATGTTTCTAGGTGGTGATACCCTTTGGACGAGTTTACACTATGTGATTTGATTCTTGGGATGGTCATAATAGAGATACTTCATTGGCTATATTCATGTTTCTAGTGGTTTGAGTGGAATCTTGATGTTAGCCTAAGGTTTTTATATTATTGTTTTACTCTAGTGTGTCACATAAGTAAGGGTGGTTCTTGAGGTACTAGTGTTCTAATGGGGTATTCTTTATTAAAATGATGATAATGGTGATGGTGTTTTGCGGTGATGTCTTGCAGTTGTGCAGATCTTGCTAACACCTCTCCATCTAGGGTCCGATGACCCACTTACATATTATTTTCCAAGGGGTATAGGCAGGGATATGGGTTGGCCTGACCCAGTTTCAATGATTTCTTATATTATCATAGACTATTATTTTTTACTATATTTTATGATTGTTGTTAGTCTACTCAATGTTTGTGTCTTTGCCTACTTATCCCTTAACCATAAAGTGGGTTTTTAAAATAAATAAATGAGGACTATGGGAGAATAATTTATAATAAAAATTTATTAAATTTATTAAAAACTGAAGGAAATTTAAAAATATTAATTTAACATCAAAAAAATATAACATTTGATTTCTGTGTCTGCTTGGGATTCATATAACACATAGAGATTTTGGAAAATATATTTCTCTAAATTAATATTATGTTTAATAATTCTATCCACATGAAACATTGAAATAAAATGATCCTCGACGTATTAAATTAATATTATTATGAAAATCATATGATTAATTAAACCTCTAGAAAATAAAATTATTTTAATCCACTAATTTTTTTCCATTTAGGGAATAAATAAATAATATGATTTAATGTAAAAAATATTGTTCTTTCTCAAATAACTATTTTCTAAAATATTTCATATTTAATCATAATAAATTAAAAATAAAAAATTTAATGTTTTTTTATAAATGAACTTATATTTTAACGTTCCTTAAATTAAAAATATATATGAAATTATATTAACAATGATTAAAAACATCAATATTCAACAAAAATAGTTTTTCTATGTTTTTAGTATTTTAATTAAAAAACAATATTTTGTAATTTTTTAATTAAAATTTTATAAAAATAAATTAATTTCTAAATATATTATATCAAAATATAATGACAATAAAATTTTTGGCTTTTTAAAAAAAAAAATTAGGCAAATAGTGAAAATTACAGTTCTTCTAATACCATATCATTTTTAACCATAACTTGATATATTATTGACTTTAAACATTTATAAAACATATTTAATGAACATGAATTCCTTTAGGGGTTAGATTATTCCTTGAAAAATATGATGTTATATTTATAAAACCCATGTCAAATAATTTGAAAGTTAAGTAATCTTTTATTTTAATAAAAAATGGTTTTCAACCATTTTTTTATTATGATTTCACAAGGTATAATTCTATTTTAGATTGATTTTTTATAATTATAACTCTTATTTTTTGAATAGTAAGCTATTTAATTTCATTCAAATAAAAAACATTGATAATTTTGTAAAAAATATAATTTTTATACTTAAAAATGCACATTTAAAAAAACGGGTTTTTTCATGATACAAGCGCTAATGTTAGAATTATTTTTTATTACTTATAAAATTTAATTTAATAATTTTTATTTCATATTTTTAATCAAGAGGTTAAATTTACATGATAAGTCCCATTTTATTTTTAGTCATAAAATTAATATTATAAAGTCATAGATTTGTTACCATGGTGAAAACCAATAACGGTGAAAGAGAATAATAAAGGAGTAAAAGACATTAAAACATATTAAATAAATGTGGGAAAATGTATAGTTGATTATTTTTCAGCTTTACCCATTCCCCCACACCAATATTTTTCATTATTGGATCCACTATACCTTTGAATAGTGACATTACCTTTTATATTCATTTAAAAATGTCTCTCCTATCTCCTTTAAAAGGATTCATCGCCACCCCTATAATATCCTGATATTTTAAAAGGACACTAATTTGTATGGTGTAAATGATACATGTAATGTCCCAACTGGGGTTACACTCATCGGTGCCCCAAGATGGTCTGCTACGTGACCTCAAGCATGCCTCTTCGTACGCTAGAGGATACTGACTAGCAGTGAGGGTCTAATATTAGTCATGGAGAGACTATACCCTCTTTGTTAGAGTAAAACAGTTTAGGGAAATAAATAAAAAATAACCAAATATATAACCATAACTAGAATTATTCTAATATCACATGATGAGAAACTAGAAATACAATATCAAAACTGAATAGTAGATTTGACATGTTAATGTACGTGTCAAGTGTCAAAATGAAAACTCAAAATTAAAGATACTGACAACTCCCAAGTGGTCCCAAACCACATATAGTTTCTTTATCCATGATCTACTCCCAATATATCCATTTAACATAGGTTAGTTTCTATTATCCAATCCTACAACTATATAAATCTATACAGGTATCAATCAGGTAGCCCGACTAAGGTGTGAGTACATCTCAGTAGGCCACCACCAATGCCATCTAAAATAATATCCAGTCAAATAACTATGTATCAAATTATATAATGAATAAAGAAAAATGAATAAATAAATAGTTATCACATTCTCAAATATTCTTTATTTAACCACACTAACCCTCGGGTTCCCATGGGCACCCATATATCAATACCTATTTCAGCCCAAGCTAGAGCCTGAACTATCCCAAAGGGATATCATATTTCCGAATGTTGTTACTACCATTATTTAATTAATAATTGAATTCCCATGTTAACATTCATAAATTATACAATTTAATGACTGTGTTACCATTATATAATTCATACTTTAGTGACCATGTTACCGTTTAAACTTTGTATAATTTAATGACCATGTTACTATTGTAATTTCACAATTGAATGACTATGTTACCATACATAATTTCACAGTTGAATAACCGTGATACCATTCATAATTTCAGAATCGAATGACAATGTTACCATTCATCAACACATAATACATTAAAAATTAATTATCGAGATAAATTTCATTACTAATTTAATGACTGGTTTATCATATGAATCCCATTGATTATCCCACCAATTAATTAATCATCCTAATCTCATTACTAATTCCAAAATTATTCCTCAAATAAATTAATTAATTCAATCAAGAACTAAATTGATAAACATATAATAGAAATTATATAATAACATACACCTATTTTGAATCAAGACTATGGGATTTTAATTATATACTATCCATCTCAATTCATTAATGAAGGATAGCCCAACAGAAATTCCCATTTTGAACAGAATAACGAAGTAGCTCGTGATCCAGATATAAATCCTAAATAAAAGATTTAATGAATAAATATCTCTTATTTATATATCTAGATCCACATTCCTAGATCTATATTCATAAAATCTAGATATAGATCCAACAAAATAGAGTATAATGATCCACCAAAATAATGGGATAAGAATAAGAGATCCATTGATAAGAAACTTTGTAACTAAAGAAATGCAGATCTTAAAACCAAGATTTTAATCACCAATAATAGAGGTCATACATATTATTGTCCCTCCAGGAGGCTCTATAATTTATTTAAATTAGCTATGGGTAGATCTAGGTTATTCGGGGGTATAATACAGGTGTTTATAAATTTTTTTAATAATTTTTTTGGGATTAAAATCCTGTATGCAAGGTTGCTACATAGGGCACACAATATTTCTTAACTATGAGCCTAAATGATCACCTCTTCAAGGGGGTGTATAGTTTCTCCTAAGAGGGTATGTGGTTTGATGAACCATGCCTCATTTATGAAAATCCCCATTATCTAGGATTTCATGGTTTACTAGGCTAGAGAGTGTGGTTAGGGAAAACACGCACTTCCCTCTTTCTTCTGTTTTTCTAAAATTTTCACCCGTACACATCCCAAAGTAAAACCCAAATGAAAATTTCTCAACACTATGAAAATGTGTACTTATAAATGAGCCTGAAACATCTTAAGAAAAATGATGGGATCTTAAAATTTCCCAAACTTATAATAGTTTTTCCTCAAGCTATACTATCAAGTATATCTAAGATTTCGAGTCCAAAATATTAGACCAATGAGCCCTCATATCTTCTTCTCTCTCCCATGTTTCCTTCTACACACATCCTTATTACCACAATACACAAACAATTGGTATAGTATTTCCCATAAAAACTATTTCACTTCAATGAAACACATGTATAAGATGATCCTTAAAGGATTCATCTACCTCTAGCTCAACATCATCCTCCTCAATCACATGATATTGTTTGGGGTGATACTACCAAAATTTTTACGCATGTAATATGTCATGCATATCACTATTTATTTGTGGAAGATCCAATCATTATGACACTGTCCTACTTCTCTCCAAAACCTCAAATAGTTCAACAAACCTGGGTGCCAACTTTCCTTATCTATGTATCCTACAGTGACCCAATACTGGAGACACCCAAAAGAATAATTGATCACCCTCTTTAAACTCTAGGGGTCATCGATTTCTATTTTCATATGAAATATGTATACTCTATGCTATAGCCATATACTTTCGAATCATCCATACCTTCTCTAATGTCTCGTACACAAGATTTGCCCCCACAAATCTTGACTCACCTACCTCCATCCATCAAAAATGTGATCTGTATGGAATACCATAAATTTCCTCATATGGTTTCATCTATATCATTTCTTGATAAATAATATTATATGAAAACTCTACCAAATCTAGTTGTTTCTCCCAAGTCACACAAAATTATAAGACACATGCATAGAGCATATCCTCAAGCACATGTATAGTACACTATGTCTTCCAATCTGTCTGTGTGTGGAATGTTTTACTAAAAAACCAATTTATCAAGAGCCTTTTATATGAAATATCAGAAGTGTGAAGTAAAACCCATTTCTTAACAAAGATGATCTCATCATCATCTATGATCCAATGTAATGGTTACTCCTCACTTTCAAGGATTTCCCTCAAGATCAATCACTCTTGAACCTCATACTATTTGTCCCTGATCTAATTCAAAAGTGCAGAATCCACTAAAACTGATATGGGAGTCATCTTCTATTGACTCTATTGAACATCAACATTAATCTCAGCCAAAAAATTAATCATCTTCCACTCTTCACTGGACTCTTGAACTTCCTAACTCTGATTTTTCCTTCACAAAATGTTAGCTACACTATTCACCTTCCCAATAATATATTTTATCTCACAATCATATGACTTAATATACTCGACCCACCTCCTATTCCAGAGATTCAAATCTCATTGAGAGAATATGTAATTTAAACTCTTGTGTTATGTATACAAAATAAACTTTTCTCCTAAAATATACTTCCTCCAAAACTTCATGACATGAACAACTTATGCCAAATCAAGGTTTTTCATAAGGTAGTTCCATTCATGTGGCCTCAACTATTGAGACCCATAGGCCATGACTTGATCTCCATGTATCAACAATACTCAAATAAATATCCCAAAAGCATCATAATACACTCTATACTCCTTACTCAGGTAATGTAGGATCAAGATCAGTGTCGATGTCAAGTTATTGTTCAACTCCTAAAAGGCATAATCACATGCTTCCATACATTCAAACTTTATACCCTTCATAGTCAATTGAAGAATTGGTTCTTTTAAATGGGAAAATTACTTAATAAACCTTTGATAATATCTAGAAATCCCTATAAAGATATAGATATTGAATACATACTTGGGATAATCTCAAGAAAAAACTTCCTAAACTTTCTTTGGGACCACTGACACACCTTCCTCTAAGATGACGTATCCCAATAAGTGTACATCGTCAATCCAAAACTGAAACATAGATAGCTTGGATTATAACTGATGCTCTCTATGTGTACTAAAAACAATGTCAATATATTTGGCATAATCTTCATGAGTCTTGGAGTACATCAAGATGTAATCCACAAACACTACCACAAACTTATCTGGGTATGGATGAAAGATCATGTTAATCGTGTCCAAAAAACACTTCTGCTACATTTTTTCTCCCATACAAAACTATGAAAAACTCATATATTCCATACCTACTTCTAAAAGTAGTCGTTGGTATATTATAATTACATACTCGCAACTGATGATACCTTAATCTCATGTCTGTCTTGGAATTGACATAAGATCCACTTAACTTGCCAAATAGATCCTCGATACATAGAAGAGGATATCAGTTCTTCGTTTTAACTAGTTCAACTTCCATTAATCAACCCATAACTGCAAACTCTCACCATAATTCTTAGTAAAAAACACCAATGAACCCTAAATAAATGTACTCATATGTATAAATCCCTTATACTAGAATGCCTCCAATAGTGTCTTGATCTCTTGAAGCTTAGTTGGTACCATTTTTATGGTTAAATAGAAATAGGATCATCCCCCATGATGATCTCAATGCTGAATTCAACATATCTCTCTGGTGGAAGATTTGAGAAATAATTTTGAAACACATCCTATAACTGATCCACTCCAAGAGGAAAAACATCATTCTTTACACCTCCTTCATCCAGCAATAGACAAGAAACCTAGGCTATGAGTTCTCCTAGATGATGATTAATTATCCCTACTCAGCCTTCCTAGATATCCCTCAATACATGGTGAATATAACTATCTACCTTATGAGACATAAAAGTTACTCTCCTCAGATAGCAATGTATGTGGGATCGATATGCTACTATACTGTCCATACCCATGATTAAGTCAAAACCCAACCTGTATAGGATGTAAAGAACCCATAGAAATCTATACTTTTAAAACATAAGAGAACAACCGTAGCACAAAAATATTTCCATCGACTATGTTCTCAATGGTGTGTCTATCGTCAATACCCCGCTCATGAACTCCACCATCTGGTTTAAACCATTAAAAATTTGATTATAAATAAAGGAACGAGATGCACCAATGTCAAATAAGTAACTAGCTAATATAGAAGCTACAAAATAGTACATCCCTTTGTTGATGGTCCATCCTTGCTATCCACATGTGTATATCGTACTGCAGGCAACAGTCATGCCCCTCTTCCTTGTGATGTAGTTTAACTCCCATGAGTTTCACCACCCTACTGATATGGTTTCTCTTTCCCTGAAGCACCTTATCCACATCCTCTACTACCTCGACCTGTAGAAATCAAACTTCCAACTAGATATGGTTTAGAAGTTTCTCATCCCACGCTCTTATTCTAACTAGTTTCACCCTCACTGCCCATCTGTCACTAGTTCCTATAATAATTCTATAGATGTACCATCTTACAACAATATCAGAACTCTGCTGGTGGTTGGGAACAATTTCTTAAATAATGTCCTGACCTACTACACTGATGACAAATCACTCTAATTAGGTCTTGTGCAATACTCCCCCCTCTCTTACCACTCATCTTTCCACTTCCCTAGATAAAATTATCGTATTGATGCTTCCTTATCTCAAATTTTATACCTCATAACTATCCAATAGAAAATATCTTCCCTACACTAGATGCCTCCTTCCAGTTCCCCTCAGTTATGAGTGTCAGATCAACTACCTTAGAAAACTTCTTTAACTGAAAGATGTCAACTTGAGACTTAATCTAACATTTGAGTTTATCACGGAACCAGCTTATCATATTTGTATCATCAAATACCTATGTTGGAAAAAAGTGTTACAAATCAGTAAAGCATCCAGTATAGTCTATCATTCCCCTACTCCAACCTCATGAACTAAGAATCTCTCTCCTGACTTACTGTCTCTTAATTGCAATACTCTATAAACTTCTCCAAGAAGTCCTTCCATTACACACCATTGGCATGTCCAGTATGCTCTTGAATGATCCATAGTGGTTTTTTTATCCCCATTTCATATAAGTATCCAACTTCACCATCCTCTAAGGAAGAGTATCTAAATGGTCACGTATCATCTGGATAGACTCAATCCATAACTCATCCCCCTCAGGTCCAACCTATCCAATAAAATTCTGAGGGTGAAACAACAGAAACTCCTACAAAATTTTAGACATGCTTTTCAAAGATCAACCTAGGTATGTTTCCATAAGTTGTAAGAATTGATTGATGTTCTCTCATAAATGCTCCCTAACTTCCTCACGTGATGTGATGGGTTCCTTATATTCCACCACTAGAAGATCATCCCTTGGCATGCCCTCTAATTTTCCTCTCAATTATCATAGTCATGGATTCATACTCTCTAAAATATCAAACACATGTCTTAGAAAACATAAAATGAAACTACCAAACCTTAAGATAACATCCATTTAATAAGTAAATGTCTCTAGACCATACTCTCAGTGACGTTTCTACCATCAACACCCCACTCATGAACTCCACCAATAGGCTCAAACCATTCACAAGTTGTGAAAAAATAATGAAATGAGAGGCACCAGTATCAAATAACACACTAGATAGCATATAAGCTACAATAATAGAACCTCTTACTATCAACAACCCAGCCTCTCTATCAAAAAGTGTATGTTAAATAACCTGTAAATGTCCAACACATATTACATGTGATGCATCCTGAGTCCCCTATGTCACACCACTCTACCGGTATGGGTGATATTTACATGAATCACTGTATCCACTACCTCTAACACCTCATCAAGTAAAATTCTAACTTTCAAACAGATATGGTGAAAAATATCCCCTTCCCACACCCAAACATTCTCTAGTCTCTCTATTATTTCCCATCATCCATAGGTTCCTTAAAAACCTCTATAGATTTCCCATATTTATGTAGCCTCATCACTCTACTGGTGTTCATTTAATCTATCTCTTGGAGTTTCCTAACCTACCAAACTATTGATAGATCACTCGAGTAAGATCCTGAGCAATTAATCCCTCTGTATTGGTACTCTTCCTCCAACTTCCCTAGTTAGCATCATCATATCAATGATTCCTACTCTAATAAGTCATACCTCTTGACTGTCTGGCTGGAACCACCTTTCATGTATTAGAATACACTCTGAGGTACCCCTCAACAATGAGATCCCAGTCCACCACCTCAGCAAACTTCTCTATCCTAAAGTGGTTAAGTTGAGACTTAATAGAAAAATTTAATACCATCCTAAAAAATTTTCACCATAGCTGTAGTATATCCTACTAATGTTGGATAGAATTGCTAAAAGTATATAATGTATGCATCATAGTCCATCATGGAAAAATTCCCTTAATTAAATCTCATGAACTCATCCACTCTCTCTGGCATGACCATCTTTTGATAGAAGTGCTCCAATAACTTATCAAAGAAGTACTTCCATATCACACCGTCATCTTTTCCTATCTGAGCCTGAACCTCCAAAAAGTTATTTATTGATCCCCATATAATATAAGAATCCAAATTTACCCTCTACTCAGTAGGATTCTCTAAATGGTCAAAGATAGTCTGGATGGACTCAATCTAGAACTCATCTTCCTTGGGTCCACCATCTCTAGTAAAATTCAGAGGGTGATGCAACTTGAACTCATGTTTCAATCCATACATTCTCCTCAAAACCCACTCTGGGTCCCTTTCCATAAACTTCATAAATAGAGTGAAGTTATCCTGGAACTACTCACCTTATTCCTCACCCACCACTGCCTCATGTTCCACTACTAGAGGAACATCTCTATCTATATCCTCCTATCATCCTATCAACAAACATCATCATGGTGTCATAAATCTCAATTCCAAACACAC
This sequence comes from Viscum album, assembly GCA_963277665.1. Taxonomy (NCBI): domain Eukaryota; kingdom Viridiplantae; phylum Streptophyta; class Magnoliopsida; order Santalales; family Viscaceae; genus Viscum; species Viscum album. The sequence goes on along the minus strand of OY728159.1, from coordinate 677,696,070 downwards.
GCGTTAGGAAACATAACACTGGTTAATATTTTTATGAGAAACAAAATATACCATAACTATTAATTTCCAAAAACCCCACCACATGGTAAAAATCATGGTGTTTTCACTACCCTTACCCAATATACATTTATGTACTAGTTAACAAGGGTAAAAAATTCTCATTATTCAATTTTATCATTTAGAAACACATTTATTCTCATCGGGTATAATTTTAAAGTCTTTCTAAATATCATGTTAGGCACCGTTTTCATCTCAAAATCACAAGTAATGAAAAATAGTTTTGTTCAACAACTTACCTATAACCTATTTTATCATGTGTGCCTAAAATGATGCATGTCACAAAATTATCCTGAGTTCCAAGAATGATGAATTCAAAATAATCTCTTGTTCAATATTGAGCCATGAGTCAAATCTCATGAAATCTCTATAATAATTATCACATCATAGTGTAAGTGTGCCACCTAATGTGAAATAATATTCAACTATAACTGAAATCACCAATAATAAAAATCCCACCCAAGGTGCTTCGATTCTCCTTCATGCATGGGTTAGTTGCTCCCATGAATGAGCTAATAAACAATGTAGAACTCTTCCTACTCTCCTTTCTACCTTCCCCATATAGTAATACAAAAGAAAAATAAAATAAAATTGGGCTATGATACCAATTTGTAACATCATAACCTATGTTCCACATACTGATACCCCAAGTTGTTCCACTACATGGTATCAAGCACACCTCTCTGTATGCATGAGACTGCGGACTAGCAGCGAGGGTCAAATATTATTCATCGGGTGACTATACCATCGTTGTCAGAGTAATAAATCAATTGAAAATAAACAAACAATAGCCAAATATATAACTATAACTAGAAGGATTCCAATATAACATAATGACCTAACTAGAAATACAATATCAAAACTGAACAATAGATAATTCATTATTTTGTATGTGTCATGTTTCAAAATTCAAACTCCAATGTAAAGACAATGACAACTCCCAAGTGGGTCTCAACCCACATCTGGTTCCCTCACCAATGATCCACCCCAACTCATCCATCTAACATAGGTCATTTTCCCTTATCATGTCTAACAAACATCAACTCTACTTGGGTACCGACCAGGTAGCCTGAGTATGGTGTGAGTACATCTTAGTAGGACACCCCCAATGAAATACAATACAATATCCAATCAAATAATTTTGTATGTAGTTTTATAATTAATAGAGCACAATTCATTAATAAATAGTTATCCAATAATCAACTATTATTTATATAACCACAAAAACCCCCAGGTTCCCATGGACAACCATATCGCAATACCTTCTTCTTCCCATGTCAGAGTCTGAGCTATATTTAAGGGATATCATATTTGAAAATTCCATTTTTACCATTATTTAATATATTCTTTAATTTTCGTGTTACCATTCATGATTTATACAATGGAATGACCATGTTACCATTATTTAATTCATTCTTGAATGCCCATTTCCCCTTTCAAACTTTATAAAATTGAATGATCATGTTACCATTCATAATTACACAATTGAATGATAATGTTACCATTTATAATTTCACAATTTAATGGCCATGTTAGCATTCATAATTTCACAATCAAATGAACATGTTACTATTAATCAATGCATAATTAATTCAAAATTTAATTATCCACAAAAATATCATTACTAATTCAATAATTAATTAATCATACCACTCCCATTAATTAATTAAAAAATTAATTAATCACTTAAATCACATTACTATTTCAACTATCATTCATCATATAATTCCCCTTCATTAACCCCCTAATCAATTAAATAAATCATTCCCTTTAATTAAGAATAGAATTAATTATTCCCTAACTGAAAATTAATTCAACAATTAATTATCTCAATTCATAATCTCAATATCTCATAATTAATTCATCAATTAATTATCTCAAATCATCTATCTCAATATCTCATAATTAATTCACCAATTAATCATTCAATTCACCAATCTCAATATCTCAAATTTAATTATAAAATTAATTATCCCAAAACAAAATTCAATTTTTTGATAATTAACTCAACTATTAATTATTCCTAAATCAACAATCTTTATTCCCTCATAATTAATTTATCAATTAATTATTAATGAACTATAATACCAATATCCCAATTTCATATTTCCCTTAATTTATTAATTCACCAAATTAATTAATTCAATCATGAAATTAATTGCTAAACATATAGTATAAATTATATAATTACATACATATAATTTAAATTGAGGCTATGGGATTTGAATTATATACCACCTACCTCAATTCGTTGATGAATTGTCAAGTAATGGAAATCCCTAATTTGAATAGAATAATGACGTAGCGTGAGATCCGAATCTAAAACCTAAATCCATGATTGAAAAAACAAATATCTATTATTTATAGATCTATATCTAAAATTCTAGATCTATATTCATCAAATATAGATCTAGATCAAACAAAATACAAGAAAACAGCCCCAAAAATAATGGGATAAGAACATGAGATCAATTAGGAAGAAAACCCATGCTTAAATAGATATAGATCTACAAACTGAGATTCAAATCACTTTGAACAGGGGTAAAAAAGCCTTGGATTCCCTCAAGGGGGATCAAGAAATGAGATAAATCAGTTATGGGTTGAGTTAGTGTGTTCGAGGTTATAATATGGGGGTTCATAGATTTTTTTAATAATTTTGTGGGTATTAAAATCTCGTACGCATGGTTTTCTACTCGAGGAGCACAGTTCCTCCAAATTGTACGCCTAATTATGTGCCTCTAATATGGAATTCATAGTATATTCTAATAGTTCACACAATTTTACAAACTATTCCCCAACCATGTGAATCCCTACTATCTAGGGTTGCACAGTTTGCTGGTCTAAGGCACATGGATAGGGAAAACTATGCACCAATGACTCACTTCATTATTTCTTCCATTTTTTTAAAATTTTCACCCCGACACAGCAAAAAGTAAAACCAAAAAAAATTACTCAACACTAGTAAAAATAATTTTTATAAAAAAGCCTCATACATCTCTAGAAAAATATCGAGATCTTAAAATACGCAACACTGAGCTTAAACCACCCATGAAGTATTATTATTAAAATTTTACTATTATAACATAACTATTGAATTAGAAAGGTATGAAAAGGATTAACCAAAAATATGAAATATATAAAATTTTCTACTTAATAAAAAACTATTAATTAATTATTATGAATTAATAACTCAATTTTTTAAAATGTCATTTTATTCTTTGAAAAATATATTTTCTTCAAAAATACTTTTTATTTATTTTTGTAAGAGAATGAAAAAATTAATTTTTGAAAGATTAAAAAGATAAATTTTATAAAAAAGATGTAATTTTTATTAAAAAAATATTGTCAAAATTATATTATTATGATTTTTTGATAATTTTCAGAAATGTTTGATCTTTTAATGAATAGTTAAAAATACAGATTTTTATTGAAAACTATATTTTATTTCAAGAATTAAAAAAGTTTATTTATTTAATAAATTGGTTTTAGAAGTGAAATTATTTTTATTTAAATTATTAATAATCTAATGAAAAATATTATAAATAATTTTATATTTATTTTTGAAAAAAAACTTTTTTTACTTTATAGAATATTTTTTCTAAAAAATTGTTTCCATTGTGTTTTGAGGTTTTAATTTAAAATGAATTCAGAAAACTTATAGATATTTAATGTTAAAAAATTATTCCATATTATGAATAAGAAGTTTCAAATTTCATAATTATGTCCCATTTATTTTTAGACATTATAATAGTAAATGTGCTCAAATTAATCACCACAATAAAGGATAAATGGGTAAATTAGGGTTAAAAATAATGTGATATGGTATTTAATTCATTAAAAAAATTATTTAATTTTATGAGTCTATCTCATTCATAATTATCCAAATATAAAATATATTACCTTTTCCCATTTAACTTTAATTTTTAGGTTTATAATATTTAGGAAAAATATAAAGTAAAAAATGTCACTCTCTTACATTTAGTATCTATAATAATTTTTGACAGGGATAAAAAAACAATTTTTTGTTTCTTGATGTATATTGAAATATTATTTAAGTTTTTTACCATGCTAATTTGTATATAAATTTTAATGATTAAATAATTGAATTATATGTTTTCAGAACACTAACACAATGCTTTTGCAAGTAGTAGAAAAATCAAGTAAATAATTTTTAAAAACAATAAAAGTAATATTTTTTGGGCAATTTGTAGTGTCACGATAATTTTATAGAAAAATGTAAAATATTTTTGATTTAATACATGTTTATAATTTGAATAAATTAAAATATTTATATCATTAATGTCAAAATAAATGAGTAGTGACAAAAATGGAATTAATGGTTTTTAATATTAAATAATATTTTATTAAATTATTGAAATATAATTAAATATTGAAAGTGAAACATTAGTGCCATTGATTCTCTAAAATTTAATCCATGGGATATTTATGAGTCAATTTTAACCTTATACATAAAATTATTAACATTAAATATTACAAAATTAATTAACACGGTAAAGGTTAAATCAGGTAAATCAAGATGTAAAACCAAAATATAAGGTTTAAAATAATATTTAAATGTATATAAATTTTATTGGGTAATTTTAATAAGAATATATTTCCCATATCCTCTAATTTATTTCATTTAAAACCATTTTACATATTTTAAACAAATATTATATTATGATAATTTATGTATTTCCATAATTTACATTGGTTATATTTTATAATAAAAATATTTTTTAAAATAATATAATATTCAAAAAAATATTATATTCATAAAATTAAAATTTATATGGTTTCAAATATCTACTATGTTCAATTTATGGGTCACATTTTCTTTTATTCTAACTTTATTGGCCCCTAAATAGTTAAAAACATTAATATCACTGTATTTTCCAAAAGGATTAACGGGTGGTTAAAACTAAGATATAAGGATGAAAACATAACCAAAACATATCAAAATTTTATTTGATGATAGTAACTAGACTCATAATAATATTAAATTTTAATTATATCAATTTGTATCTAAATTTCAATGGAAATTAATCTATATTAATTTAATAGTTTAAATAATTTTAGACTACTCCTACCCTCCCTTATAAATGGGAACCCCTCCTCTCATTTCATTACACCTTCTTGAAAATATTATCTTAAAAAATAAATTCCAATTTTCTTTATAGACTTCAATATACACAAATTATATTTTTTTTATTTTTAAATTACATTCCATGGGTATTTAAAATGGTATCAAAAGGAAGCCTACCAAAGAAGGGGTAATCAACTTTACCAACTACTTCAAGTTTATTTCTTCTTCTAATCCTTTATATTTGTTTTAAAAATCCTAAAATAATAAATAAAGTATCATAAATATAAATATATGTTATTATTTTCATTTTATAACCATTTTTCATCTTGTTTTTATCCTATAAAAAATTAAAACATTGCTTCAGCATGTATACAACTTACCGTGTCAACGTAGGGATGTAATTCATATTTAATCTCCACATTACTAGGATAGATATAAATATAAAACTTATTAATATATATGATATTAGAGATATAATTTTTATTTTTTAATTTTAATTTCATATCTATCTTGTTACCATTAAATCTATTATAAAACAATAATGTCTCGTGTGTGTATGAGTGGATAATCACCTCCACAAAGTGATGCGACCTGTTTGTCTTTTCCTCTTTACATGGATAGTAATAAGGATGTATTTAATGAATATATATGGTATATATGATATAATAATTACTATATAAAATTTAATTACTATTTAACTTCCTTTTAGTCCGACCACATAAAGTGAAAACATTAATTATGTGACCGTACAACCTAATGTCTCTATGAATTGTATAATTCATTTTTATAGCTATAAATTTTATGGATGAATATAAATATATATATATATATTGAATATATGTGATATTTATATTTTGACTAATGTTATGCAGGTTATGAAACCATATTAAATTTACAAGGACCATAACTACTGAACCAAATTCTCAGGAAAAATGAAACAGTTAACACACAGAAATAGCGATTTTAATAAGGAATTTTTAATAAATGGGTGTTTAAATGTTACAATTGGATCCTATATGATATTATAAGTATTTAAATGACTATGGTATCAAATTATAATAAATTAAAATTTATTATACATGAGTTTAGATCACATACTAAACAAGTCAAACTTGATGTAAGGGGTTTCTTAACTCAATTTGCATTCATTGGAATATAATTCTACTGCATTGAAAATTTTATGTCATTATTATGTTTTAAATGACCTATAATATTATTATTTTGTATTTCCTATTTATTTGGATTTAATTTTGTTACACATAATCGCTTCATTTATTAATTCACACTTCCACGATACAATCTTTGAAAGGGATTCCATCTCAATGTATACTCCATTAAGACATATTTTATATAATGTGCATATTTATTTTTATATAGTGTATAAACTACCCATTTGATTAATTTTACATGAATATATATTCATGATTATTAAATTCTCAATTAAATTTTACTCTTTCAAGGGGTAATAATTTAAAATTTATCGAAGCAATAATAATTTATTTTAAAATATCATTTCTTTTGTCATTTAACTATTTTTTTGTTAAAGAAATATAATATAACCTTAATAAAAATAAAATATTTATGAAGTTTCATATTTTCATCAAAAAGTTTCACTTTTCTGAACTATAAGTAAGTGATGATACCTTTTAAAGGAAAATTATATCTTATTTATCTTTTTTTCAGATATATGTTTCTTTAATATCTTTATTTTTCAAAAATATTTTAGAAAAGTCCATTTTATTAACTCAAACTATTTATTAAGGACATTATATAATACCATTTTATTTTTAAAATAGTTGAGAGTAATATTTCTAATTTTTTATGAAATGATCATATTTTAATTTCTTTAAAAAAAATTAAAATTAATGGGTATTTTAAACATATTTGGAATTTACAGATTTCTCGTCACCGTAATGATTTTACACAATTTAGATACTTTTACGTGTTTTAAATTATTTTACAAAGAAAACTTATAATTAAATTAAATTTTATAATTTTTATTCTATTTTCTTCATTTTTTCAAAGTATTTGATTTTATTAGAAAACCTATATTTTTTATAAATTAATGGTCATATTTTATCTCTTATAAGTTTTTTGGTCTTTAACTATATCATAAAACATTATATTTCATTTAATAATTGTAAATTACATTTATCTTAAATATACATATTATTTTTATCATAAATATTGTTATTACCTAAATTTTATAGCATTTCTACATTTGATGTTTTACTTTGAAAGTTATTTAATTGAATTGGGAAATCTTGATATTCTATATCCTTTACATTGTACAGATATTTATTGATAAGACATATTATTTATGAATTAACATGATTAGTTAATATATATGTAATCTATTAGATATATAGTAATGGGTGGGGCATGATTATAGATATCCCCTAGATGCATCGACAGTTCACATGAGAAAAAACAATTGTTTATCCCTCTTAAATGTGTTTCTATTTTGTACCAATACATTGATTAAAATATCTTACCATAAGGCCCTAATGGTAAAGATATGATGATGTCTAAGATCATTATATACAACATTATGAATTTTCATAATTTAAAATTCAATTATTATTATCCATGATATTATTGAATTAATAGTATCCATGGATTCATTTCTTGTTCACGTTATGGAATAAATGACATGTGTTTTTAAATATTTACCTTTCCATATTCTTTATGATTTATTTGTTCATAATATATTCTGTTTTAAATAACCCTTATTGAACATCAGAGCTCACCAATATCTTATGTTTCCATTTTTTCAGGATCTCAGGATGATTACTATGAATGATTTTCGAGGGTATCCTAGAGAGAATAATGAGGTTCTCAAATAAAATATTATGTTGTGCTTTTTATTTTTTAAATATAAATATAAGATTCCAGAATGTATTTGGTTTACTAAGTCAATTAAACTATTCAGTCATTTAGGAAGAGACAACTTGCTTCTTTTCCCAAAGTAATATAGTATACATTGTCTCTGCATTACTGGAGTTGGTTTTGTCATTTTTGTTATCAAAGTTACTATATTAGAAACCTTGGGAACAATATATATTACAGCATAGAATAAATAACATAACCCTAGTATAGAGTTTTGGGATAAATATATGTATATAATAACATCCTAATTTTCCTTAGTAATATATCATTTCAAGATACTAAAAGTGTATTTGGTTTGGTAATAGATTCATTTGGGGGTATTAACCCCAAAAAGTGTTTTTAAAGTATATATCATTCATCATTTTGATACACAGTCAATGAGACCTTACTATACACTTCGATTGACACTCCTAGGGGATATTTTTGGATTAATTCACATTTTCCTTATGAATAATTATGAATAATTTTTATAAATTATGGTCATTGATGAACTAGGTTAAACTAAATGGGTTATAGATTTAAAGGAGGAAGACATGGTTTTGAGTGATTTTTCTGGAATATATGATTACATAATTGTTGCTCAAAATATGTTTTTTATTTGTTTTTTTAATTATTTTAATAATAAAGTATCATTTTAATACGAAATGTGATAGAAAATGAAATAATTTTTCTCTTGAGTAACTAAATGATATGAGATCTGGAAGTTGAATCCTTGTGATTATACCTATTCATATATAATGTTATATGATTAAAAACATTAAATTTAATAAAGTTTTAAAATGAATCAAATAAGATAAATATGAACTTTTATGGATTTTCATTTGGTATTGACCATTGAGGAAAGAAATCCCAATTTTTTTTCATGTTAATAGTGTTGGAAGAAGAACCTAAGAGAATGTATCAAATGAAGGGTTAGATGTTTTCTATATTGAAATGATTTTCATAGAGTAAGAAATTGTTTTGGGAAAATGATGAGTTCAGTAGAGGTATTTTCAAATCATATTAAAGTTCCATTTATATTTCAATTCCATATGTGTGTATAACTTAGTAATTATCTAAATAAATACCCTAATTCTAGGGTTATATCCCAGACCAAAGACGGACTTAGCTATGATAATCATTAAAGTTGAAGGATTAAAGTCTTTATATATTGGGATTCATGAATTATGTTGTATAATTGTTAGATTAGTGATATTATGGTTATAATAATCATGAAACCTATAAGGATTGTTCCACAATAGTTTTTCATTAATGATTTGAAATCTTATTTTGAATGCTATTGATAACCAAGAAAATTAATTTTGCGGTAAGGTGATAGTTTTGGTGAAAATTTTATTAAGGGAAATATAATCCTTAATATGTGTTTGATATTGATATTGTTTATTTGAGATAAAGATATGATTGATTTGGATAATGTAAAGTTAATATCATTTATGACCTTTCAATTGAATAGTGGTTTGATGAAAAATTAATTTATGTTATATTTTTTAAATTTTACTACATTTTCATATTTAGGGAATATAATTGGTTATATATGACTTTTTTATATATATAAATTTAGATTTAATTTTTGAAAGTAGTTTTGTTTTAATTGAGGTTATATGTTTATTTATATTATTAATATTTTTTTTTGATTTATTCACATGTTTGATATGTGGAATTATAATGGACTTCATTTTGTTTTGGGATAAATGTTAAATTTGATCTTGGAAAACAATATGCCTTCAAATCTTCCAAATTTTTTGTTTTTGAATTTATTTTAAAATATTTTTTAGGTCTATTAATGTTAACAATTTAACGAATGGATTATGATTAAATATGGAGGTAATTTTTGAGTTTCTAGAGAACAATTTATTATATTTATCCATATTATATAAATTCTCTAACAATTTATGTTTTGGTTAGTATTTAAAGAAATGATGAATATGTTTTTATTATTTTATGGATTATATGATGCATTAAATGTTAATTTTAGTGCATCATTCATTAAAATTTTCTCTTGAATTTTCATTTCATGGAGTAGGAGATAAAGTGGAAATTAATCAAAGCACAGTCAAATGATGAAATTGTTTTTATGAAATAGAAATAAATATTGTAATAATATTTTATCATTTTCTATTTCTCGATATTAAAATAATAAATTAACATTAGTAAAAGGCTATTTAAATAAATAAAATTACCATTTTTCCTTTATTTCTGATGAATGGATGGTCTTTTCACCCCTCACAAATTTGTGGATTTATTGTTGTCAACTTTCTCATGACTATGTTCAATATTAGTCTCTATTAGTCCATAGAAATTAGTATTATATTCCACATATATATTTTAATATCCCACTAATGTATTTCTTATAGGGGGACATATATATGTGATACATCATTTAACCTTTATATTTCCCACTTTCCCTTTCCAAAATAGATTTTATTATCCCTTTGTACGATGTCGGTATTCAACAAAGGTTAAACCTTTGATTACCAAGATAAAATAAAAATGGAGAAATTTATTTAAAGTGTTATAATGTAATATCCTGAGATTTTAAAATGATAATATGTTTTATGGGGTATAATATAAGAAACATCGAGCTTAAACAAATAAAAAAATTATTATTATTAAAATATGATCATTATAACTGAGTCATCAAATTATATGGTGTGAATATGATTAAATAACATGATAAAACAGATATAAATTTCCAACTCAATACAGATTTATTTATTTATTCTTAGGAAATAATAACTAAATTTTTGGTAAAGTCATTTTATTCTTTAAAAATTTGTTTTCTCCAAAAATAGAATTTATTACTTTTTTTAGAGAATTTTATAATTGATTTGTCTAAATTTTATAAATAATATTTGATAAAAATGATATCATGTTTTCAAAAAATCAGATCAAAATTATCTTAGAGTTAATTTTTGATAAGGTTTTCAATATTTTATGGAATAATGACAAATACATATTTTCATTGAAACATAAATTTTTTTAAAAAAATTTATAAAGATAAATTTTATGATAAAATAGTTTTAGAAGTAAAATTATTTCATTTAGATTTTTAATAATTCAATTAATGTTATTGGAATCAATTTTATATGGATTTACATTTAAAAACCTTCTATACCTAAGAAGACATTTTTTCTGGAAAATGTTTTTTCATTGAGTTTTTTTTTGTTTATTTTAAAATGAATTTATTCAAATTATAGAGGTTGAATATTGAAAAATGGATTCCATATTTAGTATCAGTATGTTAAAATTCAATAAATATGTCCCTCTTAGTTTTATGCATTATGAATAGTAAACATTTATCACCTTAGTAAAGGGTTAATGGGTTAATTTGGGTTAATACTAATATCACAATTATTTTCATTCATTCCAAAACATAATTTTGTTTCATTTTATAATTTTATTTAGTCCATAATCATACATAATTTGAAAATATGACCTTTAATTTCTATTTACCTTTGATTTTTACCTTTATAAATTTTAATTAAAAGATAAAGTCAAATATGTTACTTTAATTATTTTTATATCGATAGTATTTTGTAACGGGGATAAAAAATATATGTTAGGTTGTAAATGGTTATTATAAATATTAACGGTTTTTCTATCATGGTATTTTTTTTATTTTTTTATGATGAATAATTCCCTTAAATTGTTATTCAATGTTCACACTATACATGTGGAAGCAGTAGAAAAATCAAGTAAATTATTTTTAAGAACACTAAAAGTAATTTTTTTGGATGAGTTATAGTTCAATATGAATTTTACTTATTTATATAACATATTAGTGATGTATTAAATGTTTATATTCTAATTAAATTTAAATATTTATTAAATAAAATTAAAATTAAATGTATAGTGTCAAAAATTACATATATGATATTTTATATTAAATAATATTTTATTAAATTATTTAAAAAAATTAAAAATATTTACATCGTACAATTAAATTTTTATTGTTTTAAAATGTAATAATTTTCCATTTATGACCCTATTTCTACCTTATAATTAAAATTATAACCCTTTAATATTGAAAAGGACATTTCCACAATTAAGGATAAAACATGTTAACTAAGGGGTTAAACCAAAAGATAATGTGTAAAATGATATCTGAACAAAAATAAATTTTATTAGGTAATTATAATAACAACAGATATTAATTAATAACAATTAAATGTCATTTTTAAGAATTTTACATGTGTTTGACACATATTATATTATAATATTTTATATATTCCAAAAAATTGACATTAATGATATTTTATAACAAACAATATTTTATTAAATAGATTAAAATTCATAAAAAATACTATATTTGAAAAATGAAAAGTTATATTCTTTAAAATATCAACCATGGTCCATTTATGGGTCTATTTTACTTTTATATTAACTTTAATGACCCCTAAAGTGTAAAAAACATTGATATCACAGTAATTGTCAAAAGATATAATTAAGGGTCAAAACTGAGAGATGAGGGTGAAATGATAACCAAAACTTGTTAAAATTTTATTGGATAAGACTATTTAGACTCTTAATCATATTATATTCTAATTAATAAAATTTGGATTTATTTTTTCCAGAAAATTAATTTATGTTAATTTAATACTTTAAGTAATTCCAAGAGTGCCCCTACACGCAATTATAAACTGACACCACTTCTCCCATTTCATTACTCCTTTTAGAGAAACCTATCATAATCAAACCCTAATAACATTATATTCTAAAATTCCATATACATGAATTTTATGTTTCTATCTTCCTAAAATACCATTCCAAGGGTCCTTAATAAGGGATTTAAAGGAAGACTACCGAAGAAGAGGTATTCATCTTTAACAATTATTTAAGCTTTATTTCTTCTTATAATTAATATAAATTTATTGTAACTATACTAAAATAATAAATCTAATATAATAAATATAATTAAATTTTAATGTTATTATGGTACATTCATTTTCCATTTATTTTCTATACAAAAAAAAAACATCGCCCGTGCGTACGTAGGACATATCATCACCACGTAGTGGTGTAATTAATATTTCATTTCCCCATTAATTGGATAGTTATAAATATATAAATAATTTATATATATGTTATTTATGGAAAAAATTATTATCTATAATTATAATATCATATTTATTTTCATGCCTTTTAATCCTTTGGAGAACGATAACCCCACTCGTGCATGTGTGTGGACTACCTCCTCTCCGAAGTGATGTGATCCATTTTTTTCCTATATTCTTATATGGTAATAAGGATATATTTAATGAATTTATATGTTATATATCATATAATAATGATTATTTTAAGCTGAATTATTATTTACCATTTTTTTGTTCAATCCGTTGAAAAGTTAAAACAGTGTACCTGCAAACGCATAACATATCGTCTCCATGAATAGTGTGATTTATTTTTTTTTAATATAAAATTTATGAATTAATAAAAATATGTATAATTAATACATATTATATTTGTATAATTACTACATATATTTATATTATGGATTCATAATTAAAGAATAAATAATGGATCTACCAAACTGAATTCTCGTGAAAAATGAAATAGTTAACACCATAAAATAATGATTTTAATGTGAATTACTAATAAATGGGTGTTGAAATGTTATAATTGGATTATATATGATATTATAAGTATGTAAATAACTCATTTAAATATGTTTTTTAAATGAAAATTTATAATACAGGAGGTTATATCTCTTTCGAAGTAAGTCAAAATTGAGTTATGGGGTTTCTTAACTCAATGTTCATTCCTTGGGTTATACTTTTACATCATTGAATATGTTATGCCATGATAATTATTTTATCATTTTTTATTTCCATTTGTTTTTATGGATTTATATTTGTCACACATAATCACTTCATAGATTAATTATCACTTCAATGATACAATCTTTGTAAGGGAATTCATCTCATTTTACACTCCATTGAGACATGTAATGTATTATCCACCGATTTATTTTTATAGTGTATACACTTCCTATTTAATGTCTTTAACAAGAATATATATTTTTGGTAATTAATGTTTCAATTCATTTTTACACATTCAAGGGGTTACAATTTAAAAATAAAAAATATAAAAGAATTTATTTACAATATAATTTCCCTTGGGATTTCTCTTATTTTCATTTTATAAATATTATAATCTAACCCTTATAAAATTCAAATATTTAAGGATTTACAAATTTTTTTTCAAAATTTCACTCAATTTGAAACTCAAATATTGAAAATAAGTTTTTTAAAATAAAATTTTCTCCAATTTCTCTTTCGATTGAATGTATTTTTCGTCCAAGTTCATATTTTAAAAAATTCTTTTACAGAAATACTTTATATTCACTAAAAATATTTATTAATGAAATTTTAGGTTATCACTGATTTTTTACGTGGATATAATGGAATATTTATAATGTTTCCTGAAAGTTTTTTTACAAAATTATTTAAAAAATGTCAAAAGAAATGTCTCTTTTTAACATATTCGTCATTAACATATTTTCCTCCCGTTAGAACCATTTTATGATATTTTTCTTACTCTATAACTGTTCAATATTTTTATAAATAAACAATATTTTAATTTTAGAGACATTTTTTTCTTGTCTGACTTTGAAATATTTATTCATATATTTTTAGATCTAAACACTAAGGCGACATGTTATTCTGAGTCCCAATGTGCCCTGAATTAATATTATAAAATATAAAATATATTTTATATTACACACACATAGTTTATTAAAGGAAATAAAATAACTCTTGAAATAAATCATAGATCTTGAATCTAAGACCATATTTGAGTTCGGAGCAAGATGTTTACTCTTGGAATGACCTAAAATAGATCTGCATGGGGCATTTAGATATCTCACTCTTTGAAGGTTCATTCAGTTGGTTAATTAATTAAATTAAATTAAATTATTTATTTATTTAACCTAATTGAACTCCTTTAATAATACTTATATGGATATTTTCCTATGTTTAGCCTCATAATTTTTGTACTATCGAGAGTATATCCTCTTTTCCTTCCATTGGTTAATCAAAATCCGGCGATGAAGAATCTCTGGATATGGGCATATCGTGATGCTATGAATGCAACAAAATCTTCTATTCATTAGTGAGTGTGTTATTTGGAAATGAAGGATCATATATACCAGTATGGATCATAAAATTTTGGATTACTCCATTTTTGATTAAATTTATTGAGCATAATCATCCCTTCTAGGATTTAGGGAAATTAATGAACATTGCATGTGCATGCATATTTAAATTTAGTTGGTGATTCATTTATTATAACATGGATCTCCCAAATGTGTTTATTGTTCATGAACTCCTAGACAACTATTTTTATTCCATTGATGATTGATCCTATCTCTAATTATTTCTTCTCATTATTTACCGATTGGACCCAGTGATCAGGATTCGACATTATCCGGCAGTAACAGGCTCGATCGAACCCCTGGAATCATGAAGAATCCGTCTGCAAGAGAAGGATCGACAATCTAGGGATGATTTTGGATAGATTGTGGGTTTCATGTGATTTTTCAAAAATCAGTATTCAAATCATGAATGGAAGAAGAACCTTAGGCATGTGGGATGTCTGACGAATCTCTAAAGACCAACGGGTACCTTTTTATGGCCACCAGATGGCCATAAATGAAGAATCTGAACTAGATACACTGATTTTTGGGGAACATGAGGCTTGATTAATGGTGGAGAATCTAGATTTAGATTGAAATCCTAGATCAAATGTTCTTTAAAATAACATGACTTCACATTTTGTATCATAATGAATGTGTGGCGTATAGCCCCTATGCTATAGCAGTTAGGGTTTTGGAAATTTATAAGATTGGAACATTCTGAATCCCTCCTACATGTCATGTACCACTTTCTTAGAAGGACTGTTCATGTGAAAAATCACATGGGTAGGACCCCATGTGGGAAGACACATCCATAGACACATCATATACTATATTACTTAGATATGGGATGGATACACAGACACTACCAAGCACACGGGCGGAACCCTGAGTTGTATAGGATTGCCATGTAAATATATTACACACCATATATCCCAACATGGTTAAAGATACATTTACATTAATGTACATTTCTAGGTGATGGAGAAGGACCACATGCATTGTGGGTCCCCTCTCATGTCGTGCACCCCTTGGTTGCTTTTGAGGAAACATCAATCTGTCATATCTCCTTCATTTGAACTCTGATTTTGGCCCGCTAATAGCCTATCCTGAGTATTTTTTCTCATATAATTCAATGGTTCTATATATTATGTCTTCTAGGATAATATAAAAAATATTTTGGGATGGTATCTTATTTAAGAGATACTCAATGGTGGAAGTGATCAAGCAGGATAACCATGGGCTTTTCAGAGCGGAACCCTCTAGTTGGGATGGGCACATGTCCTCTATCAACTACATGAGTGGAACCCTCCTGATATTAATGGAATGGATCATCTATTGATGAATATAGTGGAACCCTCCTTTTTAGTCATGGAATTTTTTCTCTAGCATTTGAGTGGAACCCTCCTACGAATATAGGAAATGGGTCCTCTGGCATCAGAGTGGAACCATCCAAAGGAGTCAAAAAATGAGTCCTATAACATCAGAGTGGAACCCTCTTATATATTCAGGGAATGGGTATTTTAGCCTCATATTAGAACCCTCCTGTGGAGTCAGGGAATAGGTCCTCTTGTATCAGATTGGAATCCTCCTATTGGGAAATTCACAGGTCCTCTATTGACTATTAGAGTGAAACTCTCCTACTGTGATGGTAACGGGTCCTCAATCTACAATTATAGTGGAACCATCCTGTTGGGGAGGACATGGGTCCCCTATCAACTATTAGAGTGCAACCATCCTATGAGAATAGGGTATGGGTCCAATATGTATATCCACTGAGTGGAAAACTTCTATTGAACCAGGTTATGGGTCCTCTACCTAGAGGTTGTGGCCCCTCGATTGTGAGGCACAGTGATGTGGTATGGCCTTACCTGGATGTCGTCTATTGGGAAGATGTGTGAGATTCTAGGCATTGATTTTTTGTTTTTTTGTAACTATTGAGGGATCTTCTCTTGGGCTAAGCTATGAGATAGACATCCCCTTTCTCTCTCATTTAGGATTCTTTTTCTGACCATATATACATATATATATATCTATTATTTTTTAATTTTTACTCTCCTACCATGGGGTGAGAAGACACGCGGGGTATTCCATCTGATTTCCATGTTTATCATTAAATGGTTAGCTAAGGTTACTTTCCTTATAATGATGGAAAATAATTTATGTTTAGTTCATCTACACACTATGTTGAGCCCCTTGTGTTTGGGTGAGGTTACTCATTCTCTTGCTTTGGGTTGAGTTTCATATTTTTTTATGATATAATTTGTTTATATTAGTATTGTATCTCTTTCTTCTCCCCTTTAGGTTTCAAAGTATACTACTGGGTATTTATATACTCACCCACGCATGGGATTTTCCATATGTTTCGGGTCTTATGCAGACAAGAGACATGTCAGTAGTGACTTCATAGGATCTTAGGTATACTTAGTTCTTGAGACCACATATGTTGGAAATAGCTTAAATATCGAGATAAGGGATCTCTGGGAATTTTAATTTTTTTTGGTTGGAAAATCTTTCTGGATGGGTATTTTTTTACCCATTACTTTTTAGTATGCACTATTTTACTTCTGTACACCCTAGAGGTATTTCATGTTTCATTTACAAACTAGTTGTTGCATCATTTTTTTTTGTGATTCCTCAATACTTATTCATTTTGATGGTTGGTTGTATACATATAGGTACACACTATAATGGCCTACCTATCATAGATATGCCCTTAGCCACTTGTCTCCGGCCTCTGTTCTATAGATGTTGTCTTGGGGTAGTTGTGGCTCGAGCCCCAATAAGGGTAGGGTCATGATAGATTGGTATCAAAGGTGGTTTTATCCTTGGGACTGTGTTTGGAATATTCCAATTATGAGGATTTTTTTGGGATTTAGGTAAATAGTTTCACAGTTTCTCGAATAAGGATCTCAATCTAGGGAATCCAATGATGGTATGGGTGGCCAACATATCCACTCACCCGAACCTTGTGTACCTACTTGTCGACTCAAAATACTGAGAAATCGGTTGTAAGGATCAATGGTACCATCATAACATAATATTTATTCAATGAATGTTCTTCATGAGTTATCTACCCATTTATATATATACATATATATAAATATTCTCAACAGACTATGGTATATCTTGATTAAAATTTTAGGATACCTACATGATGAGGGTCAGCCAAGATACCAGTCTTGATCCTGATTATGATCAGATGAGTAATGTGGCCTTAGTTCAATGTCAATCTTATGATATCCTTCCTCCGAGTGGGTAGGTAGTAACATCACCACATTTTAGGAATCAAATCATCCCAGCATAGCAGGATGAGGATGCATGTATCCTTATCACACTCCATGAGTTCTAGTGCCAAAGGCCACTGAGGTTCCACGGTCAGCTATATCCTTAGGTAGTAGAGGATTTTCTAGATTAAGTGGTCAATGTTTTTATTATTATCAAGACAAAACTGTATTAGTTTGTTGAACTAGAATCTAGACTTTTCCATGGAGTATCTAAGCATTGGTGGAGTCTTGTTACCTATATGCATGATGAGTCGAAACTTTCACGCATTGAGTTCAAGAATCTAATCCATGAGGATTACATCCCATCCTTCATGATCCTAGTTTGGATTTAGGATATTATTGATCTGTATCATGGAGGTATGGTAGTGTTTCAGAATTCGGCGAGGTTCATAGACCTTACACAGAACTCCCTTGCTATGTTCTAAGATCGCTACTTCCTGGCTTGAATGTTTGAACAGGGACTTCACAGATAGATTCACGAATGTATTGTACCCTTGAACATTACCACCTTTGTCAAGGTATTGGAGAATATACTAATGATATAGGGTTTCCAACTATAGGGACATCATGTAGCTAGATCGGGGAGTGGGAATCACAAAGATGATTCATCTATAGTAACTAGCAGGTGCCAGTCAGCGGTAACTCAGTGCAGAAGATTCTATCATGATTAGACTCAAATGTGGTGTCATGTGGCATAGGTACATAATTGAGGAAAATGGAATACTAGAGAATGGTGGAACTAGGATTGTGATGGGTGAGGAAACATATAATTTTACTGCCCGATTAGATGTCCTAAGGGGCATAGGAAGGTAGCTGATGGACCACCATAGCAGAGGCATTGTCGTGATCAGGGATCTCTCATGTGAGGGAGGGGTTTCCCATAGGGATGTGGATATATAATAGGATGATTATGAGATATGGGATGTGTATGATGTTATGATATCCTCCCACCACCACTACCAGTTGGCCCATATCATGCTCAGGGATCTAGCGATCAGGGTCGCAAACAGATGTAGGCTTTGGAGGCTAATAACATAGCGGCACACAAGATGATCAGAGGTGTAATATGAATTAATTATACACTTCATTCAGTATTAATAGAAATTAGTACCATTCATTACTTTATGATTATACCCCTAGTGAGAGATCTAGAGATCCCACTTGAGGTGTTAACCCAAGATCTTCACCTTATGGATACTTTAAGGAACACTTCTTCTATATCATTTATCTACCACCTTTTTTAGATATCACTTGGTGGGGAGAGGTTCACTTGGGATATTTTGGTCATCAATATGGAACCCTATGACATAATATTGGGTATGGATTAGTTTTACATGGTCTTAACCCAGATTGACTACCACCACAGATGATTCAAATGCCTATGCACTAATGGGATGGGATTCTCTTTTGTGGGGTAGGGAGATATCATGGCCGAACAAGTGGGTGCTATGAGTAGGATGTTGCAACACATCACCCATAAGTTGGTGAGTATATCCATTGGTGTATAATCTCTATATGCATCTAAATTCCTTCAATCATGAAGGATTATATGGATTCCTTACATAAGGATGTTCTGGGACTACCTATAAGGCGGGAGATGGATTTTTTGTATTGAATTACATCCTAGGATAGCTCTATTATCTAATGTGGCATATCAAATGACCCCTAATGATCTCTGGGAGCTATGTTTGCAATTGGAGGTCCTTTTAGAGAAGGGTTTTGTTTATCCTAGTGCATCCCCCTAGGAGACTCCAATGTTTTTCATGAAAAGGTGGGAATGATCTTACAACTTTTCATGGATTATCATTACCTCAACCAGGCCATAGTAAAGAATAAGTACCCATTACGGAGTATTGGAAATCTCATTGACTAGTTTTGAGGAATGAGATGGTTCTTAAAGATTTATCTCAGGTCCCTCTACCACTAGTTTAGGGTTATCAAGGATTATATTCTAAATCTGAAAATCTGATGTCGCTAGGGAAAATATGAGTTTCTGGTGATTCCCCTTAGTGGGAATAATTCCCCTACCATGTTTTCGGATTTGATAAACCTAATATTCTAACCATACTTGGACCAATTTGTTGTTTTCTTCATTTATTACATACTCATCTACCTTATGACAGAGGAGGGTCATGCAGAGAACATGGGGATGGTCCATGATTTTCTTTGAATGAACCTGATTTATAGAAATCTTTATATGTACTAGTTATAGATTCAGGAGGATCAATTTCTAGGGAATTTTATTTCTGTACATGGTTTTTCTTTGGGATCAGAGATCATCGATGCAGTGATTTCTTAGGTGCCACCCAAGACCATTTCATATGTGTTGAGTTTTCTTGGAAAAATAGGGTACTACATGAGGTTTTTGGGTGAATTATACAGGATTGAAACCCCTTTGAACACCCTAATGTGGAAACATAATCTTTTAACATAGACTGGGTAGTTCCAAAATGCCTTTAAGTAGTTGAGGAGGAGAATGATGAGCAGTCCTATGTTGATACTATGAAATGAGGTTAGGGAGTACATATTGAATTATGATTCCATAAGATCTTGGCTTAGATACATGTTGATGTAGAGAAAGTTAGTAATCTCATACGATTCGAGGAAGTTGATAACCCACAAGAAGAAATATGCAACTCATGATCTAGAGATGGCAGCAGTAGTCTTAACTGTAAGGATGTAGAGAGACTACCTTCTAGGGGAACAATTTTGGGTTTACTCAGAACATCAGAGTCTCAGGTATTTCTTCACACATAGAGACTTGAACATAAGATAAAAGAATTCATTGGATTTCTTATAAAACTATGACTTAGAGATAGTTTATATTCTGTGGAAAGATGTCATGGTAGAATATTCCCATAGAAATAATTGACAGGATTGCATGTTGAAGGATGCCTCTAAGTAGTTCACTTATTTACAGCTGAACTTAGTGGAGTAGGAGGGTGAAACTTTTCATCATTTGAAGGTGTTGACTCCCCCATTTCTCAAGGATTTGAGAGACTCGAAGTTGGGATACATTGACTACAAGGTCTTACATGACTATATATCAACAGTAAATTCACCAAAAGGATATTTTTAATGTTGGAATCATGTCATTATTTTCCAAGGATAGGTGGTCATCCTAATCGTGATCTGGGATGAGGTGATATGAGAGTTACACACTTCTCTTCTAGATGTACATCCCAATGTGGGTAAGATGTAAAAATACATTCAGTGGAATTTTTGACCAACTTATGAATTTATCACACTTCCTTACTATTAGGGAGTAGTGTTCAATGAGGAGTTTGGGGAAGATGTACGTGTGTGATATTTTCTACCTCCAAGGGGAGACCTTGACTATTTTATTCAATCGTGATGTGATGTTTATGTAATGATTATAGAGAGATCATAAAGATGAATTTAGGACCCAAATGAAGATGATTATGAAATTTCACTCCTAGATAGATGGGAAGACCAAACTCACTATCCATGTGTAGGATGATATGATAAGGGCTTGTGTGTTAGACTTTTCTCGAGCTGGGAGGGTCAATTTCCCTTGGTAGATTTTTCATAAAACAAAAAATACCACTCTACTATTAGAATGGAACCCTTCGAGGCCCTTTAAGGGAGAATCAGTTTGTTTCCCTTATATTGGAAAAATATTGGAGAGAAATCTCTTATGGTTCCCTAGTTGGTGTTGGTGATAATGGAGAAGGTCTGTGTCATCCATGAGAGGATGATGATGGCTCAAAGTAGGTTGAAATCTTATGAATATTGTCATCTTAGGCCCTTGGAGTTCAAGAAAAGAGACCATATTTTTTTGAGAGTCTACCCACGATGTGGATTATGTAGGTTCATTTGGGGAGGAAAGCTATCACCAAGGTTCATCGGGTAGTTAGAGATCTTACATTGGGTTGGATATGATTCCTACCACCTCTCCCTACCCCCATAGTTAGATCTGGTGAATGAAAGCTTCCATACGTCTTAGTTGAGGAGATACTTGCATGACCACATACACGTCATAAACTGGGTACATATAGAAATTGAGGATAGAGACACTTTTGTGGAGCACCCACTATCGATCAAGGATTTATATGAGAAGACCCTATGTGGATGAAACATCCCCTTGGTCCATGTGTTGGGGTAGAACAGGAATGTGTAGGATAGTTCCTTGGAGAAGGAGAGTGAGATTTTGGCTCAGTATCATGAGTTTTCAATCATGTTTTTCTTTTTTGGGACAAAAAATATTGAATGAGATAATGATGTAGAGACCCATTTTTCCTTTGTAAGACTTTTAAATATTTCTTTATATATTTTTGGAGCCAGGCGCTAACATATCATGCTATTCTGAGGCCGAGTGTACCCAGAATTAATCTTATAAAAATATTAAATATATTTTTATATTACGTGCAAAAATATTATTAAATGAAATGGTATAACTCATTAACTAAAGCATAAATTATAAATTTGAGACAACAATTGAGTCCAAAATGTGATTTTTACCCAAGGCATGACCTAAAATAGGTCAGCATGGGGTGTTCAGATATCTCACCAGTTGGAGGTGCTTCCAATTGATTAATTAATTAAATTAAATTAAATTATTAATTTATTTAACCTAATAATTATCATTTAAGAATACCTATATGGTGATTTAACCATGGTTAGCCTCATAATATTTGGTCCATTAAGAGAATATCCTCATCTCTTACCTTTGGAAAATTGACTTCTGACAATGAAAAATCTCTGGATCGGGGTATATTAGGATGCAATGAATGAAAAATATTCTTCCATATATTTAAATGTGAGTTATTAGTTGATGAATAGACTAATCACCAGGTAGGACTTATAAAATTGTGGATAATTACACTTTTTATTAAATTGTTTGACCAAAATATTCCCTTCAATGAGTTGTTCCAATTGCTAAACATTTCATGCTCCCACATATTGAAATTTAATTGGTTATTCTTGTTTTCTAACCCAAACCTCCCAATTAAGATCATTGGTCAAGCAATTTTGTCAAATGATTGTTAAAACATTTTTTGATTATGCCTATCTCCCACAATTTTTTTACATTCTTCACCAATTGGAACCTGCAGTCTTGGTTCGACATTTTCAATCAAAACCGAGACTGATCGGACCCCCAGAAACATGAAGAATCTATGTGTAAGAGATGGATAAAAAAACCAACGATGATTTCATATATATTTCTTATTGTGGGTGATCATTTCAGTGATCATCTTTCAGATCATGAACAATGTAAGAATTATATTCCTATGGGATAAGCAATGAACCTCCGAAGACCAATGAATATAATTTTCTGGCCACCAGATGCCCAAAATGATGAATCAGGACTAAATCCACTGATTTTGGGAGAAAACGAGGCTTGATTCACAATGGGGAAGCTATATTTTGAGTGCGGAACATAGAACTGATGTTCTATTGAAAAACATGACAACAAATTAGGTATCATGAGGAACACATGGTAGATCATCATAGACCAATGTTATGAATTAGTTTTATGAAAGGGTCATGAATCCACTCTCTCATTCCATCTATATGGATGGCCTAGGGCATGGTCGCGCCACCGCCTCCACTCCATGACCTTCCTCAGCTAGGGAGGGGATATTAAGCTTCTCTTTCACACATGGTCCCTTCCAGTTTCCCATTTTTCTCCCCATTCATGGATTTTTCCTCCCTACCTCTTTTCCCTATGATCAAAATAATCCCTAAAGTCCAATCATACACGAATGGAGTTATATTGGAACCTATTTCTCTTCTAGATTTTACAGAAGCTTCATCTTTACAGGATATCACTTTGGGATCCTGATTCAGAAATAATCATCCCTCTATTGATTTGTTTGACCAGTATGTGTTCTCTTCTTAGAATTTGTATGATCGGGTAATTTTTATCCTTTTAGATGTGATACACATGATAATACATTTCTCAAAATAAGAAATCATGGTTTATTATTGGGCCATTTCTTTGCACGCAATAGAGGGATTTAGGTTTTCTCTCCTTCAATGGAATTTTTACATTCATCTAAGGTGTGAACCTTTGACCACAGAATTCTAGATATCCCTACTTGAACATCCTTTGTTTTTCTTGAACCCGTAGATCCTCCAGTTTATAGGCAATATGTTAGGTTTCTACATCAATTTGGATTCCCAAACCATGGACACATTCAATATAGTCATGACTAAGATCTTTGTTGAATATAATATATCTAAAGGACCCCTAGACTAAATCACCATTGATAATAAGAGAGAGATCCACTGGAATCATATGGTATGTTATAATACTTGGAACCCTTACTATTCTGGTTGTTGTTGATTAGTTCATGAAGATTCCATATTTCATCAAAGCGTATCTGGATTCTCTCAGACTACACCTCCCCATCTTATGGATGTTGGAATGATTTCATTATGCAAGGCCATAGAGGATAATCTATTGGATATGGGGGAGGACACTATTAGACCATGATGAAAAGTGGTTACAAGTAAAACCACAATGGGGGAGGTTTGGGGCATAACTGATTCATCAGATTCTATTCAGTTTGAATCTAGAAGGTTGAGAGAAAATTCAAAAGAGGAAGATGGGTTACTCGATTAAAACAGGACCTAGGTGTATTCAATCAGTTGTAGGATCTGGGTTCTAATGAGGATTTGATCCCTCTACATCCAAATTTTATCAGCATTGAATGGAAAATCACATTTATTGCTCTTCCAGTTTAGAAGGAAAATTCATTAATCATTCAAGGGGTCTCTGTATGTGTTGCCACTGTGGTTAAAAATAGTGTTGAGGTTGGTCCATCTAGAAATTCATTGAAGGGGTGTCTATGTTAGCTGCTATAGATTCATAACTCGAAAAAGTTAGGTTGGATGTGGTAAGTGTTTTGATGCTATTTAACCCAAAAAATCTCATTACAAAATCCTCATCCCATCTGAAGGTTGTGAGTGCTGGGAAGAATATTGCCTTGGAGGAAAATCAGGAAAGGTAAAGTCTCTGATTAGGAAGATCCCCCTAAAAAACATTCTTGGTGTTCAAGAAGGGAAACAATTTTGAAGTTCTAGATGTTCAAGAACAAAAATTGGATCAAGAAGAGGATTACTCATTTGATGACAGTAATATCCAATTATCAGTGGACTATTTGGAATTAATTCAAGGGAATGGTCTTCAAATCCCTAGAAGTAACAAAGGAAAAAAAGAAATCGAGACTCAAGGAAATGTATTGTGGTCAAAGGAAAACCCCAAAGGGAGTTAAATATTATTCACACTTTCCTAAAACGATGGAAACTAGGTTGGGTATGAAATTTAGAAACAATGAAAGAAAATCCCCACTGAATGGGGAAAGTGGAGAAAAAGGTGGGAAAACATGAATGGTAGAATAAGAGGAAGGTTAGTGTTTGATGTTCATCCTCTATTACAAGGAAGAAATTCATGAAAAAAGTTACATTAGTCAATGCCTTGAAATATGATATCGAAATAAAAAATGATATAAGGTTACAAGTTGATTCCAATTTGGAGCAAGAGGCTTGGTTATACAAACAAGAAAGAATCCTTGACCAGGGCTTCAAACAATGCAGAATCAACTTAGAGGAATTCATATAGAAAATGGACAGAATGGATTCCCACCTTGAAGATCTTATCAGTGTGGATCTAGATACCTAGGTTAGTACTCTCCACTAGGAGTTATATAGTGTCTGATTCAAATAATATTAGTCTTGTGTTTAATAAATTTATGAGCTCTTTCATCACTTATTGGTATATATGTTTTAGTGAACTATGTTTTCCCACTTTTCCATAAAGTGTGTTAATAAAAATATATATTTGTTGGTTGTTGTTTTGATGAACACACTGTGTGTATCCCTTATGCTTATGTGGCTATGGATTATGAAATTTATAAGGATGTAATGACATGTATCCCTCATACACATCATGTATAAATTCCTTGTTGGATGATCCATGTGGAGAAGCATATGGTTTTGACCCCATACGGGATGAAACGGCTAGAGGCATGTCATGTACTAGAGTACATAGATATGGTATGGATATATAAACATTTCCAAACACAAAGGTGGGACCTCTAATGGTAAGGGCATGCTGTGTAAAACTCCTAACTAATGTGTCACCCTATATGGTTATTGAGATGTGTACCTCTAAGGACACAGCTAGGCAATGGAGAATGATCACATTCCATGTGGGTCCCCTCACATGTCGTATTCCCCTTTTTTCCTTTTGAAGAAAATTCAATCTTTCAAATCCCCTTCATTTGAACTTATATTTTGGCCTATGAATATCCTATACTGGGTGTTATTCCATATAGAATGTGAATGTGCCCACAATTATTGATTTTTTATGTGATTTTAAATGTTATAATATTTTATCTTATTTAGATGATGCTCAACAATAGCAGTGATCAGGAAGGATAACCATATGATTTTTAGAGTGGAACACTCTAGCTAGGATGAGAACGGGTCCTCTACTGACTACTAGAGTTGAACCCTAGTGATGGGATGGTAAGGGACCTTCTATTGGCAAACAAAGTGAAAACCTACTATAGAGTCTGGGAATGGGTCATCTAGCATCATATTGGAACCCTTTTGTGGAGTTAGGGAATGGGTCCTTTGGAATCAGATTGGAACCCTCCTATAAAGTTAGAGAATGGTGCCTCAAGCACCAAAGTGAAACCCTCCTATAGAGTTAGGGCATGGGTCCTATAGCATTAGAATGAAAACCTCCAGCATTTTTAGGGAATTTTCTTCTGTTATTTGAGTGGAACACTACTATTGGTTAGGGTACGGGTCCTTTATTGACTATTTGAGTAGAACCCTCACGTTGGGTTGGGAACTGGTCCTTTGTCAACAATTAAAGTGGAAACCTCCTGCTGGTTAGGGAATATGTCATCGATCAACTATTAGAGGGGAACCCTCTTATTGGAATAGGGTATGGGTTCATTATCAATCCACTTAGTGGAACAATCATATTGTGTCAGGGTACGGGTCCTCTACCTAGAGATTGTGGCTACTCGAATGTGTGACACATTGATGAGGCATGGATTAAGTTAGATGTTTTCTATTGGGAAGATGCATGAGATGTTGGGTATCATTATTGGACATTTAGAACAGTTGGAGACTCTTTTATTGGGAAATAATGTGAGATTGAAATCACATTTCTCTCTAATTCGGGATTAATTTTCTGATCATATATATATATATATGTATCCTTTTTGTTGGATTCAGTTACACTCCTTTCATGGTATGTGAAGATGAATGGTGTATGTCATGTGATTTTCGTGATTAGATTATCATGTTTGATGAGGTTACTCTCATGCTATGGGTGGAAATGACTCATTGTGTAGTTTATCTACACATTTTTTTGAGCCCCATGTGTTTGGGAAATGTCACTATTTCACTTTATTTTGGTTGAGTTTCATCTTGTTTACTATCTACTATCTTCTAGTCTTACTGTATCTCTTATTTCACCCCCTTCATCATTCAAAAAATCCTACTATGTATGTATATAATCAACATTTCATGGAAATTTCATGCAAGTGTCATGTCTCCTGAATAAGAGAAACAAGTCGACGATGACTTTAGTGGAGCTTAGGGATACTTGGTGCATGGGAATGAGAATGGTGGTCATATCTTGGAGATCAGGAGTTCTTCTATCTCAGCATTTCACTTTCTTGTATTTTCAGGTTGAAACATATTTCTATTTGAGAATTTATTTTTACCCTTTAATTTTTTGTCTTCACCGTCACACTTTTGTACACCCGAGAGATGTTTCATGATAGGTTCACATAATAGTTGTTGCATTTTTATCATTATTCATCTTCACTTCTGCATTTATATGGTTGGGTTTGAGCATATAGATATATAAGGTAAAGGCATCCCCATGTTAGATATTCATTTTGGAACCTTTTGCAAGCCCCTTTCATATGGAGGTGGGCTTGGGGTAATTTTAGCTCAATCTCTAGTTAGGGTCAGGTTGTGACATTAATATTTAAAATACATTTTCCTTATTTCTCCAAAAGATGTGATTTTATTACAAAACCTATATTTTAGATGAACTAGTGGATATATTTTATATGAATACCCAAGACTCTCATGAATAAATATTATATCTAAATAGTTTAATATTCATTACATTGCACAATGATCCATGTCAGAACAATTTAGGTTTAGTGCCTTTGAAAATGTAGAAACATAAACCACTAGTTCATAGGTGAACTACATATTATCCCACTAATTTCTTTATTATCTAACACCATTCTTAGACTTATCATACATAAAATCATTGTTCATATCCTAGGGAATAAAACATAATTAATTTTCATCCCAGATTCTCATTAAGTATAAACAAGTGATATATCAATGATCATATAAGAATAACCTGAGATTAGGGGTATGATAATACAAGTATAAAATTTTAAAACCATACAATGTATATCATAGATAATAAACTGGAGTTGTGTAATAAATCTTTGTATTTCATAAGAGATAAATCAAAAAAAATCAAAGTACATAATCCATGATATCAGAACATTGGTATAAGGCATATATTTGTGGCATGATTATAACCATATAAAATACTATGTCAAGACTATGTAAAAATACATTCATAAAATGTTTGGATTGGTTTAACCATCCATATACCTACTTTGGTATTGGGATAACCTCCTATTTACCCTCTTATGGGCTTAGAATAACCACATTTGTTCCCTATTTTAAGCTTCTGATAACCCCCATGTACCCTATTTTTGGATTGGGATAACCTCTCTTGAACCCTTTAAGATCATATAACATTAATCATTTACCAATGCATTGAAGGGAGGTATGTTTCTCTCCAATCACATAATGAAAATAATATATATGTGTTCCAAAATAGAAAATATTCATCATATTTGAACCCATGAAAACAAATAGGCTCCATAACACATTTATCATATCATAACCCTTGAAAAGAAATGGGTTTCATAGAAATTTCATCAGATCATAACCCATGGAAAATAATTAGGTTTCATAAAAATATATTGATCATAAAAATAAACCATCTAGAAATTAATAAATATGGTATCACTATATCATATCCCTATGAAATTTTTAGTAACATCAAAGGATGTCATCTTAAATTGAAAATTATTTTTAAAGTATAATAACTTGTAACAATTCTTGAGAAAAATAACCTTTATTTTAAACAAAATTTTTTAACACTATAAATTCCTAAAATATTGTCGAAATCTATTTATTTTAATATAATATTGAAAATTTACAAATTAATCTTTAAAAATTGTGTGGTCATGATGGTCAAAAATTCTGTTCATATCATACATGTTTAAATTAATGATTCCTTTCACATTTTCGAGAAAATCCAAATGACACGTGCTTAGAAAATATCATGAAGATTGATTTTAAAACATTATTTAAAATTTGTAAAAATGGTATAAATTAATTTAAAAAATAATATTGGAACGTTAAAACTTTCTTGATAACATTTTTATGGAACATGGATATGGATGAAAAAGGATTTTCGACTGAATAGAGAACTGATGTCAAATTTTTATAAAAAACATTATTTTGGAAACTTGATTACATAAAGGGAGGGAAAAAAATGAACACATGAATTTTCCTGACATGGACACAGGGTAATAAAATTCATGATTTTTTTGATAATTATATCATAATATCTTCTCAAAGGAAGAAAATCATAAACAATCTCGATAAACAATGAGAATATAACATAAACCCTTTACCACTTTGGTATATTTTTAATAGTATTCCATATGAAAGATATAAATTGAGATGGATATTTATATCCCTTAATTATCATGTTAAGGATCATTAAATACATTCATGGTAATTATATACACCACACATAAAAATCAAGTGGTGTAGAAGGCATGAACTCACAAAAATAATAGTGAGACAAAATTCATGTACCTTAAGTATCTAATTACTTTGTAAATATTAAAAAATAAATTATAATAAATATATATTTATTATAAATATTTTATATAACCATAATCATATGTATCTTACAATATATCATTTACTTATGACCTTTCATTTTCTGTTTATTAATAATTCCTTTTTAAAATCGCAATTTAGGTAATAATTGCTTCTTTTTTCATGTATGTTTTGGTTTGGTATCTTTAGTACACTAATTTTGATAATAGTTTCATAATATCCAGAATATTAAACATTATATAAATATAATATATATTCATTATATAATTATTTATAGTAATCCATTATTGTTAGAGAGAGAAAATAGATTACACCAATCATGGAGACAGTAGGTCGTATGTACGCATGAATATTGTTTCCATTTTCTTGATTGATGAAAGGAAAGGAAGTAAAAGTGTATATTACCTTTCTAGAATCAATTTTATGTCATATATATCACATATATTCATTAAATTTACCATCATTACCATTTATGTAAAGTGTATGTGAAAAAGTGAATCACATCATATCATGAGGCAATAGTCCACCGTACACATGAGCAAACTTATAGTATTCCTAAGAAATTGAAATTAAGAAGATATATATTATATTATAATTGAAAAATTATAATAATATCATAAATATAATATATAAACATTAAATCCATCATTATATCCAACCGTGAGAGGTAGTGATGGAAAACGAATAACATCAGTTCGTGAGGCAGTAGTCCATCATATATGTGATAGACATTTTAATTTACCAATTAATGGAAGTAGATATGGATATATGTTATTAAATTAAAATAATAACAACTATTTATATTGTATAAAATGGTTTTATTATATTATCTTGGTTTAAGAATATTTTAAGGATGTGTATAAATAATAAATCAAAAACACAAGTTTAAGAATTTTACATCTTCTTTAGTGATCCTGTTTAGGTCTATACATAAATCATTATTAGGATTGATTAATAATAAAAATATCTATTATAGTATATGAGTAATGATTGAGGAAATATCATCTCATAGTTAATGTCAAACCCAAATTGCTTTTTATGTTTAAATAGTAGAGGATAGGGGGTGGCCATTTATAAGTGGGGGAGAGGACACATATGAAATTATTGAAAAGAATAAGGTTTTCCCATACTTGTACTTTCCAAAAGGCACCAAAATACCTTATTAGTGGAATTTATATGTGATAAGGTCTAATTGGTTTTGTAAAATTTTATAGTTCATTTTACCACTTATCTTTTTATTTTAACCCCCGATAAACCAATTTTAACATTAACTAAAGTAATTAATTTATACTTTTTTTAAAATCTATTGCGAAAAAAATTAAGCTTAACTTATTATATAATATTAAATATTATTATTCCAAATATGGAATTATTTTTTTCTGAATTAAATTAATATTATTGGAAACATTTAATTGAAAATTAATCTCATAAACATGACGAAAATGTGGTTTTCCAATGAGAAAATTTTCAAAAGATAAAAACGTTTTTATATTAGAACTCAACATTAAATTTATTTTAATGACCTATATTGGATTAAATATAATATAATTTAACTATTTTTACTTTTTATTAACTTTTAAAACAAAATGAAAACATATAAATATTTTTAATGAAAAGGTTTTTTTAATAAAACTAGTATTTTCCCTATTCATCGAAAAAATAACCTTTTGAGAAAAATCCCTAATATTCACCCTAATATAATTTTGACATGTTGGATCCAAAAAATAAATTCATTATTTAAAATAATTTTTTAAAAATTTTCAAAAATTATTTTTATTATTTTTTCACAAAAATAAATAAAGATATTTTTTTGAGAATAAAGTATTTTGTAAAGCATGTAAAGACTTTATTACAAATTAATTACTTTTTTCAATATGATTTCATTATAAAAATGAATTTTACTTAATTTATAAAATGATTTTATTCCTACTAATGATGCCAAGTGTAACGCCCAAAGACTTGAAACTATTTTCATTTTTTAATAAATTGTTTTTTCATATTTCTTTATATGAAAGACCATGTTAGGCTTACACAACACACAATAATGAGTTGGATTGCATTACACGTAAGTCCGAGTTTTACTAAACATTTTACTATTAAACTATTCTTATTTAATATAATAAGAGATAACCTAGACATTAACTTGGAGATTATTAATATTTCTAACCAACTTATGAAAATATATGGTTTAATTCATTGGTTATAAATTAATTAGAAATTAATATAGGAACCAACTAAATATATACAAAACGTTTTTATAAAGAACTAATTTTATACTCACGGAGTCATTTTATCCTTATAAATTTAATTAATTACAATTATTTAATTATATTAATGTAATATATATTCAATAAAATATTTTTTACCTTCATATAATTGATATAATAGTTATAAGATAAGAACAAACTCAATATCACATAAAAATTGATATTTTCATTAAAGCAGTTTTACCGCCTTTTAATGGTGAATCTATTTTAAATACAATATTTGACACATTTATATGTCATATTTTAAAAAATAAAATTATTATTTTAAATAGAAATAGTAAATTTTACATTGATTTAATTTTTTGTATTTTTTTTATAAGATTCATGATATGATAAATAGTGATAAAATATTATATTTTAATTGAAAACAGCCTTTTCATTTAAATAATTTATGAAATTAAAATATATTTTTAATTATTTTTAAATTTAAATTAGATTAATTTTGTATTATTTTATATAATTTAGGTCATTCGAATCAATTTTACAATGAATATGAACTTATAAACATTACAATCTTCTGTACGTTTTCACATTAAAAACGTGTTTTCTCATTCTGTCAACATGATTAATTTTAAATTAATTATTATTACTTCTCTGTTCTTAATTTTGAAAAAGAATTAAATATTTTTAATATGTGGCTCCAAATTAGGTAAATATGTTTCTTTTATTTTTGCCCAAATTAATAGTGAAATTATTAATATTTTAATTACCACGGTTAAGGGCAAATCAAGTATTTCAAGGTAAAAATTATGTTATAAATATTATAAAATTACCCTAAAACTTTTCCTAATATCATTGGATGAGTATTTTTTGAAAAATAAAACATTCTTTCGTCTTAAATTATAAATTTTTTAATCCACTTGTATGATAGTATGTCATTTATATTAATATAGTCAAAGAAATGAAAATTTTGGCACACTTTTGTTTTTAGTAGTTGCATTATTTTTAATATGGGGTTATATATGGTGTATGTCTGACTATAAATAGTATATATATTAATAAAAATAATTATATACATCATTTTAATTTATTTATAGTTTTTTTCTTAAAATAATTACCTTAAATGGTGAAACAATAATGATGCAATACTTATATCATTAATGTAAGAATCAAATATCTGATATTAGAAATTTTAAAATAAATATAATTTGATATAATTAATGACATCCAAGAAATTTATGGACGAATTGGGAATGTTAGTGATAAATAACGGTATTTATTTGAATTTATCATGTTTTTATGTTATTTATAAAAAGTCATGTAATGAATAGTGTAATAATTGACATTATAGATATAAAAAATAAATAATATTTTATAAAATGATATAAAATTCATAAAAATATCAATTTCAGCCTAATAATTGGGATAATTATTAGAATGTAATAAATTACTAATTTATTAGTCTTTTGTTGTTTTATAGTAACTATATTAACATTCAAAGAGTAAAAACACATATTGTCACACTAAGAGTCAAAGGGTTTAAGAAGGAGATAAAACCAAAATATAAGGGTATAACCATGACCTAAACAAGTATAAAATTTATTTTATGAATATTATTTGACCCTTATCACCATAATATAAAATTTCAGTCATTTAATTTACACTTTTTTTATAAAAATACTTATATATCATTTAAATCTATGTTAGTAACAAAATGTCACTCTCTTTGTATTTAATATCATTTGTGTGTCCATATAGTGAAAAAATAAAGATATGAACTAAAATAAAGGTATATTTTGATCATAATGAAATTAGTTTCATTAAATAAATTTCTTTAAAATTTTATGAACTATATAATTAGCTTTAATTCTCCGTCAATGCTAATACATTATTTATTTAATTATCTAAAAACCAAGGTAATTGATTTTAAAAGTATTACTTTTGATATATATAGGATGATTTAATGTGTCTAATTAGTTTTATAGAAATATAGTATATACTAGATATATTTTATATCATTATATTCTAATTCCTACTTTTTATTGATTTGTTTTAAATAAACTTAAATGAATAGTATCAAATTTTTGCAATAATGATATTTTATTGAATTAAAAGTTTATTAAATTTTTTAAATATCACAAATTTATAAAATAATCCCAAATAGGATAAGATATGGTCGATAATGTCTTCCCCTATTCATTTATACGCAATTTGGAAGTCTTTACCCCTATAATATCACTATAATATTTTAATATTTTGTGGATTTCTGAAAGTGTCATCACCTCAATTATAAAAGGTCATCTCCTCCCTCACATACTCACACCACTTTGAGGCTTCTAGATTGAAAAACACAAGACAATTTTTCTTCCAAAAATCCTAATCCAAGTAATGGAGATTTTGGATATCCTAAAATAATTACCATAGATCCCCTATGAAGTGATCTAATGGTTGTCCACTGAAGAAGAGGTAATCATTTTTTACTAACTCATTCAAGTTAATTTCTTCTGCTACATCCTCATCATGTGTTGTTTTCATGATAAATTAATAAATACAGAATCATATTTATTATGATATGTTACTATGGTCATGGAAAAACCATTTTTAATGTTTTTTCATCAAAGGAAAAGCAAAACCACCGCCTGTGCATATGTATGACATACCGTCTATACAATATGGTGTAATTGTTTTTCATCACCAAATTACTTGGAAGGGTATGATGATGGAAATAATGGATATATATTATAATTATTACATGATTTTGATCCTGTAAAAAATTAATATATCATAAAATTCCTTACACTTTTATTTATTAAGGGAATGATACTGACACTTGTGTGTACGTATGACCTACCGTATCTATGAAGCGATGCGATGTATTTTACATATCCAAAATTAATGAATGGATCTAAAAATATATTTAATGATTAAATATTATATTTATAATATTAATATAATTCAGGATATTTTTTATATATATCCGATGAAAATGAATCGGGACTTTTATGATAAAACATGTATAGGAAAATGAAGCTGTTAACACACGATACAAGGGTAACAATGAAATATTATCAAAAAAAATGGTGATAAAATAAAATAATAATATAATATATGATATATTAGATGTTAATAAATTTCTGATATAAATTTATAACATGTTTTTAACCATTATACAGGAAGTTGAACAATGTACAACTAAAAAGGAAGAGTGGGGTAAGGATTTGCTTATCTCACTTTTACTTCTATGAGATATAGGTCTTATTCACTTATTATTTATTATATGTGGCGTATGTATACTACCTTGTGATATATTATATCATAAAACTCAATTTATTCATGGTATTAAAATATTTCAATGTTTTATAGGAAACATTGACTTAAAATCTATTTTTTAATTTGTTTATTTGATATATAAAGAAGGATTTGAAATGGTACAACATGGGTTGTGGACCGTTTAAAGTAATCCCCTCGACACATCCATAGATCCCTTACTAAGAGATCTAAAGGAATACCACCGAAGAAGAGGTAATATTTTTTACTAACTCATTCTAGTTCATTTCTTCTTCTACTTCCTCTTTAAGTGTCGCTTCCATGCTAAAGTAATAAATCTAGTATCATAAATATGTTGAGATGTTATTATGGCTCTGGAAAAACCATATTCCATGTTTTATCCATCCTATGAAAATAAAAATCACAACATGTGAATACATATATCTTACAATCCCCACACTATGGTGTAATATGATTTTCATCACCACATTACTGATATGGGTATAATGATGGAAATAATGGATATTATGACATGATATTGATCCTGTAGAAAATTAATATATCATAAACTTCATTATCCTTTAACTTATTATTGTAATGATATTGTCACTCATGTGTACGTACGGCCTAAAATCTACGTTGTGTGATGCGGTTCATTTTCCATATTAAAAATTAAATAATGGCTCTAAAAATGTATTTAATGATTAAATATGATATTTATAACATTAATATAATTTTACATAAGTTGGATATATTTCCTATGAAAATGAACCAAGACTTTTGTGATAAAATATACATAGAAAAATGAAGAAGTTAACACCTGAAACATTTGCAAAAATTAAATATTATCAACAAACGAGTGATAAAATAAAATAATAAGATAATATCTGAAATTAAAAATATGAATAAGGTTCTGATATAACTTAATAACATGTTTTAAACCATTATACATGAGTTAAAATAACATAAAACAAAAAAGGATTTGTAAGGTAAGTATTTTCTCATCTCACTTTTACTTCTATGAGATATAATTAGTATTCACCACTTATTTCTTTTGTGTGGTGCATTTATACTATCCTTGGATATATGATATCATAAATCTCTTTATCTTCATGGTATTTAAATTCTTCAAAGTGGTATAGGACACTATGATATAAAATATTTTTTTTAAATTGATTGTTCAATATAGGAAGAATGTTGGGACTGGTACAACATGGGTGGGGTACCGTTTAATGTAATTTCATTGATTTCTCCATAGAACCCTTAAGAAGATATCTAATGGAAGTCCACTAAAGAATAGGTTATCATTTTAACTAACTCATTCAAGTTCATTTTTCTTCTACTTCCTCTTCATGTGTTGTTTCCATGATAAAGTTATAAATTCAGAATCATCTGTATACTGATATGTTATTATGGTTACAGTACAACAAGATTTTATGTTTTATACATCCATTGAAAATAAAAATCACCATGTGTTCGTACATATGGATTATCGTCTCCACAACATGGTGTAATTTTTTTTCATCACCACTTTACTTGGATGGGTATTATGATTGAAATAATGAATAAATATTATAATTATGACATGATATTAATCTTGTAATAAATTAATATATCATGAAATTCCTTATAATTTCACTTATTTATGGAATGATACCATTGTTCATGAGTATGTATGACCTACCATCCATGATACAATGTGATTCATTTTCCATATACAACATTAAAGAATGGATATAAAATGTATTTATTTATTAAAAATTATATTTATAACATTAATATCATTATAGAGATATTTTATATATATCCTCTGGAAAATAGCAGAGATTTTTAAGTTAAAACATACATAAGAAAATGAAGTAGTCTGTACCTGAAACAAGGTAACATCAAAATGTTATCAACAAATGGGTGATAAAATAATATAAAAATATCATATATTATATCATAAATATGAATAAGATTCTAATATAAATTAATAACTTGTTCTAAACCATTATACAATAGGTTGAATCATGTAAAACTGAAATAGAAGTGTGAGGTAATGATTTTATCGTCCCACTTTTATTTCTGTGATATATAACCCTTATTCGTTAAATATTTCAAGTGTGTGGTGTATGTATACTACCCTTTAATATATCGTATCATAAATTCCATTATATTTATGGTATTCAAATTTTTCTAAGTGTTATGGGACACTATGATTTAAAATGTATTTTTTAAAATGATTATTAAATATATAAATCATGATTTAGACTAGTATGGTACGGGTTGGAGGAAATTTGAAATAAGACCCTCAATGCGTTTTTAGTCTCATGATATGAATCATTTGGCCAAATTTTATGGGTTTCTACCCAATATGATAAATTGTCTTGTGAATGGTCTTGACGGTAAAGGAACTGTGTACCTAGGAAACATGGTTTTCAATAATTAAGCATTTCCTCTATTGAGAATTAAATTATTATTATTATTATCCATGAAATTATTTATTTGAAATTATATATGGATTAATTTCATTTTAATCATATTTATTAAATAAAATTTGTTTCAGTTATTTACCATGCCATATGGATTATTCATTATCCAGTTACTTGAATTTCAGGTCTTTTTAGTTATTTAAATTTATGTAATGATTTGTTCCCATTAATTAATTATTTATTCTGTTTTACATACCATTATTGATCATTTTCTCTCACCCTTGTTGTATTTCCATTCCACATTTTATTAATAGTATTATATCGAATGAGTTCTAAGGGTGTTGAACATTTAATTTTTTATGATTTATTTCCTGTACTAACATAATATGGGTACCATGCAGGTACACTTGTCTTCCTAAACTACTAAATGGTTCAATACTTTGGGATTTGTTTCCTTGTAAACATGCCAATGTAACAAACAATTCTCTGTCTTCAGGATTTTCGGGTTTGGTGTTACAGATTGTATTAGAGGAATTTTATTAGAAACCTTGAAAACAGATTTAGGAAACATAGATTAGGTAACATAACTCTAAGATAGACTTTGAGGATATATATAGAATAAAATCCTTGATTTCTGGTAAAGTAGATATTATGTGTGGATTTCTAAAAATACATCCATTCATGGTTACTACAAGTGGATGTGGTTCTGGAACAGATGTACTTAGGGTTAACAACTCTGACAATGTGTGTCAGGCCAAACTCAGTGTAACTAACGCACGCCTATCACGGGGTGTGGAAAAAAATTATATTTTTCCTAGTGCATCATAGTGGCTGACCAGTGTCATCTCTCTTGAGGATCATTCTCAATGTAGTTCACCTAATACTTATAAATCAACTATACTATCTATTTTTAGTTTTTTATTATCTAATGAAAATAATGAGAATAATTTTTGGGTTTTTGATTTAGAAATACGAACTATCATACAATGAAAATAGAATGATTTTGATGAAGAATGAACTTGGTTTTGGGGTTTAGTCTTAGGTTCAATCATTATTCTCATTTATATGTTTTATATTAGTTTGATAATCCAAACATGAAATATCATGTTTGAATCACTATTATTTTCCAGAATAGAAATAGTTTGAGTTTCATTTCATTGGGGGTCGTCACCCAATCGGGTACATTCGCCTCACCAATGCATACTAATCAAATCAACCACAAACATAAAATATACATTAAATAAAATTTAATAACACCTCGACCTCCCATCGATCCAAGTCTCAAGGTTAGCCTCTCATTTCCCAGACTAGGAGATCCTAATGGGGGTCAATTTAGTGCTCAGACACTCTAGCATTGGGGCCTCATTAATGAAGTTAATGGGTTGTGGGGATATTTTGGCCTCATATGTGACTCATCTTCCCTATTAAAATTACAAGACTCGTGAGTTCTCATTGTGTCCAAGAAATAATTACTACTACTATTATGTTTTTTCATCTAATATAGTATTAAATCTTATATAATAATTAAGAAAACAGTTTCGGAAAAAGGAAATGGAGAAAATAAAATAGCTTTAAAATAATAATGTGATAATTAGAATAATGATATTGATAATGATATTAATTTTAATTTTAATATTATTATTAATTTTAATTCTAGTAATATTGATAATAATAACTATTACTAAAATAAGATAATTGCTAAAAAAATTGGTGAATGGATGGAGAAACTGAAATGCATGGATTAATAAAACAAAAATTTGAATTAAAATTGAAATTAAACTAAGATAAAACTAAAATGAAAATAATATAAAAATAAGAAATGAGAGGGGAAGAGAGGATCAGAAGTGGACCATGCTCCGACAGGATCCCTCCTTAGTTTTGGGTGTCGAGCTGATGATTTGAGAAGGAGTCAAGGGACTCCTTTTATTGGCCGACATCTTCCCTATGAAATATTTCATGTTTTTGTGTTGTTATATGGTCGTCCAACGTGTGGACCCCTTCATAAAAGTTTTTCATAAATTTATTTTCCATTCATCTTCAAAATATCATCTCATTTGGAAATCTGATTAATGATTTATGAATTTTTCATTGGGGGTTTCTTTTTCTGGAAGAAGCTTCCAGGAAGGTTCCTTCAAAAGTATAAAATTCAATGGTAGCCTTAATGAATTTAAAACTCCCCCAAATTTTATTTAAAATTTTACCTATATGTTATCGTGTTATCCTAGGTGGAATCACTTCAATATAAGGTGTTTAGGCCGAGATATGGTTCTGTTACAGTGGTGGA
The DNA here is from genome assembly GCA_963277665.1 of Viscum album. Taxonomy (NCBI): domain Eukaryota; kingdom Viridiplantae; phylum Streptophyta; class Magnoliopsida; order Santalales; family Viscaceae; genus Viscum; species Viscum album. The sequence goes on along the minus strand of OY728159.1, from coordinate 677,655,501 downwards.
TCTACACTTTCAGCCCAGAAAAGTTTCCAACTTCAATGACTTTTTAAGACTACTAGATATTTGAATCAGCTCTAGGTCCTGAAGAGAAGGCTGGAATAAATAAAATCAAGATTCTAAAAAAAGAATAATTAAATTTGGAATTATGTTTTTTAATAAATGTCAAAAATTTCATTGTTGTAAAAATCTGTCCAAAATCCAAAATTATTCACTTTTCATAATTTTGCTTATTTTCAATCTAAATTCATATTACCGATTATTTTAATAAAGCATGTAATTACATGGGTTTTATCATTGAAAAATAGTAAAAAATCCTCAATATTTGATAAAAAATATTCACATAAATTTTTTCTGTCCAATACCCACACCCTTAAATCATTCTTGTCCTCAATCATAAAATCTCAACATAAAAATCATAGGATGCAAATGTAACCAATATTCAAATTTTAATGCAATAAAATCATAAAAATTTCAATGTGAAATCAAACTTTCAAAAATATTTATTAAATATAAATTTAATTTCCCATTTTTTAAATAAACAAATAATTCAAATATTTTACTTTTCCACTTTGAAAATTGATGAAACATCTCCTTTCATTCATTCAATCTTCTTTATTCATTATTATTAAACATTTCGTGTCATGATTTTCCACAATTTTGATTATTTTCTCTCATCACTCATGATACAATTTTAGTATATTTATACCCATTTCATGAGAACATGCTCTTTATCCATAAGCTTGTAAATGAACTACTTTCTCCACTTTGTAAAGACAAAAAACACATAAAATCATGATGACTTTCAATAAAGGTTCAAATGACTCTGAGGCATAACGTTGGTAGGATTTGATGCTTTAAAAATTATGGTTCTAGGAGGAGGATAATCTATTATGAACAATGCATGATATAAAAATGTGTAATGAAATTATCCCCTTCAAATTAGCAACATCCACTTCCCCAAAACTCAAAGTAAAGGTTATGATCAAGTAAGAATAATGAATGATTTGTGCACCCACATGAAATTTTTTTTTACTTTTTTTACTTTTTTCAAAAGTTATGATTAGATGAAACATCACATCATTCACCTGACCACATATGATCTGAAGATTGTCGATCTGTAAAATGGTGATTTTTGGTTCCCCCAAATCACAACCCATTTATCAATTTTTTTGGATCATTTTCTCATTTTTTTTTCATTTTATTCAATTAAAGAGGGGAAAATAGAGTATAATGAATGATTCCATAACCTATTATAATTCCCACAATAATACCCCCACACATATTTCTTACAATGTGTATCATCCCTTCCACCACTATTCCCTTTACCCCCACACTTCATCTTTAAAATATCATGAAAATACCAAGAGTAAGGTAGGAGTGGATAAAAAAATTCTTGAATCATGGCTCATCCCTATTTAGGTAATTCATAGTCTCTATGAGATAAAATAAGGATTGATATAAAGGTGGTCTTTTAAGGAAAATATCTTTTTAAATGATGCCTCAATCATTTTAAACGTGTTTTTGCACAGTCATTGCTTTGACAAGTTTCAATACTAGTTCTGGTCGGTTACATGTCCCAATATGACTCAAGAAATATGATCAAGACAAATAGGAAGTACTTGGTCTATAAATACTCTAGGGAATGAGACATATGATTTAGGAAAATCACTGAAGGCATGATAAATAATAAAAAATTAGTTGACATAAATTTCATAAATTCAAAGCATGAAAGATGGTGGGAAAATTTCATTTACATGAATCAGTTAATTCCTTCAAATCATGGGTCATCATTTCAATATCTATGCTTCATATTTATAAATTCAATTATCCATTTAAATCATTTAATCATGTCAACATTTAAATATAATACATGGAATCACTGGGTTCCTAAGAAATTCATGTCTCCTAGATTAGTCAATTGGAGCATAAACTCAAGTGCAGGCAGGCAATTTAAACTTTTAAAGCTCAAAAATGCTTTTAGAGAAAAATTTATGGAGTTAAAATGATAGAAAATGAAAATGAAATCCATTTTTAAAATAATTCTTCAGTCCTCATTCACCAATGTTTGGGGCTTCCTTCTACCATCATGATCCTAAAAAATAAATTTACTCAATTAATCACAAGGATCATTTCATTTAAGCTCAAAATGAAAAGTGGGAGGGGGACGCATGATAAATTATTTCTTAATAAATGAAATTAAAATATAAATTCTAAGAAATCATGTAAAGATAAATCTTGGTATAATCCCCCAAGTATTCCCTGTCTTCATTTACTGCCTCCAAAGGGAAATACTAGCTATTATCCAAAGTCTGATGGTTGTTGGGGATTCTTTGAAATGAACCACCACATGTGGTTTTTATCAGAATCTACTTCTTCTTTATTTTTGAGGAGGAATACCTGGATAAAGTATGCCAGACCACCCCCCCCCCCCCTCTCAATGTGGTACAACTTGCATGGTGGGGGTAGTATAATGTATGGAACCTCCACCACCATCATTTATCCTTGTGAAATATTATAAATCTCTTCTTTTACTACCTCTAGTGAATATTCATAGTCTTTAGGGTGCTCAAGGTGTTCCTCAACAGGTGCATCTTCTTTTTTCTCTTCATCCTCCATGGCATAATATGAGTCATCTGATTCTGAAAATTCAAAACATTTGGGGTTATACACAAATTCATTTCAACAAAATTAAAATAATTTAATTTCAAGAATGTATCATCTCCCTGAGATGGTTCAACTTGAATATCTTATTATATGGAAAGTTCCTCTCGGGGTTGATCATCACAGGATGGAGGTAGGTAGTCAGGCTTCTCCATTTTGAGTTTAGCCTCAACTTCATGGATCTATTCAGTGAAATCTATGAAGACCATTGGTACTTAATTCTTAGCCTCGAATATTTTTAAGTCATCTTGGAGTTCATCGACCATGGCCATCAAATATTCCGGTGAGATCCATGATGTTATGCCTCTTTATTTTTGCTTGACCATTATCAAAATCGTATCAGCACTTTGTTGGAGGGACCCCTTAGTGTAGTATGTTTCTTTTACTTGAACCTGTGAGTAATTGTCAGTCCATTTAGAATAATAATCATCTGAATTCATCATAGAATGTATTTTTTTGGTTTTTTTTAAGATATTAAATATAACTATGATGTGAAAATAGAAAAAGTAAATGATCAATTGATTTTCTCCCAGGAAACTGTTCTAGTTTTGATTAATGCCTATCGTGAGGCATAGACAAAAAAATTATATTTTTTCTAGTACAATGTAGTGGCTGACCTGGTTCGTCTCTCTTGAGTATCCTTCTCAATGTAGTTCACCTACTTATTCTATATCACCTATACTATCTATTTTTATTGTTTTTATTAAGTAATGAAAATAATGAAAACATTTTTGGATTTTTATTTGAAAATACTAACTATCATGCAATGAAAACAAAATGATTTTGATAAATAAAGAACTGGGTTTTGGGGTTTAGTCTTAGGTTTAATCATTATTCTCCTTTATAAGTTTTATTTTTGTTTGATAATCCAAACATGAAATCTCATGTTTGAATCCATATTATTTTCCAGAAAAGAAATGTTTTGAGTTTCATTTCATTGGGGGTCGTCACCCAATCAAGGGAATTTTCCTCGCCAATTCATGCTACTCAAATCTACCACAAACATAAAATAAACTTTAAAGAAAAATCAAGAACACTTTGACCACCCCCCGAGCCAAGTCTTGGGGTTAGCCTCTCATTTCTGAGAGTAAGAGATCACAATGGTTTATATATGAGGAGAGGGAGAGAGAAATGAAAGAGATATAGGAGAATAAATAATTTATAATTATTGTTAAAATAATAATATTATTATTAATTAATTAATTATTATTTTTATTATAATTTAGAAAAGAAATTATGCAAAATGAGATGAATAAAATAAAATAGATTTAAAATAATAATGTGATAATTAGAATAATGATAATATTATTATTATTATTATTATTAAAAATAATATTTTTAATATTAATACTATTAATATTGATAATAATAACTATTACTAAAATAATATAATTGAGAAAAAGAATAGTGGGACGAATGAAGAAACAGAACTTCAAGGATTAATAAAACTAAAATTTGAAATTCAATTGATATTAAAATAAGAGAAAACTATAATGAAAATAAAATAAAAATAATAAATGAGGGGGGGGAAGATAGGAGCAGCGGCGGCCCGTTCCCCGGTGCGATCCCTCCTTGGTTGTTGGTGTCGAGTTAATGATTTGAGAAGGAGGCGAGGGTATCCTTTTATAGGCAGAATTATGTACTCCAAAAGTTTTCGAGTTTTTGGCCAACTAAATGGTAGTTTTACATGTGAACCCCTTAATAAAGTTTCTTTATAAATTTTTTGGTCATTCACTCTCAAAATTTCAGATCCTTTGGGAACAGTATGAATGAGTTATGAAATTTTCCTTGGTGGTATCTTTTTATGGACGAAGCTTCCAAGAAGGTTCTTCCAAAAGTATAACATTAAATGGAATCCTTAATGACATCAAAACTCCCCCCATTTTTATTTATAGTTATCCCTCTGTGTCCTCGTGATATCCTAGGTAGAAGAACCTCAATTGAAGGTGTGTAGTCTGAGATGTCGTTCCATTACATTGTTGGTGACCTCGTTGTCCGCCCAAAAACATTTCCAACTTCAATGAATTCTTTGGACTACTAGATATTCGAATCAACTCTAGGTCCTGAAGATAAATTTGGAGGGAATAAAATACAGATTCTAAAGAAAAGAATCACTAAATTGGAAATTATATTTTTTAATAAATGAAAAAAATACCATTGTGGTAAAAATCTGTCCAAAATCCAAAATTATGCACTTTTCACAATTTTTCTTATTTTCAATGTAAAGTTAAAATTGACGATTATTTTAATAAAACATGTAAATACATGAGGTTTATCATTGAAAAATAAAGTTAAAAATCTTCATTATTTGATAAAAAAAATATGCACATAAATTTTTTCTGTCAGTAACCTATTACATGACAACGGGCCTTATTGTGCACTTGGTTTGACACTTCCATGGGATACGATTATAATAACTCACATTTTATTTACTTACTATTATTAAGGATTTAAAATCATATATTTCCCCAAAGTAACCATTGTTTATGGATTATGATGCATAAATTTTTAATTTTTCTTGACTGTTATGTCATTTTATAAATTCATGATTTTATGAGATAATCCTATATATGAAGTTATTTAGAAATGGTTCCTGGAAGGATGAATGGTATCAATAATCGTGGAGAATTTAGAGACTTCCCATTGAGGAAACCAATACATTTGGTATTAAAATTGAGAAAATTATGACCATACTAAGGTATATTAATCATGTTAAGGAAAATAACCAGGCTCATGTGGATCAACTTATTCCACAATGATATTCTACAATGATGGATCATTTTATATGATAAATAACTCTATCATTTAGTTGGACTACTGATCCAATGAAATCTGAGAAATGTATTAAGTCTTTGGATAATATATCTCTGGAATTATGGTGTGGTTAAAATAAAAATGTTACACTTTAATTTTATTGTCTCAATGGCGATGTAGATAAATAGTGGTCATTGATCCAGATTAATGGGGAGGAATAAGAAATATAACTCATGGAATAAAGAACATTTATGGAGGCACTATTTGATAAATAATTTCCTCTTAATCAAAAAACTGAGTTGAATAAATATATCATTAGTTTAAATCAAAATGAGGACAAAAGTTTTCAGAGTATGAAGCTACCTTTACTAGGTTAGAAAGTTATTCTATAGATTTCAAATGCAACATGGAGTTTAAAATTGATCACTTACTTGAAGGGATTAATCTAAGTCTCTGAAGGGCATTGGTCTCTCCAAAACAATTAATACGATGAAATAGTTTTATGTTCTATCAAGATATAGAAATAAATATTTAAGTCTTATGGATTCAAAATGAAACAAGATAATAAGATAATGGAAAAGAAAATAAAATATAAATGGAAGAAGGGAAAGAAGGATTTTACCACATGTGATAACTATTGAAAGAATCGTTCTGTTGAATACTTGAAAAGATGAGGATTTTGTTATAAGTTCATAGAAAGGGGTCACCATGAAAAAGAAATAAAATGAAGATGGAAAAATATAATATTTAATGTTATAACTTCAAGGAGGTAGGGAACTATTCAAATGAATACCCCATGAATCAAGGGAATATACCTCTGAGGAAGCTATGGGATCAAGGTTAAAAATATGTTATTAAAACAACCAATGTGGAATGATTAATGGACTTATGTATTTGGATCTTATAAATATGTTAAAATTTTATGTTAATGATGGTATCCAAGTTATAGGTATTATGGAATGTATAAGGATTTTACTAGAGTACGTTTTCATCAAGGATTTTAAAATCTTGTATTGGCTGATACTGATAACCAAGAAAAGTGATTTAGTAACAATTTGAACCTTTTGAAAAACACATGGTTAAGGGAAGGTTAAGACATAATCTAATACTTATATTGAGATAATGATATTGGATAAATAAATGATTGATATGGATAAATTAAATTAAGTAATAATAACTTCCTTGGAACTTATTCTGATGATTTTGATCATAATACTTGGAAGGGATATAAGGATAACCATTTATGAAATGGTTTAAATAGAACATTAGATGAGGTTTTTTAGATAATATTACTAAATCACCATGTAATTAAACATATGATAATAAAATAAGTAGAAATATTTCAATGCATGAGGATACGTTTGTGATCAATGAAATGTATCAAGTATGTATATTTACTTATATCCTTAGAGAGTGAATGAATTTTCCAACTCTTGGAAAAATGATCATAAAAAAGTGTCCTATCATTATCAATTTTGATGATATCAAGGGCTATTTTCCTAATTTTGGTTTAATCCTTTGTTGTCATCAAATATGAGTTGAACATGTTCTCTATCACTCTCCATCAGAACTTGATGGAATGATTTTTCTTCCATGTTCTTGTTTTCACTAATTTTCTCCAATTTTAAAACCTAGTTTTATGGTAATCTTAGAATTTTATTTTCCCTCTTATTTTGAAGATGTGTCATTAACCCTATTTATGATGTGGGTTTTTCAAAAAAAATTATCTTTAAATATAAATACCCTAGACTACTAAGATCATGTTTAAATTGTATGGACACAATTTAGTTAAGGTGGGAGAATGTAACACCCCGAGACATTAAATTTTTTTCATTTTCGAATAAATTTAATTTTGTTTTTATGTTTCTTCATTGGAGAAACCATGTTATGTTTATGTAATGCACAACAATGATTAGGCTTGTGTTAGATGCTAGGCCGTGTTTTACCAAACAAAATATATTATTAAAATATTGTTATTTAATATTGTAGGGTCCTAAAAATTCTTCCAAGGTAAGAAAATACCCCCACAATCACTTTGTAGAAGGAAACAAGTACTCCTACAAGTCTAGAAATATTAATGGACTCAAATTAAGATGAAAATTTCCAAAGAAACTTAATGGAATTCATGTTTTAAAGTACTTCAAGTGGGCTGCATACCATCATCAGGAAAGGTTCGCGAACCGCTGGCCCACTAAGGGATGGCCAGCCAATATGTCTGACCATGAACCGTATCACTAAAGGAATCATGCATGTGAAGGCCATCCACGTACCATCATGTGAACTTATCAGTTTTTAGAAGAGGAAAACCATTAGGGTTCCGCGAACCATGATCATTAACCAAATCCTTTGAAAATGCTATTTGACCGAGTCTTCCGCAGTTCAGGATATATCCTCATGGGCCTCTAAAAATGGTGTCTCATTACTAATAGATAAAATTGCACTGATTCTCTATAAAATGAGCATAGAATGAGTGAAGGAAAGAATAACAAGATGATGAAGGATGAAATATTTATGGGGACTCAGAGTTAGGAAGAAAGATTTTAGAGACGATTCTGGCTTTAGTCATGATTAATCAGCGATGCCCGAATTACGAACCATGCATTTTATAGGTACATCCAGCCGTGAACCATAAAATTGGGAAACTTAATAATAAAATGTGAACTGAAAACCTAGTTGGTGAACCATGAACCACATAATTCTCATGTATGAACTCCCCAAAATGACAATCACTCAGACCCTCCTTCAATATGGTGTTATGTGTAGTGTACCATTACGAAGATTGAACCTAGTGTTGCATACTGCATTAGTACATGGATGGAATCCAAAGCGTTGTGATGGCCCATGTACCAAAATGGTATGTGGTCATATATAATCATGCTTGCGTACAACATCAGTACGTGGACATCCCTTCTGCCTACATGCCAACATGGTATGCAGTGCCTCCCACATCCTGCATATGAAACCAGTATGTGGAATGGGCTGTTTTTGGGTATTATTTCCTCCAGTTCCAACATCACCCCTCTTGTAAGGACCCAGCCTTAAATATGACATACAAGAGGACCTTATTCCGGTCTAGGTTCTGGAGAATAGATAAAAACTTACAAATTATCAGAGTTGCATCAAAAATAAAATAAAACAAACAAAAACACGACGTGCGCTAACATCGAAAGTGAAGCGAATTCCTTCAGAAAACTCTACGTAGACCTGTAAAAATATTTAAAACGAGGGGTGAGAACAAAATATGCTTCGTAAGGGGTTTTAAAACATTTGATAAATCCTTTCTAAAACATTATTTTTGAAAATACCTTCAAGATATATCATTTTTAAAACATAGTTTTAAATTACTTACGATATCATTTTATAAAATAATTATGTTCAAAATTCCATGAAAATAATCCAGTGTTTTTGTGAAAGCAATACGCAAGCTTCTAAAAACAAAACATCAAGCTGAGGTCGCTTGAATCGTTGAAGGCTGTCTGGGCCTACCCACTTAGAAAAGGATGAGTTCACTCCCCAATTCCTTCCTGTTTACAACAGTCAAGCGCCGAGTTTTCCAAAACATTTTAAGCTTGCTTTACTTACATATATATATATTTTCACTGGAGTTTTCTATTTTGAAAACATGTCGTTGATTTAAAATTCAATTTCATAATGATTTATATATATATTTATATACATATACATATATATATACACACATAAAATTCATGAACATCCATTGCATCACTTGCATGTTTGGTTACAACCAAATCCTCTACCACATAGGCTTTGCATGGATTATCAAACATTTTTTAATATTACAAATTGGAAAAGGGAACATATGGAATAATATACTTTCAATAATATTCATGTACATGTTATTTTGGAATTAAATCATAAAGTTGAAACCATGAGTTTATTATAATGCAACGAGTGTCGATGATGTGCACAATCGCATGGCCATGACTATTTGCAGGTGCAAAGTTTGAAATAACACGTCAATATGTTATGCTCATTTTTAGAAATATGATGAAAAATCGACGATAAAATTATAAACATAATAATAACGATTTCATCCATATATAAATATATATATCATGGGTTGAGTAATTTATTCTAAAACCCTTCCAAATAAGTTTGAATTCAACAAGGAGACTAATTTTCCAACATAAAATTAGAAATACGGTTCAAGGAATGATAAACCCCTAATATATATATATATATAATATAATATAACCAATATATGTTTATATACAAATGTATATACACATATATGTAAAATATATTGTGAAATTATCATAGAAATAGACTCTTACAAATGAAGAGGGTTTTTAAGAATAATCTCTTTGAATCAAGTAGAAAATATCACATATGCAAATTGAATTCCAAATTTATAATAATACATGTTTATATATATATATATTATATACATATATATGTATAAGTTCACAAAACCAATTGCAAATAATGAAATCCATTATAGGATTCTGAAATTAAAACATGAACCGCAAGTAACATAAATACCCAGCATTAAAAACATGGATTAGTTTGGATTTGAAATACGTATAAATATATATGTATATACCCGAATATACACATAAGTATATATTGGGATTTTTTATAAGTACAACTCTAATTGAAGCCAAAATATAATTCGTATCGAAAACATTATTTAAGGATTGGAAACCATCTTCTAAAATTCATAAAACGGATTTGGTCGAGTCACATAATTTGTTTATATCTATATATACATATATATATATATATGATTATATACAACGTGTACAATCGGGTTAGCAGATAAAAAACATTTGAAAAGAAATCCTTACAACATTATAAACTCTTGAACGCAAACGTCCGGCATTTGAAATCATGAAATGGCTTGGATTTGAAATGCAAATAGATATATCAATATATATATCTGATTATAAACAAAAATGTATAATAAAAACAATTTAAAAAAAATACCCCTTACTTGTCTTAGATGAGAGGCTCGGACTGGAGAGGGATTGCTGGAGATTTGGGGAAGAGAACCCTTAAGGTTTTCATGCCGGGTGTGGGTTTAGATTATACTTCGTCAAAATTTATAAAAGAAAGGAAGGATGTGCAAGCTTATAGGAGAAGCTAACAAAAAAATTTAAATAAATAAATAAAAAGCTAATCAATGACTCAATCATGGGTGAATAGTATTTTTTGTTTTTTTATACTTTGGTTTGTTTCACGTCACATTCAATATATTATATATTAACCAATATTTTTTTTATTTGTTCCAAGCAATTTCTCTCTCCAATCAATTCACCATTGTTCCATCCAACACGTTATATTTAGATTTAATCATTAAACACATCAGCATTATTTTGTTTTGAAACAAATACAATAAAAAACATTTTAAATAACATATATTGATATAAACGATATATATATATATATATATTTGAAACACATATCAAAGGTGCATTTTTTTATTCCATATTTAATTGAAAAAATACAATAACGGTAAACCTATTTTTATATTATTATTATTACTTTTTCATTTTTCATTCCTCTCATTCTTTTCCACTTTTTTGTCATGTTGTTCAATCATCTCATTTGTACATTTTTTTTAATTCGAAAATTTATCTTATCTTTTCAATTTTTTTCTATCATTTCACGTATTGTGTTGGACACACAAACATGCAATCATTGATTGTATTGTGCTAGACACACCAACATGCAATCATTGTTTGTTTTTTATCATTTTGTTTTTAATTTTTAATATCTCATTTTTGTGGTCAATGTGGCAGTTTTTTTGTTTAACATGTTTAAAAAGGAATGCATTTTTGCTTTTAGAAAAAGAAGAAAATGAAATTCATTTTTCTTAATTAATTCAAAGCATGTTTTTAAACAAAACGTGCCCATTTTTTATATATGTATTAATTCGTTCTTTTAATAAATATCATGTTTTGAAAAAAAAAATATATATATATATACATTGTTTCTTCAAATGTTTTAATATATATATATATATATATATATTTCGTTTTTTAGTAATAGTATAATAATATATATCTACAAAAAAACACAATATATTTTGATATATTTAAAATAAAAAATATCAATAATAATTTTATTAAAAAAAATTCACAAGATATTATTATTACTAATATTATTATTATTATTAAAATAAAAAAATATATATTTATTTTGAAATAATGGTTAGAATATTATTAGTACCATAAATAATATTTAGATACTTATATATATATATAATCATTATATAATTAAATAATTTTTAGTAAGTTACTATTTAAATTTCGTGGGGTGTTACATTATCCCCCCCTTAAAAAGAATTGCGTCCTCGCAATTCGATTGTCGGACTAAAAACGATTCTGAATTTTCGTATTCAAAATTTAGAAAACTAGGACCACTATATTCCTAGACACTAACGTTAAATAACAACATCTATTTCCAAAATTGTCTAGACCGTTCCTCTGATACCAAGTGTAAGAACCCAGCCTTAAACATGACATACAAGAGAACCTTATTCCGGTCTAGGTTCTGGAGAATAGATAAAAACCTACAAATTATCAGAGTTGCATCAAAAATAAAATAAAACAAACAAAAACACGACGTGCGCTAACATCGAAAGTGAAGCGAATGCCTTCAGAAAACTCTACGTAGACATGTAAAAATATTTAAAACGAGGGGTGAGAACAAAATATGCTTCGTAAGGGGTTTTAAAACCTTTTATAAATCCTTTCCAAAACATTATTTTTGAAAATACATTCAAGAAATATCATTTTTAAAACATAGTTTTAAATTACTTACGATATCATTTTATAAAATAATTACGTTCAAAATTTCATGAAAATAATCCAGTGTTTTTGTGAAAGCAATACGCAAGCTTCTAAAAACAAAACATCATGTTGAGGTCGCTTGAATCGTTGCAGGCTGTCTGGGCCTACCCACTTAGAAAAGGATGAGTTCACTCCCCAATTCCTTCCTGTCTACAACGGTCAAGCGCCGAGTTTTCCAAAACATTTTAAGCTTTCTTTACTTACATATATATATATATATATTTTCACTGGAGTTTTCTATTTTGAAAACTTGTCGTTGCTTTAAAATTCACTTTCATAATGATTTATATATATATTTATATACATATACATATATATATATAGACACATAAAATGCATGAACATCCATTACATCACATGCATGTTTGGTTACAACCAAATCCTCTACCACATAGGCTTTGCATGGACTATCAAACATTTTTTAATATTATAAATTGGAAAAGGGAACATATGTAATAATATACTTTCAATAATATTCATGTACTTGTTATTTTGGAATTAAATCATAAAGTTGAAACCATGAGTTTATTATAATGCAATGAGTGTCGATGATGTGCACAATAGCATTGTCATGACTATTTGCAGGTGCGAAGTTTGAAATAACACGTCAATATGTTATGATCATTTTTAGAAATATGATGAAATATCGACGATAAAATTATAAACATAATAATAACGATTTCATCCATATATAAATATATATATCATGGGTTGAGTAATTTATTCTAAAACCCTTCCAACTAAGTTTGAATTCAACTAGGAGACTAATTTTCCAACATAAAATTAGAAATACGGTTCAAGGCATGATAAACCCCTAATATATATATATATATATATATATATATATATATAACCAATATATGTTTATATACACATGTATATACACATATATGTAAAATATATTGTGAAATTATCATAGAAATAGACTCTTACAAATGAATAGGGTTTTTAAGAATAATCTCTTGGAATCAAGAAGAAAATATCACATATGCAAATTGAATTCCAAATTTATAATCATACATGTTTATATATGTATATATATATATTATATACATATATATGTATAAGTTCACAAAACCAATTGCAAATAATGAAATCCCTTATAGGATTCTGAAAAAAAAATATGAACCGCAAGTAACATAAATACCCAGCTTTAAAAACATGGATTAGTTTGGATTTGAAATACGTATAAATATATATGTATATACCTGAATATACACATAAGTATATATTGGGATTTTTATAAGAATTACAACTCTAATTGAACCCAAAATATAATTCGTATCGAAAACATTATTTAAGGATTGGAAACGATCTTCTAAAATTCATAAAACGGATTTGGTCGAGTCACATAATTTGTTTATATCTATATATACATATATATATATATATGATTATATACAACATGTACAATCGGGTTAGCAGATAAAAAAACATTTGAAAAGAAATCCTTACAACATTATAAACTCTTGAACGCAAACGTCCGGCATTTGAAATCATGAAATGGCTTGGATTTGAAATACAAATAAATATATCAATATATATATCTGATTATAAACAAAAATTTATAATAAAAACAATTTAAAAAAAATACCCCTTACTTGTCTTAGATGAGAGGCTCAGACTGGAGAGGGATTTCTGGTGATTTGGGGATGAGAACCCTTAAGGTTTTCATGCCGGGTGTGGGTTTAGATTATACTTCGTCAAAATTTATAAAAGAAAGGAAGGATGTGAAAGCTTATAGGAGAAGCTAACAAAAAAATTAAATAAATAAATAAAAAGCTAATCAATGACTCAATCATGGGTGAATAGTATTTTTTTGTTTTTCTATACTTTGGTTTGTTTCACGTCACATTCAATATATTATATATTAACCAATATTTTTTTTATTTGTTCCAACCAATTTCTCTCTCCAATCAATTCACCATTGTTCCAACCAACATGTTATATTTAGATTTAATCATTAAACACATCAGCATTATTATTTTTGAAACTAATACAATAAAAAAAACATTTTAAATAACATATATTGATATAAACGATATATATATATATATATATATATATTTGAAACACATATCAAAGGGGCATTTTTTTATTCCATATTTAATTGAAAAAATACAATAACGGTAAACCTATTTTTATATTATTATTATTACTTTTTCATTTTTCATTCATCTCATTCTTTTCCACTTTTTTGTCATGTTGTTCAATCATCTCGTTTGTACATTTTTTTTAATTTGAAAATTTATCTTATCTTTTCTATTTTTTTCTATCATTTCACATATTGTTTTGGACACACAAACATGCAATCATTGATTGTATTGTGCTGGACACACCAACATGCAATCATTGTCTGTTTTTTATCATTTTGTTTTTAATTTTTAATATCTCATTTTTGTGGTCAATGTGGCAGTTTTTTTGTTTAACATGTTTAAAAAGGAACGCATTTTTGCTTTTAGAAAAAGAAGAAAATGAAATTCATTTTTCTTAATTAATTCAAAGCATGTTTTTAAACAAAACGTGCCCATTTTTTATATATGTATTAATTCGTTCTTTTAATAAATATCATGTTTTGAAAAAAAATTATATATATATATACATTGTTTTCTGAAATGTTTATATATATATATATATATATATATCGATTTTTAGTAATAGTATAATAATATATATCTACAAAAAAAACACAATATATTTTGATATATTTAAAATAAAAAAATATCAATAATAATTTTATTAAAAAAAAGTTTCACAAGATATTATTATTACTAATAATATTATTATTATTAAAATAAAAAATATATATTTATTTTGAAATAATGGTTAGAATATTATTTGTATCATAAATAATATTTAGATACTTATATATATATATATAATCATTATATAATTAAATAATTTTTAGTAAGTTACTATTTAAATTTCGTGGGGTGTTACACCTCTACAATCGTCCAGTCCACCATAGTCCCTCCACTAACTAGACCTCCATGATTAGGGAAAATCCTCCTCTACTACCACTAGACCCTTATGATCACACCATCAGGTGCATCAATGTTCCCCTTTGAGTCTACATACCCATGGGAAGCGAAGTCATGAAGGCTCTCCCCACAACGGTTTGGGCTTCGAGAATGCCTATGGGTCTAAATTCCCATGGTAACCCAGAGTCCATCCTTGAGATGCTGATGTGAACCTCCATATTATAGTGATTAAGGATGATCACTTGATTTTCCATCTAATGAGGAATAGTGATCTGTCAAAGGAGTTGTGTTTGCTTCTCCTTTGACAAGGAAGAAACTCTTAACTTTTTCCAAAACGTATTTCGGGACCCTCTAATAGAGGTAAGTCCCTAATCTTCCAAGGTTAAGCTGCATGACCTTTATTTTCATTTCATATAGAAAGGTACATCGCTCTGCCCCTCACCCATAGTCACCCCGACCACATCCTCTATAGGCACACCCTCTCCCACCAGTAGTATAAGAACTATGTTCTTTGTAGAATCGTTCAAATACACTTGATTCTCACATCGGGCTTTACTTACATGGGATTAGATTTTTGTGATGATTAGAACATCCACTCCATTTTTAAATACAATAAATCTTATTTCTGAAGAAACTGGGATATGTAGGATGCCTACCTGAAAGCCTGATCTCAATTGGGTGCTCATCCAAAAGGGTCCACCCAATCATGTCCATCCAAATGGGAAGCTTCCATGCATAAGCCCCACATAAATCCGATCTACATGGGTTATATTCCTCTCCCAAATATATATATAAAAATTGTATTATCGTTCTGATCCCGATGTCAAATCACATTCCATCCCCCTCTGTGACAATAAAATTTAGATCACCTTATTGAATGGCTCAAGTCAGCATCACCTACATGGCATTAAATATATTTATTCCTATGATGATATTGTAATACAAGGATTGCATGTGGAAACACTCTTCAGGAATGAACTAAGGATTCACGAACATTTGATTATGACTTAAATCTATAAGAGATTCCCAGAATAGGAAATAATCCTCCCTCAAAAAGGTGTGGTGAGCCTGAATTCCCATCCTCTCAACCAATAAAGTCCTCAGGTGTCGTTGGTTGAATCATCAATCAACATGCATCTACCTTTGGAATGCATGTCCATTAATCATGAATAACAGGGTTGTTGGGTGTTTCTGACTCCATAAATAAACTTGTTGGAGACCATCTGAGGAATTTATATCTGAGGAGGACTGATTGCACAAGTACTTGACCCCACACAATCACATATTGGGACCTCCTGACCGTGGAATCTCCTTTACAATGAGAAAGGGGTGAATTGGCCAGTCCTCTTGGGGTTAATCCAACCTTATTTAAAGGATAATGATGAAAAATGTATTGAAACAGAAGAAATGGTGAATTTGATAGGAGACCATCTCGGAAAAAAGGGACGGGTGATGATCCTCATCAGACCATTTATGCACCACCCGAAATACACCACCTTAGAGGTGGAACAGAAATGGTGAACCCAACGTGAATCCTTATGCAAGGTGGTGGTTATAACCCAAGGATAATAGACACAAAAGGACATTGCATGTTTGCCCATTTGTTTCACCCCGGTATGCGCAAAACGCACCACCTCAGCGGTGGAACAAAAATGGTGTACCCGATGTGAATCCATAACCAAGGTGGTGGTTCTACCGCAATGATAACAGACACAAAAGAAAATTTCACATCGGCCCATTTTGTTCTCCCCGGTACGTGAATAATGCACCACCTCATACGCGGATCAAAAAATGGTGAACCTGACATGAATCCTTAACCAAAGTGGTGGTTCTAACCCAATGATAACATCCACCAAAAGAAAATTCACATCGTCACATTGTTCTCATCCATGTATGTGTGAAACGTGCTACCTCGGAGGCAGAACAAAAGTGGTGTACCAGATGTCAATACTTAACAAAGGTGGCGGTTCTACCCCAATGATAACAGACACAAAAAGAAATTGTACGTTGGCCCATTTTATTTTCTCAGGTATGCATGGAATGATCCACCTCGGTGGCGGAAAAAAATAGTGAAACCAACGTGAATCCTTAACCATGTTGGTGGTTTTACCCCAATGATAACAATCACAAAACAAAATTGCACGTCGGCCCACATTGTTCACCCCGATACACGCAGAACACGCCACATCGGAGGCAGAACAAAAATGGTGAACCCTACGTGAATCCATAACCAAGGTGGCAGTCTTACCCCACTCAAGCCCCTTAACCCCACATTAAAAAAAAGTAGGAAGGGGACCAATCCAAAACTATAACGACCCATACTTTACATACATTGTTAACACTTCAAAATTGAAGCACACTTATTACAACATATGACAAAACCACAAAGGACTATATAGGTATAGTGTCTTTAGAAACTGGGAAACATAAACAACTGGTTCATAAATCTTCTACAGTGTCTCCCATTTATTTCATCATATCTAGGGTCCCTTTTAGCATATTCTACTTAATATCCATCTTCCTGACCTAGGGAAAAGAAAACATACAAAAAAGGGTGAGCTCAAATGCTCAGTAAGGGCAAATAAAGGAAATAAAAATCATATCATATCTTATTGAAAATCATAACCTGCAAAAGAGATCATAATATCTTAACATGGAATAAATCATAGAAGTGAAAATGAGATCCCCATAATCATAACATAAAACTTGAAACTTTGTGGCATGCACACATAATCATGGAAAATCATTTCTTGTTAGTCATGACTCATTGCCAAGACTATCTTAGTGGACAAAGTCCCTTTCTGAACCGAGTCACCCTTGTTCCAGTCCTGTTTCACTGAATCGGTATAACCTACCGTTCCAGCCCTGTCTATATCATGAGATATAAAATCTTTACCCAATGCATTGGAGGGAGATATAGGTCCCACCCATCTTATAATGAATCCTTTCTTATGTGTTCCACATAATCATAAATCATACATCATCGCATAACACATGTAACAAAAATGGGATTCTTGAAACATCATGACATCATAAAACAAATCATATAAGGTAAATGACTTCATAAAAATAATTCCCTCACAACATAATCCAATCAATGTAATAATAGGGATAAAAACAGAACCCTATATTATCTTAGATGGAAAATAATTTTGATAAAACATCTGAACTCCATTCATGAGGAAAATATCCTTTCTAATTCAAAAACACTTTTATTTTCTTAACATGTCATACAATTATAAACTAAAAGAAGTTGATTAAAAATTAACTTGAAAACTTATAAAGGAAGATTCTTGGAAATAATTTTTTAAAAATCCATTCTTGCCTTATAAGATTAAAAAACATTCTTCGTACTTTTGTCGGAAAAGTCAAAAAGTACCTCGTACGAAAATCGACAAAAGATTCCTTTCATATCCTTTACTAAAAACTCACCGAAGGGTAAAATTGGATTTAAAAAATTTTAGGTGGATGTAAATAATATTACATATTGAGGAAACATGGATTTGGAAGATAAAATACACCCCAGTAAATACTAAAGTATAAACAATCTCGGATAAAAATGAGATTGTGATATTTCCCTTACCTTAGATCCGATTTGCTTTGTACGTGTCAGAAGCTCCTGTATAATGGTTTAAATAATGTTATTGACTTATTCCAGAATCATACATATTGATATGATATCATATATGGTCATATTCTTAGCTTCTTATTAGTAATATTTCATTGTTACTTGTTACTCGGGTCTTTATTGCCTTTTGTTCTTATGCGTGTTTTGCCGAATAAATTCTTATTCTTCTTTTAAGGTTATAGATACCTTATATCCAGAATGGTATTAGTTTAACATATATCATATTTATTCATTCAATTCATTTATATAATTACTATGTAATGATGATCATGTAGAACGAGGAGCATCACATCGTGGAGACGGTATTCCGTACGTACGCACGAGCGATGATATTGTTCCCATGATCGTGGAATTGTATTTAAGTGTATTTATACTATTTCAGTATCAATATAAATTTATAATAATCATATATAGTTACTCATTACACCATTATACCCATCCTTGTAAGGTGATGGTGGAAAATAGATTACACCACGTGGTGGAGACGGTATTCCGTACGTACGCATGCGCGGTGATTTCATTTTTCCGTAGGATGGATAGAAGGTGAATTAGGGTTTTTTCATATTTATAATAACATATCAGTATTTAAGTAATACTTATGTTATTACATTATCATGAAAAAACTAAAGAAGAAGAAGTTGAAGAAGAATGAAATTGAAAAGATCGGTAATGGATATTACCTCTTCTTTGAAACGCCTCTTTGAATCCTCCACTTAGGGAACTAAGATTGGTCATTGAAGAAGACCAAGACCTCTAGGATTATTCTAGGGAAGTGGAGAATGGATTTTGGCAGGGGTTGGCCGAGCTTGAGTTCTCAAATTGGTGTGAGGAGGAGGGGAGGAGGTCCCCTTTTATAAGGGAGGAGAGGGGCACCTTAGGAATATCTCAAAATATTATTTTATATTAAAGTCAAAATCGGTTTATAATGGTTCCAAAGGGTCTTATTTATAAGGTAAAGCGGGGATGGGTCGAAATACTATCAACCAATAGGATTTATACAAGTTTAGGTTATTATTTTAACCTTATCAATTAGATTTAACTCTAAGTTAAATAATTTAACTTTTACCGTGACTTTTTGTTTTCTTACACTATATGGTTAATACACTTACTATAACATGCCAAACGAACCTCAAGTTGTTTATTATTAATATATATATCCTTATCTAAGTCATTTGGCCGAACCTTAGATTTTTTGGAATAAAATAACAATTAATAATATAATATTTTATTTAAAAACTATTTTGTGTCAATTTTGACACTATTTGATATAGGATTTTTGTGAAAGTCATAACAGAATTATATGTTCGAACCAAGTTGATTGAATCAACACTAATATATCATAGTAACCTAGAAAATTAGTGGAATTCATAAAAAGTCTCAAATTACATTTATTTGATCATTTATAACATCAATTATGTTAACATTTCCTTAAACCTGTATTTACTGCATCATCGTTGTGTCATAAATAAATTAATTAATTTAAAGTCTAAAAATTATAAATAAAATATCATTATGTAGGAAATAGTTTTATATTTCTAATGAATATTTATAGTCAGATTTATCGTATGTATAACCCCATATTAAAAATGTTTTAGTTATTAAACATTGATTTTAACTATTTTAACTATTCATTAAATAAAATAATATTAAATGTCATAATCTAATCCAAGTGGACCTAAAATGTCATATTATATTCATAAGGTTGTTTTTGGTCGAATTACACTTATCCAATAGAATTATGACATGTGTTAGGGTAATAGTAATATCATATTTACCCTTAGTTACCCTATTTACAATTAACTGCGGTAAAAAAAAGTAAAAAGTTACTATTCACCAAAAAATTATTTTTATCTCATTGAACCAAATTTTACTTATGGATATCAACCGTGTCTGTCGGAGTTTCGAAATTCCATTCACAGAAGCGGTAAAATTAAGTTTTATGCATAATTCAATTTTTAACCTACCACTTAGTGGTTTCACTATTCATCAAAAATTGAATGTTTTCAGAAAAATACCAAAATTTCACCCTAGGCTAATTTCGGTATTCCGAATCCAAAAATGAAGTCCATTTTGAAAAATAAAATTTATAAAATTTCAAAAAGTGGTTATTACTATTCATAACGGCTAGTTTTAATAATATTTTAATAGCATATCGTTGTTTAGTGAAACTCGGTATTGCGTACAACGCAAGCTATCGAAAAGGTCGTGATTGTGTGTAAAGTAAGTCAAGCTAGTATGTAGTGAATGATTCCTTTGATGATATATATATAACATAAAAACAAAATATTACTCATAAAAATCTCGGGTGTTACATTCTACCCCCCTTAAAAATAATTTCGCCCTCGAAATTCGTCACTTTGTTACAAAAAGATGAGGATACTTCTCCCTCATCATATCCTCAAGCTCCCATGTATCTTCTTCAAGTTGGTGGTTCCTCCATAAAACTTTCACCAATCGAGTGGTCTTGTTTCGTAGGAATTTTTCGCTATGATCCAGAATCTCTATCGGTTGTTCTTCGTAAGAAAGATCTTGCTCCAGCGGTACATCTTCTGAGCTGAGTACATGTGAAGGATCAGTTATGTACTTTCTCAGGAGAGATACATGGAACACATCATGAACTTGAGAGAGATTCGGTGGAAGCACCAATCGGAAAACTACCTTTCCAACACGATCCAGTATTTCGAAAGGACCGATATATCTAGGGCTCAACTTCCCCTTCTTTCCAAATCTCATAACCCTCTTCCAGGGAGATATTCGTAAGAACACTTTATCACCCACTTCAAACTCTAGGTCTTTTCTTCGGTTGTCGGCATAACTTTTCTGTCAACTCTGAGCTGCTCTTATGTGTTGTTGAATAGATCTGACCTTTTCTGCCATTCATCAACAAGATCAGGTCCTAATAGCTTTCTTTCCCCAACTTCATCCCAGCAAGTTGGAGTCCTGCATTTCTTTCCATAGAGAGCTTCATAAGGAGCCATCTAAATACTGGAGTGAAAAAACTATTATTATAAGAAAATTCCACCAAAGGTAGGTGTTGATCCCAACCTCCTTTGAAATCCATAAAGCAAGCTCTCAACATATCTTCTAGGGTTTGAATTGTTCTCTCAGACTGACCGTCTATCTGAGGATGATAAGCAGTGCTGAAACTCAACACTGTATCCAGAGTATGCTGAAGACTTCGCCAGAACTTCGAGGTAAATCTCGGATCTCGATCAGATATAATAGAAAGTGGTACTCCATGAAATCTTACCACTTTCTTTACATATATCCTGGCAAGCTGATCTAGAGAGAAATACTCTCTAATATCAATGAAGTGTGCAGACTTTGTAAGACGATCAACTATGACCCAGATAGCATTATTGCCTTTGGATGTTTTAGGAAGTCCTGTGACAAAGTCCATAGTGATATTTTCCCATTTCCATTCGGGTATGGGTAATGGTTGTAACATCCCCTTAGACTTCTGTCTCTCAGCTTTAACTTGTTGACAAACCAAGCATCGAGAGACATATTTAGCAACATCTCTTTTCATGCCATCCCACCAGAAGTACTCTTTCAGGTCCCTAAACATCTTCGTGCTTCCAGGACGAATAGAGAATGAAGAACTATGAGCCTCATCCAGCAGCTCCTTCTTTAATTCAGGGATGGGAGGAACACAAACCTGATTCCTAAACATTATTATCCCATCACAATCAAGGTTGAATTCAGGAACATTTCTCACCTTCTTTTGTAACTCGACATCTTCTTTCTGTGCCTCTTTAATCTTCACATGTATAGATGGTTGAACATTCATTTGAGAAAGATAAGATTTTTCCCCTTCCATTATAATTCCAAGATCCATCCTTTGTAAAACCATAAATATTGGATCTTTTGTGATCCTCATCATGGATAAACTAGCATGGTCTTGTCAACTTAATGCATCTGCCACCTTGTTTGCTTTCCCAGGGTGGTAATGGATTGAGCAGTCATAATCCTTAATCAGCTCCAACCATCTTCTTTGACGCATATTCAGCTCCTTTTGTGTGAAAATATACTTTAAACGTTTATGATCAGTATAAATATCACACCTTTCACCATAAAGGTAATGCCTCCAAATCTTTAATGCAATGATTACTGTAGCTAACTCCAAATCATGAGTTGGGTAATTTTTCTCATGTATTTTCAACTGTCGTGAGGCATAAGCTATCACCATATTATTTTGCATAAGAACACACCCCAATCCCTTCTTGGATGCATCACTGTAGATCACAAATATTTCTCCACTACAAGGCAGTGCGAGCACAGGTGCACTGGATAACCTTCTTTTCAACTCCTTGAAATTCTCTTCACATTCCTCTGTCCAAACAACCTTAACTCCTTTCCGAGTCAACTTGGTTAGTGGATTAGATAATCGTGAAAAATCTTTCACAAAACGTCGATAATATCCATCCAAACCAAGAAAACTTCGGAACTCAGTTACTGTTGTTGGTCTCGACCATCTTTCGATAACCTCTGTTTTTGCTGGATCCACAGATATCCCCTCTTTTGAGATTATGTGACCCAAAAATGCAAATTTTTAAATCCAAAATTCACACTTGGTAAATTTGGCATAAAGCTTCTCCTTTCTCAGGGTCTTCAATATAATTCTCAAGTGATCTTCATGCTATTCCTTTCTCTTTGAATAGACAAGAATATCGTCTATAATGACTACCACAAATTGATCAAGATAGTCTCTACAGACTCTATTCATTAGATCCATGAAGATAGCAGGGGCATTAGTAAGACCAAATGGCATCACTATAAATTCATAGTGTCCATACCTTGTACGGAAAGCCATCTTTGGTATATCCTCCCTTTTGACCCTTAATTGATGATACCCTGAATGAAGATCAATCTTGGAAAAGTATTGAGCTCCGCGTAGTTGGTCAAATAATTCATCAATGCGTGGGAGAGGATATTTGTTCTTGATAGTGATCTTGTTAAGTTCTCGATAATCAATGCAGAGTCTCATTGATCCATCATTCTTCTTAACAAATAGAACAGGTGCTCCCCAAGGTGATGCACTAGGGCGTATGAATCCCTTATCAAGATTCTCTTGGAGTTGCTTCTTCAATTCCTGCAACTCAATTGGGGCCATTCTATAAGGTGTCTTTGAAATAGGCAAAGCACCCGGTACGAGTTCTATTGAAAACTCAACTTCACGATTTGGTGGAAGACACGGTAATTCCTCCAGAAAGACATCATCAAACTCCCATATGATGGGCATATTCTTAATTGTGAGTTTCTCACCAACCATTTGAGATAAATAACCTTCATTTAGTGGAATCAATACCCATAAAATGGAAGAAATTTCCACTGTAAGGTTATGTTCATCCTTGCATTGATAGACGATCATAGATTGATCTGGAATATGAAATGTGACTTCCCTTCTTTGGCAATTGATATGAGCTCCGTATAATGAAATCCAATCCATTCCAAGAATCACATCGAATTCCACTAAAGGAAGGATCACAAGATTTGCAGGAAGCACTTTCCCACAAATGTCAATTGGAGAAGAATTATAAACTTTTGATGCGATTGATGTACCATTAGGTGTTGTCACAGCTAACTCAACATCTAATTGATGAGGTAATACGGTGATACCCTTAGAAAATTTTTCAGAAATAAAAGAGTGGGTGGATCCAGAATCAAATAAAACATTTGCTACTTTAGAGTGGATGGTAAGTGTACCATTCACCACTTCGTTATCGTACTCCACATCGCTGATAGAAATTGCATGTGACTTTCCTTTGTCTTTAGCCTTAAGAGTTTGTTGACGTCGACCATCATCATCAACCATTGGATTTGGGCATTGATTGGCATAATGCCCCATCTCCTTGCACTTGAAACATTGAAGTGTAGTAGGTTCATTCTGTGTATCCCTTCCTTTATTTGAATCATTAGACATCTTCTTCCCATTATCGCGGCATTCAAATGCCCGATGACCTTCCTTTCCATATTTGAAACATTTACTTGTCCCTTCAAGACAACTCCCTCCATGTTTCTTTCCACACTTTGAGCATAAGGGAAAGCTCATCTTCTTTTCAGTGTGCTCTTTAGATTTTCCTTTGAATTCCATTTTCCTCTTCTTATCAAACCCATATGACTGATGGGTTACTCCAATCTCCATCTCGACTTTGAGAGCACATCGAACGATTTCCTCGTAGCTGTTGAAGTCCCTTATGGATAACGCCCTTCGAAGACTTGGTTTTAAGCCACTAAAGAATCAATCGATCTTACTCTCAGGTTGGATAATAATACCAGAAGCGTACCTTGCAAGTCTTGTAAAATTTTCTTCATAGGTACCAACAGATTCATCATCCCTTTGCTTCAGTTCAAGAAACTCTTTCTCCATCTTTGTTCGGAGAATACGAGGGAAGTACTTATTGAAAAATAAGTTCTTGAACTCGTCCCATTCCATGGACTCAATTTCATCCCT
Source organism: Viscum album (assembly GCA_963277665.1). Classification (NCBI taxonomy): domain Eukaryota; kingdom Viridiplantae; phylum Streptophyta; class Magnoliopsida; order Santalales; family Viscaceae; genus Viscum; species Viscum album. Next base: position 677,630,211 of record OY728159.1, on the reverse strand, counting down.
TTGCCTCGTATTCTTAATAAGATTCCACCATTGATCAGCATCTCCTTCCAAACGATACACTGCGAGGACTACATTATCATGTTCAGAACATTGAAGAACTAAAAATATCTTTTCAGTAGTGCTAATCCATTGTTCAGCAACTAATGGATCAGTAGACCTGCTGAAAGAAGGTGGACACTGCCTCATGAAGGATTCAACAGAATGTTTCTCCTTCCTTTGCTCGTTTGGAAGTCCTGCATGATTCATAGCTTGAGAAAGTTGTCTGAGCATGGCTACAAGATTTTACATTCCAGCTCCCATATCATTTGGTTGCTCAGGGGGGCAATCATTGCATTGCCCATCGCATTCCGCATTAACACGGTTCCTTAGGGTTCTAGCCATTGACTAAAACCAAGAAGAATAGTGTGAGCAACACTAATTATAATAGGAAAACCACATAATTCAAGAATAAAATTTTCATGCTTAAGGTCTTATCCTAGGTTATTCATGGCCATTTCTAAAACACTAAGATTGTGTTCTAGGCTTAGACTTATCCTTAGGGTTCTTACTAAGGCTTTCACATCCTAGTTTCCAAAGGATGACTATACCTTTCCTCTAATACCAACTATAACGACCCATACTTTACATACATTGTTAATACTTCAAAATTGAAGCACACTTTTACAACATATGACAAAACCAAAAAGGACCGTATAGGTATAGTGTCTTTAGAAACTGGGAAACATAAACAACTGGTTCATAAATCTTCTACAGTGTCTCCCATTTATTTCAGCATATCTAGGGTCCCTTTTATCATATTCTACTTAATATCCATCTTTCTAACCTGGGGAAAAGAAAACATACAAAAAAGGGTGATCTCAAATGCTCAGCAAGGGAAAATAAAGGAAATAAAAATCATATCATATCTTTTTGAAAATCATAACCTGCAAAAGAGATCATAATATCTTAACATGGAATAAATCATAGAAGTGAAAATGAGATCCCCATAATTATGAAATAAAACTTGAAACTTTGTGGCATGCACACATAATCATGGAAAATCATTTCTTGTTAGTCATGACTCATTGCCAAGACTATCTTAGTGGACAAAGTCCCTTTCTGAACCGAGTCACCCTCGTTCCAGTCCAGTTTCACTGAACTGGTATAACCTACCGTTCCAGCCCTGTCTGTCTCATGAGATATAAAATCTTTACCCAATTCATTGGAGGGAGATATAGGTCCCACCCATCTTATAATGAATCCTTTCTTATGTGTGCCACATAATCATAAATCATACATCATCGCATAACACATGTAACAAAAATGGGATTCTTGAAACATCATGACATCATAAAACAAATCATATAAGGTAAATGACTTCATAAAAATAATTCCCTCACAACATAATCCAATAAATGTAATAATAGGGATAAAAACAGAACCCTATATTATCTTAGATGGAAAATAATTTTGATAAAACATTTGAACTCCATTATTGAGGAAAATATCCTTTCTACTTCAAAAAAACTTTTCTTTTCTTAACATGTCATACAATTATAAACTAAAAGAAGTTGATTAAAAATAAACTTGAAAACTTATAAAGGAATATTCTTGGAAATAATGTTTTAAAAATCCATTCTTGCCGTATAAGTTAAAAAAAACATTCTTCGTACTTTTGTCGGAAAAGTCAAAAAGTACCTCATACGAAAATCGACAAAAGATTCTTTCATATCCTTTACTAAAAACTCACCGAAGGGTAAAATTGGATTTAAAAAATTGTAGGTGGATGGAAATAATATTACATATTGAGGAAACATGGATTTGGAAGATAAAATACACCCCAGTAAATACTAAAGTATAAACAATCTCGGATAAAAATGAGATTGTGATATTTCCCTTACCTTAGGTCCGATTTTCTTTGTACGTGTCCGAAGCTCCTGTATAATGGTTTAAATAATGTTATTGACTTATTCCAGAATCATACATATTGATATGATATCATATATGGTCATATTCTTAGATTCTTATTAGTAATATTTCATTGTTACTTGTTACTCGGGTCTTTATTGCCTTTTGTTCTTATGCGTGTTTTGCCGAATAAATTCTTATTATTATTTTAAGGTTATAGATACCTTATATCCAGAATGGTATTAGTTTAACATATATCATATTTATTCATTCAATTCATTTATATAATTACTATGTAATGATGATCATGTAGAACGAGTAGCATCACATTGTGGAGACGGTATTCCGTACGTACGCACGAGCGATGATATTGTTCCCATGATCGTGGAATTGTATTTAAGTGTATTTATACTATTTCAGTATCAATATTACTTTATAATAATCATATATAGTTACTCATTACACCATTATACCGATCCTTGTAAGGTGATGGTGGAAAATAGATTACACCACGGCGTGGAGACGGTATTTCGTACGTACGCACGCGCGGTGATTTCATTTTTCCGTAGGATAGATAGAAGGTGAATTAGGGTTGTTTCATATTTATAATAACATATCAGTATGTAATTAATACTTATGTTATTACTTTATCATGAAACAACTAAATAAGAAGAATTTGAAGAAGAAAGAAATTGAAAAGATCGGTAATGGATATTACCTCTTCTTTGAAATGCCTCTTTGAATCCTCCACTTAGGGAACTAAGATTGGTCTTTGAAGAATAACAGGACCTCTAGGATTATTCTAGGGAAGTGGAGAAGGTATTTTGGTAGGGTTTGGACGATCTTGAGTGCTCAAATTGGTTTGAGGAGGAGGGGGAGGAGGTCCCCTTTTATAAGGGAGGAGAGGGGCACCTTAGGAATATCTCAAAATATTATTTTATATTAAAGTCAAAATCGGTTTATAATGCTTCCAAAGGGTCTTATTTCGAAGGTATAGAGGGGATGGGTCTAAAGCCTATCAACCAATAGCATTTAGACCAGTTTAGGTTATTATTTTAACCTTATCAGTTAGATTTAACTCTAAGTTAAATAATTTAACTTTTACCGTGACTTTTTTTTTCTTACACTATATGGTTAATAAACTTACTATAACATGCCAAACGAACCTCAAGATGTTTATTATTAATATATATATCCTTATCTAAGTCATTTTGACGAACCTTAGATTTTTAGGAATAAAATAACAATTAATAATATAATATTTGATTTAAAAACTATTTTGTGTCAATTTTGACACTATTTGATATATGATTTTTGTGAAAGTCATAACAGAATTATATGTTCGAACCAAGTTCATTAAATAAACACTAATATATCATAGTAACCTAGAAAATTAGTGTAATTCATAAAAAGTCTCAAATTACATTTATTTGAGCATTTATAACATCAATTATGTTAACATTTCCTTAAAAGGGTAATTACTGCATCATCGTTGTGTCATAAATAAATTAATTTATTTAAAGTCTAAAAATTATAAATAAAATATCATTATGTAGGAAATCTTTGTATCTTTCTAATTAATATTTATAGTATAATTTATCTTATTTATAACCCCATATTAAAAATGTTTTAGTTATTAAACATTGATTTTAACTATTTTAACTATTCATTAAATAAAATAATATTAAATGTCATAATCTAATCCAAGTGGACCTAAATGGTCATATTATATTCATAAGGTTGTTTTTGGTCGAATTACGCTTATCCAATAGAATTAGGACATGTGTTAGGGTAATAGTAATATCATATTTACCCTTAGTTACCCTATTTACTATTAACCATGGTGAAAAAAAGTAAAAAGTTACAATTCACCAAAAAATTATTTTTATCTCATTGAACCACATTTTACTTAATGATATCAACCGTGTCTATCGGATTTTCGAAATTCCATTCACAGAAGTGGTAAAATTATGTTTTATGCAAAATTCAGTTTTTAACCTAACACGTAGTGGTTTCACTATTCATCAAAAATTGAATGTTTTCAGAAAAATACCAAAATTTCACCCTAGGATAATTTCGGTATTCCGAATCCAAAAATGAAGTCCATTTTGAAAAATAAAATTTATAAAATTTCAAAAAGTGGTTATTACTATTCATAACGGCTAGTTTTAATAATATTTTAATAGTATATCGTTGTTTAGTGAAACTCGGTTTTGCGTACAACGCAAGCTATCAAGGAAGGTCGCGATTGCGTGTAAAGTAATTCAAGCTAGTGTGTAGTGAAAGATTCCTTTGATGATATATATATATAACATAAAAACAAAATATTACTCATTAAAATCTCGGGTGTTACAAAAACGCCTGATATGAACTTGTTTAAAAGAATGCTACATTGACGAGGATTTGTGGTCTATATGCCATATATGTATATTGTAGGTTTTCACAGAGCAAAATTAGATCCAAAAGACATCTTGACAACCAATGAAGACACACACATCAGCAATCCCATACGCATATGGGGTCCCAATGAAGATTAGGACCCCCTCGCCTACCCAGCGTCTTCAACGTTGGGTATCCAACAAGCTGATCAAAGAGTACCACCAAAATGGTACTCTCCCATGTTGGAGGTCGCGAAACAAGCCATATAGTCTTCAAAGGTCCACAAGACACCTCCTTAGTCATAGATGGCACCCCAGCACAAGGATTCCCTGATGGTCGTCTTAAAACATTTCGGGAGCCTTTCCCTAGAACGTGACAATGAGTACCTCCATTTTCCTAAGAAGTTAGCTGAAGTCAAGGTGGGAAACTTATTCTCAATTGCACAGGGGTCCTACTAATGGGCCTCTGCAAAATAACATCATCACCGACACTGAATGACCAATACTTATCCTTCCAAAGAGGACCTTATGTCGAGGGATCCTTCTAAAGTCAAGTGGATTTGGGCCCCTCATGTTGCCTACCAAGAGAGGTGAATATATAATTTGGAACACACTATCACCCAGGTTCCTGAGGAGAAACTTTGTCATACTAATGCAGAGGCATTAAATGGGAAGACATGTGACTCTGACCTCTCCACTCAAACGCACCACAGAAATAGGGTGGCATAATACGAGCACATGCACATTATTGCTAGTGCTCATTAGTCCCTCCGTGCTGATAGAGCAACAAACTACAGGGAGAGACATATATCTACTCAAGAAAAAAAATCCTACCATCTAAATAGGATGGAAACCAGCTACATGCAGGAAAAAATACATACTGATACATTCTAAGCCTACTATCTAAATAGTGAAGCAACTGGATACATTTAGGGACAAATACATTCTTGCGCATATCAATCCCACCATCCAAATAGAGAGGCAAGAAAATATGAGAAAAGTCAAATTCTTGCGGATTCATACATATCTCGTGAGCTAAATATAGTGGAAATTAAGTAGATGAAAATATTTTCTCATGAATATGAAGACCACTATTAAAATATGGCTGCAACCAGAGAATACAGTTGGTGCCAGACTCATTCCTCTATCCCAGCATAGGAGAACTGCTAGTATCTACTGGAAACCCATGGAAGACTAGAGAAGGCACAAACTCTTGCCCCAAAATCAGAATGGGCATTCTTACCCATTCCATCCAAAGATGCATCTCATCAAATCCTATAAATTATGGAAGATCAGACATTGATTCTAGACTGTATCCTCCAAACAGGCCAAGATATCACTACATCGGCAGAAAAGGCGAGAAATCGATCCCACAACCCAGTTTCCTCAAATAGAGTGACTCACTTTCAAAATGAGTTAGTCACTCCAAAGCAGTTATTCATCCCTACTCCAGTCCAGTAGGGTCGACGTCAATATCTCTAAATACACGGACAATTGGATCAGGAAAAAATAATCGTTCCAATTGGGTGACACCGGTCCAATGTGGTGGCTGCTCCAGGGCTGACATATATCCCTTCCAAAACTCAAGATTCCCATCATAGTATCCTAAATTCATCACAGAACCCATCAAGACAAGGAATCGTATATGGAATCCAGTACCAATAGTAGATGTCTTCTGTTACCCTCAAAGGAGCACTTAAAAATAAAATGCGCCAAATTCAACCTGAAAATGAAGAGCACACACATGATACTTATCTACTAGAAGCTGGGGTTATTTAATCCCTCAAATATATATCAATAAAGAATCAAAACCTTATTAGTACATTACCAAATTATGGAAGTGGCAGTCGTAGTTGCGAAGGCCTGCCCTTCAATGTCGCTACCAGTAGCTCTCAAGGTCCCCCACAGAGCACCCACTAGGGATCACTCCGTAGTCCCGGAATGATCGATCATGAGATCTTATATCCTGATGCGCATCGGTTTAACCCTCCCATTGACCAAAATATCAATCATCAAGAAGGCCCCACCCTTTCTCTCTTCCAACCTGATGGACATCCCCCAGTTATACACTGCATATATGCTTCTCCCTGCTGTCAGACATCAATCCATGATGGTATTCCTCTCCATAATGACAGTCATTGTAAAGGACCTCCCTGTAATGGTAGTTTTTATGAAGGCCCTCCCCATAATAACGTCAAGAAACGAGAAGGTACTCCCATCATTGCAGTACATCTTGGAGGCCCTTCCCATGATGTGCACTGTAAAAATTCTCCCTGCAACCAGTTATCAAGTCATGATGGCAGTCCTCTCCATGATGACGGTCATTGGAAAGTACCTCCCCATAATGGAAGGTGATGTAAAGGTCCTCCCCTTAGGGACATCAAGCAGAAAGAAGTTCCTCCCCTCACAATATCCCACCCTGATGGTCCTCCCCAGGGTATACACTGTTGTAAAGACATTTTCTATAGTTGGGCATCAAGTTTTAATGGTATCCCTCATCATCTAATCACAAATTATGGAGGTCCTCCCCACAATATAAATTTTAACATTCAATAAGGTCCTCCCTTTTCTGGAACAAAAATGAGAAAGCCTTCCTGAACTGAGTCACTCAGAATTATGGAGTCAGATACATTGGGAACTCCATCTATATTGAGTGATGTTCTTTCTCAACCAGGGGATGTCTTGAGGCCACACTCATCTTTGGATCCACCCCCACATTGTTCACATATCAATAAGACTCACACCTTCACTCTTTCTTAGAACAAAATAAAAAAGAAGCAGTCACGATGGGATTATCATGTATAAGAACCTACAGAAGAAAAACAACAGGATATGTTGCTTGTGAAAAGACAACTAGCTAAGGGTAATGTACCAGGGATGTATTGGCCTACATCCACTTCTCGTTTTGACATACTAAGAGATTTTTATGGGGAATTCATTCATGAAATTATCCTTAATATATGGACAAATCATCCTTAGTTTCAAGAAATGTTCTTTCCTAATAAAGGGTACACAGACCACATCAACACGATAGAAGAGCTTCACTGTCTAATCGACCTAGAAGAGCTCCTATCCGCACTGCACCCACAATCAGAAAGGCTAAAGAAAATCCTTGAACTGGATTGCCTCCATGCACTTAATATGTTGTGTCACCTCATTGATGATGCCCATATTGGTGTTCACATTCAGGGATGGGGAAAACCTGGAGCTATACACTTCACCCCTCATCTTGTCCGTCACATTTCATTGGAAATGCCATTATGCCAAGTAATCACCAAGAGGAAGAAATAAAATGAATCCCCTACTCAAGAAAGACTTGATTCTCAACAAAAATCAGCATGTAGTAAGTCTCAAAAGAGTTGGGACCAAAGAGATCAAGCCATCGATAAGCTTCTGAGTCAAAAAAAGAATATCTAGCTGGCATCCAACCTGACGGAAGCCAACTTGAAAGCAGTGAACACATATTCAAAATACCATAGACTCTGTACAGTCCTAATTCCATACTCATCTCACACCTATGCAAGAGTGTGTGAAATTGAAAAGGAAGAAATAACGGCAGCTTCCACCGTAATTCAGGAACAACCCCATCCCACAGGGCTGGGGGAAGTTTTTAATCAAAATCCCCCTGTAAGACCAAAAAAACAGGCTATAGCACATCAATGGACAAATAAGAACAACCCCATCCCATAGGGCTGGGGGAAATTTTACCTCAAGTCCCCGCATAGTGGGTGTCTGTCTAATACCATCTTGGAAGAAATATGGATAGAGGAGTCACCTGTTCCACCCCTTCTCATTATTCTCACCCTCCGAAACAAAGGTGCATTAGAAGGTCAGATCAGGGCTCCCTTCAGGTTAATCTTTTCCATGAAACCCAAAGAATGCCACAAAATGGAAGGAGAAATTCCAACAAAGGACACAGAACACTTTCCTACCATTCAGAACCAGGTACACCACCCCCGATGTGGTATGCCTCAGTGAACGTGGAAAATGTCAACACCACAGATCTCACAAGAAATGATGCAGAGGGAGACGACTCAATGGAGGATGGATCCCCCCCAGATGCATCCCACACTGAGATAGATTGTGTGCATACTCAGAACCATAGATCGGTCCTAAATCTGGGATCCCCCTCAGTCAATCCCACATTACCTCCCAAGTGAAACCCCGAAAAGGAGAAGAATAAATCCACGTTTGTCTAGGGCCCAACTTATCACACCCCTATAAATGTGTCCCACACTATCGAGGAATGGTTCTCTATGAAGGAGTAATAAATAAAAGAGCAGAGTAAAATTAATGTTGAGCTACGTCGAGGGAGCTACCTCTCCGGATGTGTTACCTGTGCGGAACGTCAGCAGCTGCTCCAAGAAGAGGTACCCATGCCATAGGCACTCATCCTAGTGAATGAATCCAAGATTTAAGTCCCATATAATCTTGCACCAGTACTGGTTACCTATTTAAACATGTCCGTAAAGGAACATCAAGACTTCCCCCCACTGGTAAGGTAGTCAGAATATATTCAGGTAAACCCACAAATGATACCCCCAACTGGGTATCCACCCCAAATTCCAACAACATTGGAATTCCTAGTAATTTCCACTTCTACACCATCCTAAGAACAATCCGAATAGAATATGCATCAAGGGATCTTGAATAATATCAAGAAATTAACAGCTTTACTAGAAGACATATAGGGGTGGCGCGCTCCGATACAGCCAGAGTGAAAACCCTAACCTAATTGGTTAAGTAATGTTCCACCACTACAAATCTTCATGAACCTTGTATTCCCAGTATTCAATGTCTAGGGGACTCCAAATAGTATTTAATTCACTACTACTATTATTGTGACCCCATGATGGGAACTCTGGGGTAGAAAGAATCTGTAAAACATAGGTTCTTCGTACAGACCCTACATGGCTCATCTTTTGTATTGTATACTAGATTGTCATACAATTCAATCATTGGATTAGAGGACCTACAGTGATAGTTTCTCTTCCAATTTAGTTCAACACTTCCTAAGACGACATTCAATGATCTCATGAACAGAAAACAGCAAGAGAACAAAATAGTCTCAGACTTCATTTCCAGATGAAAAAGCCTGACTTATTCCCTGAACCAGCTGCTCCCCAAGGATGATAGTCTCACAGGTGCATCAACAACCTTCAAGATGAATTTCAAACACTGTTCATCCTAGTAAAGTACACAAGTGTGTTTAGATATTTCACTGCCATTTCCCAATTAATAGAAAACTTCTTAGAAAGGACCAATCTTAAGTCCTAATTGGACACATAATACCCTAGGAAAAGAATGGGAAAATCTGAAGTAGCATCTATCATGCTTAAGCCACCCCCTTTAGTAGATTCAGTTTCGAGTCCCCCACCTAACTGTGTAGGACCCCCTAGATGCCAAAAACCACCCCCACCTCATCAATATTAGTGATGTAGTGCTAAAATAAATCATTTTGAAGAAAAAAAGAAATAAATTCTTCTCATTCTGAGATGACCAGGTCCACAACTATTTCATAGCTTCTATGAATTGAAATTTTATCCAACTACTGGAGCCAAAAAGAGTTGATGAAGTGGGTCTTCATGATAGTTCTAATTATATTCCATACCACCAAATACAAGGACACACCATCTAGGAATGCTTCATTTTCAGGGATCTCCTACAAAAGATGGTGTATTTTGAACAAGTCAAGTTTGGTTCTATTAATTTCATTCACTTGATGGACCCCTTATCGGATAGAGACTATGACCATGAACCCAAATTCCCTATGCCCAACCAGATAGTCAGAGGAAGAGGTCATAGAGGCAAGAGGTTTTCTGGAAGGCATGATCATGGTAGGATTCAAATTCTTGGCCACGCCACCAGTCATACTATTAACATAATGGAAACTCACGGAAGGACCCTCTGGTAGACACAATAAGAACTGGAATGCTTCTTCACCCCCATTAGAAGAAATTCATTCCCAATTATCATGGAATATCCATCAGGGGACGAACAAATATCAAATCGCCTAAGGCATCTAGGCGCAACATTTTGGCCAAACCCAGAAAGGACAGCAGAACAACCTGCCCCATCTATGGAGGCCGAACCATCCGCATCCAAATAACAATCCCCTAATGTGTCTATGAAAGAGAAACCCCGAGCTAGGAAGAGTCGATATTTAGAGAATAAGTATGATATTCTAAAGTAGCTAGCTTCAGTACCAGCAAAGCTGTCAGTCCTTGATGCATTAATCTTATCCGTAGATCTTAGGAAGGCACTCATCGATGCCTTGTTAAGTCCCTAAGAGTTAGAGGTTGAAGTAAGAGCAGCTGAATTCTATCATATGGAGATCAATCCCAAATAATGTCATGTCGTCATCTCCTTCACATACTAGGATGAAGATGTCATCATGAAAGGGAACATAAAACCCATATATGTGTTCAGAAATATAAATGAAATTGATGTCCGGAGAATCTTTATCGAAAATGGATCTGGTGTCAACCTCCTCCAACTACGAATGATTCATTGGTTGGGATATGATGAAGACATCTTGAGGCCCTTCACTACAAATCTACTGGGATTTGAAAAAAGAAAGTAAAACCATTGGGATGAATCGGTCTTAAAAATAATCTTGGTGACCTCATGTCTAATTCAGAGTTCCTGATAGTATGAAAATATATGACATTCAACATTCTATTATGGTGGCCTTGGCTGCATAATCATTCTACAATTCTTTCATATTACCATCAGTGCATCAAATATTTCACTAATAGTAAAATGGGACATTGCACACCGACAAATCCCCAATTGAATCATGTGAGTCACATTATGTTGATGCACGAATCTAGGAATCATATGAAATACATACTTTGACCAATGAAATTGAATGGATTACTACCCTAATTGAACTGGAAACAGCTCCCGCCAACCACCTCTAATTTCTTGGGGAAGAGTATGTATTACCCATCAACCAAGTTGAATGTACAAGTGCAAGTCCAGATTCAGACTCGATTTTCAGCATGATCTTTGTCATGTCTTCTATGTTAAATGACCCAGAAGAGAAGGATGACTCCCATGATGTTAGGAAAATCCCTATTAAATATTCTTTTGGCCCGTCCAGAAGACCTGAAACTACCCCTACCTCACTACCTAAAAAAAGAAGATTTATCTCCCAACATTGGAGAGTTTGTCTCAAAAATCTTATATCCATCAGAAGTGGAAGAAGATGATAAAGAATAATAAGAGGAAGAATTAGAAGAAGAATAATACCTCTGATTCTCCCCTCATGCATTCTAAGAAGGTGTATCCACCACAATCGATGAACTTGTGAAGGTAAACCGGGGCACTGAATACAACCCACGGCCCACTCTAGTCAGTGTGGTTATGCCTATCAAGTAGTAGAAGTAATATGACTCCTTTCTAAAGAAGAATTTATATGTTTTTTCCTCAAACTTTACTAAAATGATAAGAATTTATCTAGAGGTCACCACTCATAATATAGTCTTACTAGAAGTCCATTGGGGCTATAAGTAGGAAGCCAGAAGGACACACCTAACACATGACACCAAAATAGAGGTTAAGGTTGACAAGATGATCAAATCCAACTTCATATGGGAGGTCCAATATCTGACTAATCTGGTGAACATATTCCCTATCAAAAAGAAGAATGGACATATTAAAATCTGCATTGAATTCATGGACCTTAATTGGAATCGCCCAAAAAATGATTTCCCAGTCTCGATCACAGAATTTTTGATCGATGCAACTGCCTGATATGAAGCCCTCTCTTTTATGGATGACTATTTGGGATATAACCATATCTGGATTTCCTGAGGAGATAAAGAATCTACTGCATTTAGGTCCCCTCAGGGACTGTTCTTTTTTAAATGTATGCCCTTTGGTCTAAAGAATGTCGGAGCCACATTCCAGTGCACCATGCACACATCTTCAAGCCCTTCTTGGGAATGTTCATTGAGCGTTATATCAACGATCCAGTGGTTACAATACAACATCGCTCAAACCACATAGTCGATCATGAAACTATCTTCAACAATTTGCGGCAAAAATGTTTAAAGATGAATCCCTTAAAATGTGTCTTTGGCATTACCTCTGGAAAAATCATTAGCTTCATTGTATGACATCACGACATCGAAGTCGACCCAAAGAAGAAAAAATACATCCCTAGCATGTCCCCACCTCACAACCTCACTGAGTTGGGAGGTCTCCAGGGGAACCTCACCTACATCCAGAACTTTATAACCGACCTATAGGGTAAATTATTACCTTTCACCAAGCTCATGAATAAAGGAATTACATGAGTGGGATAATGATTTTCATGAAGTGTTCAAAAATATCATAATATATACCCTAATAAAATTGGTTTTGATGCCTCCAATTGAGGGGAGACTGCTAATTTGGTACTTAGCTAGCCTAGAACAATCATTAGGTTCCTTACTCATGCAGAAGAATGATGATGGCTGTAAGAATAGCCTCTATTACCTCATTCGAATTGTGATTGATGCTGAAACTCGGTATTCAAAATTTGAAAAGAACTGACTATCCCTAATCTTTGTGGCTCAAAATCGTAGGCATTACATGCAGCACCATGAGGTCCAACATGTCTCCCTCTTCAACCCACTCGAATATATCCTCAACTGTCCTACGCTATATGGGAATCTATCATGATGGGCGGTCATCCTAAAATAGATTGACATATGGTATGTTCCCCAGAATTCCATCAAAGGCCAAGTGTTAGCAGACATCTTGGAAGAGCACCCCTCATAGGAAACAACTTTTTTGGATGATGAACTTCCTGATGAATAAGTGCTTTATGTTCGGGAGGACCCCCAGACATAGAAAATGTACTTCAATGGTGACTCACGAAGCCCGACAGGGAAAAGGATAGAGGATCCCAAGCTCAACAAATCGGGGCTAGAAATTATACTCGTATCCCCTAAAAAGGCCATCCTTCCATACTATTTCCTACTTTCAGAAGGGTGTGCAAATAATGAAGTAGAATATCAGGCCCTCACTGTGGGCCTGAAATTGGTATTTCATGTGCAAGCCAAACACCTAAAAAAAGGTGATTCAAATCTAGTAATTAAGCTAGTCAGTGGTGACTTCACCATTAAGAAAGTAGTATTGGTTCCCTTGATGAACCATGTTTGAGAAATGATGGCAGAATTCCCATCAGAACCAACATTGACTTATGTCCCCTAGTCACAAAAAGCCCAAGCTAATGCTTTGGAAAATGCTGCCACAACATTGGTCGATCCAGGGTGGGATGAAACAGTCATTTGCATTTCCCACCATCGGATGGTCTTTCCATTTATCCAGAGAAATACAAAGAAAATTGACAAAATTATTCATGGTTCTGAGCCTTATAGTCACACCACCAACTGGATGACGCCCATTGCAAATTTCCATTGGAATGGTGAACTCCCACCAGATTGGAATGGAAAGGAGCAGGTCCGAAGACTGGTAGTCAACATTTTCTTGTACAATGAGGTAATATAAGAAAATAATATATACAAATGAGGCCTTGATAGAGTCCCTCATAGGTGTATTGTTGGAGAAGAGACTGCTACTGTCAGGAAAGAAGTGCATGCCAGAGCTTGTGGGGCTCACCAATCAGCAACCAAGCTCTCTCACCAAATCTAAATGCTTGGGTATTACTGGACCACTATGATACAGAATTGTTCCATATTTTCTATGAAGTTTCATTCATACCAAGTTCATGCTAATTTCATACACTGAACCCTGGAGTTTCTTCATATAGCTATGTACTCATATCCATTCACCGCCTGGGGGATGGATGTTGTAGGACCATATCCTCTGTCCATATCCATACAATTCATATTCATACTCATAATGACCAACTTCTTTTCCAAATGGGCTGAAGCCATACCCCATAAAGATGTCTGGGTAAAAAAACATCATTATCTTTGTGAAGGCTAACATCATCACCAGATTTGGTGTCCCTCATAAAACCCTGACGGACAACGGCACCATCTTCTGCTATACTGAGTTAGACAAGATATACTAGGATAATGGAATCCAAAACAATTATTTGTCTTGCTGTCACGCAGTGTCCAATGGGCAGGTATAGGCTTTCAACAAAACCTTTCCCATCATACTCCAAAATGTGGTTGATAAGGATAAGAAATCGTTTCCAGAAAAACTCATTCATTCTTAATGGTCTTACCAGACCACAACCTACACCACCACCCATGAAACCCCATTCTCACTATTATATGGGGAAAAGGAGGTTTTTCCTATCAAAATCCAAGTTCCATCACTTCATGTGCCCATGTGCAGTCAACTATCCATAAATGAGCAATTCAGAAGATTTTTTGATGATTTGGAGTAGCTAGATGAAAAAAAGCTGCACACTTTACACCATTTGGAAATCTTCTAAAATCATATTGCAGGAGCCTTCTACAAAAATGGTTGCCTTAGATCATTCCTTGAATGAGAAATGGTGTTAGTCCTTAGAACCCTGGTGATACTCATGAAGAATCCCCCAAATCTTGAACCAAAGTGGGAAGGACCTTATGTCATACATAGGGTTTATTACAATGGAGAATAAGCCCTGATATCGATGGACGGGCAGCTCATCACAGCTCCGACAAATGAAATGTTCCTAATAAAGTACTCCACGCAATAGAAATAAAGTGAAGTAATGGTCCTAACTCTATGACCCTAAACTATGAGTTTCATCCATACCACATGATGTTAAACTGTACGGTATTATTCCATGCTACATGACATTGAACCATGATGTCAGGGTCCAAAATCTATGACCTTAGTCTAAGATTCATTATCCTTTCTAAAAGACGTTACACTATAAGGAACTCATCTAGGATACATGAAATTAAAATGTGACTCATGTCCTCATTGTAAGACATTATACTACATGGGAAAAATCATCCTAATCACATCACAGTAAACTACATGATCTCTCACAGAACTAAGTATAGCTTGATTCTTCCCCTCACATGATACATAGCGACACCTCGATCCTAAATCTTGGACCAGAACCCACCCAAAAAATTCCCCCATCATATCTTATTCCTCACAAAACTGGTGAAAGAAACCCTCATGTCCACTCCTTGGTTCTCACATCAAGTATAACTATCGTGAGATTAGGATGAATGGTAAGGATTCCTTTATGAAAAAACACATAGGGATATATGGTAGACCCAACATCTGTAGCACATGAAACAAAAATTACCCTACACATGGACCAAGAGAAATCAGTATAGGGAACATCCAGAACTATGTATGGATTTATTCATGCCCATGCAGGATATGTAGTTACACCCAGATTTGGAATCCTGGCCCAACCATCATAAAAAAAATCCTTCACATATCCTTACACATGGACCGAGTCAGATCGGTATAGGGAACATGAAAAACTATGTGCATCTTGATTCCTACCCTTGTAGGATACGTATTGATGCTCAGATTTGGCATCCCAGCCCAACCACCCCAAAAAAATACCCCTTTCCCCGGGCATGGGTCAGACCTGTATGGGGTGTCCATTAAAGGTCCTAATCGCATGATAATAAACTTTAAAATTCTTAAAGAGTTATGTGTGTCCCAGTCCTTGGTGTTACGAGATCCCACACATGCCCCTCACTCATGATAAATAAAAATATCATACTTCCCCCTATACATATGAGTCAGGACTATGTGGAAGCTCTAGTAGTTTATTTTCAATCATGTTCTAGGTATTTTGTACCTTCCTAATCACATATTTTCCATTTGTTAAACTCCATACCCCGGGAAAACATGGATCCTCATAATCCTTTAAGGCCATCTGAGACGGAAGGCCAGTTTCATGTGGACAGCTTTGTTTTGGCTATGCACATAATGTCTCATTGTCTCTTCATATGTTTCCCACAAAAATGGCCATTATTCAAAAGAAAATTCGTCCCCAGGAGAGTCCTCTCCCATCTAAGTATTCCCAAAGGCTTCCATGCCCCATGTCATTCCACTAGATTCAATTTTTCCTTGGTTCTATGGTTTACACCTTCTATCATCACTCACGTCTAAGGAACGTCGGAACATTCTGATTGCAATTAACTAAAAAATATTTAAGATTTTTAGGACATCATAATTTTCCTAGATTCATGACTCTAAACTGTATAGCATCATGTCCTCACCACACGGCATTAAACTGTAAGTCCAAAATCATCCTTTCTGTATGATTTGAAACTACATTACAATGGTTTAAACCTAATGTTCCTTCCGATGTTTATTTTTCTATTCCAAGGTAATTACACGGAATCCTCATAATCCATTATTTCTCACATTGGGCATAGATAATGTGAGATTAGGGATCTTAGTGAGAGATCAACCATGACATTAGGGCAAAACAGTCCAGGGATTTGGTCCTAGCATCACGACCCTGAAAGGTATGTCATGATTTCCATCTCTAAGAGAAACCCCATGTCTTTTCTATGTGACATTAAATGACTGGGTACCCCTAAAAATGGAATGAATTCCTTAACCATTATATGAGTTATATCTATATAAGGGACAAACAATTCCTTGAGAAATCACTAGCCAAATGTCCACAACATGCCCGGACACACTCCTCTCATACCTCAAACTCTATGCTCTGAGTGATATTTAATCCCCATAATCATTCAAGGCCATCTAAGATGAAAGGCCGGTGCCCTAAAGATACTTTTTTTGGACTATAAACATCATTCCCCAGTGGCTCTGTATATTTTTCCCAAAAAAATGGTTGTCAATCAAATGAAAATTCATCTCCATGAGAGTCCTCTCCTATCTCAGTACGCCCAATGGATTCCAAGACTCGTTTTAGCCCTCCTGATTCAAGGGCCCTCAAAGTCATGGTATAAATTACCTCCATATACATATTATGGATATATTAGAACATGTGGGCCTGATTTATCTCTGGTCCCTTTTGTGGTTTCAAAGGATACCCCATCAATATGCGTGAAGTTGATCTGTATACCAAAGAAGAGTGTCCCACTCATTTCTGTGTTTCCCCCAAAGAAGTTCAATTACAATTCTTCTTTTCATGTTCAGAATCACCTTTTGTCGAAGGTCACATACCACATTCAGAACGTTCCCTATCTTCATAATATACCATATCCATCAGAGATGGAAGTACAGTTTCATATAGACACATTTGATTGACTATGAACATCATGCCCTAGAAGCTCTACATATGTTTCCCACAAAAATGACCATCAATAAAAGTAAAATTTGTTCTCAGGAGAGTAATCTCTAGTTTTCGTATTCTCAAATGACATTCATGTCTTGTCACACCCCTGTATTTGGAAAACTTCTGGATAACAGCTTACATACCTTCCAATTTCCAAATACACCTGACAGAAAAAAAAGAATATTTCTAACTGAACTAACCATTCATCAGATTTTTCTCACCCATGTAAGAACTATGCGGGAACAGTTTCCCATTAAAATACATCATGAATGTCCCTAATGTTTTTTGACACCACTACTCAGGCCACCCACCCCCTGTGGCTCCCAACATCAAAATAAATTAAAAATGTTGAAAATCCTACCAAGGCAATCAAAGTTGGAAGGCCAGTTTCCTATGGATTCTTTTGTTTCACTATGAGAATCATGCCATGGAGGCTCTGTATATGTTTCCCACAAATAAAAATGGTCATCAATCAAAGGAAAATTCATCCCCGGGAGAGTCCTTTACTACTTACGCAATCCTAAAACGGATTCCAAGCCTCATGCATGTCCAAAATTCACAAATTAAGGGTTAATAAAAGTCTCTAATCCATGTCTGAAGGATATTAGAACATTTATGACTAACCAATACCAAATTGGGGCCCTGTCCCCATTATGTTTGCTTGAAGTTGTTCGACCTAGAACAATAGTAATAAGATTTATTTGAAGGACAGTAAGCTTGCAGCAAAAAGGATGCCATACTTTCCATAGGGAAAATCTGCAGAATGCACCTATGGATGAAATTTGAGTATGGTTTCTTAAAAAACATTGAGCCATCAAAAAAAGGAATACATATTGTTTGGTTGATTACCTGTAAAATGAAGCCTTAGAAAAATTCAAGTTATGCCCGTTAATCCCATGTCAAACAGGATAAGGAAAAAATTACGGTAATAATGAAAAAGAAATGAATGTTCATGAGGTTTTCCATAAAACTCCATGAATAGTCAAACTAAACATGTTGATTCCCTCATACTAGGAAACAAATTAGAGCATTACCTTAACATTAAAGTTAGGACTGATTCTTCATTAAAATAGTATCTTTTTCATTCTGAGCAGACCCCATTGTAATGAGGGAATTTGTAGGTACTTAAAAATTAATCCAAATGAAGAAAATACCCCCCCAATCACTTTACAGAAAGAAGAAAGTACTCCTACAAGTCTAACAAGGTAAATGGACTTAAATTGATTTGAAAATTTCATAAGAAACATGAATGAATTCATGTTTCAAAGGATTATTAATTGGTCCACGTACCATCACTGAGAAAGGTTCGTGAACCAATAGCTATGCAAAAAGACTCCTGAACCACTGCCCGCAAATACGCTTGACTGTGAACCATGTCGCCGAAGGAATCGTACACGCGAAGGCCACTTGTGTACTGTTCCATGAACTCATCTATTTGTAGATAAAGAAAACCAATAGGGTTCTACTAATGATGATCGCGAACTAAAGCCTCTACAAACCTTGATTGATCGAGTCTTTTGTGGGTCAGGATATCTCCTCATGGGCCTCTACAAATAGTGTTGCATGCCCAATAGATACAATTTCCCTGATGATCTATCAAAGCAGCATAGAATGATTGAAAGAAATAAGAATAATACAACGGTGGATGAAATCTTTAATGGTAATCAGAGGGTGAAAGAAAGAGTTTGGAGAAGATTCTAGCATCAGTCTTAATTCATAGGTGAAGCCCGAATTGAAAACCACACTTTCCACAGGTTCTGCTGGCAGCGAACCATAAAATGGGTAAACTTAATAATAAAAGGAGAACCAAAAACCTAATTGTTGAACCACAAACCACATAATTCATGCTGATGAAATCCGCGCAAATGATAATCCCACATACCCTCCTTCAATATGGTGCTATGCATAGTGTACCACTATGTGGACTGAACCTGGTGTCGCATACTGCATTAGTACATGGATGGAATCCAAATTGGTGTGATGATCCATGTACCACTCTAGTACACAGTTGTTTATACCCATTCCTGAATACTACATCGGTACATAGAATACCCTTCTTCCCATATACCAACACGGTATGAAGAGCCTCAACCATCTTTTATAAGAACCAGTACACAGAATGGGGTGTTCTGGGTATTATTTCCTCTAGTTCCAACCTTACTCCTCAACTACCATCCAGTCCTCCATAGTCCCTCCACTAAACAGTCCTCCGAAATCAGGGAAAAGATTTCTCAAAATCTACCAGACCTGTATGATTAGATCATCGGGTATATCAGTGTGCCCCTTCGAGTCTACATACCCATGGAATGCGGAGTCACGAAGGATCTCCCCACAGCGGTCCAGGATTCAGGAATTCCCATGGGTTTACATTCACATGGTAACCAAAATTACAACCTTGGGATGCCGATGTGAACCTCCCAGTTCTAGGGATTAAGGGTGATCGCTTTATTTTCCATCCAATGAGTAATAGTGATTAGTCGAAGGAGTTATCTTCACTTCTCCCTTGATGAGGAAGAAACTCCTCTGCTTTTCCAGAACATATTTAGGGACCTCACACTAAGGTAAGTCTCCATTGTTCTGAGGATGGGCCACATGACCTTTAATTTCATTTCATGTTGAAAGGTTCATCGCTATGTGCCCTCTCCCACGGTTTCCCCGACCTCGTCCACTGTAGGCTCGCCCTCTCCCACCAGCAGGGGATAAAGCATGTGATTTGTTGAGTCTTTAACATCCTCTTGTTTCTCACATAGAACATGAATCGCTTGGGCTTAAAGGTTTATGATGATTAAAACATCCACACCCTTCTAAACTATGAGAAATCTAATTCATGACCAAACCAGGATTCATAGGATGCATACTTGACGAAATGATCTCAAAAGGGTCCACCCAATCATGTCTCCCAGAATGGGAAGCTTCCAAGCATAAGCCCCACATAAATCCGAACTACGTGGGTTCTAATTATTCTTCCAATGATACATAGGAAACCCGTATTATGGGTCTTATCCTGACATCAAATCAACTTTCATCCCCCCTTGATGATTATCAACTCTATAGCACTTTATTGTATGGCTCAATTCAGGATCACCTCTATAGCCTCAATCACCTACATGCCTTCAGCGATTATAAAAACCAAGGGTATCCCATGGACACACTCTTCGAGAATGAACAAATGATTCAAAACATTTGAACACTAATTAAATCTATAATAGAGTCCCATAAAAGGAAACAAACCTCCCCCCAAAAGGTGTGGTGATCTTGACTTACCATCCTCTCGACCAATGGAGTCCTCAAGTGTCGTTGGCTGAATCATCAATCAAAAAGAACCTGCCTTTGAAAAGTAGGACCATTAATCATGGATACCAGCACTGTTGGGTGTATCTGGATCCATGAATAAACATATTGGAGACTGTCTAAGGAATTTATATCCGAGGGGGACCGATTGCACATGTACTTTACCCCATGCAATCTCCCTCTGGGACCGACTTACTATGGCCTCTCCTTCACAATTTGAATGGGGTGAATTGCCTAGTCCTCATGGGGTTAATCCAAAATTCATTAAAGGATAATGATTCATAATGGTTAAAAACAAAAGAAATGGTTAATTTGATAGGAAACCATCTCTACAAAAAAAGGACGGGTGATGATCCTCATCAGACCATTTTCGCACCACCTGAAACACACCACCTCGGTGTCGGAACAAATATAATAAGATATAATCTATCCATTAAGTTGGTGGTTATGAATATTATTAACTAACTTTTGAAAATATATGGTTTATTTCATCAGTTAAAACTTAATTATAAATGAATATAGGAACCAACTGAATATATATGAAATGTTTTTATATAGAACTATTTTTAAGCTCATAAGTACATTGTATCCAAATAAATTAAATTAATTAAAATTATTTAATGATATTGATTTAATATATATTCAATCAAATATTTTTTATATTCATACAATAGATTTTAAAGGAATAATATAAGCACACACCCAATATTACACATAAAAACCTATAATTTTATAAATTTAGTTTTACCACCTCTTAATGGGGAACCTATTTTAAATAAATTTTTTGAATTTTTTATATATTATATTTGAAAAAATAGACTTATTTTTTAAAAAATAAATAAAAAAATTAATTTGGTGGTATTATTTTTATTTTTCTGATTCTTTTCATGTATTGATGAATACTGATAAATTATTGCATTTTAATTTAAAAAAAATTCATCTAAATAATTTATAGTATTAGATTATAGTTTTAATTGGTTTTAAATTATAATTAGATTAATTTTAGATAATTTTATAAAATTTACATAATTGGAATCAGTTTTACACTAAATATGAATGTTAAAACATTAAAATATTTTGTACGTTTTCACTTTAAATACTCATTTTCTCATTCTGTCAGCGGGATTAATTTAAAATTAATTACTGCAACTTATAGATTCTAAATTTTAAAAAATGGATTCCATATTTCTAAAAAATGGGTCCAAATTATGTAAATAGGTTTCTTTTATTTCTGTGAATATGAATAGTAAATTTAGTAATATTTTAATTATCAGGGTTAATGTTAAATCGTTTAATTAAAGGTAAAAAGTGTATTATAAATATTATAAAATTACCCTAAAACTTGTACTAATGTCATTAAATGAGTGTTCTTAGTCCAATATCATCCTTGGCCCTAAATTACAACCTTTTTAAGCCACATGGATGAGATTAGGACATTTATAATACTATATTCAATGAAAAATATATTTCATTACACTTTTTTTTAACAAGTGAAATATTTTTAATATGCAGTTATATAAAGGATATGTCCAAATATAAATAGTATTTAGAAAGATAAAATATTTATATTGATCATGGTAATTTTTTTATAATTTTTATTGATAAAATAAGTACCCTAAATGGTGACAAAGTGTTGATGCGGTAATTGTATAATTAATGTATGAGTCAAATAAATGATATTAAAAATATTAAAATAAATATAATTTGATATGATTAATACCATCAATGAATTTTATGGATTTTATATGAATTTTAGGGATAAATTAAAATAAATTTTTCAAATTTAACTTTTTTTATGATTTTTATAAAAAATCAAGTAATGAGTTGCGTCAATATTGACATTATTAATATTTTAAAATAAATAATATTTTATTAAATGATATTAAATAAATAAAAATATCATTTTCATCCATATAATTTTTTTAAATCTAAATAATTCATAAATTAATCATTTATAAGTCATTTGGTATTTTATAGTAAATATATTAACCTTCAAAGAATAAAAACATATGTAGTCACAGTAATAGTTAAAGGGTTTAAAAGATGTTAAAACCAAAATATAAGGGTATAAACAAGACCTAAACATGTATATTATTTATTAGATGAATATAATTATACCCTTGTCGCCTTAATATTTAATTGGAGTTGTTTAATAGATACTTTTCCATGAAAATATATTATATATTATTTAAATCAAATATAGTTACAAATTGATTCTCTCTTTGTATTTAATATCATTTTGGATCTGAAATAGTGAATAAATAAATATATAAACTAGAATAAATGTCTATTTTGATAATAATAAAATTATCTTCATTAAATAAATTTATTTCAAATTTTTAGAAATTATATAATTACCTTAAATGATTCATCAATGCTAATACAATATTTATTTAATTAACAGAAAAATAAAATAAATGATTTTAAAAGTATTATTTCGATATATTTGGGATTATGTAATGTGTATAATTAATTTTAATGATCTATATGATATATTAGATATATTTGAAATAATTATATTTTAATTACCACTTTTTATTGATGTATTTGAACTAAATTTATATGAATAGTATCAAATATAAAAATAATGATATTTTATTATATTAATATTTTATTTTATTAGTTAAAAATAACCAAAATGTTAAATGATATCTAGGAGGATAATATATGGTAAAATAGGTCTTTCTAAATTCATTTATAGGAAATTTTTAAGTCTTTTGATCTTCAATATCGATATTATATTTTAATATTTTGAGGATTTTCAAAAGTATCCCTCACCTCAATTATAAAAAACCACATCCTCCATCACTTCCTCACACCACTTTAATCTTTCTAATTCAACCAAAACCTAACCATTTATCTTCCTAGAATCCATATAAAAAAATTAGGTGTTGGTTTTCCCAAAATATCTTCCATACATCCCTTAAGAATATATCGAAAAGAAGTCCATTGAAGAAGATGTAATCATTTTTAATAACTCATTCAAGTTCATTTTTTCTTTTAATTCCTATTTATATATTATGTTCAAGATAATGTAATAAATCCAATATCATATATATTCTAAAATGATATTATGGTTATATTACAATCATATTCCATGTTTTATCCATCCTATTAAAATTAAAATCACCACATGTTTGTACGTACGACTTATCGTCTCCACACCATGGTGCGATCTTTTTTTCATCACCATTTTACATAGATGGGTATAGTGATGGAAATAGTTGATATATATTTTAATTATGACATGATATTAATCTTTTAAATAATTAATATATTATAACTTCCTTATCCTTTCACTTATTTAGGTAATGATATCATCGCTCATGTGTACATACAGCCTACCATCTCCACGATTTGTTTCAATTCATTTTCCATATAAAACATTCAAGAATGACTCTAAAAATTTATTTAATTGTTAAATATGAAATTTATAACATTAATATCATTATTGAGATGTTGTATATATGTCATAATCAAAATAACTGATACTTTTATGATAAAACATGCATAGAAAAATGAAGCAGTTAACAGCCAAAACAAGGATAACAACAAAATATTATGAGAAAACGGGTGATAAAATAATATAAAAAGATCTTATATGATATAATAAATATGAATAAGTTTATTATATAAATTAATAACATGTTTTAAACCATTATACATGAGGTTAAAGAGTGTATGCCTAAAAACGAAGTGTGAGGTAAGTATTTTCTCATCTAGCTTTTACTTCTATGTGATATAAGAATTATTCACCACTTATTTCATTTTTGTGGTGTATGTATACTACCCTTTGAAGTATCATATCATAAATCTAATTTTATTCATGGTATTCAAATTTTTAAAAGTGTTATGGGACACTTTGAATTAAAATATGTTTTTTTAAAGCAGTTATTCAATATATGAATAATGATTTAGACTAGTATGACACGGGTTGGTGACCGTTTAAATTAATCCCTTAAATGAATTAATATATCCCTTGATAAGTGATCTAAAGTTAGTCCACTAAAGAAGAGGTAATGATTTTTACTAACTCGTTCAAGTTCATTTCTTCTCCTACTTCCTCTTTATGTGTTGTTTCCATGCTAAAGTAATAAATTTAGTATCATCTATATGATAAGATGTTATTATGATTATGGGAGAACCATATTCCATGTTTTAACCATTCCAAGAAAAGAAAAATCATCACATGTTTGTACGTATGGCTTACAATTTCTAGACCATGGTGTAATTTTTTCCCATCACCACTTTACTTGGATGGGTATGATGATGGAAATAATGGATATATGTTTTCATTATGACATGATATTGATCATGAAATAAGTTAATATATCATAAAAATCGTTATCCTTTAACTTATTAGGGGAATGACATTGTCGCCTGTGCATACGTATGACCTACCATCTCCATGAAATGATGTAATTCATTTTCCATATCCAGCATTCAATAATTCTCTAAATATTTATTTAATTATTACATATGATACTTATAACATTAATATAATTCTGGAAACATTGGATATATATCCTATTCAAAAGAACATATACATTTATGATAATACATGCTCATGAAAATAAAGCAGTTAACACCAAAAAACAAGGGTAACAACAAAATTTTATCAAAAAAATGGGTGATAAAATAATATAAGAATATCATATCATGTGTTATAAATATAAATAAGGTTCTGATGTAAATTAATAACACATTTTAAACCAATGTACATGAGGTTAAATAATATACAACTAAAAAGTAAGTGTGAGGTCAGTATTTTCTCATCTCACTTTAACTTTTGTGAGATATAAGCCTTATTCACCGCTTATTTCATGTGTGTGGTGTGTGTATAATACCCTTTGATATATCATATCATAAATCTCCTTACCTTCATGGTATTCAAATGTTTCAAAGTGGTATGGTACACCTTGATTTAAAATATATTTTTTAAAATTGAATATTCAATACATAAAGAATGTTTGGACTAGCATGACATGGTTTGTGGACCATTTAAAGTAATACCCTGGATTCATCCATAGATCCCTTAAGAAGAGATCTAATGAATTTCCACTGAAGAATAGGTAATCATTTTAATAACTCATTCAAGTTCATTTCTTCTTCTATTTTCAATTTATATGGTGTTTCCATGAAAAAGTTATAAATACAGTACCATCTATATGATGTGATGTTATCATGGTTATGGGTCAACCATATTCTTTGTTTTATCCATCCTATGAAAAGGAAAACCCCTACGTGTGCGTATGTACCATCTCCACACCATGGTGTAATCTATCTTTCATCACTGCTTCACTTTTATGGGTATGATAATGGAAATAATGGATATATATTTTAATTATGACATGATATTCATCCTGTAAAAAAATATATCATTACCTTCCGTATAATTTCACTTATTAAGGGAATGATATTTTCGCTCGTGCATATGCACAACCTACTATCTCCACGATGAAATGCAATTCGTTTTCCATATCCAACATTCAAGATTTGATCTAAAAATTTATTTAATGATTAAATATGATATTTATAGCATTGAAATATTTTTGGATATGTTGGATATATATCCTATGCAAAAGAACTTAGACTTCTATGATGAAACATGCGTATGAAAATAAAGCAGTTAACACCCAAAAGAAGAGTAACAAAAAAATATTATCAAGGAATGGGTGATAAGATAATATTAAAAGATCACATGTAATACCATAAATATGAATAAGGTTCTAATATAAATTAATAACATTTTTTAAACCATTATATAGGAGGTTAAAGAATGTATAGTTAAAAAGGATGTGTGGGGTAAGGAGTTTCTCATCTCACTTTTACTATTGTGAGATATAAGCCTTATTCATCACTTACTTCTTGTGTGTGGTGTATGTATACTTCCCTTAGATATATCATATCATAAATATCATTGTATTCATGGTATTCATGGTATTCAAATGTTTTAATGTGGTTTAGGGCACTTTGATTTTAAATATATTTTCTAAAAATTGATTATTAGATATATGAAGAATGATTTGGACTGGTACAAAATGGGATGGAGGTCATTTAATGTAATCCCATTGATGCAACCATAGATCCCTTAAGAATATATCTAATGAAATTATACTTAAGAATAGGTAATCATTTTTACTCTCTCATTCAAGTTAATTTCTTCTTCTACTACCTCTTCATATCTTGGTTCCATGATAAAGTAATAAATATAGTATAATATATTTGGTGAGATGTTATTATGGTTATAAGACAGCCATATTTCATGTTTTTCCCATCCAACGAAAATAATAATCACCACGTGTGTGTATGTATGGCTTACCATCTCCACACCATGGTGTAATCTATTTTTCACCACCAATTTACTTGTTTGGGTATGATGATGGAAATTATGGATATATATTATAATTATGAAACGATATTGATCATGTAAAAAAATAATATCTCTTAAACTTCTTTATCCGTTCACTTATTAAGGGAATGATATCTTCAATCATGCGTATGAATGACGTACCAAATCCATGATGAAATGTGATTCATTTTCCATATCCAACATTCTGGAATGGATCTAAAAATGTATTTAATGATTAAATGTGATATTTATAACATTACTACAATTCAAGATATGTTGGATATATATCCTATGAAGAAGAACTAAGAATTTGACGATTAAACATACATAGAAAAATGAAGTAGTTAACACCCGAAATAATTGTAAGAGTGAAATATTATCAACAAATAGGTGAAACAATAATAAAAAAATATCATATATGATATCATTAATATTAATAAGGTTATTATATAAATTAAGAACATGTTTTAAACCATTATATAAAAGGTTAGAGAATGTACAAATAAAAAGGAACTCTTAGTTAAGAATTTTCTCATCTCACATTTACTACTCTGAGATATAGGCCTTATTCACAACTTATTTCTTTTTTTGTTGTGTATATATACAACCATTTGATAAATCCTATTAAAATGATCTTTTTATTCATGGTTTTCAAATGTTTCAATGTGGTATGAGACACTTTGAATTAAAATTTATTTTTTAATTGATTATTCTATATATGAATAATGATTTGGACTGGTATGACATGGGTTGGGGACCATTTAAAATAATCTCCTTGATGCATCGGTAGTCTCATGAGATGAATTAGTTGGCTAAATCAGATGGTTTTCTACCCAATTTTCTAAATTTTCTTGTAAAAGGTCTTGATGGTAAAGTTACCATGAAACTAAGAAAAATTTCATCCAATAATTAAACATATAATATATTGAGAATTAATTTATTATTATTATTATATATGAGATTATTTCCTTGAAATTATCTATCGATTCATTTCATTCTCAAATGATATATTAAATGGAAATTTTTTTTAGATATTTACCATGCCATATTGATTATAACTTATCCAGTTATTTGAATGGAATTTTTTTTATTGACATCTCCAAATAGATTTGTTATCATTGATTCATTATTGCTTCCATTTTACTTACCCTACTGAAAATTTGAGTTCACCCTTATTACGTTTCCATTCCCCAGGTTATGAAGAGGAATCCTTTGAATCAGTTTCAAGAATGTTGAACTTTTAATTTTTTTTTATGATTTATTTATGTTCACACTAGAAAAAGTGTCCCCAAAATTTTCCAAATGGTCCCATAAATGATCCATGATAATAGATAGTTTTGTAAGCTTCAATTTGATAGGTCGTTGAGCCCAAACAGAGTTACGGGTTAGGAGTTATTGACTTTTGATGTTGGGATGGAAAACTAGTTCGCAGAGCCCATTCGCAAAGCTCCTTCCGCGATCACGGAGCGGGGGAACTTGGATGAGACCTTCAGAGCCCTGAGTCTGACGTGGAGCTCCCCCTTCGCAATCCCACCACAGAGCAATGAGGTGAGATGCTCTGCGAAACAGTTTGACATTCGTGAGCCCACTGCGGAGCAACGAGGCAAGATGCTCCGCAAACCCCTTTGAAGTTCGCGCCCCACCACGAAGCAACCTCCGTCTTCACACTGAGCAAGCTTTGCTTCATGGCACCTCTTGGGTATAAATACCCAGCTCACCCCCCTTCTCCAGATAGTCACTCCGCCCCTTGGGTGGCTGATCTCCCAGTTCACGGATCTCCTCTTTCCTTCGCGAAGTGGCTCCGTGAGTCCATGCTCAACGAGCAGCTTCTTTCGCAAAGCTGCTCCGCAAATCCATGCTCTGCGAGAAGCTTTCCTTTTTGAAACTGCTCTGTGAGTCCATGCTCTGTGAGTCCATACTCCGTGAGCACTATTCCTTTGAGAAGATTCTCCGTGAGACCCCATATTCCACGAGCCCCATTTGCTCCATGAAGCTACTTTGTGAAGGCCTATCCTTTGCGAGGCTCCTACCTTTATGCCCAACGGTCCATACCATGGGGGATGTGCCCCCTCCCCCCTTCTTAGGTTCTGTGTAGGGTTGCGGTCTCGGCCCTCCGAGTCGGTCCCTTCACTACTGCCACTAACCCCCATAAAAAATTTAGAGCCGCACCGAGAACATTTTGGACCTAGACGTCAGTATTTTCCATTGCACCCTTATGCACACCCACCTTCCACCTATGGAATACCATGATTTTAGATACTCCTCTGCACACCATGAAACACCTTGAGTTGTTATGTTTCTCTTGGTTTGTATCCTATGTCATGAGTTGGTATTCTCATCATCAATTCCTTGAGTACCTTGAGTCAAACCATTCCTCAAGTAATTCATCCAAACCCCCCTCACCTACCTCTAATGTCAGTTTGAACCAGAAAAGGTCATGCTCACATAAGTCCCAACACCATCCATTTCTAGGTGCCTTTTGCTTAAGAGTATTATCTACATGACTATAAACTGTAGTACATCCAATGTTCCAAACATAGGATTCCTCTTTCTCCAAATGATAGATGCCTTATACGCTAAGTATGAGATGTTAATAGTCCTATTTACATGACTATAAACTGTAGTACACACTATATCATAAATATAGGATGTCTCTAGATCTAAACAAGATATGCCTTATACTCCGAGCATAAGATGCCAATAGTCCTGTCAACATGACTATAAACTGTAGTACACCCTATATGATAAATATAGGATGCCTCTTTCTCCAAAAAAGAGATGCCTTATGCTTCAAACATAAGATAACAATTGTCATATCTATATGACTCTAAACTATAGTACTCCCCGTGTGACAAATATAGGATATCTCTTACCCCAAACAAGAGATGCCTTATGCTCCATGCCTAATATGCCAACAGTCCTCTCTACATTACTATAAGCTATAGTATACCCTTTCATTCAATAATAGGATACCTCTTGTTCAAAACAAGAGATTCCTTATGTGACAAGAATAAGATGCCACATGCCATGATTATAGTGGTATAATTTCAAGATCGTTGGAAACCGTTCGATCATTACATAACTCCACCTCATTATTCATGTGTCCTTCATACGGATCATCATCCTCTTTCATGTCGGAAGGGACCCCCAAACAGATTGGTCCCATGCTACCTCGGCTCACCTACCATCCTGAGAAAACACCCCTAAAAGACATGGGAAAATAGTTCATGTCAGTTCCTATGTTTCAAACATGGTCAATAGTAGACCATCGTTTGTTTTTTCCCATTTCAGGCTAACACGATATGGATACTATGATTTGATCATGGTCAACAGTTATCCTCCATCATCACGCCACCCTCACCACATTCCGAATTCCAGTAATGTGATTCACACTTTTAATATCCCTTTGTTCAGACTGATTCCAACACCCTTGGTGTTATCCCACTTGTGCACTAGCTCATAAGTGCGAGCCTCAATTAAAGGCCTCAACCCACCAGTGATTTGGGATGCCCTCATGGACAAACATGGGGAAGGCACCTGGGAAGCATCCATGCATAAGCCCCATTCACCATTGACGCTCCACAGCGGCACCTTAGGCTGCTTTCATGCATAATCCCCATTCACCATTGCTGCTCCATTGCGGCACCCGAGCTACTTCCATGCATATTCCCCATTCACCATTGCCTCTCCACAGCGGCACCCTAGGAAGCTACCTTGCGTAAGCCCCATTCTTCATTGCTACTCCACAATGGCACCATGGGCTGCTTCCATGAGTAATCCCAATTCACCATTTCCGCTCCATAGCGGCACCTGGGCTACTTCCATGCGTAAGCCCCATTAACCATTGTCTCTCTACAGTGGAACCCTGGGAAGCTACATTGCGTAAGCCCCATTCACCATTGTCCCTCCATTGCGGCACAGAAGAAGCTTATATTCTTAATCCCCATTCACCATGGATGGTCTATAGCAGTACCCGGGATGCTACCATGTGTAAGCCCCATTTACCATTGCCACTCCATAGCAACACTCGGGAAACTACCTTGCGTAATCCCCATTCTACATTGTTGCTCCATACCTGCACCCTGGGCTGCTTCCATGCATAATCCCCATTCTCCGTTGCTGCTCCCCAGTGACACCCTGGGATGCTTCCATGCATAATCCGCATTCACCAATGATGCTCCACAGTGGCACCCTGGGCTGCTTCCATGTGTAAGACACCTTCACCATTTCGGCTCCATAGCGGCACCATGGCTTCTTCCATGCGTAATCCCCATTCTCCATTGACACTCCACAGTGGAAACCTAGGAAGCTACCTTGCATAATCCCCATTCTCTATTGTCGCTACACAGCAACACCCTGGGTTACTTCAATGCGTAATCCTCATTCACCATTTTCGCTCCATAGCGACATCCGGGCTTCTTCCATGCGTAATCCCCATTCACCATTACCACTCCACAACAATACCCCGTACAACAACCTTGCGTAAGCCTCATTTTCCATTGCTGGTCCATTGCGGCATACGAGCAGCTTCCATTCTTAATCCCCATTCACCATTGCCTCTCTATAGTGGTACTCGGTCTTCTTTCATACGTAATCCCCATTCACCATTTCCACTCCATAGCGGCACCCAGGAAACTACCTTGTGTTATCCCCATTCTCCATTGCCGCTCCACAGCGGCACCCTAGGCTGCTTCCATGCGTAAGCCCCATTCATCATTGCCGCTACATAGCGGCACCCAGGTTGTTTCTATGGGAAACCCCCATTCACCATTTCTGCTCCACAGTGGCACCCTAGGAATCTACCTTGAGTAAGTCACATTCTCCATTGTTGTTCCATTGCAGCACATGGGTAGCTTCCATGAATAAGCCCCATTTACCATGTTCTCTCTATAGCGGTACCCGGGCAGCTTCCTTGCATAAGCCCCATTCACTATTTCTGATCCATAGCGGCACCCGGGCAGCTTCTTTGTGCATGCCCCATTCCCCACCCTTCATCGATGCACCTTTGCGCCATGATCGTCATGTCTCTTCCGCCTCTTGTTTCTCACATAGAGCATGAATCATGTGGGATTATAGTAA
The DNA here is from genome assembly GCA_963277665.1 of Viscum album. Lineage (NCBI taxonomy): Eukaryota > Viridiplantae > Streptophyta > Magnoliopsida > Santalales > Viscaceae > Viscum > Viscum album. The sequence goes on along the minus strand of OY728159.1, from coordinate 677,598,038 downwards.
GCATTGTCCATGAAATCCTCTCTGGGCCACCTTAGAGCATAATCCCCAATCCCCCCTTTCCGAACTACATGGACTTTGATCCTTTCCAAGGTAAGGTATGTAGGAAGCCTCCCCAAGGTTCAAGCCCAAAAACATATCGGACCTGATCATTTCACGTCGCTTCACCCCCGTCCAGCATGACATTAAACTATAGACCTCAATCAATGGTAAGTTGTTGTCCCCCATCTAGAGATAGGTTTTTGCGCCCTATCCTGAACTATGTGTACTTTGATCCTTGCCAAGGTCTGGTATGTAGGAAGACTCCATGAGCTCCAATCCCAACACCCATTTGTTCTGACTCCCTTCATGTTGGTCTAATTCCCTACTTCCGAACTACAAGGTCTTTGATCCTTGCTAAGGAAAGGTACGTAGGATGCCTCCATGAGGTTCAATCCCACCATCTATCTGGACCCTAGGTCCTCATTCACGTCGTTTCATTGACCCCCCTTTCTGAACTACGTAGATATTGATCCTTTCCAAGGTGAGGTGCGTAGGAAGCCTCCCTGAGGCTCAATCCCATCACCCATGTATCATCCTGATCTCTCCCTCGAGCCTATGTGTTTCAGGAACGTCATGCCCCAACCCAGAGGTTCCACTTCCTCCGGGTCCCATCTATGCATCCATTATCACAGGCCTCCTCCTTAGGTGTCCCACCACCCCACCGAACTATGCAGACTTTGATTCCCTGCCACAGGGATACGTAAGATGTCTCTTCGAGTCTCAATACCAACATCACCATCATCTTCATGATGGTTCCATCTCATTCACCACCTAATTCATTCATACTTCCATTGTACATCTTGATTCTTACCTGGACGCTACATCCCAGTGAGAGCATGCCATCCAAACCATCACTTCTCCTTTCGGTGCATGGTTAGCTAGCTATACATAAGCCCCACACAATCCATAATCATCAAACCAAGATTCTCTCTCTTACGATGGGCTGAAATCCAAGTGTATGTACCAGCATGTCTCTGGTTCGTTGTCCTATGTGCACACCCCAATTCCATTCATAACCCCTTTTGAAATATGTGGGTTTTGATCCTTGTCTCTGAGATAGGGTACATAGAAATCCTCCTTGAGGTTCAACACCAATCAATGGTGTCCCCTACGAGAGGACCCTTCTTCCCTGTCCCGCCCTCAATGGCATCCAGATCAACCTTTACGGTGCTGTATCTTCCCTTTAAGGGATACACCACCCTGGGTCCGCTCTCATTGAGCATTCTGATCTATCCACCCAGTACACACTTCAAGTGCTCCCTCCTAGGGATATACTAATCTGATCCCTCCTTATGGGGTGTTTTGATCAGTCTGATCTATCTCCGCTAGATGTTAAACCTATAGCATACCCTGTGTTAAACATTGGAAATTGAGGAAAACCTCAGAGTTGTTCCCTAGGCATGAGATACCCCACAATCGATGTGGGGTGAATCAGGTTTTGCACCCTTGAGATTCCCTCATAAGAGGAAGAATACAAGTTCCCCAACGCCCGCACTCCCCGAGATGCCTCAACATGCCCGATGTTTCAATCTACTCCGACTGAAGGTCACTGCCCTCTCATGACCCCTTGGAATGTCTTGACAGAAGCGGAATAATTAACCAGCATCCACAAATATATGGCACCGGGAAGAGATTCACGAAGAACATCTTAATCTATGAGGGAGACCCGGACTATGTAACGAGCTTGGAGGAGGAATCCACAGAGGGAAGAACCAACATCCCATAATCTAGTTTTGATCAAGGAGAATACATCCTTGAATAAGTGACGAATTTAGCCTGCCTTTGGAAAGCGGGAATGCAGGGCAATACACCAGAGTGTCCTCAAAGACGAATGTGTGTGCACCGGTGAAAGCATCGAAAACAATTTCATTTCCCAGTGTAATATGGGTATCATGTTTGTAATATGGTTTTCTTAAACTGCTAATTTGATTAGTACATTGGGATTTGTTTCCTTGTAAACATTATAATGTAATAAATAATAAACCATCTTTGGGATTTTTGGGTTTGTTCATTACATCAAGTATAATGACTAGGAAATAACAGTCTCAGTTAAATAATAATATTAATAGCTTATAGTCGTTCATTAAAACTCAATGTTACGTGTAATGAAAGCTATCAAATAAATTAAATTTATTCAATAAAAAATATATATTTCATAAAATCTTGGAATATAATATTCTAACATCCTTAAAATAATTTTCACCCTAAAAATTTGTCACTCTGATACAAGAAATTGGGGATACCTATTCCTTATTACATCCTCAGGATCCCACATAACTTCCATAAAGTAGTCGTTTCCCACAAAATTTTTACCAGATGCGTGGTATAGTTTCATAGTACATTCGTTGTATGATCTAGGATATCCACTATTTTCTATTTATAAGAAATATTATGCTCCAATGGTGTGACCTATGAGTTCTGTACATATAAAGGCTTAGTTCTGGACTTTCTTAAGAACTAATACAAATTGTGCCTTTAAGAACACTACTAAAATGGATTTTTTAGTGCTATATAAGCACTGATAATGTAAGCGACGTTAAAGGTTTAGATTTAACATAATTAAAAAAAGCATTGATAAAGGGTGACTTTATTTTCTCTTTTTTATCGTAGTTAAATTCCCCTTAAACAACACTAAAAAGCACTAATAATGACCCTGCTAATAAAGGTGATAAATATTTTTTTTCACACCCCTCCCCTTTATCAACACTTCCCCACCCTTTTATCAATGCTTCCACCACCCCTTTATTAGTGCTTTAAATAGTCCCAACCTCATGTGCGTGCCCGGCCTCCAATGAGTTTCAAACCTAAGACCTCCAACTTATACAATAGTGTCTTTTCCACTCTCGTATATTGTTTTGTTTTATATTTTATTATATATCTATATATTTATATATATTTCATTACATTTTTTTATCTATATATTTATATATGTGTCTATATATATGTTTACATATATTTTTAAATACATATATATAATATATATTTTTTTTGTATATGTGTGAATTTATAAATACATACAAACATACGTATATCATATATATATATATATATATATGCATCTATAAATATAATTATACATCTCTACATTTATTTACATATATAATATAATAATATTTATATACATATATAAAAATATATATATATCGGTTTTTCAATACACACGAAATATATATATGTTAAATATATTAATTGTGTAGGAATATAAATATTCATACATTTTTATTTTAAATCTAATGGATATTAGTTTTTATTTAGATAAGGTTTATATATTGAGAAATAAATTTTATACGTAAATATGTTTAATTATTTATTTATAAAATAAAATTTTAATATTTTAATATAATATATATATATATATATATATATTGTTATATATTTGATTAATAATAAGAGTACATTTTGAAAAATGATTAAATTTCAAATCCGTTAAATCAATATAAATGTAAGCCCTGGGAATAAATTTAGTCCCCACTAAAAAGGCAAAAACCTCCTTCAACGAGGATTAAAATCCATCAAATTTTAAAAAATTTGGTACCCCAACTAAAAACTCAGTTTTTTTGCCCTCTCGACCCTTTTGACCTTGAAAAAATAGTGATCAGGGTTCCACCTACTTAGCACAGTGTAGATCTCATCACGGTATTGATTTGATGTGTTCTAGAGCTCAAATAGGTTCCTCGATCAAAATTTATGGGTCTTTGAAATTCGAGTTATGTTTTCAACTTATTTTAGATATTTTTTTATGTTTTTATTTTTTCCCTTAATATTGTTATTAAATTACTATTATTTAATAATAATTAGTAAGTTATAAATTTAAAATATTTTTTAAATAATTTTATAATCCATTTTCAAAAGAAATATTATATATTATGTGAAAATTCCAATTTATCCTTATCTAAAAAATATTTAAAAAATATATATTATATTCATATCAATATCATTATATTTTTAGATTAATATATTTTTTTAATTAAATGATTTTTTGTTTGAAATATAATATTTACTATCGCTACTAAAAAACATTGATAAAGGCCCGCCTTTATCAGTGATTTTTTAGAAGTATTGATAAATGCCCCTTTTTATCAATTCTTTTTTACTAGCACTAATAAAAGTCCTCTTTAATGTTTCTTTCTTGGTGTTGTTAAAGACCCCATTCAAAACTACTAAAAAACGCTATTAAAGACCCATTTTAACAGTGATTTTTCTAGCACTGACAAAGGTATTTTGTAACATAAATTTTTTCTAGAATTGTTAAGACTCCATCACTAAATAAGCCCTATTTTTAGTAATGAGGAGAGATACATGGAACACGTCATGAAACGAGAGAGGTTCGATGGAAGTTCCAATCGATAAGCTACCATCCCAATATGACCAATAATTTCTAATAGACTGATATACCTATGGTTTATTTTTCCCTTATTTTTAAATATAATTACCTTTTTCCATTAATAAATTTTTAGAAACACATTTTCATTAGCATAAAATTCCAGATCACATCAGTAATTTTTAGTATAACATTTCTATTGACTTTGTGTTTCCCTTTTGTATTTCTAAATGGCCTTAACCACTCCAATGGACAATAGGCCTTCAATTTTTATGGATTTTTGATAATCCACCTTTCAAGGGGTGAGGTGGAACCCTTACAAGGCCCGTTGGAGTATGTATTACATGGCCCATAGGCCTTAGAGGAATTCATTTCCCAGAGGCTTCAATCATTACATTAAACCCAGACTAACTACATGGAACAGCTCCTTCTCTAACATCTTCATCGTGACATCAGTTATCCACCTTTTCATGGTTGTTCGGCTAGGCTTTCCCATGAATGCATAGGATTTTCTCGATGGTAGGTTCCATACCCTCTCATTCTTGCAATCTGTTTAACTTTCGCTATAGTGAAATTTCTTTTCTCATCCTACTTTTAGAGCTTTTTCCTTGTAGATTTTCTTGTTTGCATACACACTTAAGGTGGCCCGAATACCTTAAGGTGGCCAAAAGGCCTTGAGGTTTCCCAAAGGCCTTACTGCCCCAAATTCCATGTTGGGCCAAAGGCCTTAAAGGACTCGGGGACCATATTAGTGGCCCGAATACATAAACAGGGGAATAGTGCCAGATGCTATAGTACCGAATAGTACCTGCTACAGTTCCTAAAAAAACACTACTATAGTACCCCGGAAATATTCCTCCACCTGGATTTGATCCCATGTCACTTGGATGCACTTATAGAGTCCATATAAGTCTTTATAAGGAGCTATCTTAATGATCAAGGGAAAACAATTATTATAATAGAATTGTACTAGAGAAAGGTGTTGATCCCAACCACCTTTGAAATACTTTGAATATGATCTTAGATTTTCCTCTATGGTTTTAATTATTCTAATAGACTAACCAACTCTCTGAGGGTGATACACAATTCTGAAACTTTTCTTTTTGTCAAGGGATTACTAAATATTTTTACATAAATTTAAGGTAAACCCCTTATCCGAGTCAGATATAATGGAATGTGGTACTTCATAAAAACTTAACACTTCCTTAATGTATATCCTAGAAAGATGATCTAGATAGAAACCATCCCTAATAGAAAATATGTGTTCTGAATTTTTAAGGTAATTGACTATAACCCATATATCATTATTGCATTTAGATGTTTTGGGGAGTCCAATGACAAAATACATGGTGATTGTTTCCCATTTCTATTCTAGTTTGTATAATTGTTATATAATCCCCTAAGAAATTTGTCTCTAAATATTAACTTATTGACATACTAAGAAACATGATAAATATTTAACAATGTATCTCTTCATGTTTTCCAACCAGAAATATTCTTTCACATAGGCCAGTGGTATTAGATATACATTTATCATCCTTTGATTTTGGATTCATTCCCCGCTACCTTTCCAAGTACGATAGGTTATCACCCTAAATGTGGGTAATATTTTTCTAAAACTATACTAATATAATTCCTATAACATCCATAATTACCTCAACATAAAAAATTAGATAAACCCTAATGGTTACCAATACCTTTAATTTTATTTCCAAAAAATGTAACAGAATTCCTCTAATAATATTTTCACTAAAACATATTCAAAACCAAAGGGTTTTATTTCCATAAATGTCTCCGAAAATATCATTAATATAGATAAACTACCTTCCCATAAAAATAAATAAGGGGTTTCTAATACTTTGAACTTATGTAAAATATTAATCAAATAAACTATGATGGTATATATAACCCATAAGTTAGTCCTTCATGCAGACGTATATACTTCAAAAAGATAATTCACCCTTTATTCCATTAATGATATCTTATCTTATACAAAACAATTTATATTGTAATTATGGGTTTATCATTTCACTAATATAATATGAAATGTGATTTCATTATTTCAATATCCATGTATATGGAGATAATAAATTATTATTATCATATGAAGTTCCACTAAAATATGAACAATATGATATTTAGAGGGCTACTTCTTTAAAAAAAACTGAAATTCCAAACTAAGGAGTGGAGGACATGTTTTATCTATGTAACACCCTAAGATTCCATGGTATGCTTCTCTTTGAATAATACAGTAGAGTGTGTTGTATGCATCTTCGAGTTCTAAAACACCACAACCAATCAACTAGCCGTTATGAATTTTAATAACCACTTTTTGAAATTTTATACATTTCATGATTCAAAATGGACTTCATTTTTGGATTTGGTATTTTGATATTATCCTAGGGTTAATTTTCGGTATTTTTCTGAGAACATGGATTTTTTTGATGAATAGTGAAAAATACTAAACTATAATTAAAAACAACTTTTTTAATCTAAATAATTTATAGTGATAAATTATAATATTGAGTGGTTTTAAAGTATAGTTAGAATATATTTTTAACATTTAATCCAATGTTGGTCATTGGACGTAATTTCAGATTTAATCTAGACAAAAACAAGTGTCAATCTTTTGATAGTTATTATTTCTTTAAAAACACGCTTTTTGATTTGATAATGGGAATTAATTTTAAATTAATTTCGGCCACTTATTTGTTTTGAATTTAGAAAAATCGATTCCATATTTAGAATTATGGGGTCCAAATTGTGTAAATAGTTAACTTTTATTTTTAAACCATTTGAATAATTACTTCGGTAAATATTTTATTTACCATGGTTAAAGGGTAAATCTGGTAAATAAGTGTAAACAATAATATTATAATAATATTAAATTACCCTAAAACATGTCCTAAACCTATTAGTTGATATATTTCAGACCATGGTCATATTTTGGTCTATTTTGGGACCCCATGAAGCCACTTGTAAGTGATAATGACACTTTATATTAATTATGTTAAAGTAAATACAAAAATGACAAAAGCATATATCTTTTAGAAAAAAAATTTTTACGTAGGGTTATATATGTTATATTTTCGACTATAAATATTCATTAGAAATATAAAAAGATTTCCTAAATAATGGAATTTTATTTAGAATTTTTAGGCATTGAATAATTAAATTTATTTATGACACAATGATGATGCATTATTTTCCTTATTAATGAAAGAATCAAATAATTGGAATTATAAATGTTAAAATAAATGTAATTTGAATGTTTTGATATCATAGACGAATTTTATTGGTTAATATGACATTTTAGGATTTATTAAATGAATTGTTTTCTAATTAATAAAGTTTTTAATATTTTAATAGAAATCAATTATTAAATAGTGTCAAAATTGACATAAATGAGTTTTTAAACCAAATATTATATTATTAATTAATATAATATTCCTAAAAATCTAAGGTTCAACCAAAGGACGTATATGATGGTAGATATATAATTAATGGACCACCTGGGGGTCTCTTGGAAGTATATAGTATGTTTATTAACTATATAATATAAAAATACAAAGAGACGTGGTAAATGTCAAACAATTTTACTAAGAGTTAAATCAATACGATAAAGTTAATATAGTGACTCAAACCTATCTAAAACCTATTGGGATAGTGGTTTTTGACCTATAACCATCTTAAACTTTAAATAATACACATTGGAGCCATTATAAACCGAATATGAATTTATTATAAAATAATATTTCTAGCTTTTCCTAAGGTGCCCCTCACCCCTCTTATAAAAGGCCACACCCCCTTCTCCCTAATTCACACCATAAAAGCCTTTATCTCGTCCAACCACTGCCCAAATATCCTCTAAACTTCCCTAAATACATCCTATAGGACTTCCTTTAGTCATATAGCCAACTTAAGGAGCCCTTTTGATCAAATCAAAAGAAACAACCCGAATAAGAGGTAATAATTTCACCACCCTCTTTCAAGTTCCTTTCTTCTTCCACTTCTTCATTCTTGGATATTTCCATTATAAAATAATAACTACAATATCATCTACATAATTTTATTTTATTATAAATATGGTACAACCTTATTCATAATTCTATCCATCCTTTGAATGACATGTCACCATACTTGCGTAAGTACAGCTTACTGTCTCCACGTCGTGGTGTAATTGTTATTCAAAACATTATTATTTGGATGCATATGATAATGATGTATAATTGATGTAAATAATAAATATAACATAATAAGGATTCTGTATATATGATATACAATCCAATTATATATTATTTTAATATTAAAAGAATGATATTGTCGCTCGTACGTACGTACGGACTACCGTCTCCACGAACATGATGAGATTCATTCTCCATCATATCCATTCAAGTATAATTATCATTTGATGATTAAAAATAATGTTTAAGAACTTGATATAATTATTGATATGAATAAGATACAACCTATCCATAACAAACATGACTTATGTAGCAAAATATATAAAAGAAGACGAGTAAGTTAACACCTGAAACGACGATAATACTAAGATATTATTAACAAAGAAATGTTAAAAGATCATATATGATATCATATTATTGTATATGATTCATGTATAATTTAATAACAATTATTTTACCATTATAAAGGATGTTTACCTACCCTCGACCAAGGAAAAGTACAAGTTAAGGGTTAATTCTATAATCTCTTCATTATCAGAGGTTGTTTATACGTAATTATCTACTAGGACCTCTTTATCATCCACATCCATGTTTCTTAAGAATTTATTTCAAAAAAAATTAATATTTACTAGACAATGGGATAAATTCATTTATACCCTTATGTTTTTTGAAAGGAATATTTCTATCATTTTCCAAACACGGAACTTTTTGACCTTTTCAACAAATTTAAGGTAAGAATGTTTTTTTAACTTATATGGCAGGTGAGGAAATTTTCCACCGTTATAACATCATCAAAGCTTCCCTTAAAAGCTTATAAGAATATTTTCAAAATAAATGTTTTCTTTATAATTATGTGACTCTTAAATGATTTCAAAATAGAAAGAGATATTTCTCAAAAAAGGGTTTTGATTTCATCTATGTCAACATCCTTTGATGGATTTTAAGTTTATTTGAAATTGATTTATTATGATACAAAACTTCCATATTGTATTGAAGGTTTTGTGATATGGTTGACTATGGATGTGTAATTTTTATACCATTCATGGTTTATGGTTAAAGTATTGACATTTCGTATGCCAGTTTTAATATATATGTTTATGATATGTTTAAACCTTTTCATATGAGGAATGTATTGGACATATTATGTGACGGGTGGAGCCTGCTATAGCTCCTAGATACATCAGTAGGTCTCATGAGACAACTAGATTTTTGAATTGGCTGAGGCCCTTTCCCAATTTTGATATATGGTTTTGGCCAGGGCCTTAAGCATTTTTAGACGTCTTGGCTGAGGCCTTGACAAAATGTTTCAGAATTTATGGCATTATATATTTCCTCCTTATGAAAATAATATTAATGGTTCATGTGGTCATCCGACTAGTAGAATACTAATGATTTTGTTTTATTATGGAATTATTTACTCAGATCATATTCCTGCCATAAAATTATTCATGTTTATTATTTTTAAAGGAATGTGTTTTCAATTATTCACCATGCTTAATATTTATGTTATCTTCCGCTGTATTTCATACCCTTACTAAGCGTTTGAGATCACCCCTTTTTTATGTTTCATTTTCCCAAGATATGAAGACGTTAGTTATGAGTGACTTTCAAGAATTATTTAGGAGTCTTGGATGTTTCCAATGGAATAAATTCGTGTTGTATTTCTTTTCAAGTTGTAAAGATGAACTTATGTATGAATGTTGTTTCCAATAATACTAAACTGATCGGTCTTTTGAGACATGATTTCCTTGTGATCGTGCCAATGTTATTGAATAATGCACTGACTCTGGGTAACTGGGGTCAGGTCATTGCAGTTGGTATTAGAGTATGTTTAGTATAAAGCTTGTAAGCTATATTTAGATAAACTCTGATTAGAGAACATAGACCTCAGATGGACTTTGAGAATTAGTATTTAAGAACTTCCTATAATTTTTGTATTGTAGATATTTTGTGAGTTTTCTGATCAATACATCCTTGTCTGGATACGAGCAGGTAGAGGCGGCTCTGGAACAGATGTACCTAGGAGTAAAACCCGAAAACACCGCTTTGAGCTAGACTCAAATGGGAACGGGTGCAGGACAATGGGCCTTGCTGTACTCTTGGTTACGACACTCCCAGGGGATATGTTTAGGAAAATTCTCATTTTCTTTACAAACCATTATGAATGGTTTATGACTATATAATTCTTCAATTAAAACATTTATATGATTATGGATTATATACATAAATTGTTCAATTTATTTTTAGTGTTTTACAAGTTTGGATTTATGTATTGTGATTCATAAACTTGTCTAGTGTATGCCATTGTTTAGAAATGGAGCCTAGTGGGAGGAATGGAAACCCTACCAATTCACGCACTCCATGAAGGGATTTCTCTCCTACTCAAGATAATTATAGTGGAGTTGGTGATACAACTGGTGCTGATCATCTTATCACCATGTTGGGATAACTCACTCAGGTTATGAACAACAACTTTACCTATATGAAGCACCCTGATCCGCATCGAGGAGGATCAATGTTAGATCACTTCATGAGGCAAAAACCACTGACATTCAATGGGAGTACAAATCCGTTAGTGGATAAGAAAAGAATAAATTCTTTAGATAAAATATTCCATGAATTGGGGAGTTGTGAAATGGAAAAAGTTGTCATGGCACTTTACCGCCTTACTGGTGATGCTGATCAATGGTAGTCATTGATTAAAAACCCAAAGGATAATAAAGAAGAATAAAATAGGGAATAGAGGGGGTTTAAAGAAATTTTCTTAGAAAAATTCTTTCCCCATGACCATCGAGCAGATATGAAAAGATAATTTCTGGGTCTAAGGAAAAAGAAGGATGAGAATGTCGCAAAGTATGAAGCTAACTTTACAAGGTTAGTGAGGCATGCAGCAGATTATATACGTAACCCAAGAAGTAAGGTTGATTATTTCCTTGATGGGTTAAAACCATTTCTCCATCGAACATTAGTATCAGAATCCTTCTCATCATACAAAGATATTATCTCATGTGCAATCATGACAGAAAAGGAATTCTCCAAGACTTATGACTTTAAATCAAAGCAAGAGAAGAAAATATCTGATGAACACTCTGGAAAAAGAAATAAGGAAACAAGGAAGAAGGGAAGAATTGAATTTCCACCCTGTGATAATTGCAGAAGGAAGCACCCTGGTGCCTGTCTAAAAGGGAAAAGATTATGCTACAAATGTGGACATAAAGTCCATATTGCTGGTGATTTTAAGGGAAAGAAAGATGCTACCAATGTTCAATGCTACAACTTATTAGAGATGGGAAATTATGAAAATGAATGTCCTAAGCGTTAGGGGAACTTACCTTAGAAAAGGCCAATTGATCAAGTCTATGCTTATGTTATCACTACTTCTGAGGTAGAAGCTCTGAAAGACGTAGTGGAAGGTAATTTAATGGTTTCCTCAAGTTTAGAAAATTCATTATTTGATTCTGGATCATCACATTGTTTCATATCTTCCCAGTTTGCTAAGAAAATTGGATATTTCTAATTTGATTTGACAATGGATTTGTCAGTCAAAACTACAAAGGGAAGTATCATTGCTACAAAGTTCTGTGAATTAGTTCCCATTAGGGCATATAAATGTTCATTATCTACTGATCTCGTCGTCATACCCATGATTGAATTTGATATAATCCTCAGAATGGATTGTCTTTCGGACCATGATGTAATAATTTTTTGTAAGAAGAAGGAGGTTACTATTTTTTATGATGATGATAAAGAACGCCTTATCTTTAGAGTAGAATCATCACCACATGATTCTTATCTAGAACCTCCCCCAGTAGCTCTACTAAATTCAATTATTGGGGAGGAAGTGAATGAAATAACTGTGGGTGAGGAAAGGAATGTTCAAATAGAGGATATAACTATTGTGAAATAATATGTTTATGTCTTTACAGAATATTTACCTGGACATCCTCTAGAATGATAAATTGAGTTTTCCATTGATTTAACTCCAGGATCAAGACCCATATCGAAGACCCCATATAGAATGGAAACTGTGGAATTAGTGGAACTAAAGAAACATCTAGAGGAACTGAGTAATAAGGGATTTATTCACCCTAGTGTTTCTCAATGGGGAGCCCCTATCCTTTTTGTTAAGAAGAAATATGGATCTATGAGCTTATGTATCGACTACAAGGAGATCAATGCTATAAAAATAAAGAACAAGTATCCCCTACCTCTCATTGATGATTTATTCGACCAAATTCATGGAGCTCAAATTTTTTTCAAAGATTAACCTTCGATCTGGATATCATCAGTTCTGTGTGAAGAAGGAAGACATTTCGAAAATATCATTTCGAACCAGTTAAGAGCATTGAAAGATTACAGTAATTCCTTTTGGGCTGACTAATGCACCCTATGTTTTCATGGATCTAATGAAAAGAGTTTTTAAGGAATATCATAATGAATTTTTAGTTGTATTTATTGATGATATCTTGGAATACTCCAAAAGATAAAAATATCATGAAAATCCCTTGCGTATTATCCGAAAGACTCTAAGAAGACATGAATTATATGGGAATTTTAGCAAGTGCGAATTCTGGCTTCAGGAGATTTATTTTCTTGGCCATATTGTCTCTAAGGATGGAATCTCCATTGATCATTTAAGACAAGAGAAATCCATGAATGGCTAGCACCGACAAGTATAACTGAGTAACGTAGTTTTATTGGTTTAGCTGGTTATTATCAATGTTTCATCCAGAATATTTCCCGATTGGCTAACCCATTAATGAAGCTCACATGTAAAGGGGTTGTATTTTTTTTTGAAAAAAGAGTGTGAATAATATTTCAAGGAATTTAATAGAATATTAGTCAATTCTCCTATCTTGGCTATACCGTCGGGGAATGATGGATTTGTTATTTATAGTGATGCCTCAAAGAAAGGACTTGGTTGTGTCCTTATGCAGAATGATAGGGTAATTTTTTATGCATCAAGATAGCTAAAAATTCATGAGAAAAACTATCCTACTCATGTTCTTGAGTTAGCAGCTGTAATCTTTACTTTGAAGATTTGGAGGCACTATCTCTATGGTGAAAAATGTGAGATTTATACTGATCACAAGAGTTTGAAGTATATTTTATCACAAAAAGAACTCAACATGAAGCAAAGGTGATGGATTTATCTACTCAAGGATTATGATTGCATGATACCCTACCACCCGGGGAAGGAAAATAAGGTGGAAGATGCTTTGAGCAGAAAGGATCATGTATTTTTGAACAAGATGAGAGTTGAAAGGGATCATATTTTCATGGATCAAGTGAAGACGGACATGGGAAAAACCATGGAAGGTGAAACATCAATGGTTTTTAAAATGGTTTCTAAACCATCTTTGCTAGATGTTATTAAGAGTTCTCAGACTAATGATGAAGAGTTTCAAAAGAAGATTAAAGCTGTGAATGATGGGAGATTGAGTGAATTTGTGTATGAAGATGGAATTTTAAAATTTGGGAAGAGACTTTGTGTTCCCAATATACCTGATCTAAAAATGGAATTGTTGGATGATGCTCATAGTTCCAATTTCTCTATACACCCTGGGAGCACTAAAATGTATAAGGATTTGATGGAACATTTTTGGTGGGACAACATGATGAAGGAGATTGGTGATTTTGTGTCAAGATGTATGGTTTTTCAATAAGTGAAAGATGGAAGGCAACAGCCTGGAGGAGTCCTGAAACCTCTTCCCATACCGAAGTGTAAAGGGGATAATATTATGATGGAATTTTTCATGGAACTGCCAAAGACTCTTAGAAGGAATGAAGCAATATTGGTCATTGTTGATCGTCTTACCAAGTCAGCACATTTTCTTGCTATAAGAGAAGATCTACCACTTGAACGTCTAGAAATTATATATATTAATGAATTTTTGAGACTTCATGGAGTACCCCTATCAATTATTTTAGATCATGATCCATGTTTTACATCAAGATTCTGGAAGGGTCTTCAGAATTCCTTGGATATTGAACTTCATTTGAGAACTGCCTACCACCCACAAACTAATAGACAATCAGAATGGACTATTCAAACCTTATAAGACATGTTGAGATCATTCTCACTTGAATTTCAGGGTATGTGGGATCAATATTTACCTTTGGTAGAATTTTCCTATAACAATAGCTTCCATTAAAGTATTCGGATGGCTCCTTATGAAGCGTTATACAGAAAGATATGTCACACACCAACCTATTGGGATGATTTTGGTGAAAGAAAACTCTTAGGCCCAGAATTGGTGGAGGAAACGATGGAAAAGGTGAAGGTAATCCAAAACCACATCAAATAAGTTAAAAGTAGGCAGAAGAGCTACGCCGATAACTAAAGGAAGGATTCATAATTTCAGGTAGCAGAGCATGTTTTCGTGAAGGTATCTCCATTGAATGGAGTTAGACATTTGTTTAAGAAAGGTAAATTGAGTCCTAGGTATATAGGACCTTTCGAAATTCTAGAATTAATTAGGGTTGTAGATAATAGTTTGGCATTGCTTCCAAATCTCTCCAAAGTTCATGATGTATTCCACATATCACTGTTGATAAAATACATGCTTAACCAAATGCATGTACTTACCTATGACGAAGTAGAACTAGAACCCGATCTAGGTAGGGGTAATTCAAGTGGTCTGGTCCTACGGGTCATGTATTGGGCATGGTATTCCGCTAGGCCTTCGGGTCATGTATTCGGGTTTGTTGGGCCTTGTTCCCTGGGCCTACGGGTCATGTATGGGTTCCCCTTCAACCCTTAAAAGGGGGATTATCCATAATAAAATAAAAAAGAAGGCCTTTGGGCCATTCAAGTGAAGTGCCCATCAGGATTCTTAATACTAGAGAACAAGTTCTAAGAAATCGGATGACTCGTCTGGTAAATTTTCTATGGAGATACCATAAGATGGAAGAGGCAACGTGGGAACCCAAGAACTTATGATAAAGGACCACCCGATTCTTTAAATGTGGTAGAATTCTAGAAATTTTGAGGATGAAATTATTTGAAGGAGGGTAGAATATAACACCCTAAGCTTCCACGGTACGCTTCTCTTTGAATAATACAGTAGTGTGTGTTGTACGCAACTTAGAGTTCTAAAACACCACAACCAATCAACTAGCCATTATGAATAGTAATACCCACTTTTTGAAATTTTATACCTTTTATCTTTCAAAATGGACTTCATTTTTGGATTTGGAATTTAGAAATTAGCCTAGGGTGAATTTTTGGTATTTTTCTGAGAACTTCCAATTTTT
The DNA here is from genome assembly GCA_963277665.1 of Viscum album. Taxonomy (NCBI): domain Eukaryota; kingdom Viridiplantae; phylum Streptophyta; class Magnoliopsida; order Santalales; family Viscaceae; genus Viscum; species Viscum album. The sequence continues at coordinate 677,582,237 of OY728159.1, read as the reverse complement.
GATGGATAGTGAAAAATACTAAACGTTAATTAAAAACAACTTTTTAAATCCAAATAATTTATTGTGATAAAATATACTATTGAGTGGTTTTAAAGTATAGTTAGAATATATTTCTATCATTTAATCAAATTTTGGTCATTGGATGTAATTTCACATTTAAACTATACATAAACAAGTGTCAATCTTTTGATAGTTATTATTTTTTTTAAAAGAAGCTTTTTGTTTTGACAACGGTAATTAATTTTAAATTAATTTCTGCCACTTCTGAGTTTTGAATTTAGTAAAATGGATTCCATATTTAGAATCATGAGGTCCAAATTGTGTAAATAGGTAACTTTTATTTTTAGACGTTTTTAATAATTACTTAGGTAAATATTTTATTTACCATGATTAAAGGGTAAATCTGGTAAACAAGGGTAAAAATAATATTATAATAATATTAAATTACTCTAAAACGTGTCCTAACCCTATTAGTTGATACTTGTCCGACCATGGGAATCTTTTGGTCGATTTGGGGACCCCATGTATCCACTTTTAAGTGATAATGACACTTTATATTAATTAAGTTAAAGTAAATACAAAAATGACATAAGCATATATCCTTTAGAAAATAAATTTTTACATAAGGTTATATATGTTATAGTTTTTTACTATAAATATTAATTAGAAAGATAAAATGATTTACTACATAATTAAATTTTATTTATAATTTTTAGACATTTAATAATAAAATTTATTTATGAAACAATGATGATGCAGTATTTTCCTTATTAATGAAAGAATCAAATAATTGGTATTATAAATGTTAAAATAAATTTAATTTGAAAGTTTTGATGCCATAAAATAATTTTATAGGTCAATATGACATGTTATTATTGATTAAATTATATTTTTATAATTAATATAGTTTTTAAGACTTTAACAAAAATCAATTATTAAATAGTGTCAAAATTGACATAAAGGATTTTTTACAACAAATATTATATTATTAATTGATATAATATTCCCAAAAATCTACTTTTAGTAAAAAGGACTTATATGATGATATTTGTATCATTAATGGACCACTTGGGGGTTTCTTAAAAGTATATAGTAAGTTTATTAACTATATAATATAAAAATACACAGAGACATGGTTAATGTCAAACTATTTAACTAAGAGTTAAATCAAAACGATAAAGTTAATATTGTGACACAAACCAATCCAAAACATTTTGGGTGAGTGGTTTTAGACCTATACCCACTTTAAACTTTAAATAATACACTTTGGAGCCATTATAAACAGAATATAAATTTATTATAAAATAATATTTCTAGCTTTTCCTAAGGTGCCCCTCACCCCTCTTATAAAAGGGCACTCCCTCTTCTCTCTAATTCACACCCTAAAAGCCTTTGGCTCGGCCAAACCCTGCCCAAATATCCTCTAAACATTCCCCACTTAATCCTAGAGGCCTTCCTTTATTCAGAAACAAAACTTAAGGATCCTTTTTGATCAAATCAAAAGGAAGAACCCGAAGAAGAGGTAATAATTTCACCACCATCTTCCATGTTCCTTTCTTCTTCCACTGAGTCTTTCTTTGTTATTTAAATTATAAAATAATAACTCAAGTATGTTCTATATACTTTGATGTTATTATAAATATGGTACAACCATATTAATTATTCTATCCATCCTTTGAATGACATGTCACCATACATGCGTACGTACAGCTTACCATCTCCACGTCGTGGTGTAATTGTTATTCAAACCATTATTATTTTTATGGGTATGATAATGATGTATAATTGATTTAAATAATAAATATAACATGATAATGATTCTTTATATATGATATAAAATCCAATTATATATTATTTTAATATCAAAAGAATGATATTGTCGCTCATGCGTACGTACAGACTATCGTCTCCACGAACGTGATGAGATTCATTCCCCATCATATCCATTCAAGTCTAATTCTCATTTGATGATTAAAAATAATGTTTAAGGACTTGATATCATTTTGGATAATAATACGATACAACCTATCTATAGAAAACACAACTTATGTAACAAAACATATAAAATAAGATGAGTAATTTAACACCCGAAACAAAAATAATACTAAGATATTATTAACAAAGCAATGTTAAAAGATCATATATGATATAGTATTAATGTATATTATTCTTGTATAATTTAATAAAAATTATTTCACTATTATACAAGAGTTTAACTTACCCTCGACCAAGGAAATGTACAAGGTAAGGGTTAATTCTACAATCTATTCATTATCTGAGGTTGTTTATACGTAATTATCTACTGGGACCTCTTTATCATCCACATCCATGTTTCATAAAAATGTATTTCAAAACATTTTTTCTATTTACTAGACAATGGTTTAAAGTCATTTATACCCTTATATTTTTTTAAAGGAATCTTTCCTTCATTTTCTAAACATGGTACTTTTTGACCTTTTCAACTAATTTAAGGTAAGAATGTTTTTTTAACTTATACGGCGGGTGAGGCTATTTTCCGCCCTTATAACATCATCAAAGAAACCCTTACAATCTTATAAGAATATTTTAAAAATAAATTTTTTCTTTATAATTATGTGACTCTTAAATGATTTCAAAATAGAAAGAGATATTTCTCTAAAAAGGGTTTTGATTTCATCTTTGTCAACATCCTTTAATGGATTTTATGTTTATTTGAAATTGATTTATTATGATACAAAACATCAAAAATGTATTGAAGGTTTTGCGATATTTTTTTCTGTGGATGTGCTATTTTTATACAATTCATGGTTTATGGTTAATGTATTGACATTTCGTATGCTAGTTTTAATATGAATGTTTATGATATGTTTAAACCTTTTCATATGAGGAATATATTGGACTTAGTAAGTGACAGGTGGAGCCCGCTATAGCTCCTCGATGCATCGTTAGGTCTCATGAGACAACTAGACGTGGAATTTTCTGAGGCCCTTTCCCAATTTTGATATATGGTTTTGGTTGAGGCCTTAATCATTTTTAGACGTCTTGGTTGAGGACTTGAAAAAATGTTTCAGAATGTCCAGCATTATAAATTTCCTCATTATGAAAATAATATTGATGGTTCATGTGGTCATTCGACTATTAGAATACCAATGATTGTGTTTTATTATGGAATTATTTACTCAGTTCATATTTCTGCCATAAAATTATTCAGGTTTATTATTGGTAAAGGCATGTGGTTTCAATTATTCACCATGCTTAATATTTATGTTATCTTATGCTGTATTTCTTACCCTTACTGAGCATTTGAGCTTACCCCTTTCTTATTTTTCATTTTCCTAGGATATGAAGAAGTTAGTTATGAGTGACTTGCATGCATTATTTAGGAGTCTTGGATGTTTCCAATGGAGTAAATTTGTATTGTATTTATTTTCAAGTTGTAAAGTTGAACTTATGTATGAATATTTTTTTCCAATAATACTAAACTGATCGGTCGTTCAAGACTTGATTTCCTTATGATCGTGCCAATGTAATGTAATAATGCACTGACTCTGGGTAACTGGGTTTGGGGCATTACAATCTAATTACCATGATTCACTTAATCTATTATGATTTCATAAGCTATCACTTTCTACGTTTTCTTCGTAGTTTGTTGTGGATTTTCATCCTAATTATACATTACAATGGGGAATTTATTCATGTAATGCCCAATCTCCTTGAATTTAAAGTAGTAAAGTGTGGTAGGTTCATTCTATAGATTTTTATCTTTATTTATATCATTATATAACTTCTTCCCACCACTTCAGAATTTAGTGACTTGATGACCTTTCTTTACACTCTTAAAATATTTATTATTCCCCTTAAGACAATTTCCACTGTGTTTCCATCCACACATCGACAATGAAGGAAATATTGCCTTCTTTTCTCCGTGATTTTTATAGTTTCCCTTCAATTCCATCTTTAATTTATTATCAAAACTATTTCATTGATTAGTAATTTCAGTCTCCATTTCCACCTTGATAACACAATGAATGATTTCTTTATAGCTAAAAAATTCTCTTATGGTTAATTCCCTTCAACGAATTGGTTTTAAGAAATTGATGAATCGATCAACATTACATTAATATTGGATGATAATAGCAAAATTAAAACTCACAAGTCTTGTAAAATTTTCCTCATAAGTACCAATAGATTCATCATCCTTATTTTTTATCTCAAGGAATTCATTATCTATTTTCATATAAAGAATATGAATATAGTACTTATTAAAAAATAAGCTCATAAACTCACCACATTCCATGGATTTTATTTATTCATATTACCTCATATTCTTGATAAGAATACACCATTAATCTTCTTCACCTTCCAAATGATATATAGCTAGAATTAATTTTTTTTCATTCCAATTACTAGAGAATAGAAAATATATTTTTGGTGGTACAGATCTATTTCATAGAAAACAAGTGGATTAGAATAACCACTAAAAGAATGTAGATATTCCCTCATCAAGGACTCAACAGAAAATTGTTCCCTCCTTTTTTCTTTTGGAATATCATTTTGACTTATATCTTCATAATTTTGTGTGATTGTAGTGAAAATATTATGTATTCCATATCCCATAACATTTGGTTCCTCATGTGGAAAACCAATTCATTTTCCATCACACTCATCATTAACATACTTCCTTCTGGTTCTAACCATTTACTAAAACAAAGAATCATATTTTAAGTAATAATAATCATAGAGGTAAACCACCTAATCCTAGAAAAAGCACTTAAAATACATCTAAATCATGACACCAACTTTTAAATCTATAGAAACATTGGATTAACCTAGGTCATTCATGGTTATTATTCAAATAATTCAGGATGGTTTATAAGGAGTTTGTGAATTTTTAATCATATCCCCTAAGAGTGTCAAACCTTGTGTGCAGTAAGGCTTGTTGTCATGTACAAGGCAATGCTCGAGTCATTCCTCACATTCCTTTTTTGGATTTATTACCCCTATGTACATTTTTACTAGAACCACATCTACTTTTATTATCTAGAGAGTGATGTAGCTTCTTCAAAACCACTTTTCCTATCCCTCACTAATATTTCATAGAAATCTCCTATACATATATTAATCCTTAGACTTATCCTTATACATATCTAAAGGGATATCACTAAATGTTTCTGATAATAGTTTCTAATGGTTAATTAACCCTTTCTCTGAAACAAAAGTTAAAGTTTAAAACTTCTTATGCATGAGTATTACATCTTAATAGATGATTATTAATTACATAACATATCATTCCAAACTATAACCATTTAGTTCTAGTGCCTTTGAAAACATGGAATCATAAACTATTGTTTCATGGGGGAACTAAATCTCCTCCCACTAGTTTCTTCGTATCTAGAACCCTTCCAAGACTTATCATAAATAAGATATTTCTTAATAAAAAGGGAAGAAAATATAATAAATTGTGATCTTAGATGCTCAATGTGGGTAAAAAATGGATATTACAATGATCATATAAGAATAAAATGAGCATAAGGGTATAAGAACAGTTCATATAATTTGGAAACTATACCCTTAATATCAAATATCATAAACTTAAGTCATTTGTTAAATCGATGTAGTTTATAATACATGAATCATAAATGAATAAAAGTACAAAATCTATGAGAGTATAACATTGGTATAAGTAATAGATTTGTTTCATGCATATAAGAATATAAAATCATAATTCAGGACTTTCTACCAAGACATTCATAACATATTAGGCTTGGGATAACCACTTGTATAGTTACTTTCATCTTGAGATATCCTCCCAAGTACCCACTTTTTGGGATTGGGATAACCTCCCATGTATCGTCTTTCATTATAGGTATAACCATCTTATGTCCCCTCTTTTGTGCTTGGCATAACCTTCCATGCACCCTTTGAGATCATATAACATTAATCATTGCCCAATGCATTGGAGGGAGGTATAGGTCCCACCCATCAAATAATTAAAATCATACATATGTGTGTCCCAAGATCATAAAAAATTAATCATATCAAAACTAATGAAAATAAATGGCATTTATAACACATTTATAATATTAGAATCCCTGAAAATAAATGGGTTTCATAAACATTTCCTCATGTCCTAACCAATAGAAAAAATCAGGTTTCATAAACATCTTATCATCATAAACATAAACCACATACAGAAATAATAAATATGGTATAATTTTATTATATAACCTATAAATATTATTTATCATCAAATGATACCATATTATATGTAAAATAAATTGGAATGTAAAATCACTTGGAACATTTCAAGATAAAAATAATTTTTCTTAGAAAATCACCTTTTCAAAACTAAAAATTCATAAAATATTATGAGAATACTTTTATTTTAAAATAATCATGAAAATTTATAATGGGATCTTTAAAAAAATTATTTTTAATAATGGTGTAAACTTTCATTCATGTCGTACACATTTAAAACAAATATTCCTTTCACATTTTCAAGAAAATCTAAAATAGTGTTGTTTTGAAAAAAACATTAATATTCATTATAAAAAATTTATTAAAAGGTTTTATATATTTAAAAATGAATATTAAACACATATATTAAAATTAAAACATTTTTAAAAATCAGGATATGAAAGAAAAATTATTTTTGACCTAAAAGAGAAATGAAGTTATTTTTTTATTAAAAATATTCTTTTGGACTCCTGAGTACATAATAGGATGAAAATGAAAGGAAAATTTTAATTTTCATGAAATAATAATATTAGAATGATAATCATGAGTTTACTGAGATTTATATCACTATATCATATCATTGGAATCATATCATAAAAAATCCTAATAAATAATAAAATTGTAACATTAAACCTTTACCACTTTGGCATCTTTTGAATAGTAATCCCCATGAAAGAATGAAAAATAAATTGATATTTAAATACCATAATTATCATGTTCAGTATCATAAAATAAATTTATTATTAGTATATACTCCCCAAAAAAACAATTGGTTAATAAGGCATGTATCCCATAAAAATAAAAGTGAGAAGAAAATCCATTACCTTAAGCCTCGACTACCTTTACACATATTCAAAATTACACTATAATAAATATAATTTTATTATAAATATATTTCATAAACCTAATAATATTTATCATACCATATATTCTTTACTCAGAACCTTTTATTACCTTTTTTAACACTTCCATATTAAAATCATGTTGTGGGTAATAATTGCCTCGTTTTCCATTTATGTTTTTGGTTTAACACCTTCTGTACTTTAATTTTGATCATGTGTATGCCATACATAGAATTTTAACAATTATATAAATATAATTTATAATAATTATATAATTATTTATATCAATCCATTAAATTTATAAATATAAAATTAATTACACCATTCCTAAAGATGGTAGGTCATACGTACACATGAACATTGTTTCCATTTTCTAGATGGATGAAATGAAAGAAAGGTAAACAATAAATTAAATTTTAAGAATCATTTTTATGTCATATATATCACATATATTAATTAAATTTAACCTTAATACCATTCATGTAAAGAAAAAGTGAAAACTGAATCTCATCGCTTCGTGAGGTGGTAGTCCACCGTACACATGAGCGGCATTATTGTATTCCCACGGAATGGAATATATGAAGGTATACATGATATTATAATTCCAAAAGTTTAATAAAATCATAAATATTATATATAAAAATTATATCTATCATTATATCTATCCTTTAGAATAGGTGGTGGAAAACGAATAACATCAGTTCATGACGCGGTAGTCCATCGTACACATGATCATCGGTTTCATTTCATATTTGATGAAATTTGAGAGGGATATACATTATAATATTAATATAATAAAATATAATTATATGGGATATAATAGTTTTATTATATTATCATAGTTTAAGAAACTTTTATGTTGTTATACAAATAAATAAAATAAAAACACATGTTTATGAATTTTACCTCTCCGTAAGAGAACCTATTTAGGTTTATACCTATAGTGTTTTTAGGATGGATTCATAATAAAAATATTGCCTCTAGAATGTGGGGAGGGTTTTATGAAATATATTATCATATTTCTTGACTTAACCAAATATTTTTGGAAGTGTGATGGGAGAGGATAGTGGGTTTCCTTTTATAAGTGGAGGATATGACAGTAATGGAATTTTTGAAAAGAATAAAGTGTAACAATGTTTTTCACATTCCAAAAGGATAAAAAAATAGTAATTATAAAAAACTATTTGTTTTAATATCAAAATATGGCTAAAAAAAGTTCGATAGGTTTCTAGGACATTTTACCCCTTTCCTTTTTTCTTTAACCCCTAGTAAACCCATTTTAAACATAACTGCATTAATTAATTTTTACTATTTTTACTATTAATTATTAACAAAAATTAGTTGATGTTGTTATATAATATTAATTATTCTGATTAAAAATATGGAATAAATTTTTTTAAATTCCATTCACATAAATTGAAAACTTTAATTTAAAATTAAACCTAGAGATGTGATGAAAAAGAAATTTTCCAAAGAGAAAATATTCAAAAGTTCAAAAAGTAGTTATTTACAAACAAAAAATGAAAATGATTATAATGACTAATATTGGATTAATTATAATATAATTTAGACAATATTAATTTTAAACCATTTTCAGGAAAATTTTAACCTTATAAATGTTTTAAACGAAAATGAATTTTTCAATAAAAACCTCGTATATTTCACTGTTCATCAAAAAATTAATCTTTTCAAAAAAATACCAAAAATTCACCCTTAGATAATTTTGACACATTGATTCCAAAAAAATCATCTTATAGAATAAAATTTATAAAAGTGTCAAAAATTAATTTTATTGATTGTTCACAAAAATCAATACACTTTTTTAGAAAAATGGTATTTTTCATATCCTTTAATGACTTTACTAAACATTATGTTCTTTTTATCAATATTATTTATTTATATAAAAAAATTATACTTAATTTTTAATATAATTTTATTCCTATTCATACTACCTAGTTTAATGAATGTTCAATAATAATCACGTTTAAATAATAACGTTAATAGTTTATTGTGGTTTATTAAAGCTCGGTGTTTCTTGTAATAAAAGCTATTAAAGAAGTTGAATTTTTTGAAGAAAACGATATTTCATAAAATCTCTAGGTGTTAAAGTTTATTGCTTATTTATTTTCTGGTCATTGAATTTCTCTTGAAACATTCACATTACTATTATCATTTACATCACATTTCTCTTAAATATCAATATTATTTGTATCATGGATTTGATTATTTCCTAAACTATATATCATTTATACATATGGTTTTTTAATATGAAAGTTGTTTGATTGACTGGAAAATATTGATATTCCACATCCTTTTCATAGTATAGATATTTTTTGGTCAGCAGTATTATTATTTTTAATTAAATTGATCATTTAATATATGAGGAATCTATTGGATGTATAATTATGCGTGGGGATCAGATATATATAACCCCTCGATGTATCGACATGTCCAATGAGACAAACCAGTTGGATATACTTATTAAATGGGTTTTTGGTGTGTACCTACCCATTGATTAAACTTCCTTTGAAAAAGACCTTGATAGTAAATATATCATGATGTATGAGATCATAATGTCTAAAATTAATAATTTTATTCATTGAGAATTTAGTTATTATTATCCATGAGATTGATTTATTTATATTATCCATGGATACATTTCTTGGTCATGTTATAGGTTTAATGGAATATATTTTTATTTATTTTCCATTCCATATTATTTATGATTAATTTATTTGTGATATATTGCATTGTTTATAACCTTCATAGAGTATCTAATCTCACTCTTTTCATATGTTTCCATTTTCCCTAAATCTCATGATGTCTACTATGAAGGATTTGAAAGGATATGATAGATTAAATAATGATGTTCAAAATAAAATATATTTTTTGTGTTTTGTGTTTCTCAAATATAAATTATATATTTAATTATTTATCTTGTTTTCCAATACTACTAAACTATTACATCATTTGGTATGTGATCCCCTATATCCATTGGTAATGTAATAAAGTGGGTATTGACTTTAGGTTATAATAATTAGAGTTGTTTTAGCCCCACTTATCTTCACACCCTAATAATATTAGATTCGACCCAACTCAACCTAAATAACTCCCCAACACTACTAGTAACATTCTAGAGGTTCTATTTTTCTCAAAATATATCCTATCAATATCTTAATCCCTATTATAAAGGAGATCTTCCAAGGATTCAAGAAACATTCTCAATTAATTCTTTTTATTTAATTTTCATTTATTTATTCTTTTAAAAATTTCTAATATTATATAACCATATTTATATAATTTTAAAAATATCATAACTATACAAAAATATTATTATTTTTAGGGAATAATAATTTTTAACCTTCTTTTTAACCATTTTTAAAATAAAAACGTCACTTCTGTTACCTACAGACTACCACCTAAATAATCAACTTGATCGATTTTTCATAAAATTCTCAAATGAATTGTTAAGTGGGGGAATTTAATGAATAAATAATATTTTAAAAAAAATTATTAATATTATTAAAAAGTAAATGAATACCTATCTTCTTTAAATTATATGGAAAACAACAACAAAACATGTGTGTACAAGCAGACTACCGCCTCAACGAGGTAAGGTATATCATTTTTCATCTAGGATTTTATTATTTATAAAACTCAATTAAAATATAATTTAAATCATGAAAGATATTAATAATTTCATTATTATTATATAATAATTATATTATACTAAAAACCATTTTATTAACTATAATCACGCATACATTATAGCTTATTCTTTTTTGGGTTATTTTAACCCCAAATTTGAACGATGTTATAAATTTATATCGTGGATGAATATTTAAGAATAACTAGGGGTGTTATTAGACATTAAGGATAAAATTATGTTTGTATTATGTTTTTGGAAAAGTTATATTAATATATAAATTACTTTTTCTATACTACCATTGTGTTCACTGAAAATTATTGAAACAAGCTCATCACTAACATCATAGTCATGAATAACAACTTAAATAATTATGGAATGAAATTTTTAAATTATAATAAATTATAAAACATATATTCTATTACCTATAATTTTATTATAATGATGAAATTTGAATCTATAAAAAATAATTGACGCTGCTATTATGAAACTAGTACTCAACAAACAATCGATGAAAATAATATCGGATTATGATAATAAAATATAAATAATTAATATATTTATAACAAATTGTTATAAATGTTATTTATAAAATGATATAGGTATGAATAATTATTTTAAATAAGTTATTAATATTGTTATGTTTTTTATAGATGATGTTATAGAATGTTCGTCTAAGTGGGACTTATGTTAAGTGTTTTTCATAACTCAATTTCATTTGTTTGTGTTATAATGGTTATTCATTAACCTTATTATTATAATTTTATTAATTTTATCATGTGATTTTATAAAATAATAGTTTCAATTTATTTTTTATGGATTTATTATTATTTCTTAAGAAAAATTTTCTGATGAATTGTTACTTAAATGATTATGATATTAGTAAGGATGTTTCATCTCAATTTCTGTTTTTGGGTAATAGTTTATTTTTTTCCAAATTTCATGTAAATTTTGCGTATAATAATTGTTGGATATATAAGATCATGAACTATATTTTATTCATGGTTATTTAATTTCAATTTCATTCCCTCTCATTCATGTATTTTTTATTAAAACGTTTCTTAAGTTTTAAGGGGTTTTTATTGACTCCACATATTTTATGTAGTCATAATGATTATTTTTTTGCTATAGTTACTAAAGGATGTATTGTCATGTTCAATGGTGATATTATAATAAATTTTCTCTTTATTTTAAAGGTAATTACATTTATTAACTCTTTACTTCATAAAATTGTATGATATTAAGAATAATTCTCAATGTTTCCAAATGAACTCTTTTTATTCAATGTCCACATTCAATATTCCCTCTAATTTTATTATTTATTATTTTGAAATGTATATATTTTTTATTCCAGATAATATTAAAATTTCTCTTAACGATTCTAAAATGAAATATTTTTCATTCTTTTTTATAATGTGGGTTTCAATAAATGTATATTAAAATAATTAAAATGAATTTTTTTAACTTTGAAAATGTTTTTACGTTATTGATTGTACATTGTATCTTCCACTCCACATTTTCAGTGGAAAACATCTATGTATTTGTTAAGGATTAATTATTTAGATTTATTTTAAAGTGATATTTTAAAATTCTATTCATGTTACCCTCTTTAAAATTATTTTTGATTTATAATTTCTTCTCTTTACAGTAATATTAATAAATGTTCAATAAAATATCTTTTCATGGTTTCACTCACATTTTCCCATTAAAGGATATAAATCTTAAATTGTTATGTTTTATTTATCATATTTTAAATTCCTAGATTAAGTAATGTATTTTTTGGATTGAATGTTTGGTATTAGCTAATCAACTTCTCACATCGTGTTATGTGATACCATTAGAAATTAAATGACACCCATTTTCTTCTTATAGGTTTTCATGTCATATTAAATGATTAATATATTGTGGAACACATATGTATATATTATGATGTGTGTGGTCCTATATCACCCTAAAATTCATTTTTTTTAGAAGTTTATATCTCGTGATACATGTATACATGAGTGAAATTATGATTTCATACCAGGTATGAGTGTGAGTAGAGACTCACGAAGAAATGGATATAAGAAGTGAATTTTGTTGGTAATGAAAACCTATGATTATGTTTGTGAAAAATTATTTGTTATGATATGTTTCAAGTTCAAGTTTGATTTCTATTCCATATGCCTATGATTATTCTCAATGCTTCATGTTTATTATCTCATGATTTTGTACTCCTTTTCCAAGGTATATGTTTTTTCATTTCAAACTTCATACCCTTATATCATGAATTATAGACAACTCTTATTGTTCTATATTATTTATAATAATATATTTCTCCCATACTCATGTTTTTTCAAATTATTATGATCTAATATTTGATTACATGTTGATAATATTTCCCTTGCCTATCATTTGGGCTCACCAAATTCTTATGTTTATATTCCCCATGTTATGAAGATGTGTATAACTTATGAGAAGTCTATAATTGAATATATTATGGATCAGTTTTGTAGAAATGTAAAAAATTATTGTAAAATGTGTTTTTTATGTTGCTGGTTCTCAATGACATCAAACTTTCAGTTTATAGGATTTTTAGTTTATTTATGAGATGTAATGTTAGCTTATGGGAATGATGTAAAATAAAGGTATGTTTAGCATGGTCCATATCACTTTTTATTAAATACTATATCTAAAGTATGTTTTTTCACCACTAAATTAGGAAGTGCAGGTCATAGGTGAAATAATTATTATTAGATCAAGTTATAGATATTTTTAAAGGTAAAGTTATTTTTTGGGATTAGGATAAGATAAATTTAGTAAAAACCATAGGGATAAGTCTATGTATATGACAGCATCATAAAATTATGTTTAAATTTTGAGAATGCAGATTTCCTAGAAATTACAACATTTATTGGATACTATAATATGGATACAGATGTGCGAGAGATGCACCTAGCTTTAATAAAACCAAAATAGTTTGTTTGAGTATCAACTCAATCTTAACTCGGTGCATGATGACTTGGTATAAGATTGCACACCTAGCTAGTCACTCATAGGTGATATGATATAGAAATTGACATGATATTTTTGAAACATTATAAGTTATTCAAATATATTTGGTTTAGATAAAGAAAATGACCATGTAAATCCTGGGATAAACTAAAAGAGTTATAGGATGATCCAATTATATCATAATTTAAATGAAACTACCATTGGTTCAAATGAAGGTGTCATGGGAGAAGACATCTTAGTATTGAATTTAAATATTAATATAATCATTTAATATGATTTTATTGGATATTTTCAACACCATTTTTATTTTTGTATTTGGTTTAAAATAGGAGAATGAAATTTAAAATTTGAAAGGTATATCCCTAGAAACTCCTATAATTAAATATTGAAGAATATTTGGTACAAAGTTTTAAGATAAATGAAAATCATAATTTATGTTTATCATGCAGAAAATTATGAGTCACCTTTTGTTTAAGATTGAATGGTTTCTATAAAGTGGAAAATTTATTTTAAGTCTCTTACAAATCCTTTTGCTTATTTTATTAGTGAACAATAACTAAAATTTTGAGGATTCAATATGTTTATTGAAGTAGAATGTAACACCCTTAGATTTTGAAATATTTTTCTTCTCTAAATAAATATTATGATTTACATCTTGCTCGACATGAAAAAATGAACTAAAAATATTTATGACATATTAGTTTGATATTATTATGAAATTAATATAAATAATAAATCATGTTGTAAATATAATGATTTTACTCAAGTAAAATTTCTTACATTTAAATGATAAATAATTTATATGCTTTAATAATAAAAAGTATTATTTTTTCCAAAATAAATTTTTTATATTTTATATAATTTTACAAATATATAAAATTGAATTTTTTATAAAATATTATTATATATAAACAAATATATAAAAATTTATTAAATCTAAAATTGAAATGACATTATATTATAAACAATTTAAAGTGTCATTTTTTCAATAAAAACATTTTTTCGTTATATTTAATATTTACCTTCTAAAAAATAAATTTTATAATTTTATAATTTTAATTATATAAAAAATAAATTATTAAATTCCTCATGTTAAAATTATATTCGGATATTTTTTTTAATTTTTCTAAAAAAATTAATTTTTTTGATGAATAGAAAAAATATATTATTCTTATTAATACCATGCCATTTTTTGCCTTTATCATGATCTAATAATGAATTTATAGTTTTATGAAACATTTTTCATTAGCATGCATGTTTTTAAGTATTCAAAAAATTCATATATAAAAAATATTTTTAATTTAGAAAACCCATTTTGAACATTTTGAAATTGAATCAATCTTTTATTCTAAAAAATAAACTATTTTTCATGTTTTCTAATTTGTGATTTCACAAGGTAGAATTATATAATTTATTAATTTTTATTCCATAAAAATTTTATTTTTTACTAATAAACTAATTTATCTCATGTAATTCAACAAAATTCATTATTTTACTGTAAACATAATTTTTATGCTTAAAAATACACCTTATCTAAAAATTAATTTCTACACCACACATTCCCTAATGTTAAATTTATTTTTTATTTCACAAAAAAAAATTATTTGAGAAAATGTATTTTATATTTGGAATCAAATTTCAAAATTTATGTAGTGAGGAATATTTTATTTTAACTGATTAAAATTAAATTAATTAGGAAAAAGATAGTTTCCCTCGTAAAACCCAACAATGGTATATGTGAAAAATATAAGAGTAAAAGGCTTAATTATATGTTAAAACACGTTTTATAATGTATGGATGAGGATTTATCTACATTATCCCTTCCCCGACTCTATTATTTTCTATTATTGGATCCACTATAGCTTTGAATTATGACTTTAAATTTTATATTATTAAAATTAATTCCAATCTCCCTTCTAAAAGAATCCATCACCACCACACTACTCTTCACAACACATGCCTCATGGATTTGACCAAACTCTACATAAATTACTCCTTAAAAATACTAGACATTTCTTATAGTTTTGTTATATTATACCTATATTTTGTTCATTTAAAATTACTGAAACAAGCTTCTAATCAACCTAGTCATCATTAATCCTAAATAAAATACCTATAGAATGAAATTAGAATTCTATAAATCAATATAAAACATTCATTCTGGTACCTATAATGATATCATAATGATGAACTTTGAATTTTTAATCAATAATAAACATTTCCATTATGAAACTATTTTTAAATATACTATCAAAGGTAATGACATCTGATGATTAGAATATAATATAACTAATTAATATATTTGTAATAAATGGTTATAAATAAAGTTTATAAAAGTTTATAGGTATAAATAAGGATCTTAAATATGTTATTAAGATAAAAAAATTATGTAGGAGGTTAGAGAACATTGGTATAAGAAATATTTATTTTAACCTATGATTTAATAAAATTTTAATTATACAATTTAATTTATATTTAGAATTATTTATCATGAACTCGTTTTTAAGTATTATTACACCAATAATTATTATATTCACAATTTTGTTTCATTTTGATATCCTTTATTTGAGAAATGATTTATTTTATGCACCTAATTCAATTTAAATGTTATGAGTACTTTCAATTGGATATTTAATATTGTGAATTATCTTTTATTAATGGTAATTTAATTTTAATTTCAATCCAACTATTTCATGGGGTTTCTATTAAAATGTTTCTTTAGATGTAAGGGGATTTCCTTTAGTCAACTTCTTTTCTTGAGAAATAATGACTCTTTTTTTACTATAGATATTAAAGTTTGGATTTTTATGTTCTATAATGATATCAAAATGCATTTACTCCATCTTTTATAGGGAGTAACATTATGGAACTCATTTCATCATATAATTTTATAATGTTAAGAATAATTATCTTTATTTCAGAATGAGATCTTTTTATTCCATGACCATATTCAATATTACCACTAATGATCACCCTTATTATTTTGAAATACTTACATTTCTTATTTATGGAAAACATTAATTTTCACCTTTCCTATTCTAAAATCAAATATTTATCTCACTCATTATAATGTGGGTTTCAAATAAAGGTATTTTCAAAATATTGAAAAGTATTTTTAAAATTTTTAAAAGGTTATTCCTTTATTGAATATACACTTTATCTTCTACTCTATATTTCCTATAGAAACCATTATATATTTTTCAAGGATCCATTATTTTGATTTCATTTAAAGTGTTGTTTTAAGATGGAATTCATGTTACCCTATTGAAAATGATTTTTGATTCATAATTTCATCTCTTTAAAAAAAATTAAGAAATATTTTATAAAACGTACATTCATGGGTTCACTTAAGTTTCCTATTTAAAAGATCTAACTCTTATGAAGGTCTGTTTTATGTAACACCCTTTATATTCCTTGTTAAATACTCTTTTTGTGTGATAGAAATTTTTGTATCAACTGATGAAATTTTTATATCATGTTATATGATTCCATTTCGAAATGATATGAGAACCATTTTATTACTATGAGGTTTCATGATATATTGAATTATTCATATCCTACTGCAGACAAATGTATGGATGATGATGAGTGTCATCTTATATCACACTCTAATTCATTAGTTAGAAGTTTAAATCTCATGATACATGTATATGTGAGTGAAACTAATTTTTCACTCAATGTGTGAGTATGATTAATAAATCATGAAGGCTTGGGTTCAGGTAGTTAATCATGATGATGATGCCATGTACTTATGTTTCTATCAAATATCTTTTTTTATTCTTTGTTTCAAGGGAATGTTACATTTCCATTCCATATTCCTATTATTATTCTCCATGGATCATGTTTATTATACATTGATTTCAAACTATTATTCCACGGTTTATGTTTGTTCATTTGAGATGACATGTCCATATAGCTTGAATTATGGACAAGTCTTATTGTTCCATGTTCTTTTTAATTATAATTTTCTCCCCTAATCATGTTTTATCATATAATAATGATCTAACCCTTGATGAAATGTCTATAGGTTTTCCATTAATGAGTAGTTGAGCTCGACCATTACATATGTTACCATCCCCCATGTTATGAAGATGAGTATAACTTATTATATGTCTCAAAGTGAGTATAGAGTGGCTCAATTTTTGAGAAAGGTTCAAAAGTGATATAAAATAAGTGTGTTATCTATATAGTTATCAAAGACATGACGCCTTCAGTTCATGGGATTATGGGTTTATTTGTTAGATGGGATTTTTAAATTAGTAAAATGATGTAAAATAAATATATTTTTTCCTTGGTTTATCTCACATGGTAGTAAGTACTATGTATAAAATATGTTTTTTAGCACCATATATAGAATTTTTAGCCTATGAATCCCCTTCCTATGAGATGTCAAATAAAATTGATGATGTGATCTATGTTTTCTAGTACATAGGGTCCTTGTTCCACTTTATTTTTGTTTACTACATTTCTTCACCTTTCTCATCACATTTCTCCAGAGGTGGTTTCAAATCCACCTCACCCATTGATTCACCTGGAGTATCCATATCATTTTAAAGGGGCCCATTCCTCAACTTCATGAATTATAAAATTTATATTCTCTCTTAATATTTTCAATTTACACTTTATGTCTTTATATATAAATCACCCCTCACTTCCTATGATCTAGAGAACTCTAGATCAAATTAGATTCACCAATACTTCAACTAGTCTCGAGGATAAGGGTTGGGTGTTGTTAAAATTTTATGACCAAGAATATTTCTATCACTATTAGGGTAAGACATCCTGAAAAATCTATGGTCACATTATACAAGTGTTTTTATCATCATTCCAATCAAAGGGGTTTGATTATTTAGCGCTACCAATTCCAGTATCCTTAGAATGATTTATGATCTATCTTTTCCTCTTTTAATCTTAATGAATATTGTGAGTACTCTAGGTTCTACAAAAAATGACTCTTATACTTCCTTCCAGACATGCTTGTCAGTAGCCTAATATTGCCTCATGGTTGATTTATATGTGGCTATGCCTAAATAGGTGTAGATCTATAATAGTAGAGATTGATTATTTTAATCAGTAGTTTTTAAGGATATTCTATTATTTTAAATAATGTGTAGATGTGAGGGTGACATGGTGTATTCCTATCATCAACTAGATCTTGTTTGGAAATCTAAATCAAATGATGGTGAGAGGTATTTTAGGCCCTTAATCCTGGACCCATAAATAAATACACTTTCATTAAATATGGGTTTGTATACCGAGTGATAGGAACAAAAATAATCATGTCTCTATTTTATATCATTAACATACGTCAAATTTTATATATCACAAATAATAACACCACCCTAGGAACTAGGGGTTTATTCTATTTGAGTATAAACTAAAAAATATACTTATTTTATGATACTTGTGAACATTTATATATAATTGAGCCACACTGTAATACAATTCAAACTTCTCATAATATATAATCATCTTCATAACCTATATAGTGGAAATGTATGAAGTGCTTTCACACAAATTATAATTAATGGAAAACTTATCAAAATTTCATCTACAACTAGATCATAATAATATGAGAAAACATGATTTGGGGAGATGTATCTTATGAGAAACAACATAAAATGATAAGAGTTATCCATAGTTTTGGATATAAGGATGTGTAATTTCAAATGAACAAACATATAACATAGAAAATATTTAATGGTATATTCCTTTTCATCCCATTACATTACATGTTTAGAAGTTATATGTGTTTAAAGGGGGATCAAGGATGGTTATGTAGAGGATAGATCTGTTGTTATGGTGTAGTATGTGGTTCACAATGTGAGAGGGGAATTCACATTGTGAGTTTATGATTCACTTCTAGTGTGTCTCTTGATTCATGGATTGTGTTAAAAGTGATGAGTTCTATGCAGGATGAAATCATGAGATGAAATTTTAATTCATTATGTAAATTAAATCAAGTTGAGATTCCATGAAATTTTTGGAAAATCCAAGTTTGAGTTTTGAAGAATTCATAGCATAAATCAGATTCATGGATTAAATTGTTTTGTTGCACAAAGCTTCACATTGTGAATAAGTAATTTACAAAATTAATGAGGTGATTTTAAACCTATTTAAAAATAAAGATTTTGTTGAAACCACTCATTCATCTCTCATTCTTCTCAATTTTTGTAAAACCCCTAGGTATCCTTAGGGGATATGCTATCCCATTTCTTTATGTTTTGATCCTTAGGTTATGGAGGTTTATCGTTGGTAATCTGAAGTGATTTATCTTATTTATCCCTCTATTTCCTACTGATATTATTTTAAGGATTTAGTGTAGTGATGTTTTTCTGGTTCAAGAAATAATTGGGATATGTTTTGATGATCACTTATTGTGTTCCCAATTGATTTGAGGTTTTACTTTATGGTTGTGGTTTCCATGTTTTTTCCCCATTCCCTTATTTTGCGTAGTGAATTAGAAACATTATTTGAGGAAGGGGATTATCATATTCTCCATGTTTTAATACATGTATTGATATTTTATTCTCTTTACTTTCATTGGGTGGATAATAATTGTTTTATTAGTAAATATAATGAATAGTAAAAATCTTAAATTTTTTAGTATGGGAAAAAATTGCACGTCTATATCTCTTTGATGATATTACATATGATATTATGTATTTTTACATCCATTAAAAAAAATCATATTTGTTGGGTCCCTGGTTGTGATGTATAAAATATATGTGTGACCCTTTCTGTGTTGAATTTTTATATCACCCGAAATGAAGAGGCTAAGAACATATATTTAGATAATGAATTTTTTACCAATTAAAATATAGTTTTTATGATAATACCCATGATAAATAAATAAATTGATGTAATTTTATCCCTTGAACATGATTTTTGGAATCCTGGATGTGATACTATGTGTGGTTATTATTTTTGTGTTTCCATGGGTGATGCAGACTATTGGTTATTAATGTTGGTGACTCGATGGCTTATAAAATAGTTGGGGAAAAATGATATGGTATTAGCATGGGATATAAAGTGTCCATTTGTTTTTTGGTTGTGTGGTGTGATGGTTGAGACTGGTTCTTGTGTAAGTGAGAATGAAATACTAATGAGTTTTTTGTTGATGGTTTTTGTGGGATGGAAAATCTTTTGTGTGGTGTAACATATTTAGTTTACCGATTATCTATGGAATAAATTTTAATGCTAAAAAATAAATAACATGGTACAATAATTAAAAACAAATTGGTTGGACTTTTCATGTGGTAATTTGATTAAATAATCTTAATTGTAAATGAATGGGTTTAATTGGATTTATGTTGTGTTTTTCTTTCATGATGCATTTATATAGAACTATGTGTAGTGGTGGTTATGTGGAGTAAACAAGTGTGATAGTTCTGGAACCATATGTTTGGTATTGTGTGCCATCTATCTATAATGTTTTTCTGTTTTTATTTATTCTACCCACCCATGTTGTATTACCTTACCAATTCCCAAAGGTTTTAGGTTCCAGGTGTTTTCCCTAATATTTAGGATGGAGGGGATATAGATGGATGGATACCCCCTCATCCCTGCTCTTCCTTCCTCAATGAAGATACGGGTTAGTGTTACCCAGTAGTGATGAGTATGTGTCATGTCTTGGGGGTCATGAATTGCGTGATAACAGTATGTGGTTGATGTAATTCACATTCATAATACCCTACTTCATTGGTTATATGATGTCCAAGAGATCTTTGGGTGATATGTGATATGATTAGGTTGTGATGTGATTATGACTGATGCTAGCATTGGATGCCTAACCTTACAAGGGTGGGTTAGGTATAGATGCTTCCTGGTCCATATCAGATATGGTGGGTTATATGATGGCCTATTTATGGAAGGTATGGGAGCACAGGATGTTCTAGGTTGGGCCCTGAGAGTAGAAAATTAGTCGGTAAGTGGCATCAGGGAACCATTGTTATGTTTTTGATACTATGTTACTATATTGGATGCATGATTTCGTGAGATAGTCATAGTGAGGCTAGGATTCATTAGTTTACCAATTTTGGTGATTTTTGGCTATGTTATTTACTCACTTGAACATTATTATTATCTTTTCATATGTGCATTAGAGACTTTGGGTGTGATCCTACTAAGTATAATTGTTACTCTCTCCCTATGTATATAATGTTTTTTCAATTTTAATGGAGGACCTTAGGGACTGAGCATGACAATACTAGATTGTGATGTTGATCTTATGTGGAGTTGTTGTTATAGGGATTATCATTTTGTATTTTCATGGAGGATTGTATTCATATCTATTGATTTTTTTCCTGGATTATGGGACAGTTTTTCTTTTACTTTTATATTATATGTTGGATTTTATTGGATTATGTTTATCTTATAACTTGGTCCTATTTGTTATGAATGGTATTGCCTTCCCCTTATGAGATTTTTATACCCTTATTTATTGTATCCATTCCAGGGCCTACTAAAGGTTAGACTTAGGTATCATTATCTATCTTCATTCATTTCCAGCATATGAGGGGTAACATTGGATTGATGGGATCGTGAAAGAGTTTTATTAAAGGTTTCAGTTTAGAGATAGGATGAATTTTGGAGTTAGGCACTGTGAGGATTGTATGGGTTGGTGGGGAAATAGTACTATTTGATATGGTGTGTGACACTTTCCCTGGATACTAGTTGGGAAAAGATATTTTAGGGACCTTCATAATCTGATGTAAGGACTTTAAGTTTATTGAATAGTCAAATAAGGTTGACCTATTTGTTGTATAGGGAACTAGGATGGGTACATGAATCATGATTTATTATATTAACATTTTAATTGCATGATTGTTGGAAGTAAATTAAATTATTGAATTAATAAAAAAACAAAACAAAATTACATGCTATTGTGATTAGGGTTTCTTCTTACATTTTTGGAATGGCTCTTGGTCATCGTCAACAAGTATCTTAGGAAGTTTATTTTTAGAAGGTTGATATGATTGATTATCAGAGGATAAAGCTAATATATTAGGATGAGGAATGGTATATGGATTTACATTACATTCAACATAAGGGTTTGGTGAAGTTTGATGGAAACGTCTCTAGTTTGGAGATATAATGTTGGCTGGAGGATCTTGAGATTTCCTTTGGTCTGATTCAAGTTCGAGCTGAGTTCTATGTACTCTTTGTATTCATTAAAATGTGAGGAGATGCATTTTTGTAGTGGAAATTATTTCTTGGAGACCTAAATTTGGAATACGTCTTTTGGACAAACATTTATAAGGAGATCCATTCGAAATTGTTATCATTGATGAAAATGGGAGTGAAGTGGAAGAAGATTCTCTCCCTTTAACAAGGGATCGTGAGTGTAAAGGAGATCATGACCAAGTTAAATGAACTCTCGCACTTTTATTTAGATGACATTCTAGATGAGGAGTCTAGATTATTTCATCTGGAGAAGGATTTATACCCAGTGATCAGGTATGCAATCACCAGGTTACCGCTTTCAATGTACCTAAAGGTGCAGAAGAAGGAAAAGGTTATCGACAAGATTTTTTCTCTATGAGGTGAGCCAAAATAGGGTGTCTAGAAATTTTCCACACGAAGTATAGCTTCAAGTAGTGTTTTTTAGATGTTAAGGTAGTTTTAGTTTTAACTAATGGGTAATCGACTGGACCAGATCCTTTCCAATCCTTCTGGGGAATTTGGATTCCGAGAATCTAATGGGGGCTTCCTATTTTCATGATATGATTGCAGTAGACATGGTGACCACTATGTTATATGTCTCACCAATCACGGAGGCCACTTTTAGATGGTTATCCAGACCCATTTTTGATAGTAGTAGAAGTTTCATCTTGGGATGTTTCAATAGTAGGACCACCAACACTTGTCTAACAACTGAAGGAAGATGATGATGGCTGGTTAAAACCTTATTGTTTGATCGTAAGAGTATATTATGGATACATGCGGGGGTGAATTTTAGTTTAAAAAATCAAAATAACAAATAACCCAAAACCTATTTTTTATAATTTTCAGACTTATCAGTTTTCCAGAAGTTTCCTAATAAATCAGAGTTATTAATCAGGTTCACAGACAGTCTGATAAATCAGATATTGAAAAGATTTAGTTAAATAAACATTCAAATATAAATTCAATAGTGGAATATTAAAATTTATAGATTGAATAATATGAAATATTATAATAAAGTAATAATTATTTAAATAACTTATAAAATATATTCTATTATTTAAAATTAATATTTAAGGAAGTAATAAATCATGAATTAAGATATTCAAGGTTTTCAACCTAACTATAAGGTATATCTTTCCGCATCAAGAAATCACTATATAAGAATATTAGAATATATATTTCATTATTAAACATGATACCCTATGATATGAATATTGGTTTCAGCTTTTCTTTCAATTCCCCAGAATCCCTTGATCAACCTACTCGGTATCACCAATCTTTCTATCCCCAAAGGTCATAAAACTATTCCTCAATCGGAACAATATAATACAAAATAAAACTGTTCTAAGAGTTTTAAAATTCCTTGCTCAAAATACTTAAAACAATAACTCTCAGAAATATTACATAGCATAATAATAAGATGTTTGGGAAGAGTGATCATTAGGCATGTTGAGTTGAAAATGCATCACCTCCCCACTCTTTGAATTGTATCCTATTTATATGCATCCCTCCAATGATCATATTTCCATTAATCTCGAAGATGGTTGGACTAATATGTTCTTCACTTGAAATCTCAACAAAATATCTCCATCATATTTCATTTTTATATCACTATTAAAATGTTGAAATAAATTTTTTCTAATAGAAATAATTAAAACACATTGAATATAAACATTTGACAGTATAAGGTACAATACTATTGTTAATTTGATGAACTACACTACAGTTAGTCTGAGGGATTTGAACTAAGGTTATTTCTATGGATATTAATTCAATTAGTCATATGGATAGAACATTATTCAATCTGATGCACAAGACACTTGTTCTTCTAGGGGAATGGGATCTCAGTTAGTACAATGTATCATAATAAAGAATATAAAGTTTTTATTTGATTAGTTAGAAACTATTTATATATTCAATAGAAAAGGATGTTTTCTAAAAAAATCTAAATGCATAGGACATACATATTTATAAAAATAATGTTTTAATAAAGTGTTTATAATTTTCAAAAATATAGAAAGGAAAATTATAATGTATAAACATTCAACCCAATAATATCCATCTTTTTTAAAAACATAATACACAATGCTTAAAATGAAAAGTTATTAACTTTGAAAGACTTGAAATCATTAATACATTTAATAACATCAAAGAAAATATACATATGAAATATCTCCCCTATTGGAATCACCTATTTTGATAATCTCAATTATGATTAATTATGTTTTGATAATCCCAAATTATGTTTATTGATTAAACTTTTCATTACATTAGTTACTGTTTATGTTCTTAATTTCAAAATATAAATATTGTTGAATATTTTCAAATGATATATATTTCATTCAAGAACATTCCATTAATCAAATGTAAATTTACTTTTTAATGTTTTATCCTAACATAATCTATGGATAGTATTCATAAACAATCAAATAACTACCGATACAAAAAGGTTACCGGTATGCAGATGGGCTACCGATACAGAAAGGTCACTGGTATGGAGACAGTTACCGTTACACCTGAGACACCGATAGAGTAAGTCTACTGGTATGCACAAGTGGACTGATACAGAGTGACAACTACTATTATAAAGTCTATCATTACAAGCTCACCGGTATGGGTCACTAGTATATAAGACTACCGCTACTGAGATCTACCACTAAAGGAATTCACCACTACATATAGTCACCGGTACTTGGAGCTACCGCCAGAAGGAGCTACTGCTACATACAGTTACCGTTACAGAGACCACCAGACACCCAACACTGTTTCATTTCTTTAAATTTGTTTATTTTAATCAATGGTTATATTTGGATAATTTAATGAATCTGCTATTAATTATTGATAGTTTTTGGAATTTCAGGAACCTTACCTCATAAAAATCATTCCTATTACAGGAGATCAAGAAACATAAAAGGGAACCTCGAGCTACTGGAGAACTAGTCTTCCAATGCACATACGGAACAAGTTTCTGGATATACATGAGGACATACATATAGAGAATATGAAGGAAGAACACATTCTAAACCAATAGAACCTGAACATTCAAGGAGTGAAGAGCTTCAATAACTACACCTAAACTCAAGCTAATAATGTCGATCAAGCTGAACTTAGAAGTCAAAGAAAAAACAACACTCTGTTTTGTTTTGACAAAAACCTAAGAAGGACTCAGAGAAAATTTTGATCAACACAAGGAGTCTAGAGATTCACTGAAAACACATAGAGCATTATAAACTCATATTTATTTGATTAAATCTATTATGTTTCATTTATTTACATTCTGAGCAGTGTGTGTGCTCTGTATTTTAAGAACACACTATCTCATGTGCTGAACTGGAGGATTTCTAAATCCTCACTCAATCTTTCCCTTATACTCTTTTATCCCACTGTGGATAGTGGTAGAGGTCAAGTGCGAATTGGACATCATGTGTACTATTGTTTAGTTTTCATGCGTAGAACTGTGGTAGAGGTATGAGGACTTGGACCATCTGTGCACTGTTGTAAAACCCTGATCCATGGTGTGGATCATAGTTTATATAAAACTGTTTTGAGAGGACTAAGTCTCTTCTTGAGACTGAACCTCTTGTTTAAAACTGCTGTGCATTTTTATTTTAGTTAAAACTATTTTGAATATTTTGCTGCTAAGTACTTCAAATATATATCTATTTTAAAGTTACTCTGATAGTTTTACTATAAATTTTTTGTATTTATTGTAAACAAGTAGGTTAGTTTCAAAAGCTAATCTAATATTCAGATTAGATTAACTGAGAACTAATCAATCTCTTGAGAACCTAAATGAACCTTTTCTATATTACAAATTCACTATAGTTTAGCTTTTCAATTAAATTGGGGGATTTTAATAGAAATCTTTTAAATCATAAATTTTTAATAGGAACTCAATTCACCCCCCTCTTGAGTATTCCTCTCCGACCAACCACCCTTTTTCTTATATTAACTCTCCCTTCCTTGATAATTTTCTTTTTTCTCAAAATTATTTATCTCATAGGAAACTTTATTACTTTGGAAGAATAAGAAAATAAAATCTTCCTTATTAAATTCTATCCCTCAATAATTTTTCTCTCGTTAATGATTTATCCCCTCTAAATAACTTCTCCTCCTTTGATAATTTATCCCCATTTGTAGTTTTCAATAAAGAATAGGTAAAGTAACATATTTTCTTAAAATGTTTTAATGTATAATAAGAAACAATTGTGTTTGAATAATTATTCAATTAAGATAAAAAGGCAAGAAAATTCATCCAAATATCATTGGAATGTATTCAAAAAAGAAATATATTTGGATAATAAATTATTCAAAATAGATATCATTCAAAATGTTTGATGATTATAAATACATAAAAATTTTAGATAAAAATAATTATTTTTTATATAGAATCATAAATATTTATTTTATATTTCTAAAATCCTCCTTGTCCTTCTCATGTTCTGATATTGTAGACTCATTATTTTCGGTCTTCTCTTCAATGATTGGGAACTTCTAATTCTTTTCTTTTAAAGAAACTTTCCATCCATCAAGAATTGTATTTTTGTTTTATTCTTTCGTCCAATTGAAGTATTGTTCAAAATATAAAATTTTATAATTATCATCATTCAACTTATGAATCTCGTCATTGAGTTCATAGATTTATGTATTTTAAGGGTTATACATATCATTAAACTGGTCTATAAACTTCAACCTATTAGAGAAATATCATGATAACTTCTAAATAGAATTAGTTATATAAGAATATAATTTCTTAACATCCACAAGTTTTTCATCATATTCTTTTAAATCTTGGACTACTTGTCTAATCCATTTTTCTATCTAATTAAAAATAATTTTATGTCCCTTTGATTTATCTTTGAAACACATAATCTCAGCCTCATTTTAATCAAATTATTTAGTCAAAAATTTCAATGATTTTAATTTCTCATTAAAAAAATTCTAGATCTATATTATGTAAGATTCAATGTTTAGTAGACAAGGCACTAAATCTATGATATATTTTAGTCTTTGAAAAATATAACCAATCCTCTTCTGAGATTCAATGATTGATGTATCTGATGAATCTAATAAAGCTTCTAAAATATGTTGGTGATATGGTCCAATGTTTTTCTTTTATTTTCCTTTTACATTTTAATCATATGAAGCATTCATCACATCAACCTCCCAATCATTATCTACCTTGTATGATAATTTTTTATGGGAATGTTGTGCTTCTTCTTCTTCATGTGATGATAATTGTTTATTCACAAAAAACATCTAAAACTAGATTTTTATCTGACTGAGTTGATAAAGATGTAGAAGATGAATATGACACTAAATATATTTCTTCTTATTTTTCTTCTTCCTATTTTTATTCATCTTATTATTATTATTTTTCTTGTTCTTCTTTTAACTCTTTTTCTAACGGCCTCATAGTTATTAAAACACCCATTAGCTACTTCTTAAATAGTTTTTGAACTGATTGATCGACTGGCCCTTCAAATTGAGTTTTAATTTCAACTTATTTATCATTTCCCTTATCAAAAACAACTATAACAATTAATGTATAGAATATTTTAAAATATTTTGGTGCTGATGGATTTGGAATATTTTGATTGG
This sequence comes from Viscum album, assembly GCA_963277665.1. Lineage (NCBI taxonomy): Eukaryota > Viridiplantae > Streptophyta > Magnoliopsida > Santalales > Viscaceae > Viscum > Viscum album. The sequence continues at coordinate 677,553,770 of OY728159.1, read as the reverse complement.
TAACATAAAGTGTTCTAGAACTAGGAACTGGTTGAGTTACTAATAATAGTGAAATTGATCAAGGATGATTTGTTTACTATTACTTTACACCTTTAATCAAATTTTCCATAATCATTTATTTAGAAAGTATTTTCATATTATTTTTCTTCTTCTATTACTATTTTATTGGGCCATTTATTTTTTTCTTCAAGTCTAAGGCTTCAACTTTATCAAGTATGAAACTTGGATCTACAAGATTTCGTTAAGCCTTTTGTGCCATTAACTTCTTTAAATCCTCATCGAACTTGGATTTTTGTTTCTTTTGAATCTTAGGAGGTGAGGATTTTTCTTTCCTCTTCTATTTAGCTGATTATTTCTATTTAACTACTTCAGTATTGGATGCTGCCTTGTCCAATCATTATACAAAATTTTTTAGTTTCAAATTGAAACCCAACTTCATTCTTGTCACGATTTCTTCTATAATTAGAGAAAACATTTCTTGAACTAAATAATAATGAATATTTATTTTAAATACATCCATTCAATTAACCATCATTTTATTTACAAACTATAGAAAATTAAGAGTTCTGGATTTCATATTGGTTTTCTCAATAGCCTCAATAAAAATGAACTCTAAATTAATAATCTTAATCTTCCTCATATTTCTAAGTAAATTGAAAAAAATATCAAGACCTTTCAAGGTATCCCTATATACTCTTCTTAGAATAATATATCCTTTCATCTATAAAGTAACTACTCTCATGTTTGGGGGAGATGAAATACTTTTATAACCATTTCAAAAGATTAAAATAATGGAGTTTTGGATTTCAAATTTTCAAACATTCGAAGCTTCTTTAGAAGCTTATGAGATGGAAGGTAAGCCTCACCGTACAATATAACTTCGAATAAATCAACCACTTGATGAATAGTTATTTTTCAACTTTCACCAAAAATATCAAAAACAATATCATAGAAATCATATTGAACACTAAATTTTACCACAGAATGTAATTTTATTATAATTTTTGGATAATGTAATTCAAAATCAACTTTTCCAACATAAATTTTTTCCCATCCTTGAAATATTATAACTCTTTTAAAAAGAGAGTGATGTCTATAATACTATGTTTTATTGAACAATATTTCCTTTACAACTTCTATCTCACTGAAATATTCACCAGACTCCATTATACTAAAACTAATGTTGAGGAATAGAGTTAACAAACAAATTAGACGAATGCCAAAATTTTCAGACTAAGAAATAAAAGGAGAGTCATGGGTCAACATCCACTTATGATAATCAATGTTGGATAGGGTGACAAAATCCTTTATATATAGGCTTGGGGAGTTACAATTCATATTCCATATATCTAAATGCTTGTATTAAAACCATATTTTTATTTTATAGTTTAGATTCATCCTCAAATGAATTAATAAATATTATAAACACATTATGTTTTTTAAAAAAAATTGTTCATCAGACAAAATTATTGTTTGTTTTCATAAACACTAATATTTGTAACTAATTAAAAGTTTGTAAAAAGTAAATAATATGTAAAATAAAACTGGAAAATAAATTTCTAATTTCAAAAAACTATATATTATAAGAATACATCTTAGTGCGAAAATTAATTTTCAAAATGAAAGTTTTATTTGGTAACATGTAATTATTGGTTTTTTTAAAATTAATGGATTATGATAATATTTTTAATAGAAATATAATCCAAAAAAATATTATGAATTTATTATTCCAAAAGAAATTGAAAAAAATTTCATTCTAAAAACATTTAGAAACTAAGAAAAAAAATTAGGAAAACTAAAAATTTTAAAAAAGAAAAAGTTTTTTTATAAAACCAAAAAAAATGTACTCCACCTTTTAAAAGAACTTATTTAATTTAAGTATATTGATAAAAATGAATTACATATGAATGATCATTTAATATTGACCATTGCAAACATATTGTTAATATATTCAAATCTATCAAAACAAAGAGATTTAGTAAAACTATCTGTAAGTTTTTCTTGTATTATTGTGAATATTAAAATGAAATCTATTTTTTGTGTGTGATATCAAAGTAAATTCTTCCTTATATCTATTTCATTTGATTTAGGTTGATGTTATGGGTTTTTACTTAAAGAAATATCACTTGTGTTATCACACAATATTTTAGTTTTACTAAAACTCATACCATAGTTAGTGAGTGTGTATTTAATCAACAACACTTGAGTATAACAACTTCCATCTTCCAGATATTCAGATTTAGTAGTGGAATGTGCGACCGGGTGTTGTTTCTTACAAAACCAAAAAACTAAAACTTCTCCTAAAAACTGAAAATATTTTTAATCTCTTTTTCTATCCATTATACATCCACTAAAACCTGCTCTTGAAAAAAATTTAATTCAAAATCATTTATAGAAGAGTAAAATAATCTTAAATCTATATTTCCATTAATCTAATGAATTTTTTTAATTATTCAATATATGACTCATTTAGATTTTCTAGATATATTTCACATAGGAATATTGAAAACAAAAAATCTGAATGACTAGAGGTTAAGTAATGTAAACATCCAATCATTCCTCTAAAGATCATTTTATCATCTAGTTTCCTAGGATCATCAATATCCAATGTATTTGTGGCTTATATGGGAGTAATAATACTTTTATTATTGTCATATCTGAATTTTTTAAGAATACATTTTATATAATTTTGATGAGATAAAAAATTTCATTGTAGCTTTTGAGAAATTTGAAAACCTAGAAAAAACGTAAGTTCTATCATCATGCTCATTTCAAAATCAGACACCATTAGATCCTAAAAGGAATAAATTATATATTTTTGTATTGAACCAAATATAATTTCCTAGACATAAGTTTTCTCAATGATAATGTTTTTAGAAAAATATTTTATAAAAATAGTTTGATATGAATCTCCATCAACAAAGTTGTTTTGTAAAAAAATCTAGTTAACCTATCATACTGAGTTATAGGGGCTTTCTTAAGTCTATAAAGTTCATTAATAAGTTTAAAAAAATGGTTTGTATGTTTTTTATTTTCAAATATTGAATTTTTACTACTAAATGTTCCTTATTATAATATCTGTTATAGAGTTCACACTTCACATCCATTGGAAACAATTTCATATTGAATAATGTTGCATATGATATATGTATAAATATTTGTTCAATTAATTCTTACATAGAATAAGTTTCTTCATAGTTCATGGCCTATTGTTTATTATATTATTTAGAAACAAATCTATCTTTATTTCTAACTATTATTCTGTTTTAATCTTATTTTTTATGAAAACTGATTTTACACCAATTATAGAAGTGTCTTTAGGTTGTTTAACTAAGTCACAAACTCAATTCCTATCAAAATCATTGAGTTCATATTGCATGGATTTATCCAATCCCCATCCCATAAAACCGCATCAGCAGTCTTGGATTTGAAGTGAGATAATAATTCAAAATTTTCAATTTAATTTATCAAAGAACATCTAGTTATAACTAGTTGATATATATCACCAATAATGTTATCACTAGTATGATTCCTTTGGAACAACTAATTTCTTGGGTATAATGATGTTTATTCTTCAGAAACTTGTTAAAATTAATCATTAGGTAAAATTTTAGGAATTTATTCTTCCATTTTTCTCTCATGATAAAAACTTACTAACATAGGCTGAAAATCAGTTTCAAAAATAACATCTTATGAAGTTGTTTGAGGTTTTTTGAAAACAAAAGGATCGATTCCATCAAATTTAACATAACTATTCACTAAATAGTATATTTTTTTATTAAAAACATTAAAATCCTTAATATTTGTATAATTACCTAAAAATAAGAATTCATCTAATTTTGGATATGTAAACTATATTTATTATTCAAAATAAATACCTTACATCCAAAAACATTGAAGTGATAAAGTTTTTGTTTCCTTTTAGTCCCAAACTCATAAATATTTCTATTAATAAAAGTACTTATTAAAATCATTTTATAGTATAATAGGAATTACTAACTGCATCATCCCCAAAATGATTAAAAACTGATAATTCACTCATCATGGTCCTAGTTTTCTTCTATATAATTCTATTTATCCTTTTAACAATACCATTTTTCTATGGAGTTCCTAGTGGTGAAAAGTTGGGTATAATACCTCTTTTACTATAAAAATTTTCAAAATCATAATTTAAAAATTCACCACCACGACCACTATAAATAATTATCAAGGTGTGTGTTTTCTCATTTTTATCTTGGGCTATAAAAGTTTTAAAAAATGATTTAGACTTCTTTTTCTAGAAAATAGACAAAATTATATCTACTGTAATAAGGAACTAAAACATATACAGAGTATTTTCCACTGATACGTCTAGTTTTTTTAAGAGCGAACAAGTCCATGTGCAATAAATATAAAACATAATAACTTAATACTTCATAAATAGATTTAAAACTTGAATTTTTTTTCTTTACAAATATAAAAGGATCATAGACTTTTGAAGTATCAAACCTAAGTTATGGTAGATCCTTAACTAGTCCATTCTTAGAAAACTTAACTCAATTTATAACATTATAATGTCCTAATATTCTATTTCATAACCAATATTGGTCTTCCATTTCACTAAGGTAAGGTAGATCTTAGCTTTTAAGGTCTTCTATGTTTAGAGTGTAAACATTCTCAAATATATTTTTAGAATGAATAAACTCATATTTAGAACTTTGAGCTATAGATTTTTCATTCCTGATGTTCACAACATATCCCTCACCGCATAATTGGATTATTATAATAATGTTTTTCTTAATTCCTATAAAAAATAAAATATTTTAAATTAATGATCTTATAAGAAACACAATGTTACCTGTTTTGATAATTTCTCCTTGAGAATTGTCTCCAAAGCATGGTTTACCACATTTTATCTTAATGATGTTCTTAAAGAATTATTTATTTCTAGTAATGTTTCTTGAGAAACCACTATACATGTACCAAATAATTATTTTGTTGGTATATTCCTCATTTTCTTGAAAACGAAAACATTATCACTTTCAAACCCAAACCTTCTTGGGTATTGTATTATCAGAAAGTAAGATTTTCGGATTCAAAATTTTTATAACTATTCTATGATTAAAAATTGTAAATTAAATTGAAATAAAAATCTTTATGAAATCATATGGATTGAAATTTATTTTAATAAAATTTACTCTTCAAGTACCTACCACTTTAACACTTAGAGAAAATGGATCACTTTTCAAAAAAGTGGTTATTATTAAAAAAAGTTTTCTATTAATAAAACACATTCCAAAAACATATCCAGGAGGTATAATTATATTATACATCTTATAAAAGATTTCATTTCCATTGGAAAACATAGGAAAAACTTTTTTCAAACTAGAAATTTCATAATTTAATTTTACAGCTATATTTTTATCCTTAGTAGAAGTTGTATTCAAACTATGTTTTTCTATATAATTTAGAAAAATATTTTTCTCAAAATTATATTTCACTATTTTATTACAAATATCATATTTCATAAAATTATACTTCCTTAATCCTTTATAATGATCTTATATCTTAGTACTTAAAGTATAAATTCATGAATTTTTTTCACATGTTTTTCTTGAGAAACTTCATGTTTTTTAAAAATATTACAGTTTTTATATTCTAGTAATTTTTTAAATATAGAAACTTCTTTAATACAGGGTAAATTGTTATTCTCATATATTGAAGAATATTATTCCTCAGATGATGGTGACATATTATCATCTTTACTATCATGATAATCCACAATTAATCTAAGATTTGTAAGAGATTAATATGTTACCTTAGCTATGAATCATTTGTTAACCTTTAGAATTTATTCTTAGAATTTGATTGTATTCTAACCTAAATATTCAATAAATGATTAATTATCAAACAAACTATCTCCTCCACTAAAACTCCAAGTCTCTAAATATTTCATACTCTTATTTATTTTATTCTCATAGTGATTTATGGAATTCCTATCAGAATTTATTTCCTTCTTATACATTATTTTTAGCTTTAGAAAATATGGTCTAATATGTCCATCTTTCATACATTCATAACATATGAATTTTGAAGAATCCTTTTATCACCTTAATACTTGTGATTTTTCTTATATATATATTGAAAATCCTTTTTCTAAATATCTTTTTTATCCTTCTTACAAGATTAGATAATTCATTTTTATACTATTCATATGAACTATGGTCTGACTCAACTACACTTCTTATTTGAATAATTTAAAATATTCTCATCATATTGAAATTTACTTGGAATTTTTGATGTAGTTACATAATAATATCCTCCATTCTTATTTTTAAAATTTTCTACATCTCGTTTTAATCTTCTCTTATATCATATAATGGTTCCAATCAAATCATCAATATTAAGATGAATAATTATTCTTATAACATCCATAGTAATTTTATTATTCCCATTCTCCAGGAATTATATCAATAATATTTTCCCCTAAGATTTCATCTGTAAGATCCACTACACCAAGAGATTGTAAAATTTTTACAATGATAATAAATATTTGATTCAGGTTTGCTATAGTTTCTCTAGGTATAAAATGACAAGTTTAAAAATCAACTCATAGAATTCATCTTTTATTTTCAATGAATTTTTAAGTTCCAAAGTGATTTACCTCCAAATTTTTTCATATGTTATTTTCATCTTCACATGAAGATATATAACTATAAATTTTTTGAGCCATATAACAAAATAGAGTGTTCATTACTCTATAATTAAACTGATATTCTAGTATTTCCAGATTTTTAAAAGCAATAATATATTTCTCTAAAGTATTATAATTACCAGTTAACATCAAAAAATTATCAATAAAAGTATTAATAACAAACTATTTCATCATATCTCTCCAATATTCATAGTCATCATCAATAATGATTGGTGGTTTTCTAAGATTAAGCATCTCAGTAGTACAAACATTTAATCATGTCATATTATAGAAATAGAAACTCTTTATAAAATACATTTCAGAGTAATAATTGTTTATAAAAATAGTTTACAAAAAAACATTAATAACATTCAGTACATAAGGAGAGTAAAAAAAATATAACATGTACGGCAGTAGTACCAACTATGATACCAATTGATAGATCGCAAGAGTAAACGATGGCTACAATAGGGTTAAATTTTAGTTTAAAAAATTAAACAAACATAAAATCCCAAACCTATTTTGACATAAATATTGTACATAGTAATCTTCTCATGATCATAGTATATGTATCGGACTTAGAAGTTATATGATAAATCAGAGTTATTAATTGGATTCAAAGACAATACGATAAATTAAATATTAAAAAGATTTAGTAAAACATTCTAATATAAATTTCATAGAATAATATAAAACTTTTTAAAATAATTAATATGAAATATTATAAAAATTAATAATGTATTTAAATCCTTATAAAAGATATTATACTCTTTAACCTTAAGAGATAAGGAAGTAAAAATCTTGACATAATATGACCATAATTTTTAGCCTAATTATAAGGTTTGTATTTACTTATAAGGAAATCCATAAATATGTATTTTGGAATAGATCTATCTTTATTAAACAAGAAATCTATCAATCTTATGATCATTATTAGCTCTATATCACCATACCCATGAAGCCCTCAATCAACCTGATCAGTATCACCTGTCATCATATCCCTGGAATCCCAGGATCTGAACGATGAATTTAATAAGAAAATAAAAAATAAAACTCATTATATGGATTTTAAAACTTCTCACTCGGGATCCATAGAATAATAACTCTCTAAAATATTACAAATAATATGAATTATATGTTCTTGTAGAGCGATATTCAGACTTGTTGAGTTTAAATACATCAGCTTATAGATCCTTGAATGCACTTCTATTTATAGGAATCCATCACACTATCATATTTTAATTAATATAAAAGTGGTTTTAAATGGAATCAGATTTTATCCACTTGACGGATCAGAAAAACAACTCCATCTGATGAAATTTTGATATCATTATTGTAATTTTGTAATAGATTTGGTCAGATTAAACTAATTTGAACACTCCGATTAATAAATTTTGATAGTTCGATGGAATATACTATTTTTAATCCAATTAACCAAACTATGGTCATTCATATGGATTTGAACTATGATCAATATGATGGATATGACTTCATTCACTCTAATAGATAGAACATTAGTTAATTAGATTGAAAGAGAGTAGTTTATCTGATAGACCAGACTCTCAGTCAGTTTGATGTATCAGATTAAATAATATAAAGTCTACATTATTTTATTTAGAATCTATTTCTAACTTCATTAGAAATTCATGTTTTCTGCAAAAACATTATAAAAATTTTAGGAAATACCAAGTTAGTATAATATGGTTTTAAAAAATTGTTTGTGATTTTCAAAACTAAAGAAATAAAAAGTTTAAAGTATAAAATTTTGAATCAACAATTATGATGGGCCCCATAAATTGGGGCCTAGGATAGTGAGTGTTCATGGAGTACAATAATAGAGAGGCAGATGAGATGGGCATGGTCCTATGTATGCATTTGAGGTAGTGGCTATAGTAGGTCCTGTTGTTGTCATGGGTATGATCCGTTTATAGTATACTCTTTTTTGTGCCATATTTTATTTAGGATCATCACACTCCTTTTTTTTCTACTTCTTTAATGCATGAATTGGGATTGGATGCAAAGAGACTTATATTTATCCTAGTTTTATCAATGTTGGTTTAAGGTCGGACTTCATTTTTTTATGTGTGGCAATGATATAAAGTGGGGATGGGATTTTACTAGTTTTTTTTGGAGATTTCTTCTTTTTTGAGATACAACCATATGATGTTGTCCTCATAATGGATTGGATATATTTTGTGAAATAATTAATTTAATTCTTCCATATAAAAGTTTCATTTTCAAATGTGGTGCTCCAACTAGTGGTGTTCACTGAAGATCAGTTTTATCAGATGGGTGGTTGGTATATAGAGCCTCTTCAATCTTAGTTGGTGGAGTTATCGGTAGAATCTCGAGAAGAGTATGTTCCAAGAGTTATGAAGTAGTTCTTAGATGTTTTCCCAAATGATTTTATGATACTACCCCCACCGCCTATGTGATTTAATGTTTGGAATAATTTTTTAACAATGTGCATCTATGATTTTTAAGGTTCCTAATTTAATAGATCATATTGAGATGTGTTGGTTGAGGTTTCAAGTGGAAAATCTGATGCAAAAGTGTTTCATTCAACCAAATGTGTCTTCTTTTGGTGCTCCAATGTTGTTCTCCAATAAGGATAATTATAATATAAGGTTGTGGATGGACTACCAAAGGTTGAAACTGGTAAAATTTGATAAGTGTTACCCCTACTAAGGACCAATGATCGGTTTGATTAGTTGAAGAGTGTTGTTAGTTTCAGAGTCAACTTGGGGTCTGGTTATCACCATATGAGTGTTCCGGATGAATATATCCCAAAGCACTAACTTCAAGTGTGGGTATAGTAACATCAAGTCTGTGTTCATTTCATTTGATTTCACAAACACACCATCAATATTCATGGGGTCATGACTTCCATATTATTCGAGTTTTATTATTGGTTCATTGTTGTGATCATAAATGATATATTTACCTACTCAAAGTTAGAGGATTATCATGTATAAAATCTTAGTTTTGTCTTTATAATGAATCTATTTTCATTACATAACACTTTGTAAAATTTCAGGGAATATTTTTGTATTGTGTCATAGAGTTTTCATAGAATCCTAAGGCTCAGAGAGCCATAGTGCATATATATTAAAATTATTAAATATAATATATCATATGCATTCTGTTTTTTTATAAATAATGGAATATCTACCCATTGATTTTCTGGATGAAAAATTTGAGACCTCCATTAAATATGGAATTTGGTTTCTACCCTTTGTGTGACCTAATATTTTTCGACATCAAGAATTTTGTTAAAGTGTAGTCATGGGTACAAATAATAAAGTTATTTTATTTATTTATTTATTTGTTTTTAATTATCATATCCTAATATTATTCTATAAAATCCAAGTTATAGCCAAACCCTAGTGATAGCCTCATAAACCTATATTTCTTTAGAGAAATATAGATGAGATTGGGGGGGATGATAATGGGAACAAGGATCAAAGAACAATTTTTCAAGGAGTTCATAGATAACCAAGGAAAATCATGTAGAACCATTGTTCATTAGATACTAATCCAAAATTGAGGTGGTTTGTTTGTTTTTATATTAGTTTAATCCCTTTTTTTATTATCTGACATCAAACATGAATCCATCTTCCTATAAAATTTATTTAAGGGTCAATTTTTATTTTATGAGTATCAATGTATCATCCTTGAATTAGGAGTGGAAAATGTATTTTATCCATTATTATTCTCTTGTTTTGATATTTTTATTCGTATATGAATTGATCCCGACTCAAAAACCAGATGAGGTTCATTGCTCACAAATTCATTTTGTGCTTTTATCTTTCCCTTCTTCATTAATTCATTGTAAGTATTTCTATTGGTCATGTGTTCGATGAATACATAGAAACAATTTATTTCATGATAAATATTTAGTGAGATTGATTTATTACATGGGATTACTTTTAGGATCGAGATCCCAGATAAGGCATTACATGGCTCAGTTGGAGATTGGTCTTGGATTGGAAATTGTATTATGTTTTCTTGATTATTTAGTTTGTCATTTGATGATACGTTGTATTTCATGATGATTTTCACATAGGTTGGGTCATTATAATCTAACCATAAGTGATGAGGGAGATTTAATGATGGTGTGAAAAATGGTTTTTCTATGGTTTGGGTCATGTGGAACCATGGTATGTCTACAACAATGGATTTTATAGTGAATAACACCCGAAATCCAACTTCTAATTTACCATGTAAGGTGTTCAACTTATATATTACTGTTGCATCACAATTTATGGTGGAAACAAAGGAAAACATTGTGGCATGAGTGAATACATGTGATGAACTAGAATTTATGTTATATTCGGAACTACACACTATATAGTCCAAAGGAGAATACACAATAACATTGTGCATTAGTGAATACATGTGATGAACTAGAATTTATGTTATATTCGGAACTACACACTATATAGTCCAAAGGAGAATACACCGTGTATTTCACTTTGTGCAGTGGGATGTGTTTATGTGTTGAGATAAATATCACACATCGTGTGATTTATTCATGTTTCATGTAACCCTTATCCATATGGTTCAAAATGTTCAAGTATTACATGCCATGGAGTCCATGTGATACCACAATCCATGTGTGTTAAGGTTTACAACATTTCCTTTGGATAGTGCATGATGCTGGGCATAGCTAATGTATACAGGCATGACCAGTGTATATGGGTCTGACCATAGAGCACAGGCATGGATAGACGGCACACCCCGAGTTCTTGAATGAACTCTACACTTTGTGTATCATAAATGAAACCATCATGTATATTGAGAAACACGTGATGTGTTAGAACATGAGACACGGTTAGTGTTGGGCTTAGTGAAACACATCATGTACCCCTAGGGACATATTGTGTACTTATTTAATAGAAAGTTAGATACCTTGTTTTTCATAGTTCATATCTAGTGTAAGATTGGGTGTGTTCACTCTATATGTATATATGTGGGTGTGTTACATCCATCTATTTTTATAGAGTGAGTTTTATCATTCCACCTCCATAAGGGTTCAATGTGGAATTTATTTTAGAGTCTTAGAAAAGATCCCGTTTGTGGGATATATTAGGAATACCTCCATGAGGCCCAAAGGTTGTATCATTATTTCTATCTTCTTATAATATATATGGTATTTTATGAATCATTGAGACCAACATGCCATTGAATTTGATCCCCTGCCTAGAAGGTTATTCTGGATAATATTAGGTATACCCCATTATCCCTAGGTGTGATCCCCTATCTATGTATTGAGATATTTTTAGCTCCAGTGTGTACTTATTCTTGGTGAGTTTCAATGAGAAAAATCTCTTAGATGATCTCCATCGTTGTTATAATTATCATGTAGTAAGTTATCCTGGATGAGTGTTACCTTTGACCCTCTACTAGAATCATGGATTGGTAGTGGGGATGTGACCTTACTTTGAAGCTTGGTGTCTTCCTTTGATCATATTTATGGTATTATTGTTAGTTTTTATTATATATCATATTCATATTGGAATATCTTCATGATTCTGAGATAAATAATATATTTATTCATTGCCTTTAATGTTTTTAGGGATTCCTACTAGGTATGCATATACTCACCCCTACATAGGATTTACCCATACATGTAATGTCTTATACAAATGATAGTTCTTTAGTAGGAATCTTAGGAGGACTAGGATTAAGTGTAGATTAGTAATGTTAGAAAAACCTCAGATAGATCTAGGAGTTACTTTTGGGTTGCTTCACCATATTTTCAAATGGTTTGGTTCTTTTTTAGTTGTAACAGGCTTGCATTTGTCCCTTTACACTTTTTTATACTTCTTATTTTACTCTAATGTGGGTTATTTTCTATGAGTGCATCAATAGTATTAGTTTGTATTTTATCATTATACTAGTGTATGGAGATATTTGTGTGTATGTGTAATTTAGGATAAGGACTTTCATGACTATGTTATGCCAACTCAGAACTAGTCACCAACCCCTAGCCTATTAGAGGTGGGATCCGGGTGACATTATTAGCTTACTTCTGGTCAGGTGGGCCCCAGTGGGTCAAGTTATAATATAGTGGTATAATAGGTTATTACATTTTGACTAGACTTTATATTTTTTCTAGTTGTGTGGTTTGGTTTGGAATCCAGAGTAGAAATTTTAATCTGTCTTGAGTGTGGATCTCAGGCTAGGGAACCCAATGTTGGTGTGGTAGCTGACGTATCCATTCACCAGCACTCTGATAACCTTCTTGTTGGATTTGTATATATATACAATGGTTGTAGATAAATAATTAGTACATGCATCATATATAAATGAATTGTGGTTTCTATATCCTTCTTGAGTCATCCCCAAGATATGTTCATTAGAACAAGGTGCATCTTTGCTATCACTAGATTCCTCCATGATAACATCTAGTTATAATTCCACAGCAGGATCAGGATTATGATATACTTAGTTATGAGGCATCATTTTCTGGTCCTTTTAATGAGGTAATTCATTAGGGTGGACTATAAATGATATCCCCGCCTGTTTAGTGGGATTCTAACCCACCTCTGATGGTTTAGGTCAATGCACCACATCAATTTAATTAGTAGTTAATTCCGATGGTACTGAAAGATTTCACACCTCTACTAAGGCTTATTTGGGAGTTTTGAAGATAAATATATCCCAATTTTCATTTTGATCCATACCCCCCTTATTATATGGTAGATAACTAGAATGAGCCTCTGGTGCAAATGTTTTTCTTGGTTAGTACCCATTATGATGGTGGTCCTAGAAGTGATAATTCTCCATGGAGACGTAGGTAGACAGTAGATCCATTTTTTTATGGAAAAATTACTTGGATTCAGGAATGCAAGGAGTAAAACATCCCCCACTAATTCATATTATTTTCACATGATTAAAAACTATTTGGGTGATTCAATTCATCCCAAAAAGGATAATGTCAAGGTGTGGCAGATGAGTACCATTGAATTGTTTGTTTGAGGTAGTTTTGATGTGCTAAGGTTTTCAACTGATCCTGGGTTGTGGGGAACAGGAGAGAAAGTGAATCGATGGATTTAGGTATTAATAACTTGTAACCCAAATCCACAGAGTGTGTTTCGAGTTATCACGTATATCTTCTCTTCTCTGAATATAATTTTAATACAAAGCTGTAAGTCACGTTTCCCTAATCTTATCCCCTATTTCAGATATAGAGATTCTAGTTTAGCTTTTTATATAGACCCTTATATTTTGAGGCTCTGGTAGAGATGATTTGGTGATCACACACTTTTTTCTTTAGTGTGATCTTTCTCATATAGGAGTGAGAGCCTCATGTGGAATATTTATATATAGGGGTGAGGCCCTATGATTTTTTCCTAGGTAGGGACTAGTTGTCTATTGTCCATGCCAATTTTACTATTACTAGTGGGGGATCATAGTGTATCTGAGTTATTGGGACTTTATTTTCCAACATTGGTGAGAAGGAATACCAGGTAGAGTAGGATTATCTTCTGTGTAGGAGGATACCATCGATTTCTTATTAGTTGTCTCGTATGGACCTTGGAGAAATGGATTCTATGTGCTTTCAGATTCATGTGGTGTTGAAGGATCATGATGATGTCTTCACCAATGATTTTCTAGGATTACCTCCCCATAAAATGTTTTTTTTCTAAAAATAACTACACCCATGGATGACCCGATATCTATACTAGCCTATTGGATAACCCTATATAGTTGCAAGAGTGGAAGGTGTGGTTGGAGAAATCTACAGATAAAGGGATTTGTTAGACTCAGTTTTCTCCCTTCAGTATCTCAATATTGTTCTCTGAGAAGGTATATATGAGCTTGAGTTTAGTCATGTATTAATATCTCCTAAACTAAGTGACTCGGGAAGGAGTATCCAGCCCTAAGAATTGATAACCTCATCGACCAGTGGTTAGGGGAGAAGAGGTTTTCAGAATCTGACCTCAAGATAGGTTATCACTAACTCCATTTTCAGGAGGAGGATATATTGATAATGGATTTCTAAATACACTATAGTTTATTTGAGTTCATGTTGATACATTTTGGTCTTTTCGATTCCCCAGATGTGTGTGTGAGACTTATGAACTGGGTTCTTCAACTATTCCTAGATCGGTTCATGGTATTCGTCATTGATGAAATCCACATGTACTCTGCATCATTGGAGGAGTATAAGAGATACTTGAGTATGGTTTAGGATATTCTTTAATAGTACCAACCTTGTGGGGAATCTCTGGAAGTGTTGTTTCTAGATTCATTAGGTCCAATTATTGAAATAATTTTTTCTGAGATGTGGGAGTAATAGTGGAACCAGTAAAGGTTAAGTCAACAATATCTTAGGATACACCTTATAGCATGTTCATCGTAGAATATTCTCACAAATAGGATTTTTTGCGTTTGCTATTTTTGAGCAAGGTGATGGTGTAGTAGGCCTATTTGTAGTTTACCTTAAAGGATAAGGATGGTGCAACATGCCTCCAGCTGATAGTTTTCAACCCTCATTTTCTTCAACATGTAAGGGAGGAACATCTTGGGAATATAAAAGAAGAGGTATTTAGTTACTATATATCCACTAGACATGTTCTATATGGGTTTTTTGATGTTTTGGATTAATTTATCTGTGTTCACGGATAGATGAGGACCCTAGTATTTCTGATAGGGGAGGTGTTGAGGAGGTTTCATATTTTCCATTAGTATTAAATCTTGGAGATTTGAGGGTGTATTAGGATCCTTTGGTAATATGTTGGATGACCAAAGATGTTGTAGCATGTTGCCAAGTTATACTATTTATGTCTCATGTACAAATAGGGTGGTTGATGTTTCTAAATGTAAGTAAAAATGGTATAGTATCATTTTAGTTTTCATGATGAGGATTATATAATCAACGAGAGGTCGCGATGCTATCTGAGTGATCGTAGACCAACTTTCCATATAGGATAACTTTCTAACCATCATAGGGAAAAACTTAGGGGAGAGATTCTGACACTTGTACATGTCGGAGGAAGTTCGGATTTATGGAATTCACTCGATGATCATTTCAAACCATGATTCTTGTTTCATGTCATGATTATAGAGAGGATTCATGAGCACTTCGGGAGACAATGGTGGTTGAGAATGGTGTTTCTACCCCCCAAAAATATCAATAGGTAAAGAGGATATCTTGTGTTATAGAGAACATGATTTGGGTTTGAATGTTTGTTTTGGTTCATACCTGGAAGGATATTCTACTATTGGTGAAGTTTTAATTTAAAAACAGTTACCACTCTACTATCAGCACAACACCATTCGAGGACATATATCGAAGATCCTGTAGGTCACCATTTTACTAGTTGGAACAAGGAGAGAAAATATTTTGGGCCCAACATTGGTTTGAAAAAATATATTGAGAGGTTGAAGTCCATCTAAGGGTAGATTTAGACAGACTAGGACCGTCAGGAGTCCATTATAGATCATTAATAGTGGCCTTTAGAGATTCATGAGGAGATCATGCCGATATATCTCACCTCATAGAGGATTGTGGATATTTCAATGGGATGGAAATTTAAATTTGAGATTTATTATCCCTTTCAAACACTACATGGGATTAGAAAATTGGCATACCTCCAAATCCTATAACCATAGTTAGACGAGGAACAATATTTATTCCACATGTAATGGATGAGGACATGTGTGCAGAAAATGTTTCATGATGTCAACCAGGATAATCTAGTAATTGGTGTGGAGTTTCCTTTTTGAAGGTGACCAATGGCGTTAGAGGACTGGTAGGAGAATACCTTTTGTGGGAAATGTTTTCCATTGGGTTTATGTTTTTTGGAAGCATATTAACCTCTAGAAGATCTTGTTGGAGTGGGAGATCCAAATGAGAGATTATTACCCTCTTTTCTGAGTATGTTTTTTCTTTTCGGGGTGAAAATCCTGAAATTTGTATTGCATTTAATGACTTTATTTTCATCATGTTAAACATTGGAATATTTCAGGGAATATTTTCAGAGTGAGGCACAGATTTGGTTTATAATTCCAAGACATAAATAACCTCAACAATGATATATTAAAAATATTAAATATAACATATCACATGCGCACTTTTTTTCATAATTAATGGAATATCTAATGAATATTTTACCATATGAGAAATATTATATCATTATTAAATCTAGAATTTCAGTTTTATCTTATGTGTGACAAAAAAATTGGTATCCATCATTTTGAAAAAGTACAGTTGCTGGAGAAAATAATTAAATAAATTTATTTAATTATTTATTTTTTATTTAATTATCTCGACATAATATCCATCTATCAAATCATAATTATAGACAAAACCTAGGGTTATCCATATAACCCGAGTGTCCTTGATAGGTCAATGGAGGAGAGTTTGGATGATGATAATTGGATTAGGGATTAGAGATTGATTTCCAAGGAGTCGTATTCACCAAATGATTTTTTGGATCTCACCAACAAAAATGATTTAGAAACATTCTTCATCATTTATCAGTACAAACTCTAGGTAAGGAATTTTTTTATGTTAGTTTAATCTCATTTTGAATATTCCATGTCCAATGAAAATGAATCTTTCTATAAAATTTATTTTTTGTCTGATAATTTTTTTACGGGTA
This sequence comes from Viscum album, assembly GCA_963277665.1. Classification (NCBI taxonomy): domain Eukaryota; kingdom Viridiplantae; phylum Streptophyta; class Magnoliopsida; order Santalales; family Viscaceae; genus Viscum; species Viscum album. The sequence goes on along the minus strand of OY728159.1, from coordinate 677,536,481 downwards.
TCAACTTATCTAACTAATGTTAATACGGTGTAATATTTTGTCAATCCTTGATTATTATCTACATTTTATGTTTTTATCCTTTGATAAATTGGGGAAATCCCAAACAATGGTCCAGATTTTTTCCTCACTTTGTTGTGATTTTATCATCATGTTCTTAGAGATTTCATATTCAGTATTTCCTTTAGTCGGTATTTTGATGAATTTTTGTAACCTTCTATTTTCACAATCTATATTTGGTGAAACAAATCATTTTTGTGGATTTTTTTTCGATCAGGAGCACATTTTAGGCATGAAAAATTTCTGTAGGAGATCAGGGATAGATCAGAGACTATATCTGGTGTTCTTTATTCATTAATTTGGCGTTTAGTGATGTGTTGTGTATGAGGATGATCTGTATGTAGGTTAGGTGGTAAGAATATGAACACTATTAATGAGATCAATATGATGATGGTGTGAACAACATGATTTCAATGGTTTGGGTCATGTGGAACCACAGGATGGCTATAAAAAAATTCTAACAAATAACTATTGTAATTTATCTTTCAGCTAGTTTTAGAGGGTGTCCAACCCTGATTTAGGTGTTGTGGTGCGATTCTTCGCTGAAAAAAGGAAATGGTGAAGGAATCGGTGAGTATGGATGATGAATTAGAATTTTTGTGAAATACTGAACTACACACCATGTTGTGTAGAGGAATACATGCTATTTAGTTCCCTCTATGCAATGTCTTGGGTTTATAAATTGAATAAAATATCACATTCCATGTGATTTACTTACACATTGTGTGACCATTATCAATCCGTATTAGTGTGTTTAGAAATTACACACCTAGGAGGCCATGTGAACCCACATTCCATGTGTGTTGAGGAACATTACATGTATATAACATCCTGTAAATATTTTCAGGTACTCCTTGAACCCTTTTTTTAATCATTCTTTGGTTGGGTCGCATTTAGGGATGATTTGGGTGAAAAGTTGATTTTTTTTAAAAAATTTATGGGTAGTACATAGTTGGAGCACGATTCCCCCAAATAGTGAACCCACCAAGTGGAAACCATGAAAACCCAAAATGTGGTAGTTTTCATGGTTGTCACATGGTTTTACAAATTTTTCACCCACCAAGAAGAAACCATGAACCCCATAGAAGGGGCACATGGTTAGGACCCATGTTTGGGAACCCAAGTGTCCCCCACTAGTAAATCGTGCATGCAGTTTTTTTAATTCGAAAAATTGATTTGAAATTCCCAAACCGCCCATATGTTCCCCTATCTTGACCATAAATCAACCTATAATGGATTCTTAGGTCTTGGGACCTCTCAAGGACCCCTTTTGTCTCTAGTAAACCCTTTCCAATGTAGATAAAAGCATGGAATACATTGATTGATTCCTCTAAAGTAAGGGACCTTCTCCCATTACTTCTCTCCCACTCTCTCTATCTCTCCTCAGGGATTATTAGATCCTATTGTCATTTATGGATCTAAAATCAATTTTTTGGATCTTGAATCTATGTTTTATTTCTTGATCTCTATTTACAACATTCTTCATTAGTGGATTTCATTGTGGTTGTTTTGATATGTGATCTCGTTATCCAAATATAGGTGGTTCTGTTTAGATTTTCCAAGTTTTAAACCTTAGAATTTCTTGATTTAAATTAGATTTATTTCAATTAAATATTGAATGACCAATTTTTTTTTGGATTGTATTTGAATGGATTTGTTATTAATTTTGGGTGAAATCACCAATTCCAATTGAATAGGGAATTGGGGTACGATTTGAAATTTATGGAATTATGAAATTGATTTTTGAAATTGATTTGTGAACTGATTTTGGAAAAATAGATTAAATTGATTTTATAGAAACATAGGATTGTTTTTATCTTTAAAATGAATGAATTGATTAAAACCCCTTTTTAAAATGAAAATCAGCATATGAAAACTGAAATGGGTAAATTGTATTTTAAATGGTTTTAAGTTATTTTTAGGATTATTGATTAATTGTTTGATTGCATGCAAACAAGGTATTTAGTGAGTTATTTGGGACAAACATGCTAAATTTCATTCTTTACAACAATAAAAAAAATATAGTATAGTAGATCTTATCCCCAATGGGATGTTGAGTAGTCTTACTTAACCAGTGTTTGAGGGACATGTGTAAAAATATTGTCTTGATCGCCTATATGAGTTTTTGAGGATCCCATAACATGGAACTATCGTACCTCTTGGTAGATAACCATGTTACCCATTTTGGATTATTTTTATATATATTCCATTATTTTTAAAACTACTTAACACATACCTATGGATTTATATAAACTATTTTATATAAAATTTTAACTTAAAACATTGTTTGAGATGGTTTTATCAATTGAAATGAAAAGCATGTTTTGTTTTAAATATGATCTTTTACTTCCATTCCAATTTAATTTTAAATTTAAAGCATGATTTGGTTTATTTATTATGGCATATTATTATGGAACACATGGTGAAACCCGGTAAGGATTTTATCTCACACCCTATCTTTTTCTTTGAGAGTTTGTAGACTTCCTCCTACCAGGTTCAAGAAAGGGGAAAGTGTAACTTAGAGGTGGCGGTTGTTGTTGATCTTATGGTCTTTGAGTGTTGTGTACATTGGGACATGGGTTGTTTATATTGTAGTTTCTGCTACTTTTTGTTTGTTTTTGGGGTTTATATACCTATTTAACTTCAATTATCGTTCTCCCTATGGAGTTTTTTTTTTATCATACAAACATGTATCTATTTTGTCTGTTCTTTATATGAAAAAACCACTCACACATTTTTCTTGTATGAAACAATGTTTTAGTTTCCAACCCATGGGGTTTGAGAGTGCTCTTTGGTATATGTCAGGATTTTCTTGGTTATTAGTATATCAGGGTATCGAGACTAGTTCATGACAAAGTTGTATTAGAGGTGCAGTTTTAAGAATACATCTTTGATGTCATTATGTAGTTTTTGGAATATTTTTGGGACTGAGGATGTAGTAATGAGTGAGTACATATCCATATCTCATTGTAATGAGCCTTAAGTTAACATGGCTGGTTTCATAAATAAACATTGAGGATTAGTTATAGTGTTTTCCTTGATTTTGATTTTTATAGATTTAAATCCATATATTACTTATCTATATGATAGGATTAATTTCTTTGTTTCTCTGTTTGTGTGTTGGTCGGTGTAACATTATGAAATCTTCAATATTTTATATTGATGTTATGTAGCATCATTCCTTTGAGAAGGCATGTGAATCAGATCTAGTAGAAAGTTGATAATTAACCACAATGAGAAAATCCTCCCATGGACATGAATCTCGTTGAGTCTATTATGTGTGCCTTCCAAGCTCTGGGACAAGCACCACCACCCCTTCCCATTCAGGCTCCAACTATGTAGCCTTAGAGGGATGATTCTCAAAATCATGCTTTGAAGTTCCTTTGCCAGAACCCACCAGTATTCCAAGACTCAAATGATCCTTGGGACACTAAGGAGTTGGTAGAATAAAACTCTTATTTGATCTATTGGAAACACCTGATACAATAAATTTTAAATGTTCGACCTTCAAGCTAGAAGGACCTAAAAAGAGATGGTTGGAAACTATGGTGGGAAAAAAGAAACATGTGGGCTTAGAGTGGAAGTACTATAATGTTATTTTCACTTAATATTTATATCTATATTTGATGGTGTTGGATAAGGTTATTGAGTTTTTAAAGCTCGAGCAAGCTGACAGGGCCATGACTGAGTATGTAAATAAATTTATTAAGCTTCTGCAGTTATCACCTATGATTATATCTAATTAAAAGATAAATACATGATGGTTCGAGATGGTACTTATATCTGATATTTATTCCCAAGTTTTATTGTTAAATCTCTCTCCATATTTTTAGTTTCTAGATAGAGTGTTGATGGTTGAGCTTGATCTAGTAAGTATGTTAGGGTTTTTGGGAGTTCCTTTTTCTCCCTGTGGCAGTTCTGTGAGTTCCTTCAAATGAAAGAGTAATTATGATGATTCTCATAGTGTATCTCGACAATAGGGTTATTCTAGACCTTCTGTAGTTCCTGAAAGAGGCCCTTTTATATGTTACCTGTGTGGAAAGCTTCGGAACTTGAAATGTTTTTTCACTGAGGTAACCAAGATATCCAGTTACTTTATACACTTAGGTCACATGTAAGAATTTTTTCATGCCTATTATGATCCAAATAGTGGAATGAGATCATCATCCCCTACAATTATTGTGGGGAAATTAGATGTTTCACAAACTAATGAGTTTCATCCACAAGTATGTGGATTGATGCCTCTTTACGTAATGTATGTGTCTTTAGATGAAGCAGATATAGGTCCAATTACCATGAGATGTACAATAACTATAGCTTCATCTTTGTTGATTACTTTATTTGATATCAGTACATCCTATTGTTTCATTTCAACCCATATTGTGAATCTGTTACATCTTCCTACCGATCTTTTTTCATATGTGATAGATATTACTACACCTCTTAGAATGAAGAGATAGTGAGGTATTCGTTGTCCTTATTGTGTTTTATCCTTATCAGATATTAAGCTTACTTGGAATTTTCAGGTTCTCAACTTGATGCCTCTTGATGATATATTTGGGATGGATTGGCTCATTGCTAATAAATCCCAAATTGATTATTTTCTTTGACAGGTCTCCTTTAAAGAACCTAATAGAGTGTGTCATATTATTCAAGGAGAATGGGACCTGAGATTGAGTACGGTTTGACCTTATTATCTAGAGTTGGGAAAATTAATATCTATGTTCTCTTTTGAACTGGAGTTTGAATCTTTGTGTGATGATCCCCCACTAGTTTTCATTGAGTTTCCAAACATCTTTCCTTGTGACTTCTCTAGTTTTCCATTGGTAAGGTAGGAAAAGTTTTCTATTGATTTTTTACCTGGTACTCAGTTGGTATCTATTCCTACTTACCACGTGGCACTAAATGTAATTGAATAGTTGAAGACTCAGTTAGAAGATCTACTAGAGAAAGTCTTTATACACCCAAGTGTGTCAACTTTGGTGGGGCCTATTCTATTTGTTAAGAAAGATGATGGGTCACTTTACCTTTATGTTGATTACAGGAAACTCAATTGAGTTGTAGTAAATAACAAGTATCTATTTCCATGTATTGATGATATGTTTGACCATTTGAATGGGGAAAAGTGGTTTTAAAAAACTGACCTTCGATCTAGTTACCGCCAGTTAAGAATAAGAGAATATGACATTCATAAAACCACCTTCTAGAGAATGTATGGCCATTATGAGTACTCTATTATACCATCTGCTCTAACCAATGCTCTGGTAGTCTTTATATATTTAATTAATGAGATCTTCCATCAGTATCATGATACATTATTGGTGGTATTTAGGATGAAATCCTTGTTTACTCTATGTCTGACGAGGATCACGTGTTTATTCTAAGAGAAGATCTGGAATTATTGATAAATCATCATCTTTATGCCGAGATTTTAAAATATAATTTATGGATATCATAATTGATGATCGTAGGACACATGGTGTTGAAACATGGTATTTCATTTGATCCCGAAAAGTTGAAGGATTCTATGACATGGGAGAAACCACAAAATGTTTTTGAGATTCAATGTTTCTAGTTATTTTTTAGATATTATCATTGGTTTATAATGGATTTCTTAAATTTGTCTTCTCTGATGACTGATCTTACTTGAAAGGGAGTGAAGTTTTCATGGGATGAAAAATGTTTGAGTTATTTCATTGAGATGAAAAATATTTTTACTACTGATCTAGTGTTGACTCGTCTAATGGTTAGGCAGGGCTATGTGGTCTTCTGTAATTCATCAAGTTTGGGACATGGTTGTGTTCTTATTTAGGGTGATCATGTCGTTTCCTATAGTTCTCAGTAGTTTATGCCACATGAGAAGGATTATCTAACCCCTCACATTGAACTTGAATCTATAATGCATGTACATAATAGTTGGTGGAATTACCTCTTTTTGGAAATGCTTACCATATTTTCAAACCACAATTTCATGATTTATATATTCTCTCAAAAAGATTTTAATTTCCTCCAGAGGTTTTTGGTGGAGTTCCTGCAGTCTTTTTACTTTGGTGTTGCCTATACCCCAAGGAAATGGAATATTTTCATGGATGATTTGAGAAGGAAAATACCAAACCAAACCATGAAATATTATTCATAAGATTTTAACTTGATAGATATTTTTACATAGTTTCATATTGGAGTTCAAGATACTGGGGATGAGGTTTCATTGGATAGTTTTTAGTTGAATTCTGATATTATTCAGATGATTATTTAGGAACAACATTCTGATGATGGATTTTGTGGCATTAGGAACTCTCTTTTTAGTTTGGAGGTTGTTGTTGTGTGGTCATTATCCACAGAGGGTGTCCTATGTTTTCGGAATCGGTACGTTGTACCTTTTTTGTGAGAAAATATGTTATTGTGGATTTCTATAATTCCAAATGGGAAGTGCACCCAGGAACCACCTAGATGTTTTATGATATGTGGCATCGATTCTACTAGCCAGGTTTGAGATGGGGAATTGTTGATTATGTTTCTATATGTTATATGGGCCAACAGTCAAGGTCAAGAACCAAAGGCCTTTGAGTTGTCTACACCCACTTCCAGTGCTGACATGAAAGTGGGATGATATATATATATATATATATATATATGGAAATTTTGGTTGGGTTTCCATATACCCATAGAAATAAGTATGTGATATGGGTTATGATTAATCATCTAACTAAATCAGATCACCTCTTACCCATTCATGATAAAAACAAATTTGAGGAGCAAGTGAATATCTATATGAAAGGAATTGTTCAATTTTATGCAGTTTCATCTGCTATAGTCTCTGATATAGTTCCTCATTTTACTTATCACTTTTAGAGAGATCCTCAGGAGGAACTATAATTTCATGTTCATTTGAGTATGACATATTATCCACAATTGGATAAACATATAGAGAGAGCTATACATATTCTTACGGATATTCTTCATGCATGTGTCCTTGATTTTGGTGGATCTTGGGATGACCAATTGAGTATGGTTGAGTTTTCTTATAAAAATATTTATTATTCCATGATCATAATGGCTCATTTTAAGGCCCTGTACAAGCATCCTTATAAATCTATATTGTGTTTTTCAGAAATTGGTGAAATTTCCTTGGTTGGACTGATCTTGGTTCAATAGACAACAACAATGGTTTAGTTGATTCTTTGGAGGATTTTTTATGGAACATATCTAGTATAAATATTATGCTGGTAGTTATTTTATACAATTGGAATTTTCAGAGGGTGGCTAGGTATTCTTGAACATTTCAGCTTGTTTAGTTCACTAATATCATGGGATTTAAGGGAATATTTCTCCTCATTTTGTGGGACCTTATGATGCTATTGAGAAGGTGGGGAAAGTGGATTATAGTTTATAACTTCCACCATAGTTTACATCAATACATAATTTGTTCCATGTATCACAACTATTAATGTATCCTTCTGATCTATCTCTCATTCTGAGCTGAATTGATCCTAACATTAAGCCTGATTTGTTTGTGACTAATCATATAGTCATGAGATTTGATTTTGAAATCAAGGTTATTTGGGGGAGGATGATACCTTTGGTTTTGGATCTATGGAAGCATAGTTATGATACACATGAGACGTAGGAGATAGAGGCACTGAATAGAGAGAAGTGGCCACATTTTTTTTATATGGAAACTTATTGTTAGGATCTATAGGGAAAGAAATTATCTATAGTGGGGAGATTATAACATCTTGTTACTATTTTTATGTACTCATTAACCCATCTTTTTAATCAATCTTTGTTTGGGTCTTGTTTAGGGATGCTTCGAGTGAAAATTTAGAATTTTTGGAAATTTATGGGTAGTGCATGGTTGGAGCATGTTTTCCCCAAACTATGTGCTCACCCAGTGAAAATCGTGAAAAATCGAAGAGTTTGGGTTTTCATGGTTGGTGAAAGTTTTATCAAACTATTCACCCACCTAGGAGAAATTTTTCACCTTATAGAAAGGGCATAGGTTTAGGGTGCATGGTGTGGGAAATTGTGGGACCGCCTCTAGGAAACCATGCACGTAGTAATTTTCAATTCTGGTTCATTTAACTTCCAAAACCCCCCATATGTTCCCATGCTTGACCCTAAATCTACCTATAACTTATTCCTAAGTCTTGGAATCTCTCAAGTACCCCTTTCGGCTCCTGAAAACTATTTCCATGGTGTATTGATGCTCGGAGAATGTCGATTGATTCCACTCTAGTGAGGGATCTTCTCTCATTCCTTCTTTCCCACTCTCTCCATCTCTCCTCCTTAGGGATTGTTAGATCCTCTTATTGTAGATGGATCTAAAATACATTTTTTGGATCTTGAGTCCTGGTTTTATTTCATGATATATTATTCCAATGTTATTTATTAGAAAATCTCGTTTTTGGCGTTGTGATACCTGATCCCATGAAACCAATGTAGGTGGTTCTATTGAGATTTTCCATGTTATAAACCTTTTAATTTCTTGATTAATTTAAATTTCATTCACATAATTTGTGAGAAACCAATTTTTTGGGTATTGGTATTTGAATTTATTGTGCAAGAAATTTGGGGAATTGGGAATTGGGTTGTGGTTTGAAATTGGTGGAATTGTGAAATTGATTGTGAAATTTATTTGTGAAATCGATTTGTGAACTAATATTGGAAATGTGAATTAAATTGTTTTGATAGAACCCTAGGAGTGGTTTTATCTTGAAAAATTCATGAATTGATTAAAAACCTGCATTTTAGTTTTTAAATAAAAATTGGAATGTTTAAAATAAAATGAGAAAATTAAATTTTAAATAGTTTTATGTTATTTTTACATTGTTGATTGATTGTTTGAGAACAAGAAATCCTATGTAGTTAGTTATTTATTTGGGAAAAATATGCTAGGTTTGATTCTTTATAACACTAACAAAAACATAGCTCCACATATCTTACCTTTTATGGGATGTTGATTAGTCCTCTTTGACTAGTTTTAGAGGGAAATGTGTGATGATATTACAGTGATCGCCTATATGATTTTATGAGGATCCCATAACCTGGAACTATCATACCTCTTGGTATATGACCATATTTCTCATTTTTTATTAATTTGATATATATTCCATTCTTTTTAAAACTTATTTATAGATTCCAATGGATTTATATAAACTATTTTATACCAAAAATTTACTTAAGCCATTGTTTGAAATGTTTTCAACAATTGAAATGAAAAGGAATGTTTTATTTTAAATAGATGCTTATACTTCTATGCCTATTTTATTTGAAATTGAAAGAATGATTTCTTTTACTTATTATGGAATCTTATTATGGAACACTTGGTGAGACCCTACTGGTATTTTATCACACACCCTACCTTTGCCTTCAGGCATTTGTAGACTTAATCCTTCCATATTCGAGTAAGGGTAATGCATCACTAAGAGGTGGTAGTTTTTTTTTTTGATCTTATGATCTTGGTGTATTGTGTCCATTGAGACATGGGTTTTTTATCTTTAAATTTGTGGTACTTTTTTGTTTTAATTTTGGTTTATATACATATTTTACTTCTGGTACCATTCTCCCTAAAGATTTTTCTTCTGACTATACTGACTTGTATATGTTTCCTTTATTTTTTATGTAGAAAAATGGTTCCCACATTTATCTTTTATGATTCTAGGTGCTAGTTTCTAACCTATATGGATCGGGAAAACCATTCAGGCTATGTTATTATTGGCTCAGTTATCAGTGTACTAGGGTATTCGGGCCATTTCGTGACAATATGAAATAGATAGTGCATAGGCTCAGGTGTGGACAATGTACACGGGAAAAACCTTTGTACACAGGCCCAAACATAATACAAGGGGCTTGACCAGATATTATACACTGAGTGATGTCTCATAATCTACTCATCAAGTAATGTAAAACAATAAATCATGTATATGGAGAAAGACATGTCGTGTTAGACCGTGAGACATGGTAAATTCCATGATTAGTGAGACATTGTGTGTAAACCTAAGGACACCATATACTTTTTCAAGGGATGGTAGGTCCCTTTTTCTTCTCAATTTATCTCTAGTGTGAGTTTGGGTGTGATATATGGATATGTATCTATGAATTTGTGTTCCCTTGTTCTATTTCTATGGGGTGATCTTTCTCCATCCACCTCCATGAGGGTTAAGTTAGAAATTTTATTTAGATCCTTAGTCATGGTCACCATGGTTGGATAGAGTAAGAATCCCTCCTTGAGTTCTGGGGTTTAAATCTTTACTTACATCATCTTCTCCCCTATGCTGGATTTCAGGAATCATTTTAGCCAACATATTGAGACATTTGATCTCCTACCTAGAAGGATATTTTGGATAGGGTTAGGTATAACCCATTAGCTCTGGGTGTGATCCTATATATGTGAATACATATCTTCTGAGCTCTTTTGTGTACTTCTTCCTAGTAATTCATGATTATCAAAACCTATTGTACGAGCATCATCATTGTTATTAGGCTCATGGAGTGAGTTCTCCTAGAAAAGTTTTACCTTTAGGCCTCTAGTAGAATCCTAGGCTGGAAATGATGATGTGAGATCCCCTTAAGACACGGTGTCTACATATGAGTATATATGACATATTTTTGTCATTTTTTTGATGTATCATAGTTTTATTGAAATATATTTTTAATGATTAGATAACTACTCTTTGGATACTTTATGTTTGGTGATTTCAGTTTTTCTTGTCAGGAATATTTATACTCACCCGTGCATGGTCTCTCCCCAAAAATTTCATGTATTTTGTAGACAACAACCCTTTTATTGTAGCCCTAGGTTGACTAGGAAAAGGTGAAGCTTAGTTATTCTAGATGATCCTCAGATGGATCTAGAAGTTTCTTTTAGGTAGCTACCCCCATGTTGTCAGTAGGTTTCTTTCTTTAATAATTTTTGTGGGATTTTTTTCATCCCTTTATACTTTTTTTGTACTTATTATTATACTCTGATGTGGGATAGTTATTATACATACATCTATGGTATTATGTTTTTTATATTTCCACATTATACTGGTGTGTGGAGATTTTTTATTGTGTATATATACTTTAGGTAAAGTCATATCATGTGTGAAATATACCTACTCAAAACTAGTATCTAGCATATGGCCTATTTTAAGTGGGATTGAGGTTTCATTCTTGTCTCAGCATTTTTATTTATTAGATATAACCTAGGAACATGTACATGGTTCATAATTTCTTGGTATTTCTAGTTATTATAAGAAGTTTGTGTTCGATTTATCTTAGGTTGCAGCACAGCTAATAGATTTGACTATAAAGGACCAGGACACTGTGTGAACTGATCATTTCTAGGTACAGTCTGGTTACTTGAATGAGATTTAGTGATCAGGTGCTTTGGTTTCCTATGGAGGGTGTCATGTGTGTGGTTTTCTTTAATGCTTGTCTTCTAGGATTGGGATTCATCTTGATAAAGTAGAGGGTTATTATATCTTATGGTTTTGGGTAGTTATGTTCCCATGATCATAACTATGACATACATGATATGGAGATGGTGGAAGTTGTGTTTATGATGAGTTTTTGGTGACATTACCTCATTGTAAAATATTTTGTGGTTTTTATGGACCATGAGATCCTGATATATGTATTTTCTTAGTGGGACAAGAATCTACACCAGTGTAGGTAGATTGAGTTTCTTCAGAATTATGATTTTGATATCCCTTACACCCCAATAAAGGTGAATTCTATTAAAAACTCACTGATTCATATGTCCAAAGGAGATATGTTTTGGGAGTCTGTCGATGTTTATAAAGGAATGAATGAGCTTGCAGTGATGCATCTTGATGTGGGGGAGACTAGTGATTGAGGTTTTCTTCACATAATGATTGGGGATTTATCCTTGATTTAGTTGGTGGAGGAGTCTTAGTGGGGGGGAATTCGAGGAAAAGGTGATTCATGACTGAGTTTTCCATAGTGATTCCCCATATGGAATGTCAAAGGATATTCAAAACCGAATGATTTTTCAGGTGATGTTGTTTCTTCCATTAAAAATTCAAGAGGTATTTCTCAATGTGTTTCATATCATACCCTTATTAGTTTATCCTATTGTGACCATGATGTATCGTGTCTTGAGGAGATTGGTTTAGTGGCCTTGGATGAAATGGTTGGTGGAAGATTTTGTGGCTAAATGTCGGGTTTTTCCTCAGGTAAAGTTTGAATGTCATTTTCCTAGAGGTTTTTTCATCCCTTGGATGCTCTTAAGTGGGAGTTGGTGGACATCTCAATGAATTTTGTCACTAGGTTGCCCCAGGATCAGGGGGTGTAATGCAGTCTGGTTGATAGTGGACAAATAATTATTTCAAGACATTTTCTAGTGATCCATGAATCAAGTGTCATGGATTTATTTTAGATATTATATGTGGTTGATGTGTTTAAGTTTCATGGAGTTTTGAGGTCTATTATCTGGGATTAGGAAGCTCCTTTTAACTCAGGTATCTAGAGGAGATTACAGGATTATTTTGTAACTTTTCTACACTACAAAACTACTTTACGCCCTTAAATGAATGGGAATACATAGTGTACTATCTTGATATATTATGATCCAGTGTCTTGGACTTCAGTGGATCTTGTGCTAATAACATTCCTTTGGTTGATTTTTATTATAAAAATTGTTATCATGCATCTATCAGCATGAACCCATTTAAGGTATAGTATGGGAATCCATGTCATTCTCTATTATGATGGGCTGAGGTTGGGAAGTTCTTAGTTATTGGTCCTAATTTAGTTTATGGAATGAAATAAAAGGTTCATGTTTTCCATAAGAGGTTGAAGGAAAGACAATACTAGAAGAATTATTATTCAAATCATAGGAGGATGTCCTTGGAGTTCATGATTAGAGTCCATGTTTTCTTGAGATTGTCCCCTCAATGGGTAGAGTGAAGATTTATTTAAGGGTAGTAATATTTATCCTTGGTTTTTGGAAAATTTTGAGGTTTTGGGCCTAATTTTTGAGTTTTCTTGTAGGTTAGTTCTCCCACCATAGTTGGATATGATCGAAGAAATCGTTTATAAGACTTAGCTCTGTCAGCATCTTCATGATAACTCATGTTTCATTGACTGGGGACATTTAGATATCAGGGATGATGTGATGTTTTTAGAGTGGCCAACAGAGATCCAGGATTGTTGGGAGAAGGTGATGCATGGAATATCATTCATTTGGTTCATGCTCTATAGAGTCATGGTGTCTTAAAGGATAATACTTAGGAGAATGGGATGTCGATATTTGGCTAGTGCCCAGATTTTTTTCGAGGTTTTCTTTGTTCTGTGTTTCATTGATGATGTGATGTTTGAACCTAGATGGTTTATGAAAAAAAAATTCCTTGACATGTTTTGTTTTTTAAGGTTTCCAGCATGCGTAGAGGGGAAAACCTAATTCCTAATTAGGATGATTTATACTATGAAATGTATTAAAAAGTATAGTAAAGTTAGTTCCACCAAAATAGGATAATATCCTGATATGGAAGATGGAATTCCTTCATTTTTATGCTTGGGTTAGTTATGTGTGTCAGTTTTTATGCTCATTGCCTTAGGTTGTGTGGGATTGAAATGGTAGTGTGGATATTTATGTGGAAAAGTGAAGGATTTTGGATAGTTTAATGTGATGTGGTTTTGTGGGTGTTTTGTGTAAGTTTTGGTTTGGTGTGTTTGGATGGTGGAAGTATTTGGGGGCATAACTAGATCCCTAAGAGGTATCTCATAGGGTGTTTTTTTGGACCCTCTCTTTATTTTTCATTTTGGTTTTTATTCTTGAGGAATGGTATCATTTTTGAGCTATCTAATGTAATGTTATATGTCATATTGGCCTATTAATTTACTAGTTTGGGAGTTTGAGGTGTTTGTAGGTGGCTCGAAGAGGGTCGATAGAGGATGGAGCTAAAATTCTTTTTTATTATGTGGTTCACGACGTGAAAGGGGAATTCATGATGTTTTTTTATGATTAAAATCTTGTGTGGATCAAAATTTGTGGCTTGCATTCTGTAGAGGTGTCCAACAATTAAAAAATAGGCCTTTAAAAATGCTAGAATAGGGTTTTTTCAGAACTAAAAAACATTAATAATTGGAGTGTGGTAAAAATCATGAAGCTCTTATCAGTGATAAAAAACACTATTAATGTACCCCTTTAACAGCACTTTTGTTAGTGATCTTAAAGGGCCCTTTTTATAACAGTTTTTTAGAGGATTTAAAGGGGGCCTCAAATAGTTCTTTTCTAGAACTGATAAAGGAAGCACTGTTAAAGGGGTAAAATTATATATTTTTCGGACACATATGAGCTTGAACCCTTTATCAATGCTTCCATGACCCCATTAACAATGCTCCCCCAATCATCTTTTTCCCCCCAACTCCCCTTTTATACATTATTTTTAAATTTATAGGCTCATCCTTGCCCAACTAGATTCAAACCCTATACCTCTCCATTGAATATGGAACCCCATTAGAATTACACCATATATTTTTGTTCTATGTTTAATTATATCTCTGTTTGATGATATTTCTGTTTATTTATATATATATTTACATATTTATTTACATATAGTTATATAATTTTTTCAAATAAATTTATACAATATGTTTGTGTGTGTGATATATATATACTAATATTTATTTAAATATATTATATATTATATTCATTTACATAAACTATAATATAATATAAATACATACTTATTTATTAATACACACATATATGCATATAAAAACATTATAAATATATTTGTATAATGTAAAAATGGTTAGATATTGATTTAAATACATTTTTATAATATTTATTTATTTAGATATATTACAATATATATTTTAACATAAATAAGTTGAAATATGTATTTCTATGAGTGATTTATTGTAAGTAAATATTAATAAACATGCTTATATTTATATATAAATTAAATTAAATTTTAAAACTTTATAAAATTTAGAAACCATAATATCAATATGAATGTAAGACCTATGAATAAATTTATTCCCCACTAAAAAAGGGCAAAAATTCCCCCCTAAATGAGGCTTTAAATCCATCAAATGTTAAAAAATTAGGGTACCCCGCCTAAAAACTCTATTTTCGAGGCCTTTTAGGACTTTTTTGGACTCGAAAAATGTGACAAAGGATTAATTGTGTCACAAATTGAGTAGAGCACATTACAGAATTCAATTTGATATGTGGTAGAGAAAAAATGGACACATGGATCAAAATTTATGGTCGTTTTAAGTTTGAGTTACATTTTCATCTTATTTTAGACCTTTTATTAATTTTTTGATTTTTTTCTTCAAATTGATATTAAATGACTATTACTCGGTAATAATAAGCAAATTATTAATTATAAATATCTTTTTATTATTTTATAGGCCATTTTCACTTAATATCTTATATATTATGTGTAAATTCCTACTTACCTTATCTAAAACCTATTTTCAAAAATATATATTATATTTATATAAATATAAATATATGTATATTTTAATATATTATTTTTAATGAAATGTAATTTTTTTTGAAGTTCACCATTATCAGCACTACTAATAAAGTGTAGATAAAGGGGGTCTTTATCAGTGAGTTTTTGCAAGCACTGATAAAAGACCCTATTTCTTAGTGATTTTTTAAAATCACTGATAAAGGGTGAGCCTTTATCATAACTTGTAAAAAATCACTGAAAAAGGACACCCTTATCCGTACTTTTTTTAGCACTGAAAAAGGGGGTCTTTAATAGTGTTTTTAGCTAGAATTATTAAAACGATGGTGCTGGATAGAACTATTTTTGTATTAGTGTTCTATATAGCATGAATTAACGACATGAAAGTGGAATTGATGACATGAATTAAATAATGTTTTGATAGTTAGAATTTTGGTGGAAGTTCATAGGGTTTGAGATTTGAATAATTCACATCTTAAATCATTTTCATAGCTTAAGGTTTTGTTCCACATGATACTTCATGTGCAGAGTAATTAACTCACAATTTGAATGAGATAAGTTATAGCCTATTTTTAAATATAAGATTCATCCAAAAACTCTCATTTGTCTCTTGTTACTCTCAGTTTTTGGGAAAACCATAGGTGTCCTTGGGGGATCTTCCAACCCATTTCCTCCCTCATTGATCCTTTGATTCGTAGGGCTCATTGTTGGAAATATGAGGTGAGTTATCTGCTTTATCCCCATGTTTCCTTTCATTCTTCTTTTGGGGATTCAAATAAGTTATTTTCTTCTAGTTCAGGTATAGTTTGGGCTGTGTTTTGATTATATCTTGCTTTGATCCAAGTTGATTATAGGTTTTCCTCATACTGTTTTGGTTTTCATGGTGTTCTCCCTTCTCCTTGTTGCTTGTAGTGAATAGGTAAGCTTATTTGATGTAGGGGATCCTTATTCTCTCCATGTTTCAGTTGATTTGTAGGAATTTTGTGATTTTTTTTCCAAAAAAAGTGGATAATAATGGTTTTCTTAATAAATATAATAAATTGGATAAATATGAAATTGTTGGTTATGGGGAGAAATCACTTGTTTTTACTGCTTTGATGATATTGTTGATGAGATTATGTGTTCATGTTTCCATTTCTAAAAACCATGGATTTTGGGAGAATTTATTATTCTATAGATGATATGTGTGAGACCATTATTGTATTGATTATTTATATCACCCTAAATGAAAAGGTTAAGAATTTATATTTGGCTAATTATTTAGTTGCATGTGAAAATATGGTTTTTATGATAATAAAAAATGTTAAATAATTAAGTGATGTAATATGATCACTTAAACCTAATTTTTGGAATCTGAGATGTGTTGGGATGTTTGGTTGTGCTTGTTTTGTTTCCTTAGGTGATGTAGGGTATTTTCTAGTAATGGTGGTGATCGGTCTGGCTTAGAAATAGGTAGGGTAGTGATGCGATGTTGTTGGCATGGGATGTGATGTATGATGTAGTGTTGTGTTTGTGTGGTGTGATTTCTAAGATGGGTGGTTTTAATAGTGAGGTATATTGGTTGATGTGGCGTTATGGCGATGGTATATATGTGATGGGTGAGCTGTTTTATAGTGTGGTTGTGTTAATCTCCCAGTTATCCATGGAATAAATTAAAATGATAAAAATGAAATGGGTTGGTAAGTGAATAATGATGGGATGGACTTATCATGAGGTAATTTAATTAAATAAACTTAATGATAAATTGATTGGTTTGTGTTTCCCTATGTGGTGGTTTTGTGTTATTATGAATTTAGTTATAGTAGTGTTCATGTTAAATTTATTGTGGTGTTGTGGTTGTGGTGTGGAGTATGCTAGTGTTGTGGTTATGAACACATTGTTTGGGTATTGTGTGTTATCTATCTATCTTGTATTTTATGTTATTTTTATATGTTTCCCTCCCTAGTTGGATAACCAAACCAAACCCCAAGGGTTTTAGGTTTCGGGTGTCTTCCCCAACTTCTATGATAGTTGTGATATGGATGGCTAGTTACCCCCCCCCCCCCCTCATCCCTACTCTTCCTTGAGCAATCATGATATGGGTTTGAATTGAAGATTACCTAGTAGTGATGATAATGTAATATGTGGTGAGATTCATGCATAGTGGGAGGAGGGCATGAGGTTGATGTCATCCATGCTCACAATGCCATGCTGCCTTAGTTATGTATTGACTCGGGTGTCTTCAGGTAAGATGTGATGTGATGAGGTTGTGATGTGTAGACAATTGATAATAGATTCTATAACGTACAAGGTTGGGGTACGTATGAACTTGTTTCAAACCACATCAAATATGGCTGGTTCTGTGATGTGATATGTATAGATTGTATGGAAGCATAGGACATTTCCTATTGAAGTGTGAGAGAGACACACAGGATTGGAAGCTACTGTGGGGCACCTTAGTTATTTTTTTGATATTTTGTTACTATATTAATGCATGATTTGGTGAGAGAGGATGGGATTGACTAGATGACTTTTTAGGTGATTTTTTTGTTCTTTTGTTTATTCCCAGGTGAAATATTATGTTCTTTTCATATGTTCACTAGAGACCTCAACTATGATCTAACTGTGTATTCATGTTATGATCATCATTTGTATATAAATATTTTTTTAGGTTTCAAGGTGGACATTAGGGATCGAGCTAGGGATTTATAGCTTGGGATTTCAAGCTGTTGTTGATTTGTTGCTGTAGGAATTATCATTTTGTATTTTCTTAGACTTTTATTTTGATATGTTGGATTTTTTCGTATATTTTGGTATGGTATAGGGTTTACTTTTAAATTTTATGTTTCTGTTTTCCAGGGGATTTTTATCCTATCTACGGATCCTACTTTTTATATATGGTAATGCCTTCATCTTATTATATCTTATTACCAATGGTGATTATCACCAACCCAAGGCCTACTGAAGTTAGGACTTGGGGGTCATCATCTCTCTTCCTTCATTCCCAACCTTGTATGGGTGCCTTTGGAGGGGGGGTTAGGTCAAAAAATAGTGTGTAATTATGAGATAATAAACATGATCCACAGAGCATTATCATTTTCATATGGCATGAAAATTTAACATTCCCTTGAAACATAGCATAACAAAGAACTTTGGCACAAATATAAGAACATGGTATCATCACCTTCATGTGTCGCTACTTACACCCATGCATTCATGAGTCACTACTCCCACTCACCCTTCATAAGAAAAAATTATTACAGTCATGTATACATGTCCCAGGATATATAAACTTCTAACCAATATATTAGAGGGTGATATGGGACCCCACCCATCAATCATCAATATTTATGTGTTCCACTTGAAATAATTTTTTCATCACATCATAAAGAACCCATATAAAGAAAATGGGTTTCGTTCATCACATCATAAATAACCCATTGAAATGAAATGGTTTTCATATCATTTCCAAATGGTATCATATAAAATGACATTAAGAATTTGATCGATTGATAACAACATTCAATCTCTCAGGGGTATTATTTCACAGAGGCACTTAAAAAGTGATTCAGAAAATATAACTATTTAAAATTTTTAATTTTTTTGTGTATATATGTAAAAACACAATTTTATAATTATTGGATAAATAACTTCTATATGAAAGAAGAAAAATCTATTTCTAAAATGCTTGAAAAGTCCTTAATATTTGTTTCTTTAAAATGAAATAACTTGAGCCTGATAAAAAAATATATAAAAATTACCCTATAAATACACATAGGGTTTTTAGGAAATAAATATAAAATAATGATGTTTTCAAAAACATTATTTTAGAAAAAATTAAAATATTAAAGACATATTTAGAAACACATGTCTTTAAAATCAATTTTAAAATCAAAATTTTATTTTTCAAATGAAACTTTTACCTTTCAAAAATATAAAAAATATTTCCTTTTATTTTAAAACTCATTATATATTAAAATAATCTATGAAATCCATATTGAAAAAATACTTCAAAATAAATCCAAATCATAGATTCTTGAAAAACATACAAGTTTTCTATTTGAAATGTGGAATGGAAGATAAATATACAAACATGAAGGGGAGATCATTATTAATATTTTGAAAGTAACTTTATTAAAACACACATTTTAAAGAGATTGAAATATCATTTATTTGGAATGAGGTAAATATAAATTATATGATCAACCAAAATAAAACATATTTTTATTTCAAAATGTGAAATGAGAACATTAGCAAGAAGATTGAATATGGATATTGCAGAGATTTTTCTCATATTGAAGTAATGGGAATTATTCTTAACAACATAAAATTTTATAAAGAAATAAGATCATCAATGTAATACCCCCAAAAAATAACTAGGAAATGAATTATAATCACAATATAAAACCATATTATAATTACCATTTTAGAAAATGGATTATTAAGTCTTAAGAATCTAAGATTGGTTATAAAAATGTTTCATGTCATCAGAAATGTCTTAATATAAAGCCTTGAAAGAGATAGATTGAAATTTAACTTCAAATAACATGAATAAAATATATTTCTTGATATTATAAATCCAATAGGTAGTATGAACATAATTTAAATAAAATTAGGTGCATATAAAAAACATGCCTCATTGAAATGAAATGGAGAAAAAACACCCTTATAATGTCAGAATCCTTCCAATTGAAAATCCATGTCTGATAGAACATGAGATGTGCTTTTAAATCCCATGTATATCATGAAATTGTTTTATAAGATAAATCCATGTACATTATATATACACCATAAAAAACAAGTTCCAAATACACATAATAACTCAATAAAGAAAAAATTAAGATGTAAAAACTCTTTCCTTTTATTCCTGCTTAGTCAAAGGTGTGATAACCTCCTATAAAACAAAAAACTATATTAATAACATATTTCAAAACCTTATTCATTATAATATAATTTTAATAAATTCATTTATGATCATTTATTAAAAATATATTATTTACTTATATTTTATTTTCATTAAGATATATTTATTAGTTTTAATTGTTTTTTTTTGTGCTAATTTCATAGTGGTGGTATAGATTCTTACTTATAAATTAATAGATCATCATTATGAGATCAGTAAATGTATTATAATATAATATATAATTATTTATAATCTTATAATTTGATTTTTTAGGTATTTTAGTTATGATTAAAGATGTAAAAGTTGGTGATGAGTATCTTTTGGAAATTTTAATGGATGGGTGGTGGTATCATAATAACAGGTTAAATATTTAAATTATCATTTGAGAATAAAAAAATAATTATTTACTTATTATTTTCCACCCGCACATATGTACAGGTGGTGTGTTCATTTACATAGAATGTAAAAGAGGTAGAAATTGGTTTATATTTTAAGAATAAAAATAATTTTTTAAATACCTTATTTATTCATTAAATGTAGTATTTAAGCATCTATGTATGGAAATTATGAAAAATTTATCATGTAAATTATGAGGTCAGTAGTTTCCACATAACATAAGAGACATTTTATTTCTTTAGAATGGTTGGGAGGAAGGTATAAAATTTTTATACCATAAAAATAATAACATTTCAGTATAATTATGATAATGATGTAATTTTATAAACGTTTTTGGGTTATATTTGGAGGAGTTAGATAAATAAATTAAGGAAAAGGAAGGAAAATGAATGATTTATAATATTACCTTACTCTTTGGGAAATATCCTTTGTAAAATTAATTAAGGATTTGAGTGGTGGTATTTAGAGTATACTAGAATATATAGGAGGTTCGTAGTTATTTTAGGGATTCATTGGGTCAGATATTAGTCAAATTCAAGAGGTTTGTGGTGTTAAGGGAAGTGAGGTGATGATGGATCCTTTTATAATGGAGAGGAGTGATATTTTTATAATAATATAAATGGTAAATTCACTACTCAATAATAAATTGGATCTAAAAATAGTCATTAATGGAATGGGAGAATATTTAACATCTATCAATTGCAAACAATTCATATTCATGCATGTTTATTCATGTTTCTAAGTCATTTACTTTTATATTTTATACTTTTACCTTTTTCAGTTTTTACTATTGTAACTAATTTTTATGTAAGTAAATTACTTTTAAGGATTAAAAATAAAATGGTGCTTATCATATAATTCAGACCTAATGATTAAAAATCTGAAATTTACTCTATAAAATAAAACGTATATGTCAAAAAAAATAAATTTTAATATTAGTGCATGTAACACATAAAAACCAATATTTAAAAGAAGAAAAATTAGGCATAAATGTTATGTTTATAAAATAATTTTCAATGTTATTGATTTTAATGTCATTAGTTAGTCTATTATTATCCAAATAATATTTATGTGACTTAAAAAATAAATCTAAAACCATATTTCACTTGGAGAAAACCTAAATAAAAAAGAAAGAATAGAAGTTGTTTTTATTAGAAAAGAAAATTCTTAATATTCAAAATATTGAAAATGGGTTTTCTAAATTCAACATATAATTTTTTTAATTTAAAATTTCACTCCATAAATACATTAATAATCCTGAAAAAATTTCTATGTTTTTAAGATATTTTTACTTTATGATATTATCATAAATGTAACTGTTTAAGAAAAAATGGTATTTTTAGCTATTCACCAAAAAATCAGTTATTTTAGAAAAATATAAAAAATTCATCATAACATAATATAGAAATTATAATTATAAAAAATAAATTCATTTAGTGAAATTAAAATTCTAAAATATGAGATTTTAACTTTTAAATAAATGTATAAATCTATTATGAAAACTATTTTCATAGGAAAATATCTTTTAAAACTATTAACTATATTCTCATTCTTATTCCTCTCAATTAATAATTAAATTAGTATTAACATATTATTAATATAAATAATATATTAAACCATAAAATATTTTTTACCTAAAATAAAAAAATTAACGCCTAAAAGGAAATTTTAAGGGAAACACATTTTTAATCATAAAATGGTCATACAATTTATTTTGCTAAATTAATTGAGTTTTATCAATGCATTAAAATTAAAAATGAAATTGATTTTTATAATTAATTTTAAAAATTTGAAATGTATAAAATAATTATGTTTTATAAATTATTTATTACTTTAATAATTACATGTTTATATCATATTAATTACTACTTATATAACCTCTCAATATCACAGTGTGAGATCTAAGCATAAGATATGCTTTAGTGGTTGTCGAGGGTGGAAGTTCAGCTAGAATGGATCTCTTATAAATTTATATATGATTTAACTTCTCTTGCATTCAATTTTTCTCATTCCGTAGTTATTGGAGTTCAACTTTCACTTGGTATTGGGAAAACCCTAGTGAAGATACATCCATTCCAAACTCAGGAAAATGATATTCATAAAGAAGATGCCCACTACAAGATTTTTTTTAAAGGTTCGGGTCGAAGCCTCATTTTTATTAATAAAGCAAAGCAAATGCCTCTTTTAACTGGGTATAGGGAGACCCATTACATAGCTCGAAGGCCCAGTGGGCTTGTAGCCCATTACATAGCCCGTAGTCCCACATTTTTTACCAAATTCCCATTCTATGAATAGTAACCCAGTTGCTATAGTACCGCACAGTACCACCGCCGCTACAGTTCCTTGTTGCCGCTGTAGTAATTATCGATCAACAATACTGTCGCTGCTACAGTGCCGCTACAGTACTGCTATAGTAACCTGCGCCCAATGGGTTTTGAACTCCCATTTTTCATGTAGTATTACGGGGTGCATACCACTAAGCCAAAGCCCAACTAAAAAAATCCGAAATTTTAACCACTACTTGATGTAATTTATTACTTTTTACTAAAAAATCCATAAATTGGTTCCTTTTAGTTATACATAATAATTTAATGGTAATATCATAATGGTAAAATTTGATAATTTTTTAAAATTAAAATGAATTTATTTTAGTTTTTGTTTCATGTGAAGAAAACTAGTAATCATAATATTTATTTTAAAGATAAATTAATGATAAAATATTGAGGAATTATGAGTTGTGGTTGAAATCTTGGATAAGGATCCCCCCTATTTTTTCAGGGAAAAAGTATACCCCTATGATTTCAAAATTCATTTTAGTTTTGGATATTATGGAAGGCAATTTGGTGGTCCCCTGAGTGTTATTTTTGATTAATTGCTTCATGTTAATGATTTTTTCACTAATTGAGATGTTGTGGTATCCTCGAATAGGGAGTCTCATTATTTTTTCTGATGTAACAAGGTTTAATTTTAATTTGGATTTCAGTTTGAGTAGAGGTTGAATAGTTACTAGACAAATCTAAGTAAAATTCCACAAAGCATGATGTTTTTATTTATATGGATCCCATAAATTAAGGTTTAGAGTAAATGGTTGAATTAATATTATATAAATATACTATTGGTGTTCCCAGTACAAGATCTGAGAGGAATTTTAATTTTTTTGTGTCGTGGGATGATCAATATATAGAATGTCTTACAACCTTCAAAAAAATTATATTTCTCTGAAGATGATATTAATATACCCCCATCACCCACTAAAGTATTGGTAGGTTAATTTGATCACTCAAATAATCATAAGGGGGGATCTGATTATTTATTCAGAGGGAATCACATTATATTAGTGAAAGAAATCAAGACCTCAAAAGAACTAATTATAAATGAAACAACCTATTATTACTAGATCTTGCAGTAAGGATATTGGTATAAATGATTTTCTAAAGATTGAAACTAAAATATACAGTGATTCGCCACCACATATAGCCTACATTATACTGTTAGAATAAGCAATTAAAGTTCAAGGTCAATTGTTTTAATGAAAATACATAATAAGATATTTCATGGAAGATTTATAAAAAGTTCTCTAGGAAATATTCTAATATCACTAGAATAATGTTGAGCTTTGGAGGATATGGATTTAGGAAAATGCTATTTGGGGGGTCTCTATTTACTCTATTAATGCCCACCAAATTGAGGATTCTAGTCTTTCCCACCTCCCTATCCCATCTCCCCTCCCATTTCCCCCCACCCCCACCCCCTCATTGATCCACCTGCTCCCACCTATGTAATGTTCCATGAAACTATAACTTTTGTTGTATATACCCCACTATCCATCCCCTATCCCACCAACATTTTCCTTGTCTCATCCCACCCCCAACGTCGAACCCCATCACCCCCCCTCATTTCAATCCCCCCTCCCCCACCTCTGTTCTATATCACTCCCACCTTCGGCCGTTGAGCTCCCCTCTGTCCTACCTTCATCCCATCCCCACTATTGACCCCCGCCCCACTAAGTCCCCCTATGCATCGAACCTCACCTGTTGATGGCCCCCTACATACCACTGACTATCTACCATAGTCGATCTCTCCCATCACTGATCCCCTAGACACTGACCCTCCCTCTGGCCAAAGACCCCCACCCAATGAGGTGCAACTGCTTCCCCCTACTCCCTACCCTTGATTCCTATTTTTCACAACAACCCTATGCCTCTATACTATAAACCTCTCTCACTCTCAATATTCCCTCCTACCCAAAAAACACTAACACCATTTCTAAATATGACTTTCATTACTTTATTTGAATAATTGTTTTTGAAATAGGGTTTTTTAGGTAATTAGGATGTTAAAGATTTATGGTATGCAATTTAGGGAAATATATTTTTGAATGAAATCAATACATAAAATAATTTTATCATTGAAAAATTTTAAATACTCATTCCTTTATGTTTATAATATGTTGTTCCTATGAAGAAATGTTTAATTCATTTTATTTTGAGGATAAAATTTTATATGTCTACATATTATTCACATAGTAATTTATATGTTTATTTTAAATTATTGACTCCTTTTTTACATGGAAAATTTCAGATGTAGGTTGTGAAGGTTTGTTTTGATGATTTAATTTCATTTATAAAGATATAGGTTATGGAAGAATTAATTTATGTTATTGGATTATTTAAGTCTGGGTGTAGAGATGTTTGATATGAAGGTTTTCTTAGATTTTTGTGGTGTGATTTGGTGATTTAATTCATTTCAAAATCCTACTCTCAACTTTTTATTGGAGGTACGTTGATAGGTTTCAATGTAGAAATTACCAGTTAGATGATACTTTTTCATTATGAAAACTTCTTTATTTGGTTTTGAACTATGATTCCCATGAAATATTATCAGATGTTTGATCCTTGATTTATCATAATAATGGTTTATTTGGATACAAGTTTCTTATCCTCTTAGACCCCTATCCTTTAATTAGTTTTTTTTTAATTTCTTGAATTTTTTCTTCAAACTATTCTCGTCACTTATTCAATATTTTGGTGTATTCTTGATCCATTAAAAATTTTGGTTTAGTTTTTTTTTTCCATTTTGAAATTTTAGGTGTTTCCTGGGATTTGATCACTTATCCAGAATTCATGTGGTGTATGTTTTTTAATCTTCACCCTTTTCTTATTTTAGATGCATAAGATTAATACATATTTCAATGGTTTTGGTTCTATCTTTAAATGGATTTGAATCATTATTTCAGTTGGATTCTCATATAATATAATCTAGTTGTGGGTATAGGGTAATGATTAGGGATATCATGGTGGATCAATTTATTAAGGTAATATTTCATGACTAAATTCAATCAATAGTAAATTAAATAATTTTTTTTGATCAATTTTAATGTTTCCTTTATTATTATATAAATAATCATTAAATATTATTGATTTTAATAAAATTTAATTAGATTTATAGTTTTTATTGATAATTTTATCATAATTTTTTCTTCTAAAGTGTTGTTTCCTCTAATGAAATGAAGTGTGAAAACAATTCTCTACTAAGACATGGTTAGTTTTTCTCTTTCTTTGGGCATGTCTGATTTCATTTAAGTAAAAGTGTCGCAATATAATTTTATATTGATTATAATTTCCAATTATTTGGATTATTTAAAAATACATGGTGGTATTACCATTTATGATTCCTTAAAATTTTAAAATTTAATTGAATTTTCCCAAAAATGTAACAGATTTTCACTTCACTTCATGATATTACCATTTAAGATGATGAGACTTTAAAGATACCAGTGTGAAAACTTAATGTTTAGTAAATTAATTCATCAAAATATATAAATGAAATTTTTTTCATCGACTACATTATAATTGTTAAATACCTAAGTGTTCTATTTATAATTTTTTTTTTATTTTTTATCTGCATTTTTTAATCATAGAATTTTAACCATAATACCCATTATATTATTCTATAATGTCATGAATTTCCATTATATAAATGGAATTTATACACATGATTTTAAAATCATATCTTACCCTAATTATTTAGTTATTTATAGGACTGAAATGGTGACATATGAAATTTAAATGTGATAATTTGTGAATGATATTGTTTCCTTTTACTCAATTGGGGGAATGAAATGATGATTCCTGAGAAATAGTTGGGCCATCTTTTTTCTAATCTTGTCTACATATATTACTATCACCCTAACACAATTTATAATTAATTTTTTAAAGAAAAATTGATAATTTTTTAGAATATGTGGAACATACATCTACTCAATTCTTTTCAAGTATAAATTTTTCAAATTAAGAGGTTTCTATTTTTAATTTTTTAGAACAGTGTGAGTTGATAGTTAACGTAAAATATAAGAAAATTGACAAAACATCAGACATACTTAAAGATAACGATGGATAAATAAACATTTGAGATATCTTTGATGGGTGATAAAAAACATTGATTAACGTTTGTTTATACTACATTGATTCACATGCATTTTTACTACAATAAAAGGTATTTGAACTCTGTTACACATTGTAGTTATATATTTATTTAACTTAAAATGTGTGTTTACTATACCATTTCTTCATTTTATTCATTATAAATTAATTTTTTGTTATTTAAATTATATAAAAAAGTATTTTTTTTAATGAATTAATATGTGTTTATAGTGAATTATAACCTAAATTCCATGGTTGATACTTTAAATGTTTCAAATTTAGTTTGTAGCACTTGAAATATTCATTTTTTTGTGTGCGTGAAACATGATAAGGAAAATAAACTAATCCTTAAGTAATAACAAACAACCATCAAAATAATCAGCATCATTCCTTATGTATTATACAATCATGCCTAATTTTAGTAGCATATACTTCATCGAATGAGTTAAATATTTTGTTTTACAATCATTTATTTCTTTGAAATTATTTATCTCATGTGCCATTTTCTATTATGGTTTTAGATTATGATCTTAAATTTTTCAATACACACACAGATACTAATTAAGTGGATTTTCCTTTTATCATAACATTATACTAGAAAATTTTGTTTTTTCATCGATCAAATTATAAAAGTGTTTGGTGTGTCTAAATATTATTCCAATAGTATTTGGGAATCTCTCAAGGTAGAAGTTAATAAATTTTTCTAAAATTACATGACAACCATATCATTATTATCTTTGATGTGTATGATCAGACAAAACAACAATCTGATGTTTGATCCACCATGTATGATCAAATAATTAATTTTTAAAGCATTGATGCCCCTTAAAAATGTGTTTCATGGGATAAAAATAAATCTAACGACTTATGAATGACATGAAATAATAATAAAATAACTATATAGTGAATTATATAGTTTTTTAGTAGAATAAACTTCAATCTGATTTGTTGTTTGTCAAGGATGACCAGAAACACACTTTTATTGTTTTAAAGAACTAAAACATGTGTTTAAATGTAAAATCCCTAAAAAATGACCTCAGAAAGATGTGAAATCGTATAAAATATATCTTATTATTATTTGTGAAATTTATTATTAGATGTCACTCAATTGTACATGTGGTATACTCAAAAATACCAAATAAGTTGTTTTTAAAGGTTTGACACCCTTTAAAAAACCTGTGTTTAGGGTCAAAATCAACTAAACAACCTCCAAATGTCATGATATCATATAAATAAAAAATACAGTAAATTTTAAAATGGTTAAGCTGATAGAACATCAATTTGAGGTATTGATTCCCCATAATTATAATAAAATCACTTTTATTGTTATAAAACATGAAAACAGTCATTTAAAGGTAAGATTCATAAAAAAATAGACTTGGAATGAGGTGAAGAAATAGTAAAATAATCTTAGTAGTATTTTTTATGTGTATAGGTAAGGGACTGTAACACCCCATGGTTTTAAAAAAATTAAATGAATGAAACTTTGTTTTAAGTACATATTTATAACTAGCCTTTAAACATAATTTTCCAGATTCTATGTTTTGAATTTCAAAAAAAAAGTCATCTACAATTGTGATCGTAATGTTATTTGGAGTCTAATAGAACCAACTTGATTTTTTTAGTGAATAGTAACCTACCCTTATGAATAGTAATATGACCCTAATTAATAGTAAATTTTATTATTAAATTATATTCTTACGGATACAAGATAATGAGATGTTGATTAATTTTTCAAGGTGTTAAAAAATTTGTTATAGATTTAAAATTAAAAATTTTGAATAAATTATAATTTTATTTAAAAATTAAATTGATAATATTTAGAAAATTATTTTCAATAAATGGAGTTCATTTTTGAATTATACACATCAAAAAATGGATTGGGTGAATTTTTGTGATTTTTTGGAAACAGTTGAATTTTCAGTGAATAGAAAAAATATAGTTTTGAGTTTTCAATATTTTTAAGGATGTCATTAATGATGTAATAATGATGTAATAATTTAGGTAGACTTTTTTATAGTAAAATATGTTATTTAGTGTCCCAAGTGGCTAATACCATGGTAAAATACCATGGGAATTCCCATGGTTTTTCAAATACCACTAATGATGTGTCCCTTAGAAATTAATAAAATATTCCCTCATTTTTTCTATAAATACCAACCAATTCCTTCATTACATTCATTCCAAATTCCTAATAAATTAATATTTTTCATTCTTACCTCTCTATTAGTCCTCCCAAGGTGTCCTAAATCCCCTAAGGTCCCAACCATCAAGTATTAGGAGTTACTCTACAAGGTTAGAGAATTCTCAACCTCTTTCTTTTTTTCCATTCAAGTTCTCTTTTAGGTGGTATAACTTTCAAGTTTCCATACCATGTTCTTATTTACATTTTATTATATCTCTATATTGTGTTATAATTCATTTATGGATGGTTGATCCATGTCCCCTCTCTTTTTAATTTTTTCTAAAACCATGTTTCATAGTCATTAGGCGGTCTAATTTTTCATAAGCGGTTTCTCAACTATTATTTTATTTCAAGTGCATTTGTTTTCGTATTATTACCTCATATCCCATTATCCAATATGTATGAATGATCCATAGTCTTAAATATTCATTATTTAATCATTTTTATGGAAGATTCACCATTATACTTCTTCTCATCTCCCACTTATTCAAAAAATTAAAACACCATCCGTGATGTGTAGATTTACCGACATCATGGATGATGTGATTTAAATTTATTTTACTTCATTCATGGATGGTCATGAAACCATTTATATGGTTGAAAAAGATTTTAATTTATTTAGTATATCTTATATAAGGTTCTGTAATCATTTTTTACACATGTGATTAATTAATAAAACAAAATGAGATCATTATGATCAAAGAATCACCAAAATGACCAAAACAAATATCAATAATGTTTTAAATTATGAATCATCATCATGTCATAATTCAAATTGATAAATGGTATAATTTATTGTTCAAAAATATGTCAATACCTTTCAATTACAATTCTAGATTTTCACTTCCAATCGAAAAGAATATCCATCATGAACCTATCATGGATAAAATATAAATAACACACCCGAGACAATGTATATAAAAAAATATTACTAATAAATGTGTTGAAAGATGTTGTAAAATGATCATATAAGGTGTTATAAACATTAGTATGTTTCATTAAGATATTAATAACACTATTTTAACCATTATAAAGGATGTTTAAACACATTTTAAGTAAGAAGAACCTGGGGTATGGGAATTCTTAACCCAATTTCCATTCTTGGGGTTAACTTTCTTCTATATTCATTATTAGTTATTAAGATTATTGGTGTGATGAATTTTCATTTATATTATATTTCATGATTTTTATTTACAGTATATATATATATCCATTCAATTCAATTAATTCTCACACCAATTATATTTTAAGGGACATTTCTTTTCAAATCCTTTTAAAACTCTCTTTAATAGATTTCAAAAGAATTGTTTTTATAAGTATATGTGTAACGACCTGAACTCGAATAGCCACCCAAACAGTGCTAAATGGGTAAGGTGTTACTACCTTAGGTACACCTCTACAAACACCAAAGGCTGCCGACTAGCAGCAAGGGTCTGATATGTATAGTTGGGAGGCTATACCCTCTCGGAGGATAATAATGGTACTGGTCCGAGTAAAATCATTTAACATGAAGTGGAAATAAACGACTAAGCTGAATCAAAACAGACCTGCATAGATAAAGAGCAATCAATAGCAATAGATAGTGGAAGAAATATATAATAAAGTGCAATGGAAAGTAAACACAATAGCATGTTAACCACTAGTAACTACTACTAAAACAGACAATTCATGCATCCATAGTATTTCAACATATAAAAGGGTGCGAGTGGCTAAACAACAGTAGCTACAAGAAACAAGGTAAGCATGCTAATATAGGAAAGAAATAAAAAAAGTAACTCCAGCTAGGCAAGACCTCAAGGTCCCTGTCATCTCCATGCGATAGCTAAAATAGTCTAACTCCTGAAGCTGGTCACTTTCC
Source organism: Viscum album (assembly GCA_963277665.1). Lineage (NCBI taxonomy): Eukaryota > Viridiplantae > Streptophyta > Magnoliopsida > Santalales > Viscaceae > Viscum > Viscum album. The sequence goes on along the minus strand of OY728159.1, from coordinate 677,505,247 downwards.
TGCACATAAATCCCTAATGTTTAAATGCGTCCCGAAGGGCCTGTGCAGGGTGTGAGACATATCTCAGTAGGATACCACCCATTGGAATGTACCTAATATAAGTGTTTAATAATGAATTCACTTATAAGGACAACAGTAACTAGTATGATGCACAAATAAACACAAACTCCACTGGTGCTCAACAGCCACCATGTAGTGTCACTTGCTTCGGCCAACGCCAGAATCTTTTTCATGTCACACGACACCATGTGCCCCCTGACACTACATGTATCAAGTATCGATGTTCATAAGGAACACCCAAGAAGTATTAACTCATATAAATAGTGATTCATGTCCTCAATAAGTAATTGAAGGGTCAGTGATGTCTGTCCTCAATAAAGAAACTAGAGGGACAGTGATATCTACCCTCAAATCAGTTACCAGAGGGATAACAATGCCTGCCCTCAAACCGCGGAGAGACTCTACCCCCAACCCAATAGCATCAACAATATCCCAGGAAGGCTCCTCACATTCCACATGGCATCCTACAGCTGGCACCCCCCAAACCAATAGTACCTAAACCGCAACTAACAGGGGCATCTAGCCACACTAGTGGTCAAAACCACCTCATCACAGAGTCTCTTTGTGTACACACTACTCTAAGTTCCGAGTGAGTGGTAATCACCAAAATAAGTTCCCAAGAAACAAAATCTTTGACACAACGTTCTCATACGACCATGTCGCTCATGTCGGATGGCCTCACCATCCATTTAACATGGTCCATTCCCAACCTGACTGTCACACTACCTCAAGCCAAAGTCCATGATGCCCAATCTCGTGGTCAGAACCACCCAACGTAATCCAGGCCAAGAACAACCTGTGATCAACATCACTAAACAATTACTAGGCCATGCCTAGCATAACCCAAAGGTTCCAGCATATTAAATATCATAAATCACATGTATACATATAATTACAAGAAATACTTTAAACAGGAAAAAAACTAAATAGTTTAATTGCACTAGCTATGTGTTATCCCATACCAGCACCAAGGATTTGAAGAAATGTTTATGATTATTTATGAAAGTTTCTACTATATTGTTATCCATACTGAGCATCTGAGCTCTCCCCTTTCTATATTTTATTTTTCCCAGGATGTGAAGAAATGTATTATGATTGACCTGTAGGAGAAGTCTAAGGGATATGAGTGTGTTCAAAGGGGGCACAATGTTGTTGTTTTTCATTTCATAATATAATGTTAAACTTATGTATGTATCTAGTATTTACAAGGATACTAAACTAATCAGTATTTTGATACTTGATCTCTTGTGATCATGCCGATGTTACGTAATAATGCACCAACTCTAGGTAACTAGGTTCGGGGTGTCACAGTTGGTATCATAGGAAGTTTAGTTTAAAGCATGGAAATTATATTTAGATAAACTCTTATTAGATAAGGTTACCCTAAGATAGACTTTAAGTATTATTTTAAAAGAACATGAAAAAAATTTGGTAGTGTAAATATTATGTGAGTTCTCCAAGTAAATACATACCTGTCTGGACACAAATGGGTAGAGGTTGCTCTAGAACAGATCTACCTAGGTTTGATAACTCTATCAAGGAGTTTTGGGATGACCTGGGGTATCCTGGTACATGACAACGAGCCTTGCTACACTCTTGGTATTGACACTCCTGTGAGATATTCCTAGGGTAATTCACATTTTATTTACAAACTGATTAATAGAATTTTAATATAAGATGAGAATAAATACCTTTGGTTAACCCTAAGGTGTTTTAGAATGAAAATAAGGTGTCATGATTTTCTCTAAATCATTTTATGACTATTGTTACTCACATAATGCTTTATGGTTTTAATCAATTGCTGGATTCCAAGGAATTCATGGTAACATTTAACATGATGTACAAGGTGGCCACGATGGGGGAAATGAGTAACAAAATGGAATGTCGATAGGAATAAAATATTTTGTGGTCATGTCGAATCATTTTTCCAAAAATATGATCAACAACATGTATATTAACTAACTATCGGACTCAAAAAAGAAGATAAATGTGGTGAATGATAAGAGCTCTAGCAGTAGAGAACATGGAGAAATGAATGCTCATTTTTCATCATGAAATAAATGTGGAAGGAGACACCCAAGAAAGTGTCTCAATGGAACAAATATATGCTTTATGTGTGGTAAATGACATAAAGTAATGAATTGTCGAGAAAAAATGAAGAGTACTATGGAAGAAAATAAAAATGATCCCAAGAATCCATTTACATTCATTTTCCATAAATGTAGTGGACCTGGGAATTACGCGAGTTGATTCCTTATTCTATAGGATAACCTCTTGGTCAAGGAAGAACCTATGTGAAAATAAATGGATGGAGAAATGTTTAAAACTATTAGTTCTCTTTGTTGATGGGGTTACTTTGGAATATTTTTCTCTTGTATGTGTAACCATACAGTTTTTTATGTGAAAATACTATTTGATGAATAATTATCTTTTATTTTGTGGATATATTTATAAATAACCATTTGGGATTATATGATCCTTGAATTTGAGTAAATTACATGTTATTAATTTTTAGGATGAAAATCTGAGGTCTGAGATAACATTTTTGGTAAAATTATGTTATGATTATTTTAAGGAATTTATCTCATTTTGGGAATGTTATAAAATATAGTTTATGAGAAAGGAAAACACACAGACTGTGTGACAACCTCTCGCGTCAGAAAAAGCTGTAGGAATCGAACCCATAACCAAAGTGTGGCTGGGATTTATCGCCTACCACTAGACTACGTGAATTACCTTGTTAGTGTGACTAATTATTTTTAGTTAAATGATTTTATTAATCAATAATAAGTTGATTTTGGATATTATGTTTTATCAAATGGATATCTTTAATATATAGAAATTATTTTTTGATTAAGTGATAAATGTTATTTTAGAAGACGTTCACTCTGTTGGGAACACTATATGTCTACGGAAAATAGAATACTATAGGATTTCATTTGAGGAGTAATGGTGGATTTTTACCTATGTTTGTATTATGGATTTATTGTTATTTGGGTTATTTATGGAAATGAATAACCTATCATAGAGAATATGTGATTAGGTTAATTACTTTTAAGTATGTGACTTTAAGAGTAGTCTATGTTATTTAGAGAAAAAATTTAATGTGGAAGACTACGTAATCAAATTCTTCTTAGTTTTAGATTTCAATCTTAATTTGGATTATATTGAAATGTTTTAAAGACAATTGTTTATTGAATGATATTTATTGATCTTTTTGTATTGTTGGTTTAATTTTAGAAATTAAGATTAGTATTTATTTCTCTAAAGGATTATCCTTTTTGGGGATCATCTGATCTTGTACTAACCATTTTGGTTTTGGTTAATCTCTATAGAAAAGATAAATATATAGTTAATTCTATTTTGATTATGTGATTCTCTATAAGTTTATTATGGTGCTCCAGGTCTGACCAAATAGTCTTAAATACACATCGTTTGGAGTGAAAGATGAGTTTGTGGTAGAAAATAGTTAAAGGATAGAACTCTACTTATCAAGTATTTTTTTTCTTATTCTATAAACAAATAAATTATTAAACCTTAGGGAAATTATCTTAAACCCAAAAATATATTATTCTAATACCTTACGTTATTCATCATAGATTTATGGCTTTGAGGCCCTCAAGTTTCCATTCACTTTTTGTGAATGATGTCCTCAATCACTCCCTATAAATATTTATGCTTTTCTTCCATTCATAATTTCCACCAATGGTCTCCTATTCAAAATCCAAATTTGGTGGTGACATTTTCATTTCCCTTTCCCTCTTATTAAAACTAAATTTTGTTAACCCTATTTCTGATGTGGGTTTTCCACAAAGGTATTTTCTTTTTTTAACCTTCAAATAACAATTTAAATTTTTGAGGACTCAATTTATTGAAGTATGTAATAATTTAACACCCCAAGCTTCCATAGGGAACATCCCTTTGAATAATACAATAGCGTGCGATGTACGCAACACCAAGTTCAAGCACACCACGACCTATCAAACTAGCCATTTAGAAAGTATTTATGAATATTAATAACCAATTTTTGAATTTTATATATATACCATATAAATTTAACATTCATTTTTTTGTTTCTTAGACATAATATAAGGACAAATTCAATTTTTCAGATAAAGGATGTTTTTTTCAAAAAATTGCAATTTTCAACCTTTTAATGGTGAACCTTTTATAAATCTAATATTTTACACTTTTATATATTCTATTTGAAAAAATAAAATTATTCTTTAGAACCGGGACATCAAAATTTAATTTGGGTAATTTTTTGGTTTTTTCTGATAAAATTTATTTTTTATGAATAGTGAAAAATAGAGTATTTTAATTCAAAGCTGCCTTTTAATCTAATTTATTTATATGGTTTTATTATCTTTTTAATTGGTTTTAAAGTATAATTATATTATATTTTTACCATTTAATACAATTTTCTTCATTTTAATTAATTTCACATTGAAATTAAACATAAACATGTGTCAATCTTTTGATAGTTATTATTTCTTAAAAAACATGCTTTTTGTTTTGGCAAAGGAAATTAATTTTAAATTATTTTATGTCACTTCTATGTTTTTAATTTGGTAAAATAGAAATAATTTTTGAATTCATAATATTAAATATATCTTAGGCTGATTTTTTGGTATTTTTTTTGAAAAACTTCAATTTTTGATGAATAGTGAAAACACTAAGTAATAGTTAAAACAACTAAATTTTTCATTTAAATTAAATTTTACCTCTTCTGTGAATTGAATTTATAAAATCCAACATACATGGTTGTTATTTTTAAGTAAAATGTGGTTTAATAAGATTAAAAATAATATTTGGTGAATACTAACTTTTGACTTATATTTACCGCGGTTAAAGGTAAATAGGGAAATTCAATTTAAAACTAATATTATAATAATATTTAATTACCCTAACATGTGTCCTATTCCTATTGGTTGATACATTTCTGACCATGGGAATCACTAGATTGATTTTCGCACCCCATGGAGCCACTTAAGATTGATAATGACACTTTATATTAATTAATTTAAAGTAATGACATAAACATATATCTTTTAGTAAATAAATTCTTACATGGGGTTATATAAGTTATATTTTTGACTATAAATATTCATTTGAAAGATAAAAATATTTCCTACATCATGTTAGTTTTTTATAATTTTTATACATCAAATAAATAAAATTATTTATGACACAATAATGATACAGTGTTTACCTCAACAATGAATGATTTAAATAAATAAGAGAATAAAGATTAAAACAATTTCCAAAACCTATAAAATTATTATTGGATGATTTTATTTCAAACAAGAGTCATTTTATCTTTGAATTTAATATGTTTTGAATATTTAGAAACTGAAAAAAATTATATAATAAAATAATATTTTCAAACATTCCTAAAGAGCCCCTCCTCCCCCTTGTAAATAGCCCTCACCTCTAACCCATTACTCACACCTCTGAAACCCCTTGGATAATCCAAAATCTTCCTAAATAAGCTATAAAGATACCTATATTCCACCTAGAGGCCTTAACTTAGGCAAAAGGAACTTCAACAAATCCTTTTGGTTCAAACCAAAGGGAGTTACCTGATTTAAAGGTAACGTATTCTCTTAAGTTCTTTTCTTTTATGTTAATTCTCCAACCTCTTAAAATATTTTATTCCTTTATTTTATAAAAACTCCGGTATCCTAAATATACTATGTTTTTTATTTTATAATTATTCTAACTACACTTACACACACCCCCATATAATGGGTAAAGAACATACTATTTCTGTGGACAGTGAATTATTGCCTCATGAAACGATGATTGTTCACTCTTATCCTACCACCTATAATGGTGGACATTAAGATGGAATTTTATTTAAATGTGATATATATGATATTTATATTTCCTCTATACTTATTTATTTTTCATTTATATCATACCTTTATAGTTTCCATAATGGGTAAATAAGATAATTTCATGTGAGGAAGTGTGGACTACTGCCCCCTCAAAGTGATATGACTCGTTCATGTCATATGTGGAATGTATAAAGGATGGAGTTAATTAAATTACATAACATAGATATTATACTATAATTATAATATACCTATTTATTATTAATTTTTTGTTCCTTTAAATATAAAATAGAAATTAAAGTAGTGTTCATGCGTACGTACGACTTACAGTCTCCATGAACGGTGTGTTTCATTTATTAACTTCAAATGATATGGAATAATATAAATACATATACACTGGATATATATGGTATATATTATATCTAAATCATGAATATAATTTTCGAGATAATGTAATTTTTACCACATGGACAATTTTTAATTATAACAAGTTCATTTTTTTCTAAAGTTCGGAACATTGACAAAATGTCTGATATGAACTCAAATATTTAGCTAATTGTTATAACAAGGTAATAACTGATATAAAAGGAATAATAAACATTAAAAATGTTCTTAAGGAATTATAAAATAACTTAAGTTTATTATTCAAAAATAACACGGAACATACGAGTCAAGCCGGACACGAGGTAAAGGGTTTCTTATCTCACGTTTAATTCTGTTTGATTTCCATTGTTCGCCACTTATTTATTGCATGTGGTGTATTGTGTACTGACATTTGATATATATTATCATGATTATATTTATATTCATGGTATTCTATGATTTATTTTGTTTTTATTAACTTTTATTCATACAACTCGATTGATTACAACGTAGTAAGGGGTTTTCATCTCACTTCGTATTCCCGTGAGATTTATGTTATACTTCCACTATTTCCTTTTATATGGTGTATATACTGCCCCATGATTGTATTATTTGTGTAATATACTTTAATTTATGGGAATTTACATCTTCATTTTATGATCCTTCTTTCATGGGGTGTATGTTTTGTAAGTTACCAAATCGGTAAGGGAATTTCTAATTATGATTTCCACTCATTGGGTTTTATGAAAACTTCATTGATTATTTTACTCCAAGATTATGTGTGAAATCACAATTAATTTATTTATGTAGTAATATCCACTCTCATTTTTTTATATACATTTGATACACATAATCACTCCATTGATAAATTCTCAACTCATCAATATGAACTTGGTAAGAGTAATCTTAACTCAATTTCCACTTATTGTGTTAGACATCCAAGTCATTGGTGTTGTTTTTACAAGAATATGTGTGAGTGTCATATGATTTATTTACACTGAATATCCAATAATATTTAGTGTACTTATATTTTTCACACATAATTATGTCATTGATTTATCCTTAACCAAAGGATACGGTCTTTATAAGGGATTTCATCTCAATTTACATTCCACTGAGACTTATTTGTTGTTATACGACAATTGACATTTATATGGTGTACATACTGTGATTTGACATTATATATCATGAATCCATTTATTCTAATGATATTATAAATTTTTTAGTACCTTAATTATTATTATTCAAGTGTCTCTCATTTGGTTAGGAACTCTAAATAAAATATCATCTTAAATGTTTTAAAATTTTATTCTTCTAAACATTTCTCATTAATGTATGTGTTTTAAAAATGGTTTTATGAATTTATTTATATGGAAATAAATGATTTAAAATTAAAATTTCTTTTAAAATATTCAATGTGGTATGGGATACTATGATTCAATGATCTTTTTTTAACAGCTTTTTGATAAATAGTGATACTTTTAAATATTTTCAAGAAAAAGGGGGTATTTATCTCAAATAGTTTTAAAAATTATTTTCATATATAAAAATATCCTTCATTATTCTTTATTGAGGTTTATTTATTATAATAAAAACTTTCATAGTGTATTTAATGAGTTATTTTTGACTGTGTATGTGCTATTTTTATACCATTCATGGTTTGTGGTTAAAATATTGGCATTTCGTATGCCTGTTTTAATATGAATGTTTAGATTATGTTTCAACCTTTTCATATGAGGAATGAATTGGACCTAGTAAGTGACGGGTGGAGCCCACTACAGCTCCTCGGTGCATTGTTAGGTCTCATGATACAAAATAGTTTCTTGGCACAAGGCCTTGAAAAAATCTTATTTGTGGTCTTGGCACGAGGATTTGACTATGTGGTTATGATGTCTGGAATTATGCATTCCATCATTATGAAATTAGAAATTGATGTTACATGTGATTATTCATATAGTATAATATCCATGTGAATAAGTAAATGGAATTATTTGATTTATATTTTCCATATTACTCTGAAGTTTAAGTTAAAAGGCTTTTGTTTTAGTCTTATACATTGCCTTAAATGTTTATACTTATTTATGAAAGTTTCTGTTATATTGTTATCCTTACTCAGCATCTGAGCTCACCCCTTTCTATGTTTTCTTTTTTCCAGGATCTGAAGAAGTATATTATGATTGACCTGTAGGGATATGCTAAGAGATACGAGTGTGTTCAAATGGGGTACAATGTTGTTATTTTTCATTTCATAATTTAATGTAAAACTTATTTATGTATCTAGTATTTCCAAGGCTACTAAACTAATCGGCCTTTCAAAACATGATCTCTTGTGATCATTCCAATTTTATGTAATAAAGCACCACCTCTGGGTAACTAGGGTCGGGGTGTCAGAGTCGTCATGTTTGACTTAGAGTGTTGTCCAAGAAATCAATTTTTATGTTTTGTTTTTTATATTTTGAAAAAAATGGATATTGTTTTAATATTATCCACATGTATGATTTTGAGATGTTATGTATGTTTTATGCCCTAATTACTTAAAATTTTAAATCTGAAAAGATCCTAAATGTGTATGAATGTATGTTATTGAATAAAATTCAATATTAAGTAACGTTTTAAGGTCATGTCCTTATAGTTGGTATCCGAGGATGGTTTAGATAAATTTTGGGGTTAGAAAGATGTTAAAAGAATACTATAAATGATTTTTACTCTATAGTAATTTTAAATGTTATATAATTTAAGGATTTCCATGTTTCATTATCTATGTTATGTATTTTCATAATGTTTTTTCATAGAAAAAATATGGAAGCAGAAGTAGAAAGGCACCAAGAGGCTGATCTCTGTACGAATTTGTAGCCCGGAATGGTGGGAATAGAAACTGAGTAGTTTGTGGTAGAAATGGATTAGTTGAATCAAGAAATAAATGGTGGTGGTATCCATGATGTATAGAAACATGATATACCAAGAATAAACATGACTTTTGTGGAGAATTTTATGAGGCAACATCCTCCACCATTCAGTGGAACCACAAATCCAGTGATAGCTGAAGGATGGATCAATGCTCTAGAAAAGATATTTGATGTCATGGGATGTTTGTAATATCAAAAGGTAACACTATCCAATTATCATTTGTAAGATTAATCTGATCAATGGTGGTCTCTAATTAAGAATAATAAAGAAAGAGATGATCTTTATAGTTTGGAATAGGATGATTTTAAGAAACTTTTTATGGAAAGATATTTTCCCAAAACTGTGCACCTCAGAATGGAGAAGAAATTTTTGGAACTGAACCAGAAAGATGATGATTCTATCACAGTATATGAATCCAATTTTACTAGACTGGCCAGTTATGTTCCGTATTTTACTCGTTATTTTGATAGTAAAATTAATAGATTTTATATTGATTTGAATCCATTTTTGTGAAGAGCGTTGGCTTCATGAGAGTTTAAAAGATATGAGAAACCTATTTTTTGAGCTAAAAAATTGATGTGAAGTTTACTGAAATGTATGTTCCTTGTGATTACAAGAATGAGAAGCAGATAGTTTGGCAGGAATTGGCTAAGAATTCATCAAATAAATCTAGAGGTAAGAAAATCAATTTCCCTTATTGTGAAAAGTGTGGTAAAAGGAATACTGGTGAATGCCTTGTAAATTATAGTAAATGCTACCAATGTGGAAATTTTGGACACATGTCACATGAGTGCAACGAAAATGATCTGAAAATTCATGATAAGATAATGGTGAGATACCACAACTATAAGGAATTGGGTCATATTGCTAATACTTTTCTAAATCTAGTCACTCAAGCAGGGAATAATCCATATTGGAAGCAGAAGGGTTTGGTAAAATCATTTACAACCACTTCAGTAGATGTAGATTCATTAAATGAGGTGGTATGAGGTGCATTTCTTATTTTTATATATTTATCAAATGTTTTGTTGGATTCAGGGTCTACACATTCCTTCATTTCAGATAAATTTTCTGAAAATTGGGAATTTAACCTCATGAAATGAAAATAGATCTAATGTTAAAAATACAAAGAGGAAATATTATGTAAAAAAGAAATTATAAGAATCTACCTATCCTTTTCTATGGAGATATTTTACTTGAAAACCTTGTTTTTTCCTCTAGTAGAGTTTGATGTTATCCTGGGTATGGACTGGATTTATTTTTGTCATGGTAAGATAGATTGTAGATAAAAAAAAGTTTTTTTCTAGAAATAATTTTGGTTTTTTACAAGAATAAACCCATACCATTGATAAAATATTAGGAATCTAAGAAACTGATAAAGGATGGAAATTAAAGTTATCTTGCTCATATTTTTAAAGATAAGGGAAATATCTAGATTAACGATGTACCATTTATAAATGATTACATGGATGTTTTTCCTAGTGATATTCCTAGTTTTATTCCTAATCGAGAGGTTAAGTTTACTATTGAATTAGTTCATGATGTTAAGATAATTTTTAAACCCCATTATCTAGTGGCCCAAATGGAACTTTCAGAATTTAGAAGAAATTGTAGGAATTATTAGATAAAGGCTTCATTTTACCTAGCACTTCACCAAGGGGTGCTCCTGTATCTTTTTTAAGAAGAAAGATGGTTCAATGTGACTTTTCATTGATTATAGAGCCTTGAATAACATTACAATTAAAAACCAGTATCCTTTTCCTCATATCGATTAATTATATTATCAGCTCTAGGGAGAATAATATATTTTAAAGGTTGACCCGAGGTCGGGGTACCATTAGTTGAAAGTAAAGGATGAAGACATCATGATGACTGTGTTCCGTACAAGATATGGTCATTATGAATTTGTATTTATGAATTCTAGGTTAACTAATGCACCTATTGTATTCATGAATCTTATGAATAGAATATTTCATGAGTTCTTGGATAATTTTGGGGTTGTTTTTATTGATGAAATTATGGTATATTCTAGAATTAAATAGGAGCATGAAAAACATATAAGGGTTGTTTTGAAAACCATAAAATAAAATAAATTGTATGTAAAATTTAGAAAGTGTGATTTCTAATTGCAATAGACTTATTTTATTAGGAATATTGTAAATAAGGATGGAATAATAGTTGATCCTTTCAAAACAAAAGTGGTTGATGAATGTCCAAGACCTAAAAATGTTACAAAGATTCGTGGTTTTCTTGGATTAACAATTTATTGCTAACGGTTTGTTAAAAACATTGCATGGTTATCTATCCCACTAACTATGTTAACACAAAAAGGGTTTAAATTTGTTTGGATAGAAGAATGTGATGTTTGTTTTTAGGAACTGAAGAAGAGATTGGTGAATTCTCTATTTTTGGCCTTACCTTCCCAAAATGGTGAGTTTGTTATCTACAGTGATGCTTCATTGAAGGGACTTGGTTTTGTTATGATGTAGAATGATTAGGTAATTTCTTATCCTTTAGGACAACTAAAACCTCATGAGTTAAATTATCCGACACATTATTTGGAATTGGAAGCTGTGGTTTTTTCTTTGAAAATTTGGAGGCACCATTTATACAGAGTCAAATGTCAAATATATACTAACCATAAAAGTTTTAAGTATATATTTACTCAATATGAATTAAATATGATACATAGAATATGGATGAAACTTATAAAGGATTATGATTTCACGATCAATTAGCATCTAAGAAAAGAAACAAAAGTTGTGGATGCCTTAAGTAGAAAAAATCATGCATCATAAACCATGTTACATTTGGAACATGATCCCCTAATTAATTATTTGATGAATTTTGGCTTAGAAGTTATTGGTACGTGAAATACATCTATTTTGTTTCAGGTTTCAGTGAATTCATCGTTATCAGACATAATTAAGAAAGCGCGGAAGGAAGACCATGAGCTACAAAAAAAAGGTATAATTAGTTAAAAGGTATAAGTTTACAAAATTTAACATTGATAAAGATTGTGTTTTAAGATTTGTAAAAATATGATGTGTGCCTTGTGATTCCCAGTTGAAGAAAGAGTTGTTGTGTGAATCTCATAGTTCTATATTTTTAGTTCATCCTGGAATTACTAAGATGTACATAGACCTTCAGAAGTATTACCGGTGGGATGGAATGAAAAGGGATATTGCAGAATTTACTGTGAAATAGTTGACACTTCAACAGTTTAAAGCATAGCGGCAGTTACCAAAGGGGATGCTTCATCCTTTTCCAGTGCTAGAGTGGCACTAGTGCTGAAAATGTTTTTTACATCAGTTATTGTTTATTTTTTATGTTAGTTTTTAGTCGATGTTATTAAAGAGGACATTATAAATATTTTTTTATGTTGGTTATTTTAAAATCAATGTAAAGAAGCATAAATATAAATAGTTTTTCACATTAGTTCTTAAATAACCGATGTAAAACCCCCTTCATAGGCTCAATTTATTATGTTGGTTATTATATAACTGACATGGTATATAGTTTATTACGTCAGTTATTACACAATTTATGTAAAATATCATGCCTATGAATCATTTTTCACATCGGTTATACAATAACTGAGGTTAAAAATGATATACGACGTCGGTTATTACATAACCGACATAATAAAATAAACCCAAGAATTTATTATGTCGGTTATAAAATAACTGGCGTAATAATCTATCTGTGAAGAAGTTTTCACAACATTTATTGTATAACCAATGAGAAAACTGATATAAGACATTGGTTATTAAATAACCAACGTAAAAACTATTTTGTAGGAATTTATTACGTCGGTTATAAAATGACTGATGTAAGAATCCAATTTTTTTAATAAAACAATGAAACTGTTACTATGATCTGCCAAAGTAGACCTGAAACAAGTAGAAACCAAACCAAAAGAAGACTAAAACTAGACCAGAATCCATACAAGAAGAACCTCAGAAATAGACCAAAATAAGAACCAGAGAAAAATTAAACATTCACATATATAACATTCAAAACATATAATGTCAACTAAAAGAACTTAAATCCAACCAAAACATCTACCAAATACACAATTACAATTACAATTTTTAAAATTACATTTACAAACAAAATTAAATCCAATCAAACACTTTAAAATAATTTGACCATTCCACATGTAAGTGTTTGACCTCTTGAGCACTATAGGGTTTAGGATCATCAAATAGCTACAAATTAAAAAGGAAAGAAGTTAAAATGTATAATGGATAAATCAAATTAAATATTATGGTAAATTTTATAAGGAAATCTTACCTAGTCAGAGTTCATTTTTGTTCCAGTTGTAATTATTTCATACATAAATCTTAACATATAATATCTACATTCGATGACACCTTGTTGTTCATGAAAATTATTTTTAAATGAGTGTCAATTGAAAATATCATATTTATGTAATACATCAAAAAGTACAAATTATAAATGGATATTTACCTTTACTTTTACATATTTGATCTTGGCACTATTTTTCTTTGTGTTTTTTCGAAATTATGCCCATACCCTATTAGAAAATAATATGAATGTGATAAATTTAAAATTCATTATAATATAAATAGTTATTAAGAAATTGAAACTTACTTTTCCAACATATCCTTAAAACTTCCCCGCACATCGCCATGGATAGAGCATATCCAATAAAGTATTTTATTCCTTGGACAAAAACACCTAACATCTAATGATCACCAATATAAAAGAAAATTTAAGGTTACTAGTTTTTTATGTTAAAAGATAAAGAACACTTTTCCATTTATGTGTTTCATACCTCTCACAAAAATGCATTATCCAACGCTGCATGATTATATTCTTTTCAAATATTTCAACAATATAAAGTGTTCTTTGTTCTGCATCCAATGCATGTGCTTCCGTGGAAATAATATGTGGGTCAATAAATCTATATACAATTATCCTATCATTCTTTTCAAACATGTTATAATGATATAAAATACCAAAAAGATATAACTATAAATTTTTAATAAACAAAACGTAGGGAAAGGTGTTAAGACTTACATGGAAAAAATCCGCACCACATTGATGCCCAAATTATCTCCAGTAAAAAGCTTCATGATATCATTTTTAACAATACCAACATTTATTGTACATCCACAAACATGAGCTTCCATTGGAAACGAATAATGAACTTCCAAAAACATTTACTATATTCATAATCTGTCAAGACTACTAGAATCTGTTTCTAATGTCACAACCATTTTTATTTATTGTTTTCTATACAATATTTCTTTACCTTTGAAGTATTCTTATAAATAAATAGAAAAATATACTAGTTTTCAAATGTTAAAACAACTTTAATAAAAAAAATAAAATAAAAGATATAGCATACATACCTCTATGGTAATGATTCGAAGAGGTCTGGATAGCCAAAATAAAAATTGGCTAATACTTTGTCCAATTTTCGTCACCACATCTAAAGGTAATGGTACTCGAACTGATCTATCTATAGAATCTTGTACAGTGATCCTATGATGCTCTACCTCTAACTTTTTATGATGAATTGTATCTCCTATAAAATATTCCAGTCCATAAGCAACTATATGGTGGTGAGTATTATCAATATACAACTCACAATAAGTAGAAATGTGTGGCAGATGATTAGGATAAATAATGGGGTCTGGAGGTGGGGGAGGGGAACGACTGGCATAGGTGGATGATAAATAATGCGGTCTGTAGGGGGACGTGGAGAAGTGGGAGCTGCAGTCTGAAATAGTCTTTACATGTCTATAAACATAGACTATACTGATTCTCTAATATTTTCCTCCACCGTCGCATTAATATTATGAATTTCAGCCTCCAAGGATTCTATTTTTTTATAAACACCCACAATGGAAAAAGTTGAAGAACGTGGAAACACTTTTCTTATTGATACACACGTCGGGTATCCTCGTACATGACCCGGGTGTTTGGGCTTCCCCTATGCTACAGATAAAATATCTTGCCTCCCAACAACTGTAAATACCACATGTGTTCTCTTCTCCTCAAGAGAATCATGTATTAATTAATTAAACATTTTTGGAATGATTCAAAGTATATAAATAATAAAATTAACTTAAATAAAATAAATTAAATATCTTACAATACTCTAATCTACGATTCTCAATTATTCCGAAATATGTTTCCCCTTTTTCCCATCTAATATCTCTTCCATTTTTCATTTCTAGATGGAGGGGATGGAGGGGCAACCTCTCTAGAGCTTGGAGACTCAGTTCTGATTTTTTTTATTTTCCTTCCATCATTTGTTCTTCCAATAAACTATACCCTCTCTGAGATACACTATAAGGGTATAAATTGTTAGATTGGATCACCTGGTGAGGTTTCCTTCTTTCCTATAAATTAATAATAATAAATCATTAATATAACATTAATAAGATCATTTATATAATAAAACTTATAAAAATTTACATTTCCCTTACCAAAAATGATTTTTTTCTTCTAATTTAAACAAATTGTTTCAATGTGTCTTCATCTATGAAAGGATGTATATGACATGGACTGTCATGTTTCCTATGACCAAAAATGAAATCATATGTGAAGGTTGATTTGAAATCCCTCCATCTCCTAGCATCCTTTGACAAATATTTCCTCCGGACTCATCCAATGTTAGGAATATTAAATTAAATCTAATAAAGAATAGGTAAAACATATTAAACTATAAACATTTAAATATAAGTCAAACAATAGAAAACAATCTTACCAAAACAATTCCCATAAATGAGATATTATCGCTCTGTCCACACTTATCAAATCATTATACAAAATTCATACTTTGCTTTAACCCTAAGTTGATATAAAACTCTTAAAATATTTTTCATTTGGACCTCTAGCAATAAAACTCTCATCAAACTCAACGGGTATCCTTTACTACTTGCTACAGAAAAGTAATAATTTTGGTAAACATGTGCAGCCACGTTTACCAACTCATGAACTCTTATTTTTCATTATGGGAGAACATGAGAAATATTAGGGAACATCAATAGGAGCATGTGAATGTTCCTCCCTAGAGGTATGATCATGATGCTCATCTCTAGAATCATGTGGTTGGTCAACTGATTGATCTGTTTTTATCCTTCAAATTAAAAAATAAAACATTAGTTCACAAATATACAAATTCAAATATTAAAATAATATTGTAAAAAAAATTAAAAATTAAATAATGTTTCATAATAGTAAACATGGTAAATATGGTAAGCATTTTAAACAATTTTAAACATGGTAAACATGGTAGTGTAATTGTCATTCAACAAAATCAATAAATATATAAGTTAATTAAAGGTTAATATGGTAAACTATGGTAAACATGGTCAACATGGTAAACATGGTAAAGTAATTTTCATTCAACAAAATCAATAGATATATAAGTTATGTAATG
Organism: Viscum album; assembly: GCA_963277665.1. NCBI lineage: Eukaryota > Viridiplantae > Streptophyta > Magnoliopsida > Santalales > Viscaceae > Viscum > Viscum album. The sequence continues at coordinate 677,488,660 of OY728159.1, read as the reverse complement.
GTAAACATGATAAAATAAACTAAACAAAATTGAAATAAACAAACATTTCTACTTCTTTTTAATATGCATTTTAATAAAGAAAAAAATTCAATATCTAACCTTTTATGAAATTAATAAATGAAAACAAGAAATAAACAAATGTTACCTGAAATATAGGGAATGTAAAAATGTATTGTTTTCCCAAATTTCTTCATCATGATCATTCCTTATGGCACAAACCATGACTTCAACATGCCCATTATTATTTTATGTTAATATTTCCATAGAAGTAGGTATCTCACATAAATTGGCATCTTCATCAAGTTTATCCTCACCAACATATTGTTTTTTACCTTGTAAAACAGTAGATCACAGAATATCTGATTGATCAGTAAAATAGAAAATCAATTTTGAATGTGTTTCCATTATAAAATAATCAACTATGTCTTCCAATCTATTCAGATTAACAACTGTCATTCCAAATTCATCATGTCTGACACTGTTGTTACCAATAAACCATTTGCAGTTAAAAACATGTACATTAATTTTAAATTAATCAACCTATAACATTTCTTCAATGACTCCATGATATTCACTTGATGCAAGAATTTGGTTTTTGTCTTTAGAACTCGAAAAATGCATTGCTTCTACAAACACCAATAAACCACTATTCTGAACTGAACTTCTGTTGTCATGATCTTTCATATGAAATGTATAGCCATTAATTTCATACCTGGACCATGTAATAAATTTTAAACATGGACCACCCACTAACCATTATAATGTCTCTGATACATGTGGTCTACTAATAAAGGTCTTTTTAAACCATGGAAAAAATGTTTTGTTGTGCTCATTCAAAATTCACATTTCTTTCTTCTTTGGATGACATTGTTTCTAATCATTAATATGCAATGTGATATATAGTTGAGAATCAGCTATGTTATTAAAGTAGTATAATTATACCTTCTTCATCTGTTCAGCTGGCAACGATTTGAATTTCAAGCCATAAATCCCCTTTCCCTCATTATTAAGTAATTCATGGAGATATAGAGGCAAACCTATGTGCTCTACCACAACCAAGTATCTCGTACAAAACTCTATAACCTCCTATGAAATATACTTTTCAATAATTGAGGCTCCAGGTCTATATGGATTCTTAACACACCCCTTCATTATTATCATATACCTTTCAAAATGATACATCCAATGAAGATATATAGGCCCACAAAGCTTTATTTTTTGAACCAGATGAACCATTAAATTTGTAACAACCTGAGATTTTATGAGAATTATTCTTTTCAATTTCATTGATGTCCTATGTTTTATGCTACACCAAATTTAGCTTGTGTTATATGCAACACCATATTAGCTTGCAGTATACGCAACACTATTCTTGGCTCGTGTACACACAATTTCAAGTTCGTTTTGTTGAAATTATTCTACACAACATTAAGTACAGATTTTTTTAATTTATAAATGAAATAAGTTTTGATTATGTTATACGCAACAACAAAGGGAGTTTTAACTACACGCAACCTTGACTTGGCTTGTGTTACACGCAATCGTGACCTTCCTCGTTAGCGTGTGTAGTACGCAATACAGGGTTTCACTAAACAACAATATATTGTAATAATATTATTATGGACTATCAATTATGAATATAATTAACTAAATTTTTAATTATATAAAATTATTATTCATCTTACACATTTTCTAGAACATCATATGAGAACAAAATAAATTTTTCGGGAAAAATAAGTATTTTTTAAAAAATATAGTTTTGCCGCCTTTTGATGGTGAACCCACTTTAAATCTAGTTTATGACAGTTTTATAAGTAAAATTTGAAAAATTAAAATTCTTATTTGAAATCAGGATATAAAAATTTACTTTGGATAAATTTTTCATATTATTCTGATAACTTTCGTATTTTAATGAATTGTAAAAACACGCTATATTTTAATTAAAAAAAAATTTCATCATAATAATTTATATGGTTCAATTATAATATCTAATGGTTTTAAAGTATAAATATAATATATTTTTACCATTTAATATAATTTGTGTCATTATCATTGATTTTACATTGAATTCATAGGTAAAATCATTTCAATCTTTTGCAATGTTTTAACTTTTAAAACACATTTTCTTAACAGTGGGATTAATTTTAAATTAATTTCTGCAACTTCTGTGATTTGAATTTTGAAAAATGAATTCCATATTTGGAATCATTAGGTCCAAATTATTTTAATAAGCTACTTTTTATTTTTAGTCATTATGAATAGTAACTACCGTAAATTTTATTTACAATAGTTAAAGGTAAATCGGGTAATTAAGGGTAAATATAATATTATAAAATTACCCTAACACATGTCCTAATATAATTAAATGATTATATTTTACCCAAAATAATACTTGGGTAGAAATTTAATCTAATGTAACCCACCTGTTTTTGATTAAGACCTTTTATTTATTTTATTTAACGGAAAGTGAAATGTCTCACTCAAACATTAATAATTAGATTATTTATAATATAAGGTTATACAGAATATAAATTCTATTATAAATACCAATTTGAAAGCTAAAAAGTTTTTCTTTACCATGGTAATTTATTTTTAATTTTTAAGAAATATTTAATTACCTTAATAGCTTATACATTAATGATGAAGAAATTATTTATTTAGTTAAAAATCAGTAATATAGTTTTCATTAAAAAAATACCTATCAAAAGGACCAGAAACTTGACCAAACATTATTGGTCGAGTATATATATACCCTATGAATCCAAGAGTCGATTTTAGGACCATTTGGATGCTAATATAACCGATTAGGACATTTATATTATTTTATTTTAAATGATGTCAAAGATGTCACCTTCATAATTTAATAAATATAATAATTTAAATGTTGTGATTTTAAGATGATAAATTCGAGTATAAATATTATTATAAAATTTATTATCTTTATATTTATCATAGGATTTTATTTTAAATTTTTATGAAACAAATAAGTATATTAAATAATTATACAAAAATGTTGTAGTAATTATTTTATTAAGAGGTATACAAAAAAATGGTTTTAAAAATATTAAAATAAATAATATATGAACAAATTAATGTGCCCCATGACTTTTTTTTATGAATATGAAATTTTAGGGATCTATTATATATTTTGGTTCGAACATATATTCTGTGTGGTTTTTATTTAAATTCAAAAAATGAATACTGTCAAAATTGACACTATTGATATTTTATAAAAATAACATATTATTAAATTATTTAAAAATAAAAAAAAATATTTAAAAACTACAAATGGAAAATTATATGGTCAAACTGGTTATAAAGAATCCAATTATGGTAAATTGACAACACTTAAGAATGTATTTATAACAATTTATAACTTATAATTTTATTACCACTAATAAAATAAAATTGATTAAATAATGAGAGATCAAGTTGATAAGGTTTAAAATAAACATAAAACATGTCTAAATTTTATTGGTTGATGAGATTACAACCCTATATAATCTCATATTTGAATGGAGTCATTTTTGGAGGTTTTTAAGTGGGTTTTCATTTTATTATTAATTAATATTTTTAAGGTTTCCAAAAGTGCCTCTCTCCTCTCTTATATAGCGGCACCTCCTTCCCTCTCTTCTTCACACACATTTGAGCCTTCAATCTCGGTCAACCCTTGAAAATTTCACTTCTAAACTTCCATATAAACCTACTAGATGTTATGGTATTCTTTGAATACCAACTTTAGTGCCCTAAGAGGAGGATAAAAGGAGCCACATCGAAGAAGAGGTAATCTCTTCTACTGGTTCTTTCATGTTTATTTCTTCTTCAACTTCTTCTTATTTAGTTTTTTAATTATGATGTAATAACATCAGTATCAATAATATAATGATATTTTATTATAAATATTAAACAACCCCATTTCACCTTCTATCCATCCTATGGAAAATAAAATCAATGTGCGTGCGTACGTACGGAATACCGTCTCCACACCGTGGTGTAATCTGTTTTTCCACAACCACCTTACTTGGATGGGTATAATGGTGTAAATAATAACTATATATGGTTATTATAAAATCATACTGGTTCTGAAATATTATATCATACACTCAAATTCCATTCAATAATTATGTTAAGGACATCATTGCTTGTGCGTACGTACGGATTACCGTCTCCACGGCGCGATGAGATTCATTCTCCATGATAACCATTCAAGAATTATTATAAAGTATATATATTGAATAATAATGAAATATATGAAATAATGAAGCTAATTTATTTATGTATACATATATATATGTCATCTACTTACTTCAATTCAAGTCAATAAGGAAGGGAAAACAGCGTTCATGCGTACGTACGACCTACCGTCTCTATGAACGGTGTATTTCATTTCATTTATCTATATTTTATGTGTATATATATACTGAATATATATGATTTATAAATCATTATTTACATTCTTAAGTAATAAAATCATGATATAAGTAATAATAATATCAATAACAACAAGTCCAAACATGTACGATAAATATAACGATTTTAGCCAAAACGCTGCTTTAACATGGAATTTACAAAAGAACGGGTAATATAAAGTCATAAGTGAACCATATATGATATCATAACAATTAATATGATTCTTTAATAATTCAATTAACTTATTTAAATCATTATATAAGAGGTTCGGATACGTACAAATCATATCGGACCTTAGGTAAGGGATAATTTTGCAATCTCATTTTTATTCGAGATTGCTTATACGTAAGTATTTATTGGGGTTATATTTTTCATCCATGTCCATAAAATGTTTTTCATAAAGTGTTTAATATTCATCCATGTATGTTTAAAGTCATGTTTACCTTTCTTTGACTTTTACTTTGTGTTATGGATGAAATATTTCTTTTTTTTCCACACATGGTACTTTTTGACTTTTCTGTTAAAAGTATGAGGAGAATGTTTTTTAACTTATATGGTATGAACAGATTTTTACGGTTTCATAACACCTTATTTTAATGAAGCTTAATCTAAAATATTTCATGATTATTTTCAACAAAATCATTTTCTTTTAAAATTTCATGTCATTTTGTAAAAAGAAAATGATTTTGAAGAAGAAAGGATATTTTCCTCAAGAATTCATTTCAAGTGTTTTATCAAAACCATTTTCCATATAAGATGGCATTATTTCATATGTTTATGTTTCAAGTATAATGTCTCTATGATTTAAATTGTTTCAATTTTCTTATGATGAAATGATATCCATTTTTTATATGGATTATGTTATGATGGGATGATGTTTATGAAACCCATTTTATTCTTTGGGTAATGATGAATGATTTCTGTTCATGTTGTGGAACAAGTAAGAATGATTTCATTATGAGATGGGTGGGACCTATATCTCCATCCAATGTATTTGGTAAAGATTTATATCTCATGAGATAGATATGGCTGGAATGGTAAGTTAATCCGGTTCAGTGTTACAGGACAGGAATGAGGAGTGAACTCGATTCAGAAAGGGACTTTGTCTACTAAGATGGTCTTGGAAGAAATGCCTTGGCTACTATGGATATCATATCATGTGCTTAATGTTTTTCCACAATTAAATGTTTTATTCCCATGCTATTTTATCATTATTGATGATCCATTATGATCTATTCCCTACGTAATGTCATGTTTCATGTCTTTGCTCTTGATTTTGATGTTTAAATATTATATTCATGTTTTAAAGTTCAAATGTATATGGTTTGTTTTATTTTCTCCATGCTTACCCTTATTGATAATTTGAGTTCACCCTTTATATGTTTTCTTTTCCCCAGGATATAAATAAAGGTTTTAGGTATGAAAAAAATGGGATATCTCTATGGGATATATTTAATATCTTTCACCAAGATTAAAAGATTATATTCCGAGTTTCCAAAGACACTAAACTGTTACGGTCATTTAGTGTCTGTTTTTGTTATTTATTATATATTCTAAAAAATAAATGTAATTCCTATGTACGTCAATATTTGGACCTCTAAAGTTGGTATCAGAGGAAAGGTTTAGTTAACCTTTGGAAACTAGAATGTGAAAACTTTAGTGAGATCCCTAGAGATATGTCTAAGTTATGTCTAGGGATGTCTCTACGGTTAAGTATAAGTATAGGTTATAGTCCTAGAATTACGGTAATGGTCTTATAATTAAACCTAATATGGTATATGTTTAAGGTACTCCCCATTTATTATGTTGTTTTCCTAGCATGATTTTTTCCTCTTACATTATTCTTTTTGGGTTTTAGACAATGGCTGGAACCCAAAGGAACTGTGTTGATCAATGTAATGTGAAATGCAATGATTTTCCTCCTGAACAAACCAATGTTATGGGAGATGGAGTGAAAAATCTTATTGCTATACTTACACAAGCTATGAATCATTCTGGACTTCCAAATGTGCAAATAAGGGAACAATATTCTATTGAGTCCTTCATGAGGCAACGTCCACCTTCTTTCAATGGGTCTTCTGATCCACTTGTTGCTGAACAATGGATCAGTACCATTGAAAATATATTTTCCATAATTCAATGTTCAGAACATGAAAAATTCATTCTGGATTTTTACCGTTTAGATGGTGAAGTAGACCAGTGGTGGTCTCTAATTAAGAATACAAGGCCCCAAGGTGAAATTGACTCCATGGAATGGGATGAGTTCAAGATCTTATTTTTCAATAAGTACTTCCCTCATATTTTTCGAAAAAAGATGGAAAAGGAGTTCCATGAGCTTAAGCAAAATGATGATGATTATGTTGGTATATACGAAGCAAATTTTACAAGGCTTGCAAGGTATGCATCTGGCTTTATCATCCAACCTGAAAGTAAAGTTGATCGATTTTTCAGTGGCTTAAAACCAAGTCTTCGAAGGGATTTAGCTATAAGAGACTTCAGTAGCTTTGAAAAAATTGCGTGTTGTGCTATCAAGGTAGAAATGGAAGTTTGTGTTACATATCCATCTTATGGTTTTGACAAGAAACGAATGATAGAGTTCAAGAAGAAATCTCAGAATAATGGTTAAAAGAAGATGAATGTTTCTTTATGATCAATGTTTGGAAAGAAGCATGGTGGAGATTGCCTAAAAGGTACTAGAAAATGTTTTAAGTGTGGAAAAGAAGGTCATCGAGCAGTTAAGTGTCGAATTAATGGGAAAAAGGTATCTAATGATGTGAATAGAGAAAAGACTACAGAGAACGCTCCACCAACACTTCAATGCTTCAAGTGCAAGGAAATGGGGCATTATGATAATCAATGCCCTAATCCAAGGGTTAATTATGATCAATATGAGCAACCACCTAAGTCAAAGGACAAAGGGAAGTCACATGCGATCACTATTGGTGATGTTGAATATGACAACAATTTGGTGGAATGATTATGTTTTTATGTAATGGGATTCCAATATAATGTTGTATATAGTATCATGGAATATTGGAATATTTATGTATTGGTCTATGGTGGTTTTCAATAATTTTATGGTACCAGTAACCATGTAAAGTGATTGAAATATTTTTGGAAAGAAGATGATATGCGCATAATGAAGGGATAAGGAGAAAATGAGATGTTTGACAGTATTCATGAGCTCATGACTGATATAAGGAAAAATTTATATCATGGTTTGAGTATATAGAATTTTTGGATTTTGGTATGTGGAAAGATTTAACTTTTGACAGCATTCATGTTTTCATTAAGGTTCAATGGGTATTCATTTTTCAAGAGAATACAATATTAAGGTATTCACAAGTTTGGAATGCGATCAATAAGATATATCTTGTGATATATGAGGGATAAATGATGGTATTCACGTGCTTGTTATATGACCTTTTTAGTAATCATTCTCTTTATACTATGTGTTTGGAAAGAAGTATTTTGGATAAGCCTAAAGATTGGAATGGATTATGTTGAACATAAGATAGTATTGTTTAAGGCTAGAAATTTTTTCGATATTATTGATAGAATGTTATAATAGTGTAGTTTAAGAAAATAGACAACCTGTAGAACCGGCGACAACCCATCACGTCGGACAAGGATGTGGGAATCGAACCCACAACTGAAGTGTGACAGGCCTTTATCACCTACCACTGGCCTACAGGAAGTCCCTGGTTAGTAAAAACTAGTTTTATTTTATTAAGCGGTATGATAGATGAAGTATAAGTCCATTTTTGTAACCATATACGGTTAATATCAACATAGATGGACTTATGTATATTTAATAAATTGTGATAAACATTTTGAGATAGAAACAGATAGAATGACCTATCATTCTAATCTGCTAACACTTCATTAATGACAAATTCAACTTCATTTATTTAAGAGATGAAGTGGAAATTGTTCAAGGCATGAACAACTATGAGATTGTACCAAAATCAAGTAAGTATTCAACAATTTTTCAACATTAGGGAAATTATCTTGAGAACTAAAAACGTTGTCATAGTTTCCTTATATCCGATGAATTAGATGGTACCTTAAATCATCACAAATTTATGGCTTTTTGATTGTCAGCTTTTTCATAGCCATGTCCTCTACCACTCTCCATCAGAACTTGATGGTTATATTTTTCTTCCATATCAATATTTCCACCGATGTTATCCTATGTGGAAACTCATTGATGAGTTAATTTGGGTAACCGTTATGTTTCATACTTCACTTTTTAAAATTAAATTTTAGTATTCCTTTTTACGATGTGGGTTTTATGAAAGAAACTTTCAAGTAGTAAACCATTTACAACCCAGACTAATTTTGAGGAAGAAATTCATTTTAAGGGGGGGGGTAGAACGTAACAACCCGATATTTAATGAGAATTATTCTCTTTAATTTCATTGATGTATTGTGTTGTATGTTACACCAAATTTATCTTGTGCAATACACATCACCGTATTAACTTGCAGTATACGCAACACTATTCTTGGCTCGTGTACACACAATTTCAAGTTCGTTTTGTAGAAATTATTCTATGCAACATTAAGAATATATTTTTTTTAATGTATAAATGAAATAATTTTTGATTATGTTATACACAACAACAAATGGATATTGCACTACACGCAACCTTGACTTGGATTGTGTTACACACAATTTCGACTTTCCTCGATAGCGTGTGTAGTACGCAATACCGAGTTTCACTAAACAAAAATATATTGTTATAATATTATTATGGACGAGCCATTATGAATATTATTAACTAAATTTTAATTTTATAACATTATTTTTCATCTTACACATTTTCTAGAACATCGTATGGTAACAAAATTAATGTTTCGTGTAAAATAAGTATTTTTTAAAAAATGCAGTTTTGCCGCCTTTTGATGGAGCACCAACTTTAAATATAGATTTTGACATGTTTATAAGTTAAATTTTTCAAAATAAAATTCTTCTTTGGAATCAGGATATAAAAATTTACTTTGGATAAATTTTTCATATTATTCTGATAACTTTCATATTTTAATGAATAGTAAAAACATGCTATATTTTAATAAAGAACAACTTTTTTCATCGTAATAATTTATATAGATAAATTATAATATTTAATGGTTTTAAATTATAAATATAATATATTTTTACCATTTAATATAATGTATGTCGTTAGCATTGAATTTAAATTGAATTCATAGGTAAAATCATTTCAATCTTTTGCAATGTTTTAACTTTTAAAACTCGTTTTCATAACAACGGGATTAATTTTAAATTAATTTCTGCAACTTCTGTGATTTGAATTTGGAAGAATGGATTCCATATTTGGAATCAGTAGGTCCAAATTATGTTAATAATCTACTTTTTATTTTTAGTCATTATGAATAGTAACTATGGTAAATTTTATTTACCATAGTTAAAGGTAAATCACATAATTAAGGGTAAATATAATATTATAAAATTAACCTAACACTTGTCCTAATATAATTGGATAATTATCTCTTACCCTAAATTATACTTGGGTCGAAATGGAATCTAATGTAACCCACTTGTATTTGATTGAGACCTTTTATTTATTATATTTAAAGGAAAGTGAAATGTCTCACTCAAACTTTAATAATTAGATTATTTTTAATATAAGGTTATACAGAATATAAATTCTATTATAAATACTCATTTGAAATATGAAAAGTTTATCTTTACCATGGTAATTCATTTTTAATTTTTAAGAAATATTTAATTACCTTAATAGCTTATACATTAATGATGAAGAAATTATTTATTTAGTGAAAAATCAATAATATAGTTTTTATTAAAATAACAATACCTATGAAAAGGACCAGAAACATGACCAAACATTATTTATAGAGTATATATATACCCTAATCATCCAAGCATATATTATTTGACCATTTGGAGCCTTATAAAACCGATTAGAACATTTATATTATTTTATTTTTAATGATGTCAAATATGTCACCTTCATAATTTAATAAATATAACAATTTAAATTTTGTGATTTTAAGATGATAAATTCGATTAAAAATATTATTATGAAATTTACTATATTTATCTTCATAATAGGATTTTATTTTTAATTTTTATGCAACAAATAATTATATTAAATAATTATAAAAAAATGTTCTGGTAATTATTTTATTAAGAGGTATACCAAATAAATGGTTTTAAAAATATTAAAATAAATAATATATGAACAAATTAATCTTCCCCATGAATTATTTTGATTAATATGAAATTTTAGGTATCTATTATTTATTTATTTTTTGAATATATCTTCTGTGTGGTTTTTATTTAAATTCAAATAATGAGTAGTGTCAAAATTGACACTATTGATATTTTATAAAAATAACATATTATTAAATTTTTTAAAAATCACAAAAATATTTAAAAACTACAAATAGAAAATTATATGGTCAATGTGTTTATAAATTATCCAATTATGGGAAACTGACAATATTTAAGTATGTATTAATAATAATTTATAATTTATAATTTTATTACCACAAATAAAATTAAATTGATTAAATAATGATAGATCAACTTGATAAGGTTTAAAATAAACTTAAAACTTGTCTAAATTTTATTCGTTGATGAGATTACAACCCTATAACATCTCATATTTTAATTGAGTTATTTTTTGATGTTTTTAAGTGTGGTTTCATTTTATTATTAATTAATATTTTTAAGGTTTCCAAAAGTGCCCCTCTCCTCTCCTATATAAGGGCACCTCCTTCCCTCTCCTCTTCACACACATTTGAGCCTTAAATCTCAGCCAAACCCTACCCATTTCACTTCCCCACTTCCATAGAAACCTAATAGAGGTCCTGGTATTCTTTAAAGAACAACTTTAGTGCCCTAAGAGGAGGATAATAGGAGCCGCGTCGAAGAAGATGTAATCTCTTATACCGATTCTTTCAGGTTTCTTTCTTATTCAACTTCTTCTTATTTAGTTGTTTAATTATAAATTAATAACATAAGTATCACTAATATACTGATATGTTATTATAAATATGAAACAACCCCATTTAACCTTCTATCCATCCTATGGAAAACGAAATCACCGCGCGTGCGTACGTACGGAATACCGTCTCCGCGTCGTGGTGTAATCTATTTTTCCACCACCACCTTACTTGGATGGGTATAATGGTGTAAATAATAACTATATATGGTTATTATAACATCATACGGATTATGAAATATTATATCATCCACTCCAATTCCATTCAATAATTATGGGAACGATATCATCGCTCGTGCGTACGTACGGATTACCGTCTCCACGACGCGATGAGATTCATTCTCCATGATAACCATTCAAGAATGATTATAAAGTATATATAACGAATAATAATGAAATATATGAAATAATTAAGCTACTTTATTTATGTATACATATATATATGTCATCTACTTACTTCCATTCAAGTCAATAAGGAAAGGAAAATAGTGTTCATGCATACGTACGGCCTACCGTCTCCTTGAAAGGTGTATTTCAATTCATTTATCTATCTATTATGTATATATATATATATATATGCGGAATATATATGATATATAAATATTGATTTATATTCTGGAAGTAAGTAAATCATTATATAAGTAATAATAATATCAAGAACAACAATTCCAAACATATACGATAAATAAAATGATTTTACCAAAAACGCTGCTTTAACATGGAATTTACAAAAGAACGGGTAATATAAAGTCGTAAGTGAACCATATATGATATCATAACAATAAATATTATTATTTAATAATTCAATGACATTATTTAAATCATTATAAAGTAGTTTCATATACGTACGAAGCATATCAGACCTAAGCTAAGGGATAATTTTGAAATCACATTTTTTTCCGAGATTGCTTATATGTAAGTATTTACTAGGGTTATATTTTTCAACCATTTCCATAAAATGTTTTTCATAAAGTGTTTAATATTATTCCATGTATTTTTAAAGTAATGTTTACCCTTCTTTGACTTTTACTTTGTGTTATGGATGGAATATTTCTTTTGTTTACCATACATGGAACTTTTTGTCTTTTCTGTTAAAAGTACGAGGAGAGTGTTTTTTTAACTTATACGGCATGAACGGATTCTTAAGGTTTCATAACACCTTATTTTAATGAATATTACTCTAAAATATTTCATGAATATTTTCAAAAAAATCCTTTTCTTTTAAAATTGCATGACATTTTGTAAAAATAAAATGATTTTTAAGAAGAAAGGATGTTTTCCTCAAGAATTCATTTAAAGTGTTTTATCAAAACCATTTTCCATATAAGATAGAATTATTTCATATGTTTATGTTTCAAGTATAATGTCTCTATGATTTACATGGTTTAAATTTTCTTATTATGAAATAATATCCATTTTTTTATATGGATTATGTTATGATGGGATGATGTTTATGAAACCCATTTTATTCTTTGGGTAATGATGAATAATTTATGTTCCTGTTGTGGAACACATATGAATGATTTCATTATGAGATGGGTGGGAACTATATATCCCTCTAATTCATTGGGTAAGGATTTATATCCCATGAGATAGACATGGCTGGAACGGTAAGTTTATCCGGTTTAGTGTTACAGGACTGGAATGAGGACTGAACTCGATTCAGAAAGGGACTTTTTCCACTAAGATGGTCTTGGCAGCAATGCCTTGGATACTATGGAAATCATATCACGTGCTTAATGTTTTTCCATAATTACATGTTTTATTCCCATGCTATTTTATCATGATTTATGATCCATTGTGATATATTCCCTACGTACTGCCATGTTTCATGTCACTGCTCAAGATTTTGATGTTTAAATATTATGTTCATGTTTTGAAGTTCAAATGTATATGGTTTGTTTTATTTTCTCCATGGTTACCCTTAATGATCATTTGAGCTCACCCTTTAAATGTTTTCTTTTCCCCAGGATATAAAGAATGGTTTTAGGTAAGAAAAAAAAGAGAGATCTCTACGGGAGATTTTGAACATCTTTCACCAAGATTAGAAGATTATATTCTGAGTTTCCAAAGACAGTAAACTATTACGGTCATTTGGTGTATGTTTTTGTTCTGTATTTGATATTCTGAAAAATAAATGTAAAACTTATGTACGTCAAGCATTGGGAATCTACAAAATTACCCATTATATCAAAAAAAGATTGAGTAAAATACATTTCCATTTGACAAGGTATAGAAATTTCATCCTTTTCAAAAAAAATCAATGCATTCACATCAATCACCTTATTTAAAATTGAATTGAAAAAATAACACACCTTCATTATAGTCTTTATAAAAATGATGGGAAATATTCCATGCAATGAAACTGGTATAAGTTGTTGCATCATGATGTGACAATCCTGAGATTTCATACCTATCAACATTAAATCCTTCAAAGAGACAAAAAAAATTACATTTGAAGAATAACATTGAGGAAATTTGATATCATGAAAAAACAAAAAAAAAGATAATTTTCTCCCTCTTGGATAATGTATAACAAGATGGGGGAATAAATGTTCATCTTCTATTAGGAGTGGGATCTAACTCCAAACGTATTCCCATTGATAGTAAGTCTAATCTTGCATTCAACCCATATTTAGTCTTTCCTTTAATATCTAACAATGTTCCAATCAAACTATTGAAAATATTATTCTCCATGTACATGACATCGTTATTATTTTTTACATCATGATATCTCCAATATGGTATCTCAAATAACATTGAAATTTTCTTTGAAATATTATTATCATTACCATATTTATGTGTCTTTCCAAAATTCACATCAAGGTTTTGAACCCTCTCAAGATAAACATCAGGGGATAAAGGTTTAGGAGTAGTATCAGATTCTTGTGATCCATTGAATTCCTTTTTTAGTATTCTATAAGATTGATCCATAGGTAAAAAATTCAATGAACCATGTATAATTTTTTCCTCCCATGATGCAATTGAAAATATGAAGTCTGTTGGTCACAAATTGGACATGCTTTATACCCCTTAACACTATATCCAAACAAATTTCCATACACTGGGAAGTCATTTATAGTGAATATAAGCATTTCATTCAGTTGATAATATTCCATTTTATAAGAATCGTACAACCTAATACCATCCCCCCATAATAGATTCAAATCATCAATCTATGGTGACAAGAAAACATCAATATCATTTTTCAAGTTTCTTCGGACCAGGGACCATTATACTCAACATGACATATTAGTGCTTCATACAAACTTTAGGATAGAGGTTTTAAATTACCAATAAAATAGTTTGTGAACTATGTGTGCTACTGAGGGTTCGATATGGATTCATTCAATCTATGCAAAACCCAAGTCTGAGATTTCTAATTTCATTTCCAAATGTTGGATACTGCTCATCAATTTTCATCCATTGTGGAAAATCAGCTGGATTACATATTTTTATAGCGCATATATTCTCATCAGCATTCCATATTAACCTTTTTTCATCATGAGAATTAGAAAATAAACATTTCAAACGATGAATTAAAGGAGGATACCAAAATACCTTGGCATGGATCTCAATAATCTCTATATCATCATGTGATTTTTCTTTCAAATTATACCGTGATGTCCCATGTTTAGGACACTCTAATATAAATTCAAATTAATTCTTATATATCATACAGTCATTTGTACATGTGTTTATTTTTCTTGTATACCAATATTATCAGGCCTAATATTTTCTTGGCCTTATAATGTGAATCTGAAAGATCATTGTCTTTTGGAAGAATTTCTTTCAACAATTTTAGCAGATCTGTAAAACTTCTATCCCTCCATCCATGTTTTTCCTTCAAGTTAATCAATATTAACACCACCCAAAAAACCATAAAATCCGTACAACTAAGAGATAATGGTTTTTCAACGTCACCATATAGATGTGAAACTATCTATTCTATCTCAATTTGTTCCGATGTAATATAACGAATCATTTCTTCAATTCCATTGGAGTTACCATCTTGAAAATCATCATCATCAGTAGATCTAACATTCTTTCCAATATCACCATGCCAAATCCAATGGATGTAACTCATATTAAAACCATGACAAATCAGATGATCTTTGATCTCTATACTTTTCAACTTCATCATATTCAAACGTTTCATGAATGGAAAGAAAACAATGTCATTTCTTGGAACATTTTTTTCAGAAAATTCCAAAAACCATCAACTCCTTCCTCATATTCATTGCATATTTGATGCGCCGTAATCCAAATTTGACTCATTATTACTAATAACAAATATCAAAATTATACATCTGGTTAAGATGATCCAATTTTATATTTATATGAGAAATATCAAAATTTGAATGTAAAAAAATTTTAAAATATAAAAAAAATATTCGTATTTAAAAAAGATATGCATAGAAATAATTTTAAAAATAAAAAATAGTTAGATATAACAGTTTTATATTTATAAGAAAATAATTTCAGGATTACATATCTCTCTCATAATGATCATGATATAATAGTATAAAGTCATCTTGGATCCTTTCTTCTTAAGGTACAGAAAGAATACATCTTGGTGAAACTAGATACCAAATTCACCCTTCCGTAAACATGAAATATAAAGTATAAATATTAAAATATGTATACATTCACTACTGAAAATTACACGTATCCCAATGGTTTGAAACTGTTGGGATTTCCCCTGAAACTGTTGGGATAGAATATCCCAACAGTTTCGCACAATGTTGGCATGATGGTCGTTGCAACATCCCTATATCAACGGTTCATAATAGCCCTATACCAACAGTTCTACAAGAATCATTTGTATAGAATGTCTAAAGTTAATATATCCCAAAATTTTAAATGAAACCATTGGGATATATATATATATACCAATGGTTCAAGAACCATTGGTATACATGTTTTCCAGCATATAATCTATTCCAATGGTTTCATGGAAACTGTTGGGATATATGTATACCAACGGTTCAAGAACCGTTGGCATACACTCTCTAGAATACAATCTATTGCAATGGGGATGGGGGCTGTCGAGGAGGGTAGGGAATATCCATGTGGGTGGGGGTGTCCAGGGGGTGGGGGTTGTCTAGGGGGTGGGGGTTGTCCATGGGGGTGGCGGTGTTCAGGTGGTGGGGGTTGTCCAGGGGGTGGGGTATCTAGGGGTGGGGGCTGTCCAAGGGGTCCAGGGGTGGGGGTGTCTAGGGGGTGGGGGGCTGTCCACAGGGGTGAGGGGTTTTTCCGAGGTTTTTGGGTTGTCCATGGGGTGGGGGTGTCCTGTGGTGGGGGTTGTCCCGTGGGTGGGGGGGTGTCCATATGGGTGGGGGTGTCCAACTGGTGGGGGATTTAGGGGTGCGAGTGTCCAAGGGTGGGGTGGTGTCCAGGGGTGGGGGCTATCTAGGAGGTGGGGGTTGTCCAAGGGGGTAGGGATGTCTAGGTTATAGGGGTATCCAGGGTATGGGGGTCTCCAGGGGTTGGGGTGTCTAAGGGTGGGGGTTGTCTAGGGGGTGGGGTCTGTCCATGGTGGTGGGGGTGTTCAGGGTGTAGGGGTTTCCAGGGGTGTGTTTGTCTAGTGGGTGGGGGTGTCCAGGGGGTGGGAGATATCCACGGTGGTGAAGGGGCTTTCCAAAGGGATTATGGGGTTGTCTAAGGGGTAGGGGTGCCCAGGGGTGGGGTGGTGTCCAGGGGGGGCTGTCCAGGAGGGGTGGGGGTTGTCCATAGAGGTAGGGGTGTCTAGGTTTGGGGGTGTCCTGTGGGTGGGGGCTGTTTAGGGGGTGGGGGTGTCTAGGGGTGGGGGTGTCCAGGGGGTGGGGGTTGTATAGGGGTGGAGGATATCCATGGGGGTGGGGGTTTCTAGGGGTGGGGTGCTGTCCAGGGGGTCGGGTTTATCCAAGGGGGTAGGGGTGTCTAGGGGGTGGGGCTGTCTAGGGGGGTTGTCCAGGGGGTGGGCGTCTATCCATCGTGGTGGTGGTGTCCAGGGGGATGGGGGGCTATACAGGGGGTGGGGGAGGGCTGTCCATGGGGTTGGGGGCTGTCCAGGGGGTGGGTGTGTCTAGGGGGTGGGAGTTGTTTCCAACCAAGTTTATATTTAAATAGAGTGGTAGAGTATGTTAGTTTAGATTCAAACACTAAATAAGGAGTTTTATCATATAAGGAAAAATAAAATATTGAATATAAAATGAATTTTAAATTGAATATATTACCAAAATTAATAATTAAAGAATGATACAATTATTGATAGTAGAAAATGTATTGAATAAATTCCTTGGTTGTAAGGTTATTGGGAAGAACTTTCATGATAATTATTTCATGGTAGCACACACATGGAAGTACACGCACACACACATGATAGAACACACGTGGTATAAAAAAAAATCGTAGAACATGCATGATATCACTCCCATGGTTTATTTTACCAGAAAATAACTTAGCATGGTATAAAATAACACTATGACACTTAATATGATAAAAATAACAATAAAAGAAAAAAATATCTCAAAACATAAATTTAGGGCTTCGAAAAAAATAAAGAATGAAACTGAGGCGTGTGAGGCTTACTTGAGTTTTGTGAGTCGAACTGATAGATCTAGTGATAATAAAGATCATGAATGATGCTGTTAAAACAAGGTTGGAGGGAATGAATTCAAGGAATCCTTTGTAGGTTTTCTGTGTGAGAGAGACAATTCGCAGGTCGCATGATCGAAGAAAACAGAATGACAGAATACAGGGCCCGATAAATCATTTAAAATCTTCATCACATTAGTTATTTAAAAACAGATATGATAAAATATTTTTTTATGATTATCATGTTGGTTATTTAATAAAAAATGTTGAAAAGAGTTTATCATGTCGGTTATAAAATAACCAACGTGATAAATCGTCTGGATTTGATTTATCACATCGGTTATAAAATAACTGACGTGATAAACCCATTTTATAGATTTTCATGTCAGTTATATATTACTGATGTAAAAAAACACTATTCTAGTAAAAATTGTGTGAAAATGGGAGAATATATCTATGGACTTCATGGTGGGACTGCCTAAGACTTCTCTAGGTAACTATGCGATTTGGTTTATTATTGATCGGATGACAAAATCTGCACATTTTCTTTCTATTCGAGATACAATGTATTTGGATAATCTTTCTCTATTGTACCTCAATGGTATTGTTAGGTTACATGGTGTTCCTCTATACATTTTATCTGATTGGGATCCATGGTTCACTTTTAATTTTTGGAAGGGCCTTCAGAAGTTGTTGGGAAGAGAATTAAATTCCAGTATAGCTTTTCATCCTCAATCAGATGGGTAGTCAGAACAAATGATTCATACTTTAGAGGATATTCTTTGATCTTGTTCAATTGACTACCAGGGAATTTGGGTTCAACATCTTTCTTTAGTTGAGTTTTCTTATAATAATAGTTTTCAATCCATTATACATATGGGTCCTTTTGAGGAATTGTTTGGGAAGTGGTGTAGAACTCCAAATTTTTGGGATGATGTCAGGGAAAGGAAGTTGATGGGACCATAATTAGTATAGGAAGTATCTGAGAAAGTTAAGATGATCCAAAATCACAGGATAACATCTCAGAGTAGGCAGAAAATTTATCCAGACAACTAGAGGAAATACTTTTCTTTTGAGGTAGGTGATCATGTTTTTCTTATAATCTCACCATGGAAATGTGTTATGCGTTTTGGTAAGAAAGGAAATCTGAGTCCACGGTTTATTGGAACTTACAAAATTCTAGATAAATTTGGACCATTCGCTTACTGAGTATCTTTGAATCCAAGTTTATCCCATGTAAATAATGTTTTTCATGTTTCGTTGTTGAGAAAGTATAGGCCAGAATCATCTCATGTCTCGAGCCCAGAAGAAGTTTAGCTGGAAGAGAACCTTTCTTATGAAGAGAAACCAGTTCAAATTCTTGATCGAAGGGAACATGAATTGCAGAATAAGTTAATCCATTAGGTAAATGTTTTGTAGAGAAACCGCATGGTTAAAGAAGCAACATGGGAATCTAAAAATGTTATGAGTTAAATATACCATCACTAGTTTAATGAGTAAATAAAATTATGAGGATGAAATTTCCAGAAGGTGGGGATAATGTAACACCCCATGTTTTAAAAAAATAAATTAAAATTCATGAAAATTTGTTTTAAGTATAGATTTATAACTATCCTTTAAACATAATTTTGTATCTTCTATGTTTTTAATTTCAGAAAAAAGACTTTTACAATTATGATCGGTAAGTTATTTAGAGTCTAATGGAACCAACTTGATTTTTTATTAAATAGTATCCTACCCTTATGAATAGTAATATGACCCTAATTAATAGTAAATTATAGTATTATTTTATTTTGTTAAGTCTATAAGATAATTATATGTTCATTAATTTTTCAAGGTGTTAAAAAATGAGTTATAGATTTAAATTTGTCATTTTTGAATAAATTATGATTTTATTTAAAATTTAAATTAATAATATTTATAAAATTATTTTCAAAAAATGGATTGGATTTTTGAATTATATATTTTGAAAAATGGTTAGGATGAATTTTTGGATTTCTCTGAAATAGTTGAATTTTGGTGAATATTAAAAATACAATTTTGAGTTTTTGAAAATTTTAATGACATCATTAATGATGTAATAATGATGTAATAATTCTGTTATTCAAGGGTAAAGTAAAATAAGATATGACATGTCTGAATTGAATAATATCATGGGAAAATACCATGGTAAAGCCCATGGTTTTTCAAATACCACTAATGAGGTGTCCCATGGAAATTAATAAAATATTCCCTCATTGTTGCTATAAATACCAACCCATTCCTTCATTCCATTCATTCAAAATTACTCCTCAAAAAATATATGGCCTTATTACCACCCTATTATTCTTCCCATGGTGTTCTAAATCCCCCAAGTTCACAAACTTCAAGTATTAGGAGTTACTCTACATGGTAAGAGAATTCACAACTTCTTTCTTTTTTCCATTCAAGTTCTCTTTTATGTGGTATAACTTTAAAGTTTCCATACCTTGTTCTTATTAACATTTTATTCTATATCTATGCTGTATTATGATTCATTTATGTATGGTTTACACATGTCCCTCTCTTTTTAATGTTTTCTAAAACCATGTTGCATAGCTATTAGGCTGTCAAATTTTCTGTAAGGGATTTCTCAACTATTATTTTATTTCAAGTTCCTTTCTTTTCTTATTCATTCCTAATATCCCATTATCCAAGTGTAATGAATGATCTAGTATCTTAAATATTCCGTATTTAATAATATTTATGGAATAATCACCATTATACTTTTTCTTTTCTCCCACTTATTTAAGAAATTAAAACATCGTCTGTGATGAGTTGATTTACCGACATCGTGGATAATGTGATTTCAATTTCTTTTACTTCCTTCAATAGAGGTCATGAAACCATTTTTATGGTTGAAACAGATTTTAATTTATGTATTATATCTTATATAAGGTTATATAATCATTTTGTACACATGTTATTAATTTATAAAACAAAATGAGTTCATTATGATCAAAGAATTGCCAAAATGACCTAAACAAATATCATAAATGTTTTAACTTATGAATCTTCCTCATGTCAAATTAAAAATGGTAAATGTTATAAATTATGGTTCTGAAAATATTTAAATACTTTTACATTCCAATTTTGGATTTTCACTTCCAATTGAAAGGAATATCAATCATGAACCGATCATGGAAACCATGTAAATGACACACCTGAGACAATGTAAATAACAAAATACTACAAATAAATGTATCGCAAAATTTTATAAAATGATCATATAAGGAGTTATAAACATTAATATGTTTCATTAAGATATTAATAAAACTATTTTTACCATTATATAGGAGGTTTAAACACATTTTATTTAAGAAGAACCCTAGGTAAGGGAATTCTTAACCTAATTTTCAATCATTGGGTTAACCTTCTTCTTTATTCATTATGTGGTATTAAGATTATTGGTGTGATGAATTTATATTTATATTATATTGAACTATGTGTATTTATAATGTATAAAAATATCCATTACATTCTAATAATTCTCACTCCAATTATATTTTAATGTAATTTCCTTTTAAAATCCTTTTAAAACTCGCTTTAATAAATTTCAAAAGGATTGTTCTTTTTATATGTATATGGCATGAGTAGTTTCTCCTAATTTGAAGATATTTTATTACCATTATATGTTCCTTGGAAATTATTTATGTTGGGTTGAGTCCATTATAGCTCAATATATGTTGGTTTGATCCCATTATAGCTTAAGATATGTTGGGTTGAGCCCATTATAGCTCAAGTTATGATGGGTGCGCCCCATTATTCCTCTTCAATGCGTTGTGTACTCCAGAGATGGAAGTGACAAAAATATTATTCCATGTTTAAGGGTGAATTTAAGAGTGATATGGTAAATATTTCCCAAGTAAACTACATGATGTTTCTATGTATATGAGTTTTTATGATTATGGGTTTCATTGGTTTTTATGTGATCACTTGACTAATGATTTTTTTCTTTATATCCATTACTGAGTTTTGTAATAATCCCAAGTTTTTTATAAAAAAAATCATTGGATATAAGTATGGTTAGGATAAATAAGGTATTTTTGATGTTTTATATGGATTTTTATCAAATAAATCATGTTTTATGTTTTATTATTTTACATTTTGAAAAAAATGGTTATTGTTTTAATAGTATCCACATCTATGATTATGAGATGTTATTTATGTTTTATGTCTTAATTACCTAAAACTCTAAACCTATAAATAACTTCATTGTGTATGAATTTATGTTCTTTAATAAAATTCAAGATTAATTAACATTTTACGGTCAGGTTCTTATATTTGGTATCAGAGGATGGTTTACATAAATTTAGGGGTTAGGAAGATGTTAAAAGAATACCATAAATGATTTTTACTCTATGGTAATTTGAAATGATATTTAATTTAATGATTAACATGTTGATTCATCTATGTTATGTCTGTCAAGAATGGTTTTCCGCAGAAGAAACCAAGAAGCTGAAGTAGAAAGGAACCCAGAAGCTTATGTCTGTACGAATTTGCAACCCTGAATGGTGGGAATCCGAACTGAGAAGTTTGTGAAAACAATGGCTTAGTTCACTCAAGAAATAAATGGGGGTGTTATCTGTGATAGATAGTAACATTATATACCATGAAGAATCATGTCTTTTATGGATCATTTTATGAGGCAACATCTTCCACCATTCAGTGGAACCACAGATCCAGTGATAGACGAAGGATGGATTAATGCTCTAGATATGATATTTGATTTCATGGGATGTTCGAAATGTCAAAAGATAATAATATGAATTTATCATTTGGAAGTTGAAGCTGAATAATGGTGGTCTCTAGTTAAGAATATAAGAGAAAGGGATGATCTTGACAATCTAGAATGGGATGATTTTAAGATTCTTTTTCTGGAAAAATATTTTCCTAAAATTGTGTGACTCAGAATGTAGAAGAAATTATTGGAACTGAATCAGAAAGATGATGATTCAATGGAAACATATGATGCCAATTTTACAATAATTTCTAGGTACATACTAAATTTTATTCGGTATTTTGATAATGAAATTAATATATTTTACTCTGGTTTGAAACCATTTTTGTAAAGAGATTTGGCTTCAAGAGTGTTTAAAATTTCTGAAAAACTTGTTCGTTGTGATGAAAAAGTGGAGTTGGAGTTTTCAAACACATATGTGCCTTGTGATTACCAGAATAAGAAGTGGTCTGGTTGGCAGGAATTGGCTAAGAATTCATCAAAGAAATCTAGAGGTAAAAAAATCAATTTCCCTTTATTTGAAAAGTTTGGAAAAAGGAATCCTGGTGAATGTCTTTTAAATTCTATGAAATTCTACTGATATGGAATTTTTAGACACATTTCTCTTGAGTACAAGGAAAATGATCCAAAAAATAATGAGAATCTAATGCTGAGATGCTTTAACTATAAGAAATTGTTTCATTTTTCTAATGTTTGTCTGAAGCTATTCAATCAAGTAGGGAATCAGCAAGATTGGAATCATAAGGGTTTGGTAAAATCATTTTCAACCATTTCAGTAGATGTTGAGTCATGAAATGAGGTGGTATCATGTACATTTCCTATTTTTACAGATTTCTCAAATGTGTTGTTTGATTCAGGGTCTACACATTCCTTCATTTTTGAGAGAGTTTCTAAAAAAATAGTAATTCATCCTCATGAAATGAACCATATCTATTGGTAAAAACACCTAGAGGAAATATTGTAGAAAAAATAAATTATATTAATATACCTATCCTTTTATGTGTAAATATTTTACTTGAAAACCGTGTTTTTTTTCCTCTAGTAGAGTTTGATGTTATCCTGGGTATGAATTGGATTTCTTTTTATCATGTTAAGATAGAGTGTAGAGAAAAAGAAGTTGTTTTTCAGAAAGAATTTCATTATATGTACAAGAATAAACCCATACCATTGATAACATATCAGGAAGATATGAAACTGAACAATTAATAAAATTAAAGTTATCTTGCTCTTATTTTTGAAGATATAGAAACTATCCAAATTAATTATGTATTAGTGGTAAATGAATACTTGTTTTTTTATTATGATTTTAATAGTTTTATTCTTAATCGAGAGGTTGTGTTTACTATTGACTTATTTCCTGATGCTAATCCAATTTCTAAACCCACTTACCGAATGTCCCAAATTGATCTTTTGGAATTAAAAAAGCAGTTTCATGAATTATTAGATAAAGGATTCATCTGACCTAGCACTTCACCATGGTGTGCTCTTGTATTTTTTGTTAAGAAGAAAGATGGTTCAATGAGACATTGCATTGATTATAGAGCCATGAATAATATTATTGTTAAAAATAAGTATCCTTTTTATCATATTGATGGTTTGTTTGATCAGCTCCAGGGAGAACAATATTTTTCGAAGGTTGACCTGAGGTTGGGGTACCATCAGTTGAAAGTAAAGGATGAATACATCCTTAAGACTATGTTCCATACTAGATATGGGAATTATGAATATTTAGTTATTCATTATGGGTTAACTAATACACCTTCTTTATTCATGGATCTTATGAATAGAATATTTCATGAGTTCTTAAATAAGTTTTTGGTTGTGTTTATTGATGAAATTATAGTATATTCTATAAGTAAAGAGGAGCATGAAAAACATCTAAGGGTTGTTTTTTAAACTGTAAAAAAACTGTATGGAAAATTTAGAAAGTGTGATTTATGGATGAAACAGATAACATTTCTATGAAAAATAGTAAATAAGGATGGAATACTAGTTAATACTTCCAAAAAAAGTGGTTGATGAATAGCCAATACCTTAAAATGTTATAGAGATTTGTAGTTTTCGTAGATTAATAGGTTATTACCGACGGTTTGTTAAAAACTTTTCATGGTTATCTAGACCGCTAACTAAGTTAACACAAATGGGGTTAAATTTTTTTGGATAGAATAATGTAATTTTGGTTTTCCAGAACTGAAGAAGAGGTTGGTGAATGCTCAATTTTTGGCCTTGCCTTCTCGAAATGGTGATTTTTTCATCTACAATGATGCTTAATTGAAGGGAATTGGTTGTGTTCTGATACAAAATGATTAGGTATTTTCTTATGATTTAGGAAAACTAAATACTAATGAGTTAAACTATCCCACACATAATTTAGAATTGGAAGTTGTGGTTTTTCTTTGAAAATTTGGAGGCACCATTTATACAGAGTCAAATTTAAAATATATACTGATCATAAAAGTCTGAATTATATATTCACTTATATAGAATTAAACATGAGGTAGAGAAGATGGCATGAAGTGACAAATAATTATTATTGCATGATCAATTACCATCCATGAAAAGAAAACAATGTGATGGATGCATTGAGTTGAAAACAGCATGCATCATTAACCATGTTACATTTGTAACATGATCCCTTGATTAATGATTTAATGAATTTTGGATTAATAGTGGTTAGTGTAGGAAATACATCTTCTTCTTTTTCAAGTTTCAGTGGCAGTCATTATTATAAGATAGAATTAATCAACAACAGAATGAGGACCGTGATCTACAAAAAAAGGTAGAATTGGTTAAAAGTGGTATGTTTCTAGAATTTAACCTTGATAAAGGTGGTGTCTTAATATTTCGAAAAAGGTTGTGTGTGACTTGTGATTCCCAGTTGAAGAAATATTTGATTATTGAATCTCATAGTTCTCTACTTTTAGTTCAGTTGGGAAGCACTAATATGTACAGATACCTTTAGGAGCATTACTGATGTGATAGAATGAAAAGAGATATTGCATAATTTACTATGAAATGGTTGACATGTCAAAAGGTTAAAGCATAGTAGCAGTTACTAAAGGAGATACTTCCTCCTTTTCTAGTGCATGAGTGGAAATGGGAGAATATATCCATGGAATTCATGGTGGGACTACCTAAGAATTCTCGAGGTAACAATGCAATTTGGGTTATTGTTAATCATCTGACAAAATTTTCACATTTTATTTCTATTCGAGATACAATGTCTTTGGATCAGCTTTCTCAATTGTACCTCAAAGAGATTACCAAGGTACATGGAGTTAATATTTCCATTATTTCTGATCGGGATCCCAGGTTCACATCTAATTTTTGGAAGGGCCTTTAGAAGTCATTGGGCATGGAATTAAATTTCAGTACAACTTTTCATCCTCAATTAGATGGGTAGTCCGAACAAACTATTCAGACTTTGGAGGTTATGCTTTGATCTTGTTCAATGGACTACCGGGGAAGTTGGGATCAACATTTATCTTTAGTTGAGTTTTCTTATAATAATATTTTTTATTTCAGTATACTGATGGCACCTTTCGAGTCATTGTATGCGAAGTGGTGTAGAACTCCATCTTTTTGGGATGAATTCAGCGAACGGAAGTTGATAGGACCTGAATTAGTAGAGAAAGTGGTTAAAAATGTTAATATGATCTATTAGCACAGGAGAATAGATCAAATTAGGCAGAAACGTTATGTAGAAAACCGGAGGAAAGACTTTTCAAGTTAGGTGGTCATTTTTTTTCTTATAATCTCACCACGGAAAAGTGTTATGCGTTTTGGTAAGAATGGAAAGTTGAGTCCATGGTTTATTGGACCTTACGAAATTCTGGAAAAATTTGGACCAGCCATCTATTGAGTATCTTTCCTTCCATGTTTCTCTCAGGTACATGATGTCTTTCATGTTTCAATGTTGAGAATGTATGTTCCAGATTCATCTCATGTCTTGAGCCCAAAAGCAGTTCAGCTAGAAGAGAAAATTTCTTATGAAGAGAAAGTAGTTTAGATTCTTAATCGAAGGGAATAGGTATTGTGGAATAATGTAATCCACTAAGTAATGGTTTTGTGGAGAAACCACACGGTTGAAGAAGCAACATGGGAATCTGAAAATGCTATGAGGGAAAGGAACCCTCACTTGTTTGATGAGTAAATAAAATTGCGAGGACGCAATTTCCATGTGTTGGGGATAATATAACACCCCAAGCTTTTAAAAAATAAATTTTAATGCATGAAACTTTTTTTAAATTATATATTCATAACTAGCCTGTAATCATAATTTTGCAGCTTCAATGTTTTGAATTTTGAAAAACAGTCCTCTACAATTGTGATCGGTAAGTTATTTGGAGTCCAATGGAATCAACTTGATTTTTTAGTGAATAGTAACCTACCCTTATGAATAGTAATATGAATTGTAATTTGACCCTAATGAATAGTAAATTGTATTATTATTTTACTTTCTTAAGCTTATAATATAATGATAAGTTGATTAACATTTCATGGTGTTAAAAAAGGAGTTGTAGATTTAAAATTGTCATTTTTGAATAAATTATGATTTTATTTAAAAATTAAATTAATAATATTAAGAAAATTATTTCCAAAAAATGGATTTCATTTTTGAATTATATATGTCGAAAAATGGTTATGGTGAATTTTTTGGATTTTTCAGAAACAATTGAATTTTCGGTGAATGGTAAAAAATAGTTTTGAGGTTTCGGTATGTTTAATGAATTCATTAATGATATAATAATGATGTAATAATTCTGGTGGACTTTTTTATAGTAAAATAAGAAATAATGTTTCCCAAATGGATAATATCATGGGAAAATGCCATGGGAAAACCCATGGCTTTTCAAATACCACTAATGAGGTGTCCCTTGGAAATTAATAAAATATTCCCTCACTTTTGCTATAAATACCAACCCATTCATTCATTCAATTCATTCAAAATTCCTCCTCAAAGAAGATATGGCCTTCTTACCTCCCTATTATTCCTTCCAAGGTGTCCACAATCCCCCAAGGTCCCAACCTTCATGTCTTAGGAGTTACTCTCCAGGATAAGAGAATTCTCGACTTATATCTTTTTTCTATTCAAGTTCTATTTTATGTAGTATAACTTTGGAGTTTCCATACCATGTTATTATTTACATTTTATTCTATCTCTAATTTTTATTGTGTTTCGTTTATGTTTGGATGACCCCTGTACCCTCTCTTTTTAATGTTTTCTAAAACCATGATTCATAGTCGTTAGGCTGCCAAATTTTGCGTTAGGGATTTCTCAACTATTATTTTATTTCAAGTTACTTTATTTTCTTATTCTTTACTCATATCCCCTTATCCAAGAAGAATTAATGATCTAGTATCTTAAATATTCTTTATTTCATAATATTTATGGAAGATTAATCATTATACATTTTCTCCTATCCCACTTATTCAAGAAATTAAAACACCATCTATGATGTGTTGATTTACCGACATCATGGATGCTGTGATTTAAATTTATTTTACATCCTTCAAGACTGGTCATGAAACCATTTTTATGGTTGAAATAGATTATATTTTATTTATTATATCTTATATGAGGTTATGGAATAATTTTTTACACATGTGATTAATTTATAAAACAAAATAAGTTCATTATGATCGAAGAATCGCCAAAATGACATAAACAAATATCAATAATGTTTTATCTTATAAATAATCCTCATGTCAGAATTCAAAATGATAAATGGTATAATTTGTGGTTATGAAAATATTTAAATACTATTCCATTTCAAATTTTTTATTTTTACTTCCAATAGACAAGAATATCCATCATGAACCTATCATGGAAACCATGTAAATAACACACTAGAGACACTATAAATAAAAATATATTTCTAATAAATGTGTCAAAAATGTTCTAAATTGATCATATAAGGTGTTATAAACATTAATATGTTTCATTAATATATTAATAACACTCTTTTATCCATTATACAAGAGGTTTAAACACATTTGAAGTAAGAATAAACCATGTTAAGATAATTTTTTATCCAATTTCCATTCTTTGGGTTAACCTTCTTCTTTATTCATTATGTGGTATTAAGATTATTGGTGTAATAAATTTTTTTTATATTACATTGCACTATGTGTATTTAAAGTGTATAAACATATCCATTCCATTCTATTAATTCTCACCCCAATTATATTTTAAGGGACTTTTATTTTAAAATCCTTTTAAAACTCTCTTTAATAAATTTCAAATGGATTATTTTTTATATGTATATGGAATGAGCAGTTTATCAAAATTTCAGGATAATTTATTGCCATGATATGTTCTTTGTACATTATTTATGTTGTTTTGATCCCATTATAGCTCATGATATGTTGGGTTGAGCCCATTATAGCCCAAGATATTTTGGGTTGATCCCATTATAGCTCAAGATATGATGGGTGATCCCCATTATAGATCTCTAATGAATTGGGTACTCTGGAGATGGAAGTTAGCCAAAAGGTTATTCCATGTGTAAGTGTTAATGTAAGAGTGATATGGTAAATATTTACCAAGGAATCTACATGATGTTTCTATGGATATGAGTTTTTAGTATTATGGGATTTATTGGTTTTTATGTTATCACTTGACTAACGATTTCATTCTTTATATCCCTTACTAAGTTTTATACTCAGCCCAAGTTTTTTAAAATAAAATTCACAAGATATAAGGATGGTTAAGAGGAAGAAGGGAGTTGTGATGTTTTAAATTGAGTGTTTTCAAATAAAACATGTTTTAAGTTTTAATGTTTTATATTTTGAAAAAATGGATATTGTTTTAATAGTATCCACATATATGATTATGAGATGTTATATATGTTTTATGTCCTAATTACTTAAAATTATAAACCCAAAAAGATCCTCAATGTGTATAAATGTATTTTCTTGAATAAAATTCAATATTAAGTAATTTTTTAAGGCCAGGTCCTCAAAGGGACACTCCAATAGGATGTGTGGTGTGCACAAAATGACCGAATATGTA
This sequence comes from Viscum album, assembly GCA_963277665.1. Classification (NCBI taxonomy): domain Eukaryota; kingdom Viridiplantae; phylum Streptophyta; class Magnoliopsida; order Santalales; family Viscaceae; genus Viscum; species Viscum album. The sequence goes on along the minus strand of OY728159.1, from coordinate 677,458,906 downwards.
GTTTTTAGATGTTTATCGCACATTAAAATCATGCATCATGGGGTAAAAACCAACTAAATGATCTCTAAATTACATAAAATCATAAGAAAATAACCATATGATGAATTGTGAAATTGTCAAATCGATAAAATGTTAACATGGAGTGTTGGTTTATTGAGATGACTTGAAACAATCTTCTATAGTTATAAAACACTAAAACATACGTTTAACTGTCATATCCATAGGAAATAACTATGGAATGAGGTGAAATCATAATAAAACCATTTTAGTGTTATTTTTTATGTGTTAGAGTAGACGATGCATCAATTAGACTTTTGGTATTTTCGAAATGACAGAATACATGAATTTTAAATGTATAATAACCATTAAAAATGTGTACCATAGGGTCAAAACCAACTAAAAGTCAAAAAACTTCTATGAAATCATGTGAAAAAAAACCATACAATGGTTTTTGAAATGGTGGACTAGAAGGAACATCAATATGAGGTATAGTTTTCCTGAGATGACTTGAAACATGTTTTAATTATTTTAAAACATGAAAACATGTGTTTAATGGTCATATCCATTGAAAACAACCACAGAATGATGTTAAATCATAGGAAAACTATATTTTTTTTATTTTTGTTGTGTATGGGTTGATAGAACATCAATAGGACATGATATGCACTCGGAACGATTGAATATGTAGTTTTCAAAGGTTTAATTCCCTTTTAAAAATGTGCATTAGGGGGTTAAAACAAACTGAAATTCCTCCAAATTCCATGAAATCATAAGAAAAAAACATACAGTGAATTTTGAAATGGTTGAGTAGACAGATCGTTAATCTAAGGTGTCTTTTTCCAAATATGGCCTGAAATTCACTTTTATTATTTTAATTCACTAAATCATGTGTTTAACGGTTAGATCTATAGAAAAAAAATCAGAATGAGATGAAATCATATGGAACCCATCTTAGTATTATTTTTATCTCTACGATTAGAATGTATGTAAATCAGACTTGTGTTCTATCAAGAATGACTGAATAAGAAGTTTTTAAAGATTTCATGTCCTTTAAAAAATATTCCTGGGGGTTAAAACCAATAGAACGGCCTCTCATTGCTTTCAAATCAGAAGACCACAACCGTAAAATTATTTTGGAAATAGTAGAGAAAAAAAGGAAATCTTAGGTTTTATTTTCCTAAGATAACCAAAAACACACATTTTTTATTTTAAAACACCAAAACATGAATTTAACGGTTATATCCATATTAAACTCCCTTAGAATGCGAACTCTTAGGAAAACCATCTTAGTGTTACTTTTGATGTGTATGAGTAGATGACATGTCAATTGGATGTGTGGTGTTCTCCGAAGAATTGAATATACAATTTTTAAATGTTTGACACCCAACAAAAATATGTTTCACGGGGTCAAAACCACCCAAATTACCTTCTAAATCCATGAAATAATATGAAAAACCTGTATAGTGAATTGAAAAATGGTTGAGTAGACAGAACGTCAATCTGAGTTTTCATTTTCCTTAGATGACCTGAAACACACATTTATTTTTTTAAAATACCAAAACATTTGTTTAACGGTCAAATCCACAGTAAAATACATTGTAATGACATGAAATGTTAGGAAAATTGTATTAGTATTTTTTTTGACATGTATGAGTACACATAATGTCAATCAGATGGGTGGTCTTCCCTGAACAATCGAATAAGTAGTTTCTAAATGTTTGAAACTCTTTAAGGACATGCATCAGGAAGTCAAAACCAAATGAATGACCTCCAAATTCCATGTAATCAAATTAAAACAACCATATAGGTAAATTTGAAATGGTTGAGTAGAAAAAACATCAATCTAAGGTGTCATTTTCCCAGGATGACCAGAAACACACTTTTATTATTTTAAAATACTAAAACATGAATTTAATAGTTAGATCCATAGAAAATGAACTCACAATAACATGAAATCATAGTAAAATCATATTATTAATACTTTTGATGTGTACAATCAGAAAAAATATCAATCGAATGTGCGGTCTACCCAAAATGACCAAACAAGTAGTTTTAAAAATTGTGATACCCTTTAAAAACAGGCATCAGAGGGTCAATACTAAATGAATGGCCTCTGAATGATGTGTAATCAGATAAAAAATCATACATTAAACTTTGAAATGGTAGAACTAACTAAATATCTATTTGAGGTGTTGTTTACCCAAGATAACCCAAAGTGCACTTTTTGTGTTAAAACATGAAAATATATATTTATCAATTAGATGTAGAGAAAATGACCATAGAATGTGGTAAAATTGGATGGAAATAGACTTAGTATAATTTTTTACATATAAGATTAGAATAAATGTCAATAAAATATATGGTGTTCTCAAAATGAATAAATAATTAAATTTTAATGGTTTGAAAAACTTTAAAAATATGCACCAATAGGTCAAAACCAACCAAACAACCTTTGAATGTCATGAAATCCTAGGACAACAAGTATAAATTGAATTGTGAATTGGTTGAGTAGACATAATGTTAATATGAGGTGTTGTTATCCTGAGATAACCCAAAACACATTTTTATTGTTTCAAAACACTAAAACACATGTTTAATGGTTAGATCTATATAAAATGACTTTAGAATGAGTTGAAATCATAGAAAATCTATCTTAATATTATTTATGATGTCTGTGAGTGGATGTCATATCAATCAAACATGACATCTGTCCAAAACAACTAAATAAGAAATTTTAAAAGGTTTGAATCCTTTTAAAAACATGTTTCATGGGGTCAAAACCTTCCAAAAATCTTTTGAATTCTATGAAATAAGTCTAAAACAATTGAAAAGTTATTTTTCAAATGGTGTAATTCAGAAAACATCAATACAAGGTGTCATTTTCATGGGATGAATGAAAACAATTTTTTATTATTTTAAAACTCCATAATATGTGTTTAATGGTCATATCCAAAGAAAACAACCACATGACAATGGGGAATTATAGGAAAAATGTCTTAATATTATTTTTTATGTGTTTGAGTAGAAAGAATGTCAATTAGACACACGATTTTCTTAGAATAGCCAAATATGTAGTTTATAATGGTTTTACACCATTAAAAATGTTTGTAAGGGGGTAAAATCCACACAAAAAAACTTTAAATGCTATGAAATCATAGAAAAATAATTTTAAAATGAATTTTGGAATGGTCAAGTAGACAGAACTTCAATTCTTGGTTTTATTCGCTCAATATGACACAGAACATAATTTTATTATTTTAAAACACTAGATCATGTGTTTAATGGTCACATCCATATAAATCAACCTCAGAATGAGGTGAAATCAGAGAAAAACTATCTTGGTACTATTTTTTATGTGCATGATAAGATTGTACATCAATTACACATGTGGTGTGACCGAAACGACTAAATAACCATTTTTGAAGGTTTGACACTCTATAAAAATGTGTATCATAAGATCAAAACAAACTGAATAAACTCAAAATTATATGAAATCATAGGATAAAAAAATATATAGAATATTTAAATTTTTGAGTAAAAAATGTCAATTATAGGTTATGTTTTCCCAGTATGACTCAAAACACACTTTTATTATGTAAAAAAACATGTGTTTAATGGTATGATCCCTAGAGAACGACCTCAAAATGATGTGAAATTATAGGATACCCATTTATTATTATTTTTTATTTGTATGAGTATAAAAAACATCAATCGGACATGTGTTCTACACAAAATATCCAATTAAGTAGTTTTTAAAGGTTTAAAGCCCATACAAAACATGTGTTAGGGTGTCAAAACCAATAGAACGAACACTGAATGCCATGAAACCATAGGAAGACCATCATATAGTGAATTTTGAAATGTCTAATCTGATATAGTATCAATCTAAGGCATCGTTTTCGAAGGATCACCCAAAACACACTTTTATTGTTTTAAGACACTAAAATGTGTGTTTAATGGTCAAATCTGTAGAAAATGACCTCACAATGATGTAAAATCATAGGAAAACTATATTAATAATATTTCTTGATGTGTATAATAATAACGTACGTCGATTATATGGGTGGTATTCTTGTAACGACTTTAGAAGTAGTTTTTAATGCTTTTATTCCCTTTATGAATGTGATTCAGGATGTCAAAACCATCTGAATTTTGTCTAAATGTCATGAAATCATATGACAATAATTGTAAAATGATTTTTGAAATGATGGAGTTGAAGGAATTTTAAATATGAGGTGTTTTTTCCTAGATTGAGATGAAATGTAATTTTATTTTTGTTTATATAAGAAAACATGTGTTTAATGGCCATATCCAAAACAAATGAAGTCAACATTAGGTTAAATAATAGGAAAATTGTCTTAGTATTATTTTTGATGTGTATGAGTAGACACCATTTCAATTAGATGTGTGGTGTGCTCGAAACAACCAAATATGTAGTTTAAAAATGTTTGACGCCCTTTAAAAAGTGTATTAAAGGGTCAAAACTAACCGAAGAACCTCTGAATGATGTGAAATTATAGGAAAACAACCATACTATAAATTTTGAAGTGGTAAAGTTGAAAAAATATCAATATGAGGTTTCATTTTTTTGAGATGACTCAAAACAAAATTTTATTGTTTTAAAATACTAAAATATAAGTTGACAATCAGATCTATTTCAATTTGTCCTTGAAATGAGGTGAAACCATATGAAAACTATCCAAGTTTTATTTTTCATATATGTGAAAATAAGAAACAACAATATGACACGTTTTCTATCTGGAATGACTGAATGATAAGTTTTTAAAGGATTGATGCCATTTAAAAATGTGCTTTAGGGGTTCAAAACCCACCAAACAACTATGAATACCATGAAATTTTATGAATACATAGTTATTTGTGAAACTGTGGAGTAAATCGAACACAAATATGAGGTTTTGTTTGCTCGAGATGACCAAAAACACACTTTTATTATTTTTAAACACTGAAACATGGATTTAAAAGCCAAATCCATTTAAAACGAACTCAAAATGATTCGAATTAATAGGAATACTATATTAGTATTATTGTTTATATGTATGAGTAGAAAAAACATCAATCTGTCATGTGGTGTTCTTGGAATGACCGAATATATAGTTTTTAATGGTTTAACGCCCCTTAAAACGTGTATTATGGGGTCATAACCAACCTAACGACCACTGAATGTTGTGAAATCATAAAATAACAACTACATAATGAATTTTGAAATGGTAAAGTATAAGGAATGTCAATCTGAGGTTTCATTTTCTCATGATGAACCAAAACCCACCTTTATTGGTTAGAAACACATAAAAATGTGTTTAATAGTTAGATTCATAAAAAATAACTTTATAATCATGTGACATCATTGAAAATCCATCTTTATATTATTGTTTATGTGTAAAAGTTGATAAATTTTCAATTGGATGTGCACTCTTCCTAGAATAATCAAATAAGTAGTTTTTAAAAGTTTTACACTCTTTAAAAATGTGTGTTATGGGGTAAAAACCAACTAAATGACCTTAAAATGCCATAAAAATAGATAAAAACACTTTTATAATGATTTTTGAAATGGTGAAGTGGACTGAAAAATAATCTAAGGTACCGTTTTTCTATGATGATTGAAAATTAACTTTTATTGTTTTAATGCACCAAAATGTGCACTTAACTGTCAGTTTCATAGCAAAAGACCTTGGAATGGGGTAAAATTTTAAGAAAAAATTCTTAGTATTATTTATGACATGTATAAGTATATAGAACATCAATCAAATGAGTGTTGTGCTCATAATGACCAAATAAATAGTTTTTGAAGGTTTTATTCCCTTTAAAATGTGCTATATGGGGTCAAAACCAACTAAATGACCTCTGAATGTTGTAAAATAATAAAAAAAATAACCATATAGTGGTTTATTAAATGGTCATGTATATTGAATTTCAATATGAGTTTTTTTCAGGATGACCAAAAATACACTTTTTTATGTTCTAAAAATATAAAAATTTGTTTAATGGATAGATCCATAGAAAAAAACCATGGAATGACATGAAATAATTAGAAAATGTTATTAGTAATTTTTGTATGTGTACATGTAGACTACACATCAAGAGGACTTGCAATCAGCCCAATGATCGAATAAGTAGTTTTTAATGGTTTGATTCCCTTTAAACATGTGCATCATGGGGTCAAAACCAACCAAAAGACCTCTACATATCATGAAATCAAAAAAAACAACAGAATAGTTATTTTTTAAATAGTGGAGTAGACATAAAGTCAATATCATGTGCCATTAGTCTAGGATTACCGAAAATTTACTTTTATGTTTTTAAAACATGAAAACATGCATTTAATGGTCACATCCATAGAAACTGGCCTCTAAATGACATTGAATGATGGAAAAACTGTCTTAGTATTATTTTTGATGTGTATGAGTAGACGAAATGTCAATCGGATCTGTGGTTTGCTCAGAATTATCGAATAAACAGTTTCTAATGGTTTGACACCCTTTAAAAACATCAATCAAGGGGTCAAAACCAACTAAATGACCGAAAATTCCATAAAATCATATGAAATAAACCATAAAGTTATTTTTTGAAATGGTCAAGTATACAAAATTCGAATCCGAGATGTCATTTCCCCAGGATTACCAGAAACACACTTTTATTGTTTTAAAACACAAAAAACATGTGTTTAATGGTTAGATCCATATAAAATAGCCTCAGAATGATGTGAAATCATAGGAAAATCATATTAGTATTATTTGGAAGGTTTATGAGCAGAAGAAATTTCAATCAGGCATGCAGTCTATCTGAAACTACCAAATAAGTAGTTTGTAAAGGTTTGGTACCCTTTAAAAACATGCGTCATGAGATCAAAACCAACCGAAAGAACTTTGAATACTATAAAATCATACTAAAATAACTATATAGTGATATCTAAAATGGTGGACTATATGGAACATAAATATGATGTTTCATTTTCCCAATATGACTGAAAACAAACTGTTATTGTTTTAATACACTAAACCATGTGTTTGACGGTTAAATCTTTAGTAAATAATCTCATAATGACATGAAATAATAGTAAAAATGTATTAGTATCATATGTGATGTGAATGAGTAGAAAACACATTAATCTGATGTGTGGTTTCCTCGTAATGATCAAAAAATTAATTTTTAAAAGTTCGACGCCTTTTAAAAACATGTGTTGAGAGATTAAATCCAACCAAATGACCTCTCAATGCCATGAAATCATATGACAATAACCATACAGTTATTTGTGTAATGTTGGGGTAGACGAAACATCAATATGTGGTGTTATTTTTATGGGATGACTGACACTACTACACATATGGCCTTCAACAATGCTAGAAAATTTTTTAATGACATTGATATTAAAGGGAGACCTTTATCCGTATTAAAAAAACACTGATAAAGAACTCATTTTATCAGAACATTTCTAGCGCTAATAAAGGGAAACCCTCCAATGTACTGTTTATATAACAGCACACCCAATAGAAGAAAACATACAATTTATACACAACACACCTAGAATAAAAATGTAATTTAAACTGCACACCAGAAGAAAACCTACTTTATACATTTAATTGAAATCATGAATACAAAATTTTGCTCCCAGGGTATATACAAAAATAAACACTATTGTTGGCGATAAAATGTGATCATAGGGAAAATACGCAAAGAGAACATCAATGCCAAAGGGGATGCTTCGCAAAGCCCATTCATGGAGCCCTTCATCACCACAGCCTTTGCAGATCCCCTCAATGTCATGGCCGGTGTAAAGAGAAGTCCACCTCTATGATCGTCAAAAAGAAAAGAGGCAGAACACTCCACAGTTATAATGAAATTGAAGAAAATCTCCATGGTGCGGAAGGAACCAGAACGCCTCTGTGATCCCTTGGAAATTTATGAAAGCCTATGTGAACGTTGCAGAGGGAATCAAGGATCCCTCTGCGCTGAGGAGGAGATAATGGTCGACTCTACAGTTATGAAAAACATGACGCAATCTAATTCTGATGGTAAAGCACCATGTGGATTCATATTGATCTATTAGAGCCCTTCGCTGCCTCTTACCTATAAATATCATGATTCCCTATGACCCAAAGGACGGATACCTGAAACTTTTGCCTTCTCAGCTCTCAAATTATGAATCACATTCTGCTCTACAAAACATTGAGAAAGTGAGCTCTTCAAGGTATTATAGAATGGATAAATACCATTCTCTTAGCTCAAATACAACCCCAATTCAAGAATGGATTCCCTTAGTGAATCCCATGTTCCATAGAAAATTAAATAGGTACCTAATAGAACTCATGTCTTCATAGCGAAATCGTGATTTGTAAAGTACCTTCCATGCATATGTGAACCCCACGCTAATGCAGGATCACTGTGCTTGACAAAGTATGTTGCTTCATAGTTACATGAATTTCAAGGAACCAATTCTCCATGAAGTCTGACTCTGTGAAAGAATTTTCACTTCGTGAAGAACCCTTTATATTCATGTGTACCCCATACAAAGGCTAGGACACTCCACTTTGAAAAACATACCCCTTCGTAGGGTCTCTCCACTATGTGGATCACCCGAGCTTCACAAGGTCCCTTCTTATGAACCATTTTTCTTCTCAAACCCTTCTCCCATACTGCCCTCCAGGTTTATATGAAATGATTTCAAGGTCCCTTGGGAGGATATTTCATATTTTGTTCCTTAGACTCATGCTACTTCACATAGGAATGCTAACGACTATTGCTTCTTCACATAGCCATGCTAAGATAATCCCCTCAATGGATCACTCCATTACCCCATCTCACCATGGAATTGATGATGCCTTCCCTTCCCCAAGTGTGGGTGGGTATCAGTTATGTAAGTCCTAGGGGTGAGTAGTGAATCCTTATTGTTTGAGATGTCATATGTTAAACTGACAAGCTCTATAGTCCTCAGCACGTTACATTAAACTGTAGCCTCACCCTATGAAATATACACAGGGTTTCCCATCTCAAACATTTTCCACACCCACTAGTCTCCACAGGAGTGAGATCTTCCTCACATGGAATGACATCCTACATGAATAGAACATGATTTGTTTGTGGGGGAGGGTAACCATCCTTGTGTAAGCCCCTAGCCTTTCTTACGAGAGGTAGCATCCTTGCTCCTCCTATCTTTTTCCGTGCATAGAGACTAGAGGAGAGATGGGCATAGGGACTTGACACCCCATCCATATCCCATTAAGATTTATCACCATAAAGCCTCCAACTTGGAGTAAGTCCCAATCTTCATCTCTCTACGCCTATAACCACGTGTAAGCCCCACTCTATTCTTCACGGATACACCTTTCGCGATGTGATTATCTGGTCTTTGCTGACACTTGTTTCTCACAACGAGCATGAATCATGTGGTCTTAGAGTAAGCATCGATCATGGAATCCTCCCTAGGTCACCTTTGTGTGTAATCCCCATCCCACTACTGAACTGTGTGGACATTAATCCTGGCCCTTTTCCAATGAAGGTACATAGGAAGCCTCCCTCAGGTTCAAGCCCTTCATCCATCAGTCCTAACCACTTCAGTTTGGTTCACCCTCATCCCACATGATGTTAAACTGTACTCCCCTTTCATCCTACATGACGTTAAACTAAATACATTCAAACTATTTCGGTTTGATTCCTATATCCTAGATAGGGTACGTAGGAAGCCTCCCCGAGGTTCAACCCCAAACACTGGTAAACCCATTCAAACTACATGGGTTTTGATTCCTGTCTACTAGACATGGTACATAGGAATCCTCTTTGAAGTTCAACCCCAAACACTGGTAAACTTTGGTTACCCCTTTACTGGGACCCACATCCTTGGTCTATCCCTTGGTGATGTCAGAACAACTCTCAGGCCACTAACCACGTGTAACCCCCATCATGTCATTAGGTTACTATCCTTTTTATACACCTCGATTTTATGCCTCATCCTGAACTATGTGTACTTTTATTCCCTACCACAGGGATACATAGGAAGCCTCTTTGAGGTTCAATCCCACCACCCATGTCTCATCCTGGTCTCTCCCTTGAGAATTTCTGTTTCGGGAAGGTTAGGCCCCAACCCGAGGGGTTCTACTTACTCCACATACCATCCATGCATCCATTATAATGGGATGCCTCATCAGGTATCCCATCAACCCACCAAACTTTGTGGACTTCAATTCCCTGACACGGGGATATATAGAAAGCCTCTTAGAAGTTCAAGTCCAACACTACGGTCATCATCATGTTAGTCCCATCTCATTCATCACCCACTTCATTCAACCTTCCATCATTCATTTTGATTTCTTCCTAGGCCACCACATCCTGGTAGGATCATGCCATTTCCATTTTGGAAGCTAACCATGCATAACCCCCACAGAATCCATAACCATCCAACCATGATTGTACCTATTATGATGGACCACTAGCCACATGTAATCCCCAGCATGTATTTGGGTCATCGCCCATTGTGTACACCCTGATCCCATCATTCACCTTCCCTAACTACGTGGGTTTTGATCATTGTCGTCTACACAGGGTACCTAGGAAACATCCCTGAGATTCAATACACACTAATGGAAAACTCTGGAGTCCCCTTTATAGTGACCCAAGCATCCTAGAATCCGTCTTCATTGGAAATTCTGATCCACTCATCCAGTAAACACCTCAGGTGCTCCCCTGGGGGTATACCCATCTGATCCACTCCTTTCAGTGTTCTTGTCAGTCAGATACTTCTCCCCTAGATGTTAAACTTGCAGAATACCCTATTCCAAACATGGGAAGCTGAGGAAAACCTCAAGAAAATGCCTAAGGCAGATAATTCCCTGCACTCGACTTGGGATACCTCAGGCTTCTGTGCCCTCAATAAGTTATATCATAAAGGAAAGAAACCTAGACGCATTAGTGTTTCATCATCCAAACATGCCAGTGATGTCCAATGTGACTAATCCCCCAATTGAAGGTTGTTGCCATGACATAACCCCTTAGAATGTCCTGAAAAAATAATTTTTATTAACTGATGTCCATGAAGATACGGCACTAGAGAAGAGTTTCACGAACAACGTATTAATCTATAAGGGAGACCCAGATTAGGTAACGAGTTATGAGGAGGAATCCATGGAAGGATAGACCGGTATCCCATCATCTCGTTTTGAACAAGGAGATAACATCCCAAAATGCTTTGGCGGCTCACTCCCCTATGCTAATGAGGTGAGGGAAGTTCAGGCCAGCCCAGTTGTGATCCCGTCATGGGGGCGCCAAGGAGGGATCCCACCAGGACTTATTTGTTCCACTACTCATTTTTGCAGGCTGAGGAGTAAGTGAGTTATACACATGCACCATCATCCCTAGTCTGGTTAACCCGATGCTGATGTCTGGTGAAAACTGAGGAGGATTCCCACGAAGGGGGCATCATCATCAACGACTACAGTGGACCATGCCACCACTGATGTATACCACCAATTCCATGTTTATACAAAATAGAGGAACTTATACTCCTAACACAGATCGAGCCCCCAACCTTCCCACAGGTAGGTTAGGATGACTCGGTTGGTCATTGACCCAAGTAGCTCCCATCGCGAGCCAACCCGTAGTAATGGCGTCAACACAGAGGTCCTCCCCATGCCACCACCAATGAGAGAGAAAGTCATCCCCACTCCCAAGCTTGGTGTGGAGGTCCTCCTCATGCCACAATTAGTCCGAGCGAAGGCCCTCCCAACCACACTGACATCCAGTACGGTGTTTTCTCCCACACCCGAGATCCCAGGTATGGATTCGTTCCTCTTGTCATAGATGTTCGAAGTAAAGATCCTCCTTGTCTGATAAACCATTAGTGTGGGGGTCTTCCCTGTTTTCTTACTACAACCGATGAAGTTCCTCCTCATCCTATTAATCATATAATAAGAGGTCTACCTCTCATCACTTGTGTCCAACGCAGAGGGATTCCCTGTGTTCAGTCCAACATGTATGAAGGCCCTCCTTGTACTCTCACTACTAAGTGAAACGATCATAGAGGTACTGCCCGTGATCTCACCAACTATAGAAGAGGTCATACCTTCTCCAACACCTCCCGTGAGGATTCTCTCCATGCACCAGCCATCAAACGTAGATCCCCCCCCCATGTTTCTTTTCACATTTGTCTCAGTGCTCCTCACACCCCGACTCACCCAGGCAGAAGTCATCTCTACCCCAACACCAGTTCGGACGAAGGTCCTCATCGTTTCAAAAACCTACCCTATCCTGAAGAGTAATCCCGATGAAGGAGGGAGTTCGCCACCACCAAATGATGAATATCGATAAGTCTCAAACCACGATTAAACCCATCTGCTTTTCAGATTCTGAGGTGGAATACGATTCAGCGATGGAACCCTCAACCCAATCTTCTGTGTCAGGGGCTTGTGTAGGAATAAGGCGTATAAGCCTCATCCTTTCGGAATGTGTGGTACACCAGATTCCTTCCTCCCTCTGGAGATACATCCAGTAGGAGGAATATTTTTCCTCTTTCTAGGGCATGGCCATGCAATCCTACCTATCATCAACATGATCATTATCTAACTCAACCAGTGATCACGATGTGTTATTCTAGGGACCGATATAGGACATGCAGCAGCATGACCCACCGCCAGTAACTATAGCCCCTGCTCGGGAAGTTGTGGTCACTTTTCCATCTTATTGGGATGTGGTGGATTAGTCATTGTATTCTTCGAAAGACAGACCAATATGTGGTGGTTTATTAGATCTCTCACCATATTCTCCCCCATTCGGTCTACCGTCTCAACAATCCACTTCAGTGTTGTTACTATTCCTTCAGCTGCCCCTAGTCAATGAATGGGGAAACCAAGGTTTGGATCCTAAGTCTAAGACGAGGAGTTGGTGGGACATCCTTATAGTGGATGATTTCCAAGAGATGTTCTGGCCAGTTTCAACCATGAACATTAGTGCTCTAGAATCTCTTACCTAGGAGGTGGTAGTGTGGTTTCTCCAAACCCTTTTGGGTGACATGATTTTGTATCTATCATAGGTGAGTGTCTTACCCCAAGATTCACAAGCACTTTGAATATATTTTCCAATAATGTTGTGTGGTAAACTTGGTTGTGCTCCCCATGGCCCAATGCCCTGAGTCACCCAGTCACAATCAGACCCTCAAGGAAAAATGAGTTCAAGAATATAAAGTTCTCTTTATAATTATCAATGAGGCTTCCCCCATGTCCAGATCCATGGTTGGGTGTAGTATACGGTCCTTCACTTCCGTTCTATCTGGCGCCAGCCCAAATTTCCAGGTGATATTGAGTATATGCCTCTAGGTATAGCCACGGTAAACATGACTGACCTATCAAAGGGAGATAATGAACTAGATCTCCTTGAAGAGAACATACCCCATAGGGGAGTGCCATGCCTATTGGATCCACTGGGAAGGGTTACTTTCCATAAAAGAAATTTATTGGGTCTTCTCATACCTACTGAGTCATTTTCCCTCATTTTGAATCCCTATAAGGGAAAAGAGAATATTGGATCCATCAAACTCATTGACCCATATGGTGTAGTGTCGAAGATGGAATATGATCCGAAAAAGGATGTGTTGCATCAAAATATCGCGGAACAGAAAAGGATGTTCAGTGATCTTCTCACTGAACGTGTTGCAGAGCAGTGACTAGACTATCATATCCCTCAACCGGGTCAGTAGGGCCAGGTGCACACTCCCCCTAGCGAGTTACTTATGGGTGACCCTAACCATCCTTCCCACATAGACATGGCAGATTCTGAATTTTATAGAAATATGTCATGATACACCTTTCCAAATCCACCTGAATTGTATGATAAACCTCCTTGGGACCCATCTAAGGTTCCCCCAACCGATCCATAGGTCATTCCCTCGGCAGTCTCACAGATCATCCCACCACCCGCTCCATGAGCTGTTGGGACTTATTATCATGTTGAAGAACCTACCAATGCACTAGTGGTCAGGGACCCTAGCCAAGATTCAAATCCCCACCCAGATGATCCAATGGAAGTTCTCATTGTCGGACTCAAGGCTTTGAAAACTCGGTAAGTGGGAATCCCACTTGATGGGTAGATATATCTGGTGTCGTTGGATGATATTCCATCACCCCTAGTTTCGAGAACCCTACCTTTTCCCCCTTTAATGGGACAGGAAATCAGCTGCCGTATCTGGACCACTTCATCTCAAGGTGTGCACACATGCTGGGAGCTCCAGCGCAGTAGGAGGCTGCCAAACTCCTGTGATTTGTAAAAACATTGGAAGGGCCTATGTTTCTCTAGTACAACCAGCTACACATTGGATCAGTAGATTATTGGGAGGATATTCGTAGGCATTTTCTCTACCAGTTCATATCTACCACCCAGAGGACAAGTATTTTAGAACTCATCATGTGTAAGCAGAGGTCTGATGAGTGCGTCGTAGACTTTTTCGCAAGGTGTAAAGGCCTCATCTACTCCCTTTATGTACTGATGACTCAAGAAGAACTCATGAAAATGTGTGTGAGGAATTTCAAGATCTAATTGTTTCCCCACACTCATCACGCAGAACTACCCAGGGGAATTCTGGGACTTCTCTAACAAATCCCAATATCTAGAGGAAGCCTTGTAGAAGGCTAAGTAGGCATGTCTGTTGCCTCCTGTAGTTCCTATGATGAGAGCCACCAAGGATAATCCCCCCCCCCCCGGTGTCCCAAATAGAGGCCCCTAGGTACCCAGGTTTATTTCCCATGGATCCCCCTCCACAAACTTGTAGAGTCCCACCAACTCAAGCACAACTTCCACCCCAGCAGCGCCCACCTCAAAATCGGTAGGTGCCCCCGCGTAACGCGCTGCCGCCACCTAGGTGAGATAATCAAGTTCCACCTCCTTGATAGGATCCTACAACCCCTCGTCAGAACTAGGATCCTAAAGACCCCTTCTTGGATAGAAGGACTGGACCTTATAATTTAATGAGTCTTGGATCCCCAATAATTTCTAAAGTTCCTTAGAACAAGTAATTCTACGGTTGCAAGAATGCAGGAGGCCCGAAGAGTGAGAGCTCACTGATCACACTAATTATGGCCCCTATCACCAGATACTAGGGCACATCCTCAAGCAGTGTTTTGTTTTTAAAAACAGGATTCAAGACCAGGTTGATAACAATATAGTCAGGTTGGGCCCAGTCCTAACAGATGTGGCATGTGCACTCATACAGCGCGATAGCAACAGTGATAGCGAAGGTGAGTGGCAGTAGGTTCCTAACCGCAGGTCTCAAAAATATGATGACTGGATGGATCGTAAGGCAGTAACTAGTGCTCATGGTATTATTTATGCATGTATAAATCAAATTTATCTTTTAGAAGTTGTTTTTTCACCCACAACCGTTGCTTTTGCGTTGGTGTCTCAGCCTTCCTCCTCTCAAGAGGGCAGGCATCCGGAACACAATGGAAAACAAAGTCCCCCACTGATGCCATATTCATCTTGTACTCTTGGAAACTTCATTCTCCAGAGTTGGATAATTCCCCCATAATCTATCTAGTGAAGGAGGATTATTCAAGTGAAGACTAAGGGTATGATTTAGCTAACAACATGGCACTTGTAAACCCATATATGGTTCCCGATGATGAAGAGCGCCAGGAAAAACCTCCCAACATCCCTAGATAATGCCATCATTAACAGATCCATGGTTATGTGATTCATCAGAATTCCTCGATTAGTGCTTCTAGACAAGTTTTTCATTCCACTAAAACTAGAAAATAAGACCTGGGTAAATCCCAGCATGTGTATCCTTCTCATCTTGTTTCACCAGATCCACCTCCACTGTCGTTTGTACTTCTCGATCAGGCGAACCCACCACGATTGTTTTACGATCAGACACATTCCATTGTGGATTGGCCTCATTCATCTAGCCCTCATCTGGTAGTGGCTCCACGCATTTTGACTAGTGAGCAGTGGGATATTCCCAGCGCCTTTCAGCCACCGGTTTAGCCAAAAGGGCTCGTCATACCTCCTTCCACAGAACGACTCCTGTATGAAAAAGTTCATGCTTGGCAGGGAAGTATGATATCCTTAAGAATATTTCTAGAATTTCTATGAGGATATCTATCCAAAATTATATTCTACTATTAGAGTATATACGTGAAGCCCTTGTCAAGGCTTTAAGAAGCCCCCTTTAGTTTGAGATGGAGGTAGAAGCTACAGAAGCATTCCATGTTGAGGTAGTAGAGCGTACTGAATGTCAGGACATTATCTCTTTCTCTAGAGATGATGAAGGTTCTCCCATATAGGGGAATATATTTCCACTTTAAATTAATGGAAATTTCAACAATGTGGAGGTTTATCATTTTCTTGTCAACACAGTGTCAAGGATCAACCTCATCCCTACCCAGACACTCTGAAAGATGGGGTTGTTCGAGGATGAAGAATCCCTCTGGCATAAAAATTCAAGGTTATGATAGGATGGAATAGGAACTGGTTGGAAAGATATTCCTAAAGACCTAGTTCAGTGGATTGGTTTTCATCACAAATATTATGGTTATCTCACAAGGCATCGTCTACAATGCGTTTATGGGTAGGCCATGGCTCCACCTACATGCGGTGGTCCCCTCTTCGTATCACCATGGCCTTGAGTACTCCCTTAATGATCGAGTAGGCATACTCCAAGGTGATGCATCTCCCTTTACCTCTTGTGAATCCTGCTACCTAGACACCTACTATTAAAAGAGCTAGGACAAGTATATTTAGGATAATGAGGTTGAACACACTACGGTTGTGACCAACCTGTGGATAGACATAGATGTTGCCTACATTTTCCAAATCCACCGATTAGAGGCCATGACCCTAGATCTAGGAAATGATTTATTGTATCTAGAACAATTTATAATCACATTCCCAAGACTAAGGTACGTCATAACATCACTTCATATTCCTATACAAATTAGGATCATGTGATCCCAGAGCCCCCTACTCCAATAAGGTATCGAGATTTCCTCCCCATTATAACGATAATACATCATACATTCGTGTTTCATTGGGCTTGGATAAATCGGCTCAAGATGACCCACCCCTATAAATTTGATATCATCAAGTGTGTCCCCTTGGGTCAATGGCCATATGGGATCGGTTCGATAGCCTTAATCGCCATGGTTTCCGCAAAAGAGGTGTTCCCTGATGTAGTGTCCACCACTGCTCAAGCTGGTACCAGTGTCCCTTCGGGATCTGTCAACGTGGAATAATCTTCTCTAACCAAGGATCCCTCCTCCATGAGTGAAGAATAATATTTGGAGGACGATCCTCCATCATTTGAAGAGAGTGTTTCCACCACGGTTGATTAATTGGTACAGGTGAACCTCGGTAATGAGAAGGGTCTTAAACCCACATTGATCAGTGCCACTATGCCTGTCGAAGAGCAACATCGATAAGTGGACTTTTGCAAATATCATCGTGATGTATTTTCTTAGAGTTGTTATGAGATACCAGGGCTAGATCCTCAGGTCATCGTCTACCGCCTCGGTTGTAACACCCTGAGATTTTATGAGAAATATTATTTTTAATTTCTTTGATGTCTTGTGTTGTATGATAGACCAAGATTATCTTGTGCCATATGCAACACCGTATTATCTTTTGGTATATGAAAACACTATTCTTGGATTGTGTGACATACAAGAGCGACCTTCCTCGATAGAGTGTGTTATACGTAATACCGAGTTTCACTAAACAATGATATATTGTTATAAACTAGCCATTATGAATAGTATTAACTACATTTTTATTTTTATTACATAATAATTCGTCTAACACATATTCTAGAACACGGTATGATAACAAAATAAATTTTTTGGGTAAAATAAGTATTTTTCAAAAAACGCAGTTTTACCGCCTTTTGATGGCGCACCAATTTTAATTCTAATTTTTAACAAGTTAATAAGTTCAATTTTACAAAATTAAATTCTTCTTGTGAATCATTATATAAAAATTTACATTGGATAATGTTTTGATATTTTTCGGATAACGTTCATATTTTGATGAATAGTAAAAATACGCTAATTTTTAATTAAAAACAACTTTTTTCATCAAGATAATTTATATGGTTAATTTATAATATTGAATGGTTTTAAAGTACAAATAGAATATATTTTTACCCTTTAATATAATTTAAGTCATTATCATTAATTTTACATTGAATTCATAGGTAAAAATAATCAATATCTGGCAATGTTTTAACTTTTAAAAACTGTTTTCTTAAAAACAGGATTAATTTTAAATTAATTACTGAAACGTCTGTGTTTTGAATTTTGAAAAATTGATTTCATATTTTAATTCAGTGGTTCCAAATTATGTTAATAGGTTACTTTTTTTTATATTATGAATAGTTACTACGGTAATTTTTATTTACTACAGTTAAAGGTAAATCAGGTAATTAAGGGTCAAAAAAGATTATAAAATTACCATAACACCTGCCAAAATTATATTGGATGAATAAAAGTCAACCAATATCACCTAAGTGGAGGAATATATTCATTTCACTAACTTTTTACAATGAAAATGATGTAATTATTATTAAAACCAACGAGAGTGACAACATGTCACTCTCTTATATCTTATAACTGTAATAATTTTAATTTAGTGATAAACATCATAAAACATCAAACATAAATAGTATCCAAAAATATAATAAATTTATCTACATTATGTGAATTTATTTATAATTTTTAGGGATTAAATAATTATCATTAATGGTGATACAGTAGTGATGCAGAAATTATTTATTTAGTTAAAAATCAATAATACAGTTTTTATTAAACTAATAGTGGCCATAAAAGGCACATACACCTGACCAAAACTTATTGGTCGTGTAAATTTATTCCATAACCATACAATGGTCTAATATTGTACCATTTAGATCCTTAAAAAAGTGATTATGACACTTATATTATTTTATTTTAAATGATGTCAAAGGGGTCACTTTCATAATTTAATAAATATAACAATTTAAATTTTGTTATTTTAAGATGATAAATTCGAGTAAAAGTATTCTTATGGACCATATTATATTTATCTTCATCATAGTATTTTATTTTTAATTTTTATGCAACAAATAAGTATATTAAATAATTATATAAAAATGTTGTAGTAATTATGTTATTAAGGGAAATATCAAATAAAAGGTATTTAAAATATTAAAATAAATGTTATATGAACAAATTAATGTGATCCATGAAATTTTTTGATGAATATGACAAGTTATGAATCTATTAAATATTATTTTTCGAATATATCCTCTATGTGGATTTTAGTTAAATTAAAATAAATAAATAGTGTCAAAATTGACACTATTGTTATTTTATAAAAATAACATATTATTAAATTGTTTAAAAATCACAAAAATATTTAAAAATAATAAATTGAACATTATATGGTCTAAAATGTCATAAAGTATCCAATTATGGATACTTCACTACACATAAGTAATTATTTATAACCATTTAGAATTTAGAATATTATTACCACAAATAAAATTAAATAAATTAAATAAGGATAAATCAAGTTGATAAGGATTAAAATAAATTTCCAACATATCTAAATTTTATTATATGATGAGATTAAAACCCTAGATTACCTCATATAATAATTTGAGTCACATTGGATGTTTTTATGTGGGGTTTGAGTTTATTATAAATTAATATTTTTGAGGTTTCCAAAAGTTCCCCTCTCCTCTCTTATAAAAGGGCACCTCCTCCCACTCTTCTTCACAACATTTTGAGCCTTCATGAATTTCTAGACCATGTCCATTTCTCTTATACACTTCCATATAATCATACTATAGGTTCTGGTCTTCTTCAAAGACCAACTTTAGTTCCCTAAGAGGAGGTTTAGAAGAGGTTCATCAAATAAGAGGTAATATCTTTTATCGATTCTTTCAAATTTATTTCTTATTATAATTCCTATTATTTATTTGTTTCATTATAAAGTAGTAACATCAGTATCCCTAATATATTGATATGTTATTATAAATATTAAATAGTCATATTTCACCTTCTATCCATCCTATGGAAAATGAAATCACCGCACGTGCGTACGTACGGAATACCATCTCCACGTCGTGGTGTAATCTGTTTTCCACCACCACCTTACTTGGATGGGTATAATTGTGTAAAGAATAACTATATATGATTATTATAAAATTATACTAATTATTAGATGTTCTATCATCCACTCCAATACCATTCAATAATTATGCAAATGATATCATCGCTCGTGCGTACGTACAGATTACCGTCTCCACGACGCGATGAGATTCATTATTCATGTTAACTATTCAAGAATGATTATAAAGTATATATTGAATAATAATGAAATATATGACATAACAATTCTACTATAGTTATGTATATATATATGTGTGTGTGTGTGTGTGTGTCATCTTCTTACTTCCATTCAAATCAATAAGGAAAGGAAAACAGTGTTCATGCGTACGTATGGCCTAGCGTCTCCATGAATGGTGTATTTCATTCCATTTATAAATCTATTATATATATATTCGGAATATATATTATATATAAATTATGTTTTAAATTATGGAATTATGTAATAATGATCTAATTAATCATATGTATAATTACAAGTCAAAACACAGATGATAAATGAAACGATTTTACCCAAAACGTTTCTTTAACATGGAATTGAAATATGAACGGGTAATATAAAGTCATAAGTGAATAATGTATGATATCATAAATATTATTATGGTTCTATTACTAGTTAATAATATGTTTAAACCCACTATACAAAAGTCTCATACACATACGAAAGAAATTGGACATAAGGTGAGGGGTAATTATTCCAATCTCGTTCTAATCTGAGATTGTTTATTCATAAGTATTTAATGGGGTTATGATTATCACACATGTATATGTTTTCTGAAAATGTTTTCATAAAATGTTTACTATTCTTCCATGTATTTTTAAAGTCATTTTTACCCTTTTTTTACCAAATGGTATGGAATGAATCTTCTTTTTGTTTACCATACGAGGTACTTTTTTACTTTATCGGAAAAAGTACAAGTATAATGTTTTTATAACTTATGCGGTATGAATGGATTTTTACGGTTTCATAATGACTTATTTCCATGAAACTTACTCTACACTATTTCAATATTATTTTCGAAATAATCCTTTTCTTTTAAAATTACAAGGCATTTTGAGAAAAGAAAATGATTTTGAAGAAGAAAGGATATTTTCCTCAAGAATTCATTTCAAGTGTATTATCAAAGCTATTTTCCATATTAGATGACATTATTTATTATGTTTATGATTCAAGTATAATGTCTCTATTATTTACATGGTTTCATTTTTCTTATGATGAAATGATATCCATTTATTCTATATGGATTATGTTATGATGGTATGATGTTTTTGAAACCCATTTTATTCATTTGGTTATGATGAATGATTTATGTTTATTTTGGGGCACATGAAAGAATGATTTCAGTATAAGATGGGTGGTATCTACATCTCCCTCCAATTTATTGGGTAAATTTTTATATCTCATGAGATAGACATGGCTGGAACGGCAAGTAAAATCCGGTTCAGTAATAAAGGGCTGGAACTGCATGTAAACCCGGTTCAGTAATGGACTTTGTCCACTATAATGGTCTTGAAGAAATGCCCTGGCTACTATGGAAATCATAACATGTGTTTAATGGTTTGACACAATTACATGTTTTATTCCCATTCTATTTTATCGTGGTTAGTGTTCCTTTATGATCTATGCCATATGCACTTCAAAGATTTATGTCATTACTCATGACTATGATGTTTTATGTTCATTTTCTTACGTTCAAATGTTTATGGATTGTTTTATGTTCTCAATTTTTACCCTTAATAATCATTTGAGCTCATCATTTTTATGTTTTTATTTTCCCAAGGATATAAAGAAATGTTTTATGTAAGAAAAACAAATTGGGAGGATCTTTATGGGAGATGTTGAAGATCTTTCAACATGATTAGAAGATTTTGTTCCGAGTTTCCAAAGACACTAAACTAATACGGCCTTTGGGCACCTGTTTTTGTCATGTATTAAGTATTCCGAAAAAGTAATGTAATGTCTATGTACGTCAAGCTTTGGGTCTCTACAGTTGGTATCAGAGCGAAGTTTTAGTTAACCTTTGGAAACTAGGATGCGAAAACATTAGTGAGATCCCTAGAAATATTTCTAAGGTATGTCTACGGATGTCCCTAAGGTTTAGTCTAACTATAGGTTACAGTCCTAGAATTATGTTAACAATCATGAATAACCTTGGGTGAACCTAAGGTGTCATGGATTAAAGAATGTTTGATTTGTTCGAAATCCCATAAGTGACTTTTTATGATTATGTGGTTCCTCATTATTTTAACTATTTCTTACACTAGGGTTTCTGGTTTTAGTCAATGGGGGGAACGAGAAGGAATTCAGTTAACATTGATTCTAATGGAAAAATTAGTGACTATGATCTACAAAATTTTGTAATTCCTGGAGAGAAAGATATTATGATTATGTCTAATCAGTCATCGTGATATATGATTAACAAGGTGAACTTTAGTTGTATTCCTAAGTCATCAAATAAGAGGAAGATTGTCTTTTATGCATGTTTGAATGGTGAGGAACATATAGGAAGGAAGATTAAGATTTCTACATGTCAATAAGAAGGGAAGAAGAACCTTGAGGAATACCTCAAATGGAGGGGACGATGTTATCTGTGTGGGGAAAAGGGGCATAGAGTGATAGACTGTTATGGAGTTCAATGTCTTATATGTGGAGAACATGGGCATTAACCAACTCAGTGCCCTGACCTAAGAGGTTACTTCTAAATCGAGGAAGGACCAATTCCATGCCAATAATTGAAGAGGATGGATTGAAGGGCTTATGTATTGTAATTCAAGAATAATGTTGTTGAGGTACTTTTATGGTATATTGAAATATTTATGTATTGGTCCACTGTGTTTTTCCATAATAATATGGTTCCAGTAACTAAGAAAAGTGATTGAAATATTTTTGGAAAGCTGATGATATGTGCATAATGAATAGATAATGAGAAAATAATATGTTTGATAGTATTAATTATCTCATGACTGATATAAGGACAAAGTGATATCATGGTTTGAGTATATAGAAATTTAGGGATTTTAGTATGTGGAAATAGTTAACTTTGGACAACATTCATGTTTTCACAAAGATCCTATGGTAATTCATGTTTCAAGAGAATACATGATTAAGGAATTCATTTGTTTGGAATGTGACCAACAAGATATATTTTAGGATATACATGGGATAAATGATGGTATTCAATGCATGGTAGATGACCTTTCTAGTAATCATTTTCATTATACTATGAGATTGGACATAAGTATTTTTGATAAGCTTAAAGGTTGGAATGGATTAAGCTGGACATCAGATAGTATTGTTTAAGGCTAAAACATTTTTCTAGAATGTTATAATAGTATAGTTTTAGAAAAAAGGACAACATGCAGGATGGGTGACAACCCGTCGCGTTGGACAAGGCTGCGCGAATCGAACCCACAACTGTAGTGTGACATGCCTTTATCACCTACCACTGGCCTACAGGAAGTCCCTGGTTAGTATAAAGTAGTTTTATTTTATTAAGCGGTATGATAGATGAAGTATAAGTCCATTTTTGGAACCATAGACGATTAATATCACCATATATGGACTTATGTATATTTAATAACTTTTTTTATCCTTTTGTTCGAGACAGATGGAATGACCCATCATTCTATCACATGATCTACTAACACTTCACAAATGAAAAATTCAACTTTATTTCTTTAAGATATGAAGTGTAAATTGTTCAAGGCATGAACAACAGTGAAATTGTACCAAAATCAAGTAATTATTTCTTTTAATTCAAAAATTCTTCAACATTAGGGAAATGATCTTGAAAACCAAAAATGTCATCCTAGTACCCTCAAATCCGATAAATTAGATGGTACCCTAGATCATCACCAATTTCTGGCTTTGTGATTGTTGGCCTTTTCATATCCATGTTCTCTACCACTCTCCATCATAAATTGATGGTCATATTTCTCTTCTATATCCATATTTTCACTTATGTTCTGCTATGTGGAAACCCAGTGACGAGTTAATTTGGGTAACCATTACATTTCATAATTTAGTTTTAAATTTGAGTTTTAGTATTCCTTTTTACGATGTGGGTTTCTATGAAACAAACTATCATGTAGTAAACCATTTATAACCCTGACGAATTTCGAGGGTGAAATTCATTTTAAGGGGGGTAGAATGGAACACCCCGAGATTTTATGAGAAATATTATTTTTAATTTCATTGATTTCTTGTGTTGTAGGTAGCACCAAGATTAGTTTTCACAATACTCAACACCATATTAGCTTGTAGTATACGCAAAAAGTATTCTTGGCTTGTGTTGCACGCAAGAGCAACCTTCCTCGATAGTGTGTGTTGTACGCAATACTGAGTTTCACTAAACAATGATATATTGTTATGAACTAGCCATTATGAATATTATTTACTACATTTTTAATTTTATTACATAATAATTTATCTTAAACTTATTCTAGAACATGGTATGATAACAAAAAAAATTGGGTAAAATAAGTATTTTTCAAAAAATGCAGTTTTGTCGCCTTTTGATGGAGCACCCACTTTAAATCTAATTTTTAACAAGTTAATAAGTTCAGTTTTACAAAATAAAAATCTTATTTTGAATATGGATATAAAAATTTACATTGGATAAAGTTTTGATATTTTTCTGATAACATTCATATTTTAATGAATAGTAAAAATACGCTGAATTTTAATTAAAAACAACTTTTTTCATCAAGATAATTTATATGATTAAATTATAATATTGAATTGTTTTAAAGTATAAATAGAATATATTTTTACCCTTTAATATAATTTAAGTCATTATCATTAATTTTACATTAAATTCATAGGTAAAAACATTTCAATCTTTGGCAATGTTTTAACTTTTAAAACCTGTTTTCTTAACGACGAGATTAATTTTAAATTAATTACTAAAACTTCTGTGTTTTTAATTTTGAAAAATTTATTTCATATTTGAATTAAGTGGGTCCAAATTATGTTAATAGGTTAATTTTATTTTATTTTTTTGATATTATGAACAGTAACTACGGTAATTTTTATTTATTACAGTTAAAGGTAAATCGGGTAATTAAGGGTAAAAATAAGATTAACAAATTACCATAACACCTTCGAAAATTCTATTGGATGAATATAAGTCCACCCATATAACATAAGGGTCAGAATAGATTCATTTCATGGACTTTGGACCACGAAAATGATGTAATTATTATTAAAACCAAAGAAAGTGACAACATGTCACTCTCTTATATCTTATAAGTGTAATAATTTAAATTTAGTGATAAAATTCATAAAACTTCTTAAATAAATAGTCACCAGAAATATAATAAAATTATCTACATCATTTGAATTTATTTATAATTTTTAGGTATTAAATAATTATCATTAATGGTGACACAATAGTGATGCAGAAATTGGTTATTTAGTGAAAAATCAATAATACAGTTTTTATTAAACTAATAGTGACCATAAAAGGAACAAACACCAGACAAATATTTATTGGTCGTGTAAATGTAAACCATAATCATCCAATGGTTTAATATTTGACCATTTGGAGACTTATAAAAGTGAGTATGGAACTTATATTTTTTTATTTTAAATGATGTCAAAGTTGTCACCTTCATAATTTAATAAATATAACAATTTAAATGTTGTAATTTTAAGATGATACATTCAAGTAAAATTATTCTTAATAAATATATTATATTTATCTACATCATAGTATTTTATTTTTAATTTTTATAAAACAAATATGTATATTATAAAATTATACAAAAATGATGTAGTAATTATTTTATTAAGGGAAATATCAAATAAATGGTTTTAAAAGTATTAAAATAAATGTTATATGAACAAATAAATGTTCTCCATGAATTTTTTAGAAGAATATTAGAAGTTATAAATCTATTAAATATTTTTTTTCGAATATATCTTCTGTGTGGATTTTAGTTAAATTAAAATAAATAAATATTGTCAAAATTGATACTATTGTTATTTTAGAAAAATAACATATTATTAAATTGTTTAAAAATCACAAAAATATTTAAAATTTATAAATTAAAATTTATATGTTCTAAAATTTCATAAAGTATCCAATTATGGACAATTCACCACACATAAGTAATTATTTATAACAATTTAGAATTTAGAATATTATTACCACAAATAAAATTAAATATATTAAATAAGGATAAATCAAGTTGATAAGGTTTAAAATAAATTTCCAACATGTATAAATTTTATTGTATGATGATATTACAACCCTGTCTTTCATCATATCCGAATTTGAGTCACTTTTTATGTTTTTAAGTGTGGTTTGAGTTTATTATAAATTAATATTTTGGAGGTTTCCAATAGTGCCCCTCTCCTCTCTTATAAAAGGGAACATCCTCCCTCTCTTCTTCACAACATTTTTAGCCTTCAAGATCGGCCAAAATCTGACTATTTCTTTTCTACACTTCCATAGAAACTTACTAGAGGTCCTGGTCTTCTACAAAGACCAACCTTAGTTCCCTAATAGAAGGTTTTGAAGGGGCGCGTCAAAGAAGAGGTAATATCCTTTACCGATTCGTTCAAATTTATTTCTTCTTCTAATTACTCTTATTTATTTGTTTCATTGTAAAGTAATAACATCAGTATCACTCATATACTGATATGTTTTTATAAATATGAAACAAACTTATTTCACCTTCTATCCATCCTATGGAAAATGAAATCACCGCGCATGCGTACGTACGGAATACCGTCTCTACGCCGTGGTGTAATCTGTTTTCCACCACACCTTACGTGGATGGGTATAATGGTGTAAAGAATAAATATATATGGTTATTATAAAATTATACTAATTCTGAGATATTCTATCATCCACTCCAATACCATTCAAAATTTATGGGAATGATATCATCGCTCGTACGTACGTACGGATTACCGTCTTCACGATGCGATGAGATTCATTCTTCATGTTAACTATTCAAGAATGATTATAAACTATTTATTGAATAATAATGAAATATATGACATAATAATGCTACTTTATTTATGTATATATATATATATCATCTACTTACTTCCATTCATGTCAATAAGGAAAGGAAAACAGTGTTCATGCGTATGTACAACCTACTGTCTCCATGAATGGTGTATTTCATTCCATTTATCAATATATTATATATATATTATAAATATATATTATACATAATTCGTTTTTTACATTCTGGAATTAATTAATCATGATCTGACTAACCATATGAATAATTACAAGTTAAAACACAGATGATAAATGAAACGATTTTACCCAAAACGCTACTTTAACATGGAACTGACAAATGAACGAGTAATATAAAGTTGTAAGTGAATAATATATGATATCATAAATATTATTATGGTTCTGTTACAAGTTAATAATATGTTTAAACCCACTATACAGGAGTCTCAGATACATACGAAAGAAATTGGACATAAGGTAAGGGATAATTATTCGAATCTCCTTCTTATCTGAGATTGTTTATTCATAAGTATTTACTGGGGTTATGTTTATCATCCATGTCCATTTTTTCTCAAAAAAAATTATAAAATGTTTACTATTCTTCCATATATGTTTAATTTTATTTTTACCCTTTTTTTAGCAAATGTTATGGAAGGAATATTTCTTTTGTTTACCATACTAGGTACTTTTTTACTTTTCTAGAAAAAGTACAAGTAGAATTTTTTTTCTTAACATATACGGCATGAATGGATTTTTACGATTTCTTAACACCTTATTTTCCAAAAACATACTCTACACGATTTCATGATTATTTTCAAAAAAAAATCCATTTCTTTTAAAATTAAAAGGCATTTTGAGAAAAGAAAATGATTTTGAAGAAGAAAGGATATTTTCCTCAAGAATTCATTTCAAGTGTTTTATCAAAACTATTTTCCATCTAAGATGACATTATTTATTATGTTTATGTTTCAAGTATAATGTCTCTATTATTTACATGGTTTCATTTTTATTATGATGAAATGATATCTATTTATTCTATATGTATTATGTTATGATGAGATGATGTTTATGAAACCCATTTTATTCATTGGGTTATGATGAATAATTTATGTTTATTTTGTGGCACACAAAATAATGATTTCATTATGAGATGGGTGGGACCTATATCTCCCTCCAATGCATTGGGTATAGATTAATATCTCATGAGATAGACATGGCTGGAACAATAAGTAAAATATGGTTCAGTAATACAGGGCTGGAACAGTAAGTAAACCCAGTTCAGTAATGGACTTTGTCCACTATGATGGTCTTGGAAGCACTTCCTTGGCTAGTGTTGAAATATTAACACGTGCTTAATGGTTTTCCACAATTACATATTTTATTCCCATTCTATTTTACCATGGTTAATATTTTTTTATCTATGACTTATGCACTGCAAATATTTATGTCATTACTCGTGATTTTGATGTTTTATGTTCATTTTATTATGTTCAAATGTTTAGGGATTGTTTTATGTTCTCCATGTTTACCCTTACTGAGCATTTGAGCTCACCCTTTTTAAGTTTTCTTTTCCTGGGATATAAAGAAAGGTTTTAGGTAAGAAAAAAAAAGTGGAATATCTTTATGGGAGATGTTGAAGATCTTTCACCATGATTATGAGATTTTCTATAGAGTTTACAAAGACACTAAACAAATATGGTATTTGGGCATCTGTTTTTGTCATGTATTAAGTATTCTACAAAATTAGTGTAGTGTCTATGTATTTCAAGCTTTTGGACTCTACATCGGTCTTCCAACAAGTCATTGTGGGTCCAAAAATCCTCCTATTAAAATGCACCCTTCTCTCGGTGCCATGGTCGAGGTCGAGGTTGATAATCTCCTCAGATCCAACTTCATCAAGAAGGTATAGTACCCCAAATGGATAGCTAACATTGTGCCCGGTAGGAAGAAGAACGGATAGATCAGAGTCTATATTGACTTCCGAGATCTCAATCGTCACTGTCCGATGGATTATTTTCCCCTTCTTATAATATAACTATTGATTGATTCCACCACTGGGTTCCTGGCTCTCTCCTTCATGGATGGGTATTTAGATTATAATCAAATCCATATGGCCCCTGTGGATGAGGAGTCTACAGCCTTCAGGGCACCGCAAGAAAATTTATGCTACCAGTTAAAGCCCTTAGATCTAAATAATATCAGTTCCACCTATCAGTGTTCCATGCATCACATATTTAAAATGATCCTCAAGACATTGGTGGAATTCTATGTAGATAATCTGGTGGTCAAATATCACCAACACCAGGACCATCTCAAAGATATAGAAAAAGTGTTTGGCTTCCTCTGATCCCGCCATCTGAAGATGAAACCATTGAATTTTGACATTGGGGTCACTTCTGGAATGTTTCTTGGCTTCTTCGTTAGATATAGAGGCATTGAGATTGATTCAGAGAAAATTAATGCCATCAGTCATACGTCTCGTTCGAGCAACATTTGGGTTCTTCGAGGCTTTCAAGACCACTTAGCCTATATATGCCAATTAATTGCAAATATGGCAAGTAAGTGTAATCCCTTTTCCCATATCATGAAGAAAGGCGCTAATTATCAGTGGTATGAGGAGTTTCATAGTGCCTTTGAGGAGATCAAGCAGTACTTTTTACAACCTCCAGTCTTGATGCCACCCATTTCTGAAAATATTCTAGTCATTTATGTGACTGCTCTAGAATAATATATCAGCACCCTTATCACCCAAAATAACAATTAGGTAATGGGTAAAATTTTATACTCTCTCAGACACATTCTCCTCAATAGAGAGATCAGATATTCCTCTATTGAGAAGAACTACCTTGTGTTAGTGTTTGCAGTGCAAAAATTGTGACATTACATGCAACACCGTGAGATACAGCTAGTGTCCCAAGTGGATCTTCTTAAGTACATTCTAAACCACTCCATGTTGATAGGTCATCTAGCTCAGTGGGAAGTAATCCTCCAACAATTTGACATCATGTTTGTCCCCAAAAGGAAATTACAGGACATGAATTGGAAGACTTCATTGTCACACATCCACCTCCCACAGACCGGTCTCTCGATCTTGACTTTCCATATGAGGCAAACCTCTAAGTAGATCAAGCCATTCTAGGGTGGAAAATGTTCTTTGATGGTGCTTCATGAAGCCCTACCGGCAGAAGACTCAATGATCATATACTCAAAAAAGTGGTCATGGGTATCGTCTTCATCATTTCATCACAAGTTGTTCTGCCATATTCATTCATGTTCTCATAAAGTTTTACCAAAAATGAGGCAGAGTACCAGGCTCTCATTACTAGTCTCAAGCTAGCCCTTGATATTGATGTTCCCCACCAACATGTGAAAGGGGACTCTGAACTATTCATCAAGTAGATCGACAATGACTATGTTGTCAGGAAGCAGGAGCTCGTACCATTGTTAGAACATAGCCACCAACTGATGGCCCAGTTCTCATGTCATCTAGAAGTTACTCATGTCCCTCATTTATAAAACGATCGAGCCAACACCTTGGATATCTTGGCCACATCTCTTCCAAGACATGATCATGAATATTTTATTATCCATGTGGCACATCGGAGATTCATCTCTCCAGTTACTCCTGATGATGAAAATAGCCACAGGTAAGCCACCTTACCATCAATTCTTCCACATCAGGACCCCGAGGTCCCCCTATCGCTATGTTGGAAGTGACTCCTGACTAGAGGACCCCTTTTATCAAGTATCTACAACACAGTAATCTCTTATAAGATCGAGCTGAGCATGAGCGAATATGACAGAACGTATTTTATTCCACCCTCCAGAGTGGTTCTAGTCTATAGAAGATCCTCTACAGATAAAGGTTTGATGGGATTCTCCTCTGTTGCATTTATGGAGTTGAAATTTCCCAGGTCATGCAGGAGGTCCATTTTGATTCCTACGGGGCTCATCAGACAGGGCCAAAACTCACTCATCAGATCCGTAGATTGTGTTATTTTTGTCTCACAATGATCTACGACTATATTGAATTTTCCAAGAGGTCACATGCATTCTAAATACATGATAATTTTTTTCATCGGCCACTAGAACCTCTCCAAACTACCAATTACTCTTAACCCTTCACAGTCTAGGGACTCAATGTCATGGGGCCCTATCCACTGGAGACAGCTCACCTGTGCAGGTTCATCCTAACTGCTATAGAATGATTTTCCAAGTGGAAAAAGGAAGTTCCGATCAAGGAGTTCAAGGCCCATTCTTCCATTGAATTTGTGAGATTCAATATCATATACCGATTAATAGTCCCTAGCGTTTTCCTCACCGATAACAGAACTAACTTCCGGTAAGTTGAACTGAAGAAGTTGTATGCCAAGTACAACATCAGTTATAACCATATCCTTCACTATCATGAGCATGAAAATAAAAAGATCGATGTGTTCAACAAAACCCTCTCTAGTATTTTGCAAAATATGGATGGTTAGAATGAGAATAGTTGGTCAGATGAACTCTCCAACACTCTCTGGGATTATCAGATGACGACTCATAATTCCACTCATGTGGCCCCGTATTCCATAGTGTATGGAACGAAGGCAGTCCTACCAATAGAGATTAAGTTGCCTTCATTTAGCACATCTGTCTATGATCAGCAGGCACCGGATAATGTAGATGAAATCTATATAGTTGAACTACAATCCCTTGATGAGAATAGGCTTTGTGCCCCCACACAATCTGGAGAGGCATTAGAACAAGATAGCCATAGCATTCAACAAGAAAGTTCATTTCTGATCTTTCTTATAAGGTGACATGGTGTTCTTCCTAAGAATGGAAATGATACTTGGTAGGAAACCACCCAAATTGGAGCCCAAATAGTAAGGACCTTACATCATTCACAATGTTTACCCCAATGGTGTGTACTCTTTAGTTACCATGGATGGTGAGCATATTACTCCTCCCACCAATGAAAAATTCCTCAAGCAGGATTTTTCTTGAACAATCCCACGTGTCACTAAAAAGCCCCATATTCACTACATGAAGTTAAAATGTGTGATTCGTCTAGGCTGAAGGATATTAAACTACCCAGCACTTGTCCTACATGACAATAAACCGCAAGAAGGTCCAAGCTCTATGACCTTAAATGAATATCTCTCTACGTCCCCACTGCATGATGTTAAACTGCACAACATCTCAAGAACTATGTATGGATTTATTGCCATCCTCATGGGATACATAGGAATGCTCAGATGATTCCTCTTTGATTCCAACCCCAAATTCTTCTCTTTTACTGCCCCTAGTAATAGTTCTCTTGGAGGATCACACACAGTTTAGTGTAAACTTCGTTGTCCCACATTTATGTTGGGTTTACAATGATTGCACCATATGTCCCTCCCATTATTCTATCCTCCCACATCCTTAGCACACGATGCTAAACTACATGGACCTTTCAAAACTACATATGGCTTGATTCCCATCCTCATGGGATACAAAGAAATGCCCAGACACTTAGGTTCAGCCCCAAACTTCAAGATCTCCCTTTGGGTCAAAACAGATAGTGTGGTGAAGGCCTTGTTTTCCTTTATTCATGTTGGGATTATCATGACTGCACCATGTATTCCCCTCCTTGGATATCTCCACCTCTCCCCACCATCCCTCATGACGTTAAACTACATTGTCATATTCACTCCTCACACGTCCCCTTTATTTGGGTCTCCATCAACATTAAAATCTAAAAGTTCCCCCAAATGGTATGGATGCTCGGGCTTATGGATCGCCTACCATTTGTTCCAACATCCTAGCGGGTCTTAAACGACACTTCGATACATGTCCCATATTTTAACTATGTTCAGCCGTCGATGCTCATTTTTTGTTCCCATTTCATGTCACATGATATGGATGTTGTGTTTCAAACATGGTCAATAGCCATCCAACATCATTATCGCCACCCTTATATGTCCCAAATATTGGGTGAAATTATTCATTTTTCCTATTATCCCTTCAAACATCAGTATGACTCAAGCAGGAATGTTGGCCTAGTTGGGATCGACCCCGCCCGATCTCTTCCATTCATTTTTTTACCCTTATGTGTTGGGGAGAACCAAATCTCATTCCTTGTTTTACACACCAAGCATTTCTAACATGGTCTTGGGATATTTTTTAAGGCAATACTCGCATGAATGGGGCATGTAAAAATGGTTTGAGCTTTACGACCTTAAACTATGATCTTCCCATATCCTTGTCGTATGGAGTTAAACTATGTGACACTTCAAGAAATACATTTGGCTTGATTCCTGTCCCCATGCGATGTAGAGACCCAAAGCATGACGTACATAGACATTACATTACTTTTTCTGAATACTTAATACATGACAAAAACAGACCCCCAAAGACCATATTAGTTTAGTGTCTTTGGAAACTCAGATCATAATCATCTAATCATGGTGAAAGATCTTCAACATCTCCCATAAAGATCTTCCCCTTTGGTTTTCTTACCTAAGACCATTCTTTATATCCTGGGGAAAAGAAAACATAAACAGGGTGAGCTCAAATGCTCAGTAAGGGTAAACATGGAGAACTTAAAAACAATCCATAAACATTTGAACGTAAAAACATGAAGATAAAACATCAAAATATTGAGCAATGACATAAATATTGGCAATACATAAGTCATAGATCATAAAGGAACATTAATAATGATAAAATAAAACATGTAATTATGGCAAACCATTAAGCACATGATATGATTTCCATAGTAGCCAAGGCATTGTTACCAAGACCATCATAGTGGACAAAGTCCGTTACTCAATCGAGTTCACTCCTCATTCCAGTCCTGTATCACTGAACCAGATTAACATTCCATTCCAGCAATGTCTATCTCATTAGATATAAATATTTACCCAATGCATTGGAGGTAGATATAGGTCTCACCCATCTCATAATGAAATCATTATTACTTGTGCCAAAAAATAAACATAAATCATTCATCATAACCCAAAGAATAAAATGTGTTTCATAACGTAATCCATATAAAACAAATGGATATAATTTCATCATAAGAAGAATCAAACCATGTAAAAAATAGAGACATTATACTGGAAACATAATCATACTAAATAATGTCATCTTAGATGGAAAATAGTTTTGACAAAACACTTGAAATGAATTCTTGAGGAAATTATCCTTTATTATTCAAAATCATTTTATTTTCACAAAATGCCATTTAATTTTAAAAGAATGGGATTTTTTGAAAATAATAATGAAATCTTGTATAGTAATATTCATGAAATTAATGTGTTATGAAACTGTAAAAATCTGTTCATTCCGTATAAGTTAAAAACATTCTCCTCATACTTTTAACGGAAAAGTCAAAAAGTACCACGTATGGTAAACAAAAGAAAGATTCCTTCCATAACACAAAGTAAAAGTCAAAAAGGGTTAAAAATGACTTTAAAAATATATTGAATAATATTAAACACTCTATGAAAAACATTTTATGGACATGGATGAAAAATATACCCCATTAAATACTTATGTATAAGCAATCTCGGATAAAAATGAGGTTGGAAAACTATCCCTTAACTTATGTACAATTTATTTTGTATGTGTATGAGACTCCTGTATAGTGGGTTTAGACATATTATTAACTAGTAATATAACCATAATAATATTTATTATATCATATATGATTCACTTACGACTTTATATTACACGTTCATTTGACAATTCCATGTTAATGCATCGTTTTGGGTAAAATAATTTCATTTGTTGTACGTGTTTTGACTTGTAATTATTCATATTTTTACTTAGATCATGATTAATTACTTCCAGAATGTAAAAAATTATTTATATATAATATATATTTATAATATAAATATATATAATGGATCGATAAATGGAATGAAATAAACCATTCATGGAGACAGTAGACCGTACGTACGCATGAACGTTGTTTTTGTTTCCTTATTAAATTGAATGGAAGTAAATGACATATATATATATATATGTATATACATAAATCCATTAGCATTATTATGTCATATTTTTCATGATTACTTATTATATATACTTTATAATCATTCTTGAATGGTTAACATGGAGAATGAATCTCATCACATTGTGGAGTTGGTAGTCCGTATGTACGCACGAGCGACAATATCATTCTTTTGATATTAAAATTTTATATAATTGGATGTTATATCATATATACAGAATCATAATAATGTTATATTTATTATTTATATAATTTATACTCATTATTATACCCATCCAAATGATGAAATGTTTGAATAACAAACTACACGACAACGTGGAGACGGTAAGTCGTACAAACGCACGTGTGGTGACTTTTTCATTCATAGGATAGATAAAATAACTAATATGGTTGTAAAATTTTTATAATAACATCATAGTATATAGAACATAATGGAGTTATTATTTTATAATGGAAACAATAAATAATGAGTAAGTGGAAGAAGAAAGGAACTTGAAATAGGTAGTGAGATATTTACCTCTTCCTCAGGTTCTTCCATTTGATTTGATCAAAAGGGATCCTTAGGTTGGATTTCTGACTAAATGAAGGACTCTAGGATGATGGTAGGATAGTTTAGAGGGTATTTGGGGAGGTTTTGGTATATCCAAATGGATTTGGACGTGTGAATTAGAGAGAAGGGGGAGTGCCCTTTTTTAAGAGGGGTGAGGGGCACCATAGGAAAAACTTAAAATATTATTTTATAATAAATTCATATTCGGTTTATAATGGCTTCGAAGTGACTTATGTATAGGATATGGTGGGTATGGGTCGAAATTATCTCAACCAATATGTTTTATATAATTTTAGGTTACCATTTTAACCATATCATTTAGATTTAACTCTAAGTTATATAATTTAACTTTTACCGCATCTTATTGTATTCTTACACTATATGGTTAATAAACATACTATAAACTGCCAATAGAACCCCAATTGGTTCGTTAATGTCATATATATTAGTATATATATCTTTTGGAAGAACCTTAGAGTTTTATGACCATTATATCAATTAATAATATAATATTGTTTTAAAAAACTCTTTTATGTCAATCTTGACACTATTTGGTATTTTGTTTTTTCTAAATTCATAACAGCATTATTACTTCAAAAAACATTCATCTAACTAACCCTAATATGTTATATTAACCTATAAAATTAGTTTAATTCATAAAAAGTCTCAAATTACATTTATTTGGGTATTTATAATATCAATTATGTTAATATTTCATTAATACAGTAATTACTGCATCATCATTGTGTCATAAATAAATTAAATTAATTAATGTCAAAAAAATATAAATAAATTACCATTATGTATAAAATCATTTTAGATTTATAATTAATATTTATTGTCGAATATATCGTATGTATAACCCTATATTAAAAATGTTTTATTTATTAAACTTTGTTTTTAACTATTTTAACTCTTCTTTAAATAAAATAATAATAAATGTCCTAATCTAATCCAAGTAGACCTAAAGGGTAATATTTTATTCCTATTGTTGTTTTTGGTCGAATTACACTTATCCAATAGAATTAGGACATGTGTTAGGGTAATAATAATATCATTTTTACCCTTAATTACCCTATTTACTTTTAACTGTGGTGAAAAAAGTAAAAAGTTACTATTCACCACAAATTATTTTTATCTTATTGAACGAAATTTTACGTAATGATATCAACCATGTCTCTCAGATGTTTGAAATTACACTCACATAAGCAGTAATATTATGTTTTATGTAAATTTTCAAATTCTCCTATGAGGTGGGTAAAAGACGGTAAAAAGTTCAATAAAATTTATATATATATAATTATTATAAAATGACTCAAATGAATTACATTGAAATTATATAGGTATTATGTATATATTTTGACATAAAATAAATTTAAATAAAATAAATGATTATTTAAATAAAGTCAGTTTTAACCAATAACTCAGTGTTTTCACTGTTCAAAAAAATGAATGTTTTTAGAAAAATTCCAAAAATTCACCCTAGGCTAATTTCGATATTCCGAATCCAAAAATTAAGTCCATTTTGAAAAATAAAATTTATAAAATTTTAAAAAGTGGGTATTACTATTCATAACAGCTATTTTATATAATATTTTAATAACATATTGTTCTTTAGTGAAACCCTATTTTGCATACTACACACGCTATCGAGGAAGGATGCTATTGCATGTAATGCAAGCCAAGTCAGGGCTGAGTGTAGTGCAAGCTCCCTATGGTGTTGCCTATAATATAATCAAAACATATTTCATTTGTACATTAAACAAGATCTATACATAATGTTGCGTAGAATAATTTCCACAAAACAAACTTGGAATTGTGTGTAACACGAGCCAAGAATAGCATTGTGTATACTGCAAGCTAATACGGTGTTGCATATAGTACAAGATAATATTGGTGTAGTGTACAATAGAATACATCAAAGAAACTAAAAATAATATATCTCATAAAATATCGGGGTGTTACATTCTACCCCCCTTAAAATAAATTTCGCCCTTGAAATTCGTCGGGGTTATAAATTGTTTACTACATAAAAGTTTAATTTATAGAAACCCACATCATAAAAAGGAACACCAAAACTTAATTTAAAAACTAATGTATAAAACGTAATGGTTACCCAAATTAACTCATCACTGTGTTTCCACATAGGTGAAAATATAGATGTGGAAGAGAAATCTAGCCGTCAAGTTCAAATAGAGAGTGATAGAGAACATGGCTATGAAAAAGCCAACAATCACAAAGCTATAAATTTTTTATGATCTATGGTACCATCTAATAATCAGATATGAGAGTACTAGGACAACAGTTTTGGTTTTCAAGATCATTTCAATAACGTTGATGAATTTTTACATAAGGAGAAATACTTACTTGATTTCAGTGTAATATCATCGTTGGTCATTCCATGTACAATTTCCACTTCATCTATATTTAAATAATTGAGGTTGAATTTTTCATTCATGAAGTTTTAGCAGATCATGCGATAGAATGATAAGTCATCCCATCTGTTTCTACCACAAAAATGTTAGTATAAGTTATTAAATATACATAAGTCCATCTATGGTGAGATTAATCATATATGGTTTCAAAAATGGACTTCTACTTCATCTATCATATAGATTAATAAAAAAATTAATTTCTACAAACCAGGGACTTCCTATAGGCCAGTGGTAGGTGATGAAGGCATGTCACACTTCGGTTGTGGGTTTGATTCCCGCAACCTTGTCTGACGCGACGGGTTGTCGCCCGTCCTGTAGGTTGTCCTTTTTCTAAAATTACACTATTATAAAATTCCAAAAATAATATCGAAAAAAGGTTCTATCCTTAAACAATATTATCTAATGTTCAACTTAATTCATTCCAACCTTAAGAATTATCCAAAATACGTCTTTCCAAAGTCATAGTATAAAGAGAACGATTACTAAAAAGGTCATATAACAAGCTCATGAATACAATCATTTATCCCTCATATATCACAAGATATATCTTGTTGTTCACATTCCAAACATGTGATTACATTAATTATGTATTATTTTGAAACATGTATTACCATAGAACCTTAGTGAAAACATGAATGCTATCAAAAGTTAACTATTTCCACATACCAAAATCCCAAAAATTCTATATACTCAAACCATGATATCACTTTGTCCTTATACCAATCATGAGCTCATGAATACTATAAACATATTATTTTCTCCTTATCCCTTCATTATGCGCATATCAACTACTTTCCAAAAATATTTCAATCACTTTTCATGGTTACCTGTACCATATAATTATTGAAAACCACAACAAACCATTACATAGATATTCCAATATTCCACGATACTATAAATGAGATTCCATAACAATATTTTGGAATCCCGTTACATAAACACATAAATACTACACCACATCGTTGTCATACTCAACATCGCCAATATTGATTACATGTGACTTCCCTTTTTCCTTTGCCTTAAGAGGTTGTTGATGTCGATCATCATTAACCCTTGGATTAGAGCATTGGTTAGCACAATGCCCCATTTCCTTTCACTTGAAGCATTGAAGTGTTGGTGGTGTGTTCTCTGTAGTCTTTTCTCTATTCACATCATTAGCTACCTTTTTCCCCTTTCATCGGCACTCAGCTACTCAATGACCTTCTTTTCCACACTTGAAACATTTTCTAGTACCTTCTAGACAATCTCCACCATGATTCTTTCCACACTTTGATCATAAAGAAACATTCACCCTCTTTTCACCATTCTTCTAAGATTTTTCCTTAAACTTCATCTTTCATTTCTTATCAAAACCATGAGATGGATATGTAACAGAAACTTCCATTTCTACCTTGATAGCACAATGCACAATTTCTTTATAGCTACAGAAGTCTCTTATGGCTAATGCTCTTCGAAGACTTGGTTTGAAGCCACTGAAGAATCGATCAACTTTACTTTTAGGTTGGATGATAAATCCATATATATACCTTTCAACCCTGGTAAAATTCTCCTCATATATACCAACAGATTCATCATCCTTGTTCTTAAGCTTAAGGAACTCTTTTTCCATCTTTGTTCGAGGAATATGAGGGAAGTACTTATTGAAAAAACAAATTCTTGAACTCATCCCATTCCATGGATTCAATTTCATCTTGGGGCCTTGTATTATTAATTGGAGTCCACCACTGGTCTGTTTCACCTTATAAACGGTAAACAACTAGAATGACTTTTTTCATGTTCCGAACATCTATGTATGGAAAATATCTTTTCAATGGTACTAATCCATTGTTCAGCAACAAGTGGTTCAGAAGACCCACTAAAAGAAGGTGGTTGTTGCCTCATGAAGGACTCAATAGAGTATTGTTCCTTTCTCTGCTCACTTGGAAGTCCATAATGATTCATAACTTTTGTAAGTATAGCAATAAGATTTTTCACTCCATCTCCCATCACATTTGATTGTTCGGGAGGAAAATCATTTCATTTTCCATTACATTGATCAACATTGTTCCTTCGAGTTCTAGCCATCATCTAAAACCCAAAAATAATAGTGTGAGAGGCAGAAATCATGCTAGGAAAACAACATAATAAAGGGGGATTACCTTAAATATATAACATCTTCGGTTTAATTCTAATATCGTTACCGTAATTCTAGGACTATAACCTATATGTATACTTATCCTTAGGGACATCCCCAGACATACCTTAGCAATATATCTAGGGATTTCACTAAAGTTTTCACATCCTAGTTTCCAAAGGTTAACTAAACCTTTTCTCTGATACCAACAGTAGATACCCAAAGCTTGACATACATAAACATTACATTAATTTTGTGGATCACTTAATACATGACAGAAACAAACTCCCAAAGACTATATTAGTTTAGTGTCTTTGGAAACTCTGAACATAATCTTCTAATCATGGTGAAAGATCTTTAACATCTCCCAAAAAGATATTCCCC
Source organism: Viscum album (assembly GCA_963277665.1). NCBI lineage: Eukaryota > Viridiplantae > Streptophyta > Magnoliopsida > Santalales > Viscaceae > Viscum > Viscum album. The sequence goes on along the minus strand of OY728159.1, from coordinate 677,418,325 downwards.
TTTGGTTTTCTTACCTAAAACCTTTCTGTATATCCTGGGGAAAAGAAAACATAAAAAGGGTGAGCTCAAATGCTCAGTAAGGGTAAACATAGAGAATTTAAAAACAATCCCTAAACATTTGAACATAAAAACATGAACATAAAACATTAAAATCATGAGCAATGACATAAATATTGGTAGTACATAAGTCATAGATCATAAAGGAACATTAATCATGATAAAATAAAACATGTAATTGTGGAAAACCATTAGGCACATGATATGATTTCCATAGTATCCAAGGCATTATTTCCAAGACCATCATAAATTCCCTTACTGAATTGAGTTCACTCCTCATTCCAGTCTTGTATCACTGAACTAGATTAACATGTCATTCCATCCATGTCTATCTCATGAGATATAAATATTTACCCAATTCATTGGAGGGAGATATAGGTCCCACCCATCTCATAATGAAATCATTCTTACTTGTGCCATAAAATAAACATAAATCATTCATCGTAATCCAATGATTAAAATGGGTTTCATAACATAATCCATATAAAACAAATGGATATCATTTCATCATAAGAAGAATCAAACCATGTAAATAATATATACATTATACTTGAAACATAATCACACTAAATAATGTCATCTTAGATGGAAAATAGTTTTGACAAAACACTTGAAATGAATTCTTGAGGAAAATATCCTTTCTTCTTCAAAACCATTTTATTTTCACAAAATTCCATTCAATTTTAAAATAAAAATATTTTTTTTGAAAATAATAATGAAATCTTGTAGAGTAAGCTTCATTAAAATAAGGCATTATGAAACCGTAAAAATATGTTCATGTCGTATAAGTTAAAAACATTATCCTCATACTTTTAATGGAAAAGTCCAAAAGTACCACGTATGGTAAACAAAAGAAAGATTCCTTCTATAACACAAAGTAAAAGTAAAAAAGGGGTAAACATGACTTAAAAAATACATGGAAGAATATTTAACACTCTATGAAAAACATTTTATGGACATGGATGAAAAATATACCCCAGTAAATACTTACGTATAAGCAATCTCGGATAAAAATGAGGTTCCAAAATTATCCCTTACCTTATGTCCAATTTCTTTCGTATGTGTCCGAGACTACTGTATAGTGGGTTTAGGCATATTATTAACTTGTAAAAGAACCACAATAATATTTATGATATCATATATGATTCACTTACAACTTTATATTACCCGTTCATTTTTCAATTCCATGTTAATGCATCGTTTTGGGTAAAATCATTTCATTTGTCGTATGTGTTTTGACTTGTAATTATTCATATGATTAATTAGATCATGATTACTTCCAGAATGTAAAACATTATTTATATATAATAAATATTCATAATATAAATATATATAATAGATCGATAAATGGAACGAAATGCACCGTTCATGGAGATGGTAGACTGTACGTACGCATGAATGTTGTTTTCGTTTTCTTATTAAATTGAATGGAAGTAAATGACATATATATATATATATAGATAAATAATGTATCATTATTATGTCATATGTTTTATTATTACTTATTATATATACTTGACAATCATTCTTGAATGGTTAACATGGAAAATGAATCTCATCGCATCGTGGAGACGATAGTCCGTACGTACTCACGAGCGACAATATCATTATTTTGATATTACCATCATATATAATTATATGGTATATCGTATATAAATAATCATAATAATGTTATATTTATTATTTATATCATTTATACTCATTATTATACCAATCCAAATGATGAAATGTTTGAATAACAAACTACACCACGACATGGAGACGGTAAGCCGTAAGTACGCACGTGTGGTGACTTTTTCATTCATAGGATGGATAAAATAACTAATATGGTTGTAAAATTTTTATAATAACATCACATTATATATAATATACTGTAGTTATTAATTTATAATGGAAACAACAAAGATGGAGGAAGTGGAAGAAGAAAGGAACTTGAAATAGGTGGTGAGATATTTACCTCTTCCTCGGGTTCTTCCTTTTGATTTGATCAAAAGGGATCTTTAGGTTGGATTTCTGACTAAAGGAAGTCCACTAGGATGAAGGAAGGAAAGTTGGGAGGGTATTTGGGCAGGTTTTGGCCGAGACAAATGGCTTTTGAGGTGTGAATTAGAGAGAAGGGGGAGTGCCCTTTTATAAGAGGGGTGAGGGGCACCTTAGGAAAAACTTAATATATTATTTTATAATAAACTAATATTCGGTTTATAATGGGTCCAAAGTGACTTATTTAGTGTCTAGGGTGGGGATGGGTCTAAATCATCTCAACTAATAGGTTTTAAACAAGTTTAGGTTACCATTTTAACCTTATCATTTAGATTTAACTCTAAGTTATATAATTTAACCTTTATCGTGTCTTCTTGTATTCTTACACTATATGGTTATTAAACTTACTATAAACTACCAATATAACCCCAATTGGTTCATTAATGTCATATATATTAGTCTATATGTCTTTTAGTAGAACCTTATATTTTTAGGACCATTATATCAATTAATAATATAATATTTGTTTAAAAAACTCTTTTATGTCAATCTTGACACTATTTGGTATTTTGTTTTTTCTAAATTTATAAAATAATTATTACTTAGAAAATAATTAATCTAACTAACCCTAATATGTTATATTAACCTATAAAATTATTTTAATTCATAAAAAGTCTCAAATTACTTTTATTTGGGTATTTATAATATCAAGTATGTTAATATTTCATTAAGAAGGTAATTACTGCATCATCATTGTGTCATATATAAATTGAATTATTTAATGTAAAAAAATATAAATAAATTAAAATTATGTAGTAAATAATTTAATCTTTCTAATTAATATTTATATTTGAATTTATATTATGTATAACCTTATATTAAAAATGTTTTAGTTATTAAACTTTGATTTTAACTATTTTAACTCATCTTTAAATAAAATAAAATAAAAGTCCTAATCTAATACAAGTGGACCTAAAGGGTAATAATTTATTCCTAGGGTTTTTGTTGGTCTAATTATCCTTATCCAATAGAATTATAACATGTTTTAGTGTAATAATAATATCATTTTTACCCTTAATTACCCTATTTACTTTTAACCGTGGTGAATAAAAGTAAAAAGTTACTATTCACAAAAAATTATTTTATCTTATTGAACCACATTTTACTTAATGATGTCAACCATTTCTCTCAGATTTTTTAACTTCCACTCACAGAAGCGGTAAAATTATGTTTTATGTAAATTTTCAAATTCTACTAGGAGGTGGGTAAAAGACGGTAAAAAGTTCAATAAAATTTTTATATATATATAATTATTATAAAACGAATCCAATGAATTGCATTGAACTTATATAGGTATTATTTATCTATTTTTACCTAAAATAAATTTAAATAAAATACATAATTATTTAAATAAAAAGTCAGTTTTAACCAATAACTTACTGTTTTCACTATTCATCAAAAATTGAAAGTTTCCAGAAAAATACCAAAAATTCACCCTAGGCTAATTTTGATATTCCGAATCCAAAAATGAAGTCCATTTTGAAAAATAAAATTTATAAAATTTCAAAAATTGGGTATTACTATTCATAACGGCTAGTTTATATAATATTTTAATAACATATCGTTGTTTAGTGAAACTCGGTATTGCATACTACACATGCTATCGAGGAAGGTTGTGATTGCATGTAATGCAACACAAGGGCTGTGTGTAGTGAAATCTCCCTTTGGTGTTGCGTATAACATAATCAAAACTTATTTCATTTGTACATTAAACAAAATCTATACTTAATTTTGCGTAGAATAATTTCTACAAAATGAATTTGAAATTGTGTGTAACACGAGCCAAGAATAGTGTTGTGTATACTGCAAGCTAATATGGTGTTGCGTATAATACAAGCTAATATTAGTGTAGTTTACAATATAAGGCATTAAAGAAATTAAAAAGAATATATCTCATAAAATCTCGGGGTGTTACATGGGACACATAGGAACGCCAATATTTCTCATATGTGGCCAAGCCTCGGGTCCCTCAACTTTTCTATCCCCCTGGACCAAGTTCTCACTTAGGATTGTGCGATGTGGTATGGACTTTATGTCCTCATTCACGTCAGGCTATTTTTTCCATTCCACACACATCCTCTTGAGACAACACTTCTTCATTTTCATCCTTACCACAAGATGTTAAACTAAAAGGGTACTACCACAGTTTAGGCATCCCGTCATTTGGGGTTTTTATCATATTTCACTTATGAAAGGTCCCTTGAACATAATATATTCTAGGACCTAGGGCTCTTCTACAATCTTGGGCCAACATCCCATAGGATTTTGGATGACAATTGGTGACAATTGGATACAAGTCTCGTGTTGTGAATATGGTCAGCGGTTGACGCTCATTTTTTGTTCTCATCCATAGTTACATGATATGGATACTATGTTGTGAACATGGTCAGCAGTTATCCTCAATCATTTTTGTCATTATGTGGTCTCCCAAATGAAAGGCATGCTGATTCACCCTTTTCACCCATTTTTTCCCATGCACATGACATTAAACAGGTTATCTATGGTCTGAGATCTATGACCATAAACAAGGATCTACTAAATACTTGTTGCATGAAGTTAAATTGCCCAGCATCTCAAGAACTACATTTTTATTTATTTCCATCCTCATGGGATACGTAGAAAAACCAAAACATTTTTTCTTTGGGTCCATCCCCGGTTCATCTATCCTTTATCTCGGCCCATTTTCTTGAGTTCTCTTTGGTAATTTTGAATGGTGTGGCATATGTGGGCTTATGTCCGCATTCACATCATGTTATTCTCCATTCCATAAACATTCCTCATCGAGGTACCCCCTCCTATCTTCATCCTTGCCACATGATGATAAATTGTACAACATTTTCCAGAACTATGTGTGCCTTGATTCTCATCCTCGTGGGATACATAACAATGCTTGGGCATCTTGTCTTTGGGTTCAGTATTATTTCTTAGAAACTTCCTCATCTCGTTGGCCCCCTGACTTGAGTCCTCTGGGAGGAGGTATGTGGTGTGGTATGGGCTTATGTTCTCATTCACTTCGAGTTTGAAATAGCCATACCATGTACCTCCCTCTTGAAAAATATTCATCCCCTAACCTCCACACATATTCTCGAGTCGTCTTCTCTCAAATGGGGCCCCTATATCATCATTGGCAATTCACTAACGTACCCAAGATCACTCTGGTTAAGAACCTAGAGTGTTGGGTTCTACATGGACATTTTTTCATCCATTTCCATTCTTCATGTCTCCCTTTATTTGGGATTTCATCATCTTTCACATTCGAAGGGATGTTTAAAAGCATGGATGCTAGGACTAAGTGATCTCCTACCATCTTGGGCCAATGTCCCCAAGGATTTCAAATTTCAATTTGACACAAGTCTCGCATTGAGAATATGGTTAGTGGTCGAAAGTCATTTTTTCATTCCCATTTCAGGTCACATGATATGGATGTAGTCTTTCAAATACAGTCAACATTTATCCTCCATCATTACACCACCCCCATCAAGCCTTAAATATTGGTCTCATGATTCACATCATTTTCCACTCGATCATGTCCAACTGAAATTTTGAAACTCTTGGTGTTGTCCCTCAGTGCGCACTTGCGTGTTATGAGGATGAATCCACTATGTGGTGTCATTTGAGGCTTTGCACCATTTCCCCCTTTCTCTGTATTCTGTGTGTTGTGACGATATTATCCACCCTTATTTACCACATCGAGCACATCTCATGTGGGATTAAGGATTTGGTCAACCGAGCTCTATGACCTTAAACTAAGGTCTCCCCACATTCTTGTCGTATGACATTGAACTACATGACGTCATTCAGAACTACTTACAGCTTGATTCACATCTTCAAGGGATATGTAGTAATACACAGACATTTTTTCTTCTGGTCCAGCGTATACTCCACTAATTATCTCCTCTGTTCGGCCTTTTGTCCCTAAAATTTATAGGACTTTGTGGTGTAGAATGTGTGGGGTTATTTCCTCATTCACATCGGGTTTGCAATATTTGTTCCACATACTCCCCTTTTAGGAGCTAGTCTCTCCTGCCTCTCATCCCACATGACATTAAAATGAACTTCCGGAAGTACGTATAGATTGATTCCCATCTTCATGGGATATGTAGGAACACCCAAAATTTTCATCTTCAAGTCCAGCCGCATATCATGTGATCTGTACCTACCCCTCAGCCTAAGGTTTCTTCTCTGGAGTTGTGCATGGTGTGGTGTGGATCTTGTCCTCATTCATGTTGGGTATTCTTTATCACACATTGTGAATTCCACCTAAACCTCCTCTTTCTATATGAAACCAAGTCATATGACCATTAAATATGCTTCCTAGTCCCACATGACTTTATAATACTGCATCTTTTCTACATGGAATTAAGATTCATAGGTTGGTCTAATCATATGTCCCTAAACTATGACATTATTGTCCTGACTGCATGACGAAAAATGGAACTGCATTGTGGTGTCCTCACTTAAGGGGACATCGTGTTTGGAATCGGTTCTCCACCATTCCATTTTTTAAGGAATACATATGGACTAATTCCTATAGCGATGCCTAGATTCTCTATCCCAGGATAGTTACTTCATAAAAAACACATCCAGTCTAAAGGAAAAACAAGATCCATCAAAATGTTCCTTCTTTTGGAGCGTGGGACAAACATTAATGAAAATATTTCCCTGGCATTGGTATTCTACCATGACTTTAAAGAACTACATCTGGATTTTTTCCCATCCTTGTGGGGTATATAGGAACTCCAAGGCATTTTGTCTTTGGGTCCAGCCCCAGGTATCTCAAATCTTATCCCTTTTCTGACCCCTTGGCCCGAAATCTGTTGGGAGTATCTGGTGTGGTGAGTACCTCTTGGGTCCTCATTCACATAATTTTTTTGCAACAACTGCACCATTTGTCTCCCTTGTCTCCTCTCAACCTAGTCCAAGTTCTACGACCATAAACTAAGATCTTCCTATGGGAACTATGCGTCAGGTTTTGCTACTTTTCCACCCTACGTGCAACCAAACCACACATGCCTCTCATCCTTCATGGCATTAAACTACCATTTGAGAACTATGTATGGCTTGATTCCCATACTAATGGGGTACGTAGGAACTCCCAAGAATTTTGCCTCGGGACCAGCTCAAATTTCTCAATCTTTGGTCCATTGACCTAATATTTCCCTAGGGATTGCACAATGTTGTTTGGACTTCTTATGTCTTCATTCAAATTGGGTATGTAATGGATGCACTGTGTATGCCCCCATTTTGGATCTCCCCTTTCACTCTTTATCCTACCATGTGACATTAAACTACACAGGTCCTGCAGAACTACAAATGGATTGAATCCTACCTCAATAGGATACGTAGCGACATCTGGATGTATATTTCCCATATCTAATCACGTGCTTGTAAACCCTATATACGACTTCCCTATAGTTGTTCCTCCTTGTGGGACCATTCATTACCTCTGTCCTCATTTTACGACATTAAACTATGTGTCTTTCGCTGTCCTCATTTGCATGATGTAAAACTATAGGATGCTCTAGGATCTCTCTAGAGATATCCTTTTTGGAAATGAATAAGATCCATGATCAGACCAATGCTCTCAACTAATGTGTTTTCATCATGGTGGCATAATTTCAAGAGCGTTGGACTCCATTTGAACAACCCATCACTCCACCTTCAACGCTTTGTGTTCCATTTATTTGGATCTTCATCCTCTTTCATGCTTGAAGAAACCCCCTAACAATACGGATTCCCGACCTATGGCTCAACTATTGTCATGGGATAACATTCTAGAAGACTAATGGATGACATTTCAATTCATGCCTCATTTTTTGAACATGGTCACCATTCGGCCCTCATTTTTTATCCCCATTTTAAGTTAACACAATAGGGATACTTTGTTTCGAACACAGTCAATAGTTATCCTTTATTTTCATGCCATCCCTATAGTGTTCCAAATTTTCGGTATCATGACACACACTTTCCACTACCCTCTATTCAAATTCATTCTAATTCCCCTGGAGTTACCCCACTCTTGCACTAAAGCATGTTCAGAAAACAAAAATTTGATTGTTCTAAGAACTTCATTCTCCATCCAGGCCTCTCTCCTTCCTAGAAATTCAGATCGGTTGTTCAGACCCCATATGCCCAAATCCTTGTTGGCACTCTGATGTTCAAGAAAAATAAAGATGCGGTTACCAATTTTTTCTCACATCAGGAATGACCCACATGTGCTTAGGCATTGATCATTGTATATTTCAAAGATGTGATGGAAATGTAGAAAACCAAAACAAATAACAGAACTCGTGAATGAAAACAACATAAACAAGAAAATCATGAATGTACGTTTATGAGTTTTCACAAATTATAGCACCCAAGGATTGGCCCATCCCATATATGGTTTGACCTCTTCAATAGAGCTTCTCATCTCTGCTACTCTCTAGCTTGTGGCATCCAGGATCCGTTGTTGCCTATTAATCTCTCACTCCTCCTCGAGAGAAATGGTTCATAGTTCATTAACCTCAATCCAGGACTAATCATCTTTGGATCGAATAATAACCATCTCTTTAGAGGATCCCATTTTCTGTTCTTTATCCTCATCCATCTTGGACTTTAATTATGATATGAGCCCTAATTGTGCATCGAGGAAAGACGAATACTCCTTCGTCTGCTCCCTCAATTGTTGGATCTCATTTTCAGCCTACTGAAGTCTCTTTATGTTCACAGAATTCCTCCAATACTAGCCCACACCAAGTCCACGGTTATGTTCTCGTATCTTCTCTACAAGGAAGTATTTGATGAGCATATGAGGATGTTTGGCATCCACTCCTCCAGTGCATAGTTCACACTATCAGGAATGAAGCCTCCCCATCTTTTCTATCCATTGTGCTTATGGGGTCCCCCCAATGAAGCGCTTGATTAGCTTCTGTGACCAGTGACATACAGCCTTGCTATCCTCTTCATCAGAATCCATCTCGTCCCAGTCCGCAGGGTTAGTGGGCTCATATGTGGGGAATGCTTCTAGGACCTCATTAATAGGATCTTCATCTGGTGTTTATCGGGTAGGTCAGGTCTCATGGAATCTTATTGATCCCCATGATTGGATTACACCTCTAAGACTTCAGGTTTCGTCCGGATGATGGTCCCACCTATGATTGGGAGCACTACGGCTTGGTTAGTACGAGCATCCTCTTCCACGACCACCAACATTCCCCTAGGAAAAGTAGCTCCAGGGGCCCCATTCATCCTCTCTAATGATTCCCACACCATTTGAAGAACTATGCATGTGAGAATACATAGACTTTAGTTGGCCTGATTCAATGGATGACAGTTACAAATTCTATGAAGAAGACTTATAAAGATAAAATAGTAGTTCTCGCCCCTAAGCTATTGCCACTGAAACCCCGAGGTGTGGCCCTCCATATATATTTAGGAAATCCAAGTACTCTAGGAGAACCACCCTGGGTTTCACAGACCTTCTAGGGACATTAATCGTCATTGTCGCAGGCACATATCCCGAAGCTTCATCTGCTATTGCTCGGGAGTAGGTTTTGCGTATGAGTCCCTCCTACACAGGTCAAATGTTATTTGTGAAGGGCTAAGAATCCTAAATGAGGATCCAAGAAAAATTGTTTAATATTTACCTCAAGAGCCTCCTCAAACTGTTCCAACTCTGAGTTTGAGTGGGCAACATCACCTTCCTCTGAAGGGCTCTCTCTACCGGCCTCTTCTCCCCAGGAGGACTCTTCTGGTTCTTCTAGTAGGGGGAGCGCTCCATAAATTCAATGGTAGATAACTATGGAGTGAATTTTTGATCGATAAAAACTTTTACTCAATCCTTCATTGGATTCGGAACACCCCGAGAGTGCATGAAGTCATCCAGCTCGGTACTGTACTACTCCCCTTCCACCTGAGATACCGCAAAGTTGAACATTGTGTGACCAATCTCTGAAAATCCATCATAGGATAGCTTAGATGGTGCCACATATGGGATGTGTTGAGTAATTTTTTGTAAACATCCCATATATCTTAGGACTTCGGGAAAATAGAATCATCAAGAATGCCTATATAGTGCAGCTTCTTCCCCGGAGCCTACGTGGGAATCCTACAGAACCCCCTAGGTGGCCTCCCCTCTTGCTAACTTTGCTCCTCTGGGACCTTTGGGTCTACTTCCACCTCTTGCATCTCGATCAGTGCAGGCCTCGCCGCTACTGAATCCCCGCCACCATGATATGTTCTCTCCGCCTTCTTGCCCCGACCACGAGTTTGTGGATTTACCTCGTCACTGGAATGGAAAACACACCACTTTAACATCTCCCCTAGATAGGCTACCTCCCTACTATTGGCATACTCCTTCACTATCCCATTGACAGATGTGGGTGGAGGAAGGTCATTCTTCATCTTCCCATCCTCCTGTGTTAATATTATCCACATATATCTCATCACACATGGATGGTCATCGTGGATCACTCCCAAGTAGACCCGCAGGGTGAGCCTCTTCATGCACCAGAACTACCTTGTGAAGCGGTGCGGGGTGTACGGCTCATATAGAGGCTCAAGGTCAACCTGCACCATGAGGACCCCATCTCAAAAGGCCTGGAGGTAGGACCAATGCTCATCTGCTCACTGTCCTTCATCAGTGAACAAAGCTTTTGGAAAAGGGAATGGGTGAATGTTTAACTCATCCACCTTCCAATCTCTGTTCAGCACCAGCAGCAAGGTTATCTTGGTCCGAAAACTCCCCACCACATTCAGAATAGCCAGTCCAAAGTTCGACCCCTGAGTGGAAATGGGGTTTGGGTATTCGTAGGCACCCATATACACCGCTATCCACCCATACAAAAGATTAAGTTCCCCACACACCCTATGTGTCTTCTTCCCCTCACTAATATTCCACAGTACTTTGTACATCTTATCCAGCATTGGGATCCCCATATTGATCTATTACCCCATAACCATCATGGATTCCATTGTAAACATGCTTGGTCATGTGCCCAGTTTTTTATCCCTTACCAGCAGTATCCAACCGCAAATGAGCACCTATATGAATGCATCCATCCTAAATATCGGTTGCTACTCGGTGCTGACACTAAACCTCGATGTCTTCCACTAGCTGTCCTCCAAGGGTCTTCAGTACGAGTGCGAATTGCTGCTATGGACCCTCTTTGGGCAAGTGGGAGGCCTCACATGAAGCTTCCCTTCTAGAGGGGAATTCAAGAACCACATGAACCACAAATTAAAGTGGAAATCCCTCACTAACTGATTAACCTCTCCTAGCACTAGGTCCATCAATTCCTTCTCCAGTGGGGACATCTACACCGGTTCCTCCCATGTATTTGTGGTGGGGAGGAACTCATCGTACATCACCCCCAATATCAGAATCCTTGAGATTTTGTAAAGGTCCCAGAGGTAGATACTGACCTCTCCATGGTGAAGATAAAAGGTTTTGGTCCTCGATAAAAACCTTTTCAATAATTCTGGCATCATTTTCATTGGGTGGTAACTGTGGAATTTGGAGGCCCATGCTGCCACATATAGGCCCACTCACCTAATATATACCCCCAAACTCCTTGTAGGAGGCACATACCGAGTAATATCATGCCCAGTTATCTATGAAATTTCTACCATGGCGCAGATCCCACTCATCGATCCACCCCTTCTATGGGTTCCCCAAGGCTGCATTCATAATGGTTTCATACTGTGAAGGAGATACCTATGCTTACAATGCCTTCCCATCAACGTTGTTAACATGGTTTTACAAGAATTCAGTGTTGATAGGTGTAAAACCCTCCCATGTATGAACATTGGACACCCTGAACCACTAGCACGGCGTACTCCTAAACCAATAGGTTGGCTCATCTCTGCTTGCTTCATGAATGAAAACACCATCCCTTAGACAAAATAAATATAGGGGCATCCTTTTGCACATAGGGTAGTTCTTCTGACTTTCTGAAAGTAGTTCCACTATGGACTCATAGTCCTAATGGATCTTCCCATATTCCTTGATACCTAGGTTATCTACCTTTTCTTCCCTCTAGGAAGCATCTGCAAGTACCGCCCTGGAAGCCTCTTGGTGAGCCATTCCATCTCAAAATTTTAGAATTTTTTGTCCTCGATTTTGGATCTTGACCACATAACTCAATCATGGTTCTTGATCACAAATACATATCATGGATCCCTACCACATACCTTGCAGTCATAAGCTGCGGAGCACATAATCGCAGAGTCGGAAGACTCATTGTGCGCTGTAGAGCAAAAAAGTATGTGATTTGCGAAGAGCTGTAACGCCCCGACCCCAGCTACCCAGAGTCGGTGCATTAATTACATAACATTGGCATGATCATGAGAAAGATCAAGTCTCGAAAGACCGATTAGTTTAGTAGCCTTGGAATAACTAGATACATCCATAAATTTTTACATTACATCATAAAAAAAACATCTTGTCTGCATATCCCCTCATACTATCCCTGCAGGTCATTCATAAATTACTTCTTCATAATCCTGGGAAAAATAAAACATTGAAAGGGGTGAGCTCGGATGCTCAGTAAGGATAACATTATAGCAGAAGCTTTCATAAATAAGCATAAACACTTAAGGCAATTTATAACTAAAACAAAAGCCTTATAAACTTGAACTTCAGCATAAAATGGCGAAGGTAAAATGAAATAATGCCATTTACTTACTCACATGGATATTCTACTAGTCGAATGATCACATGCAATATCAATAACCACTTTCATAATGATGGAATGCATAATGCCAGACTATCATAACCACATATCCAAGGCCTCGTGCCAAGACTACAAATAAGATTTTGCCAAGGCCTTGTGCCAAGACACTAGTTTGTCTCATGAGACCTACCGATGCATCGAGGAGCTATAGCGGGCTCCACCCGTCACTTATTAAGTCCAATGCATTCCTCATATGAATAGGTTTAAGCATAAAATAAACATTCTTATTAAAACTAGCATACGAAATGTCAATACTTTAACCACAAACCATGAATGGTATAAAAATAGAACATCCACAGTCAAATATAACTCATTTGATACAATATGGAAGATTGTATTGTATCACATTAACCTCAATCATGAATAATGAAGGATGTTGACATAGATGAAAATAATCATCAAAACTATTTGAGAGAAATATCCCCCTTTTCTTGAAAACATTTAAAAGTCACACTATTTGTCAAGAAGCCATTTAAAAATAGATTTTTGAATCAAAGTGTCCCATACCACTTAGAAACCTTTTAAAAGGATTTTTAATTTCTAAACTTTAATGTCCATATAAATAAATCCTTAAAACCATTTTTAAAACATGGGCATTAATGAGAAAGATTTAGATGAATAAGTCTTTAAAACATTTAAAAATGGTATTTTAGTTAGAGATTCTAACCAAAAGAGAGACACTTGAATGAAAATAATTGAGGTAATCAAAACTTTGCAATATCATGAGAATAAAGGGAATTCATGATATACTATGTCAAAGTACATTATATACACCACATAAAAGTGATTTGGTGTATATCAACAAAGAAGTCTCAATGGAATGTAAGTTGAGATAAAATCTCTCATAAAGGCCATATCCTTAGGTTAAGGATAAATCAACAACATAATTATGTGTGAAAAATATAAATACACTAAATATGATTGGATATTCAGTGTAAAACAATCAAAGTATATTCACACATATTCCTGTAAAAACAACACCAACGAATTGGATGTTTAACTCAACGAATGGTGAAAGATTTAAAATTACTCTTATCAAATTCATATCAATGACTTGAGAATTTTCAATGGAGTGATTATGTGTATCAAAAGTATATCCACAGGAAGGGGAGTGGAAATTATGACATAATCAAATGAATAGTGATTCCACACATAATCTTGGGGTAATATAATCAATGAAATATGTGTAAAGCCAAATGAGTGGAAATTGAAATCTCAAATTCCCTTATTGATTAGGTAACTTAAGAAACAAACACCCATGAGAGAAAGATCATACCATGATGATGTAAATACCCATAAAATAAAGTATATTACACAATGAATACAATCATGGGTAGTACACATACACCACATGCAATAATTAAGTGGTGATCAATGGAATTCTCACGGAATTAAAAGTGAGACAAGAAACCCCTTACCACGTTAATCAACTGAGTCGCATGGCCAAAAGTTAATAACCAACAAATGATTTACAGAATAACATGAATATAAAGTGAATAATGATAATATATATCAAATGGAAGTACACAATACACCACTTTCAATAATTTAGTAGCGAACAATGGAAATCTCACGGAATTGAAAGTGAGATAAGAGAATCCCTTACTTTGTACTTTTTCCTTGGTCGATGGTAGGTTTACCTCCTGTATAATGGTAAAATAATTGTTATTGAATAATAAAAGAATCATTTACTTTAATATGATATCATATATGATCTTTTAACATTGATTTGTTAATAATATCTTAGTATTAACGCCGTTTCGGGTGTTAACTTACTCATTTTCTTTTATATGTTTTGTTACATAAGTCATGTTTGCTGTATCTTATTCATATCCAGAATGATATCAAGTCCTTAAACATCATTATTAATTCATTAAATGATAATTATACTTGAATGGATACGATGGAGAATGAATCTCATCGCGTTCGTGGAGACGGTAGTCCGTACGTACACACGAACGCTACTTCCATTTAATTTTTTTATTTTAAAAGAATAGAATCCAAATGATACATAGGTTTATTACTATTCCAGTATAATATAATATTTTATATATGTTACTTAAGTTCATTAACACCATCCTTTATACGCTCCATGTGTGGTATGAACGAGTCATATCATTTTAAGGGGGCGGTAGTCCGCACTTCCTCAAATGAAATTATCGTATGTATATACAACATGAAACTAATAATGGTATGAAATAAAATGGAATTACAGAAGCTTATATATAAAATATATATCATTAATATAATATTTAATTACAGTTCCATCATAATGGCCACCATGAGAGGCGGTAAGATGTTTTTGAACAATCATCGTTTCGTGAGGCGTTAGTTTGCCATCCACAGAAACATTATGTTCATCATCCATTAGATGGAGTTGTGTGTATGTGTAGTTTGAATACTTCTTATAACAACATCCTAGTATATTGAGGATACTGGTGTTGTTACAAAAGAAGGGAAATAAAAAGATTTTGGGGGTTGAAGAAGCAAAATAAATGAAAATAATTTAAGAGAAATCGTTGCCTTTAATTTAGGTAACTCACTTTGGTTGGAACCAAAGGACTTGTTGAAATGCTTTCTGGCTAAGGGGAAGCTTCAAGGAGGAGTAGAGGGATGTGGGGAGCTTAGTTGGGCAGAGTTTGGACGAGCCAAGTGGCTTGAGAGGTGTGAGGAAAAGAGAAGGAGGAGTGCCCTTTTATAAGAGGGGTGAGGGGCACCTTTGGAAAAGCTAGAAATATTAATTTATAATAAATTCATATTCGGTTTCCAAAGGCTCCAAAGTTGACTATTCAAAGGATGAGGTGGGGATAGGTCGAAAACAACTCATCCAATAGAATTTAGACAGGTTTGGGTACTTATATTAACCTTATCTTTTAGTATTAACTCTAAGTTAATTAGTTTCACTTTTTCAATGTCTCTTTGTATTTTTATATAATATGGTTAATAAACTTACTATATACATCCAAGCGACCCCCAAGTGGTCCATTAATGATTAACCTATCATGATATAAGTCTCTTGGCCGAACCTTAGATTTTTAGGAATTTAATATCAATTAATAATATAATATTTGTTTTAAGAACTCTTTTATGTCAATTTTGACACTATTCATTAGTTGATTTTTGTGAAACTCATAACAGATTGATTATTTCGAAAAAAGTCAATTACATCAATCCTAATATATCATATTATCCTAGAAAATTAGTTTAATTCATTAAAAGTGTCATATTATATTTATTTGGGTATTTATAAAATTAATTATTTTAATTTTTCACTATTATAGTAATTACTGCATCATCATTGTGTCATTAATATTTTACATTATCTGATGTCTAAAAAGTATAAATAAAATATCATTATGTAGGAAATATTTTTATCTTTCTAATGAATATTTATAATCTAAAATCCAGCATATATAACCCTATGTAACAATTGTTTTGCTAAAAGATATATGCTTGTGTCATTTTGTATTCATTTTAACTTAATTAATATAAAGTGTCATTATCACTTACAAGTGGATCCATGGGGTCCCAAAATTGACCCAAAGATTCCCATGGTCGACCATGTATCAACCAATAGGGTTAAGACACGTTTTAGGGTAATTTAGTATTATTATAATATTATTTTTTTTAACCCTTATTTACCGGATTTACCCTTAACCATGGTAAATAAAATATTTACCGCAGTAATTATTCAAAATGTCTAAAAATAAAAGTTACCTATTTACACAATTTGAACATCCTGATTCCAAATATGGAATCCATTTTTCTAAATTCAAAACACAGAAGTGGCAGAAATTAAATTAAAATTAATTCCCGCTGTCAAAACAAAAAGCGTGTTTTTAAGAGATAATAACTATCAAAAGATTGACACTTGTTTATGTTCGGTTTAATTGTAAAATTATGTCCAATGACCAACATTATATTAAATGGTAAAAATATATTCTAAATATACTTTAAAACCACTCAAATTCACAATTTATCACTATTAATTATTTTGATTAAAAAAGTTGTTTTTAATTAAAATTTAGTAATTTTCACTATTCATCAAAATACAAAAGTTATCCGAAAAGTACCAAAATTTCACCCTAGGCTAATTTCGATATTCCGAATCCAAAAATGAAGTCCATTTTGAAATATAAAATATATATAATTTCAAAAAGTAGGTATTACTATTCATAACGGCTAGTTTGATAGGTTGTGGTGTGTTAAAATCTCGAAGTTGCGTACAATGCACGTCATTGCATTATTCGAAAGGAAACATACCGAGGAAGCTTGGGGTGTTACATTCTCCCCTCCTTCAATAAATTGCGTCCTCGCAATTTTTAAAATTTTTCTTGGGAATATAATGGAAAGTCCCACATCGGGAAAAGAGTCAATAAAACTATCACTTTAAAAGAAAGAAAGAGAGGTATAAGGGTCATCCAAGATAACCCATACTAGGATTCCATGTAAGAAAACATGGATATGGATGATAAACTAAGTGTCAAGTTCTGATGGAGAGGGATAGAAATCATGATCAGGAGAAAGTTAACAATGAGAAAACCACAAACTTGTGTTGGGACAAACGACCATTAGTCTCCTAGTAGGAAAGTAAACGGACAACATTTTTTTTTTAAGTTACATTACATAAGGAAGAGGAATTCATTTATGATATTGACTAAGAACATTATGAGATATACTTACATTTTAAGTATATTTTCATTCTTTAATAAATTTCCACCACTAACTCATTTTTTTAAACGATGAGTATTCAAGAAGACTTGGTCACACTGGAAGAGATAGAATAAACTTCTATAGAATCACATGATCCATGAAGGATAAACCATATATTTACATTGTCTTTGCAGATTAATCAAAACCAAAATGGTCAGTGAATGATCTAATGATCCCCCAAAAGGATATTCATTGAGATAAATATGCACTAATCTTAATTTCTAAAATTAAACCAACAATACCCCAAAGTTAAATAGATACCATTCAATAACCAATTGTCCTTAAAATCCTTTAATATAATCCAAACTAATATTGAAACCCAAAACATAGAAGAATTTGATTATCTAGTCTCCCATGTTAAATTGTATCTACAAATGACATCAGATACTCTTAAAGTCACATACTCAAAAGTAATTAACCTAATCACATATTCTCTATTATAGGTTAATCATTTCCATAAATAACCCAAATCACTATAAATCCACAATAAAAACTTAGATAAAAATCTATCATTATTCCACAAATGAAACCCCATAGTATTCTATTTTCCTTGGGCATATAGTGTTCCCAACAAAGCGAACATCTTCCAAAATAACATTTATCACTTAATCACCAAATCATTTTCCCAAATCAACTTATTATTGATCAATAAAATCATTTAACTAAAAAAAAAGTCACACTAACCAGGGACTTCACGTAGTCCAGTGGTAGGCGATAAATCCCAATCTCACTTTGGTTGTGGGTTCGATTCCCATAGCTTTGTCCGACGCGACGGGTTGTCACACGGTCTACGTGTTGTCCTTT
The DNA here is from genome assembly GCA_963277665.1 of Viscum album. NCBI lineage: Eukaryota > Viridiplantae > Streptophyta > Magnoliopsida > Santalales > Viscaceae > Viscum > Viscum album. The sequence goes on along the minus strand of OY728159.1, from coordinate 677,399,996 downwards.
TTCAAAAACTATATTTTATAATATTGCCAAAATGAGATAAATTCCTCAAAATACTATATCATAAATTTAACCACAAATGTTATATCATACCTTGAATCTTCATCCCAAATTAGAATAACTTATAATTCTCTCAAACCCCAATGATCATATAAATCCAAATGGTTATTTATACCCATATCCACAAGAGAAGAGACAATTCTTCCTCAAATATCATTCTCACATGGCAAACTGCGGGGTTAAAAATACAAGAGAAAATTATTCCATAGTAAACCCATCAACAAGGAGTGCTAATACTTTTTAAACATTTCTCCAACCATTTATTCCCACATAGCTTCTTCTTTGACCAAGAAAATATCCTATAGAATAGGACATTCACTCGGGTAATGGCCAGGTCCCCTACATTTACGGCAAATGACTGTAAATGGACTCTTGGGACCATTTTTATCTTCTTCCATAGTACTCTTCATTTTTCTTCGGCAATTCTTTACTTTATGTCCTTCCTTCCCGCACGTAAAACATTTCGTTGTCCCATTGAGACACTTTCCTGGGTGTCTCTTTCCACATTTCCTGCATGATGAAAATTGAGGGTTCTTTTCTCCATGGTCTCCATTGCTGGAGCTCTTATCATTTATCACCTTTCTCTTCCTTGTTGAGTCTGGGAGTTGGTTAATATATATGTTTTTGATCATATTTTTCGAAAACTGATTTGGCATAAAGACGATATCTTTTACGCCTATCAACATTCCATTTTGTTTCTCATTGCCACCACCATTCCCATCTTGTACGTCATTCTCAAAGTCACTATGACTTCCTTGGAATCCAGCCATTGACTAAAACCATAAAGCATTATGTGAGTAATAGTAGTCGTAAAATCATTTAGAGATTAAAATGTCACCATATTCTCAATTTGAAACATATTAGGATTAACCAAGGTCATTTACTCTCATATTATATATATATTACTTAAATTGGTTTGTAAAGAAAATGTAAATTATCCTAAGCATATCCCCCGGGAGTGTCGTAACCAAGAGTGCAGCAAGGCCCGTTGTCGTGCACCAGTTCCCGTTCGAGTCTAGCTCAAAGCGGTGTTTTCGGGTTTTACCCCTAGGTACATCTGTGCCAGAGCCGCCTCTACCTGCTCGTATCCATACAGGGATGTATTGCTCGGAAAACTCACAAAATCTCTACAATACCAAAATTCTAGGAAGTTCTTTTATACTAATCCTCAAAGTTCATCTTAGGTCTACGTGCTCTAATCAGAGTTTATCTAAATCTAGCTACCAAGGTTTGTACTAAACTTCCTCTGATACCAACTGTAACGCCCCGACCCCAGCTACCCAGAGTCGGTGCATTAATTATATAACATTGGCATGATCATGAGAAAGATCAAGTCTCGAAAGACCGATTAGTTTAGTAGCCTTGGAATAACTAGATACATCCATAAATTTTTACATTACATCATAAAAAAAACATCTTGTCTTCATATCCCCTCATACTATCCCTGCAGGTCATTCATAAATTACTTCTTCATAATCCTGGGAAAAATAAAACATTGAAAGGGGTGAGCTCGGATGCTCAGTAAGGATAACATTATAGCAGAAGCTTTCATAAATAAGCATAAACACTTAAGGCAATTTATAACTAAAACAAAAGCCTTATAAACTTGAACTTCAGCATAAAATGGCGAAGGTAAAATGAAATAATGCCATTTACTTACTCACATGGATATTCTACTAGTCGAATGATCACATGAAATATCAATAACCACTTTCATAATGATGGAATGCATAATGCCAGACTATCATAACCACATAGCCAAGGCCTCGTGCCAAGACTACAAATAAGATTTTGCCAAGGCCTTGTGCCAAGACACTAGTTTGTCTCATGAGACCTACCGATGCATCGAGGAGCTATAGCGGGCTCCACCCGTCACTTATTAAGTCCAATGCATTCCTCATATGAATAGGTTTAAGCATAAAATAAACATTCGTATTAAAACTAGCATACGAAATGTCAATACTTTAACCACAAACCATGAATGGTATAAAAATAGAACATCCACAGTCAAATATAACTCATTTGATACAATATGGAAGATTGTATTGTATCACATTAACCTCAATCATGAATAATGAAGGATGTTGACATAGATGAAAATAATCATCAAAACTATTTGAGAGAAATATCCCCCTTTTCTTGAAAACATTTAAAAGTCACACTATTTGTCAAGAAGCCATTTAAAAATAGATTTTTGAATCAAAGTGTCCCATACCACTTAGAAACCTTTTAAAAGGATTTTTAATTTCTAAACTTTAATGTCCATATAAATAAATCCTTAAAACCATTTTTAAAACATGGGCATTAATGAGAAAGATTTAGATGAATAAGTCTTTAAAACATTTAAAAATGGTATTTTAGTTAGAGATTCTAACCAAAAGAGAGACACTTGAATGAAAATAATTGAGGTAATCAAAACTTTGCAATATCATGAGAATAAAGGGAATTCATGATATACTATGTCAAAGTACATTATATACACCACATAAAAGTGATTTGGTGTATATCAACAAAGAAGTCTCAATGGAATGTAAGTTGAGATAAAATCTCTCATAAAGGCCATATCCTTAGGTTAAGGATAAATCAACAACATAATTATGTGTGAAAAATATAAATACACTAAATATGATTGGATATTCAGTGTAAAACAATCAAAGTATATTCACACATATTCCTGTAAAAACAACACCAACGAATTGGATGTTTAACTCAACGAATGGTGAAAGAGTTAAAATTACTCTTATCAAATTCATATCAATGACTTGAGAATTTTCAATGGAGTGATTATGTGTATCAAAAGTATATCCACAGGAAGGGGAGTGGAAATTATGACATAATCAAATGAATAGTGATTCCACACATAATCTTGGGGTAATATAATCAATGAAATATGTGTAAAGCCAAATGAGTGGAAATTGAAATCTCAAATTCCCTTATTGATTAGGTAACTTAAGAAACAAACACCCATGAGAGAAAGATCATACCATGATGATGTAAATACCCATAAAATAAAGTATATTACACAATGAATACAATCATGGGTAGTACACATACACCACATGCAATAATTAAGTGGTGATCAATGGAATTCTCACGAAATTAAAAGTGAGACAAGAAACCCCTTACCACGTTAATCAACTGAGTCGCATGGCCAAAAGTTAATAACCAACAAATGATTTACAGAATAACATGAATATAAAGTGAATAATGATAATATATATCAAATGGAAGTACACAATACACCACTTTCAATAATTTAGTAGCGAACAATGGAAATCTCACGGAATTGAAAGTGAGATAAGAGAATCCCTTACTTTGTACTTTTTCCTTGGTCGATGGTAGGTTTAACTCCTGTATAATGGTAAAATAATTGTTATTGAATAATACAAGAATCATTTACTTTAATATGATATCATATATGATCTTTTAACATTGATTTGTTAATAATATCTTAGTATTAACGCCGTTTCGGGTGTTAACTTACTCATTTTCTTTTATATGTTTTGTTACATAAGTCATGTTTGTTGTATCTTATTCATATCCAGAATGATATCAAGTCCTTAAACATCATTATTAATTCATTAAATGATAATTATACTTGAATGGATACGATGGAGAATGAATCTCATCGCGTTCGTGGAGACGGTAGTCCGTACGTACACACGAATGCTACTTCCATTTAATTTTTTTATTTTAAAAGAATAGAATCCAAATGATACATAGGTGTATTACTATTCCAGTATAATATAATATTTTATATATGTTACTTAAGTTCATTAACACCATCCTTTATACGTTCCATGTGTGGTATGAACGAGTCATATCATTTTAAGGGGGCGGTAGTCCGCACTTCCTCAAATGAAATTATCGTATGTATATACAACATGAAACGAATAATGGTATGAAATAAAATGGAATTACAGAAGCTTATATATAAAATATATATCATTAATATCATATTTAATTACAGTTCCATCATAATGGCCACCATGAGAGGCGGTAAGATGTTTTTGAACAATCATCGTTTCGTGAGGCGTTAGTTTGCCATCCACAGAAACATTATGTTCATCATCCATTAGATGGAGTTTTGTGTATGTGTAGTTTGAATACTTCTTATAACAACATCCTAGTATATTGAGGATACTTGTGTTGTTACAAAAGAAGGGAAATAAAAAGATTTTGGGGGTTGAAGAAGCAAAATAAATGAAAATAATTTAAGAGAAATCGTTACCTTTAATTTAGGTAACTCACTTTGGTTGGAACCAAAGGACTTGTTGAAATGCTTTCTGGCTAAGGGGAAGCTTCAAGGAGGAGGAGAGGGATGTGGGGAGCTTAGTTGGGCAGAGTTGGGACGAGCCAAGTGGCTTGAGAGGTGTGAGGAAAAGAGAAGGAGGAGTGCCCTTTTATAAGAGGGGTGAGGGGCACCTTTGGAAAAGCTAGAAATATTAATTTATAATAAATTCATATTCGGTTTCCAAAGGCTCCAAAGTTTACTATTCAAAGGATGAGGTGTGGATAGGTCGAAAACAACTCATCCAATAGAATTTAGACAGGTTTGGGTACTTATATTAACCTTATCTTTTAGTATTAACTCTAAGTTAATTAGTTTCACTTTTTCAATGTCTCTTTGTATTTTTATATAATATGGTTAATAAACATACTATATACATCCAAGAGACCCCCAAGTGGTCCATTAATGATTAACCTATCATGATATAAGTCTCTTTGCCGAACCTTAGATTTTTAGGAATTTAATATCAATTAATAATATAATATTTGTTTTAAGAACTCTTTTATGTCAATTTTGACACTATTCATTAGTTGATTTTTGTGAAACTCATAACAGATTGATTATTTCGAAAAAAGTCAATTACATCAATCCTAATATATCATATTATCCTAGAAAATTAGTTTAATTCATTAAAAGTGTCATATTATATTTATTTGGGTATTTATAAAATTAATTATTTTAATTTTTCACTATTATAGTAATTACTGCATCATCATTGTGTCATTAATATTTTACATTATCTGATGTCTAAAAAGTATAAATAAAATATCATTATGTAGGAAATCTTTTTATCTTTCTAATGAATATTTATAATCTAAAATCCAGCATATATAACCCTATGTAACAATTGTTTTGCTAAAGGATATATGCTTGTGTCATTTTGTATTCATTTTAACTTAATTAATATAAAGTGTCATTATCACTTACAAGTGGATCCATGGGGTCCCAAAATTGACCCAAAGATGCCCATGGTCGACCATGTATCAACCAATAGGGTTAAGACACGTTTTAGGGTAATTTAGTATTATTATAATATTATTTTTTTTAACCCTTATTTACCGGATTTACCCTTAACCATGGTAAATAAAATATTTACCGCAGTAATTATTCAAAATGTCTAAAAATAAAAGTTACCTATTTGCACAATTTGAACATCCTGATTCCAAATATGGAATCCATTTTTCTAAATTCAAAACACAGAAGTGGCAGAAATTAAATTAAAATTAATTCCCGCTGTCAAAACAAAAAGCGTGTTTTTAAGAGATAATAACTATCAAAAGATTGACACTTGTTTATGTTCGGTTTAATTGTAAAATTATGTCCAATGACCAACATTATATTAAATGGTAAAAATATATTCTAAATATACTTTAAAACCACTCAAATTCACAATTTATCACTATTAATTATTTTGATTAAAAAAGTTGTTTTTAATTAAAATTTAGTAATTTTCACTATTCATCAAAATACAAAAGTTATCCGAAAAGTACCAAAATTTCACCCTAGGCTAATTTCGATATTCCGAATCCAAAAATGAAGTCCATTTTGAAATATAAAATATATATAATTTCAAAAAGTAGGTATTACTATTCATAACGGCTAGTTTGATTGGTTGTGGTGTGTTAAAATCTCGAAGTTGCGTACAATGCACGTCATTGCATTATTCGAAAGGAAACATACCGAGGAAGCTTGGGGTGTTACAAGAGCGGTCATAGATCATCAACAGCTTCACAAATCAAGAGCCTAAGCACGAAAATGTTGATATAAGTAAGGAAAAATAGGGGTCTTCCTCTCCTATTTATAGTAAATGACCTCTAAGCTTTGCGGTGTGCCTGGCCGTGGCGAGTTTCGCAGCATTCTCAACCCGCCCATCACTTAATCGCATCGCGACCCTGCTTCACAATCTTGTTTTGCAATTGGCCTAAAACTTTTGGTGATCTACCCTCAGACATTGACCCATGTTTTCTACTTGGATCCATGTCTGGGGGGTATTTTTCGATGCCAAAATTTTAGAATATGGAAAATACACAAAGAGAAAATCAATGCCAAAGGGGCTTCTTCACGAAGCCCATTCGCAGAGCCCTTCAGCACTACAGCCTTCACGGATCCCCTCAATGTTACGATCAGAACAAAGTAAAGGCCACATATATGGTATTCATAGAGAAAAGATGACTCCATGTTTATGATGCAAATGAAAGAAATATTTGCACTATAGAGGGTTCTATATTGCCTCTATGATCCCTTGGAAATTGATGGAAGCCTATGTGAACATCGCGGAGGGAATCCAAGAGGCTTCTACATTAAGGAGGGGATGAAGGTTGAATCCACAGTTATTAAAAACTTTAGGCAACCTTATTCCGATCACAAATCACCATGTGGCTTCATAGAAATCTATTAGAGATCCACACTCCCACTTGCCTATAAATATCGGGCTTCCCTCATACCAAAAGGATGGATACCCATCCTTTCGCCTTCTTAGCTCTCAAATCACAAACCACCTTCTTCTTTATAAAACATTGATAAAATTTTCTCTTTATGGTATTTAAGAATTGTGAATACTTTTCCCTTATCTCAAATAAAACCCCTCTTCCAGCAGGGATGCACTTCGTGAGGCCCACGATCCATGGAAAAGGAAGGAGATCCCTAAGGGAACTCGGGTCTTCATAGAGCACTCATGCTTTGAGAAGTACCTTCCAGGAACATGTGAACCCCATTCTAAGGGAGGATCACTGTGCTTCGTGAAGTACATTTCTTCATAGTTCAATGCTTTGCAAGGCACCAGTGCTCTGTGAATTCCTATTATGCGAAAGCACTTTCACTTCGTGAAGCACCCTTTATACAAATGTGCACCCCACGCCTAGGCTAGGTCACTCCACTTCATGAAGAATATCCATTCATAGAGTCTCTTCACTCTGTTGAGCACCAGATCTTCATAAGGTACCTTACTATGAACCCTTTTGCTTCACAAACCCTTCTCTTGTACGACCCTCTAGGTTCATACAAAGTGATTTCAAGGTCCCTTCGGTGGATTTTCATATTGTGTTGCTTAGCCCCATGCTTCTTCGCATATTTGGGGTAACAAATATTTCTTCTTCACATAGCCATGTTAATGTGATCCCCTTAATGGATCACTCTATAACCCCATCTCACCATGGAATTTTTGATGCCTTCTATTCCCCAAGTGTGGGTGGGTATCAGTTATGTAAGTCCTAGGGGTGAGGAGAGAATCCTCGTCGTTCGAGATGGAGGACGTTAAACTACCAAGCACCATTGTCCTTAGAAAATGACATTAAATTATAGCCTTACACCATGTAATATACATGAGGTGCCTCATCTCGAACATTTTCCATGCCCACTGGTCTCCGCGAGAGTGATATCTTCCTCACAAGGAATGATATCCTCCTTGCATGGAACATCATATTTCTGAGGGGGGGGGGGGGCAACCATCCTTATGTAAGCCCATAGCCTCTCTTGTTGGAGGTATCATCTTTTCTCCTATTATATTATTTCATGCATAGAGGCCATAGGATATATGGGAATAGAGACTCGATACACCGTCCCTCCCCCTTTGGGATTTATCACTATTGGGCATCCATCCTATAGTGAGTCCCAATCTCCATCTCCCTAGGCTACTAACCACACATAAGCCTTGCTTTATTCCTCATAGAATTACCTTTCATGATGTGATCATTATGTCTTTTGTGCCTCTTGTTTCTCACACCAAACATGACTCACGTGGGCTTAGAGTAAGCATCGACCATGGAATCATCCCTAGGATTCCTTAGTGTGTATGCCCCATCCCACCACAGAACTATGTGGACTTTGATCCTAGACCTTTTCTAAGTAAGGTACATAGGAATCCTCCCTAAGGTTCAATCCCGTATTCCATCAGTACTAACCACTTCACATCGGTTCACCCTCATCCCGCATGACATTGAACTGTACACCCCTTTTGTCCTTCATGACATTAAACGTTATACATTAGAACTACGTGGATTTTTATCCCTGTCTTCTAGATAGGGTACATAAGAACCCCCCTAGCTTCAACCCAAAACACTGGTAAACCAATTCAAACTACATGGGTTTTGATCCCTATCTCCTAGAAAGTGTATGTAGGAAGCCTCCCTGAGGTTCAACCCTAGACACTGGTAAACTTTGGTTTCCCCTTTACTAGGACCCATATCCTTGGTCCATCCCTTGGTGACGTCAGACCTACTCTTGGGCCATTAACCATGAGTAACCCCGAGTATGTCATCGGGTCAATTTCCTTTGCGTACACCCTAATTCTATTCCCCATCCTGAACAACTTGGACTTTGATTCCCTACCATATGGATATGTAGGAAGCCTCCTTGAGGTTCAATCCCACCACCCATGTCTCATACTAGTCTATCCCTTGATCCTTTGTGTTTCGGGAAGGTCATTACCCAACCCAGGGGTTCTACTTCCTCCGGGTACCATCCATGTGTCCATTCTCATGGGCAGCCTCCTAAGGTCTCTCATCTCCCCACAAAACTATATGGAATTTGATTACCTACCACTGGGATACATAGGAAGCCTCTTAGAGCTTCAATCCAAACATTATCATCAGCTTCATGTCAGTCTCGTCTCATTCATCATCCACATCATTCAACCTTCTATCATCCATCATGATTCCTACCCAGGCCACCACATCCCGATTGGATCAATCCATTTCCATTTGGGCAACTAATGATGCATAATCCCCACATAATCTTTAACAATCAAACCAAGAGTGTCCCTCATGTGATGGGCCGCTAGCCACCCTTAACCCCCAACATGTCTTTGGGTCATTTTCTTTTGTGTACACCCTGATCCCATCATTCACCATCTCAAACTACATGGGTTTTGATTCCTATCATCTACACATGGTACGTAGGAAATCTCCCTGGGGTTCAATCCCAGCTAACGACAAACTCTGGTGTTCCCTTTATAGGGACCCATGCTTCCATGAATATGTCTTCATTGGTCATTTTAATCCACTCATCCATTAAACCCCTCAAGTGCTCCCCCTATGGATGTACCCATCTGATCCACTCCTCTCAGTGTTCTGGTCAGTCTAATTTGTCTCTGTTATATGTTAAACTCACAGTATACCCTATGTCAAATATAGGATGATGAGGAAAACCTCAGGGACATGCCTATGGCATATAATTCCTTTCACTGTACATGGGATTCCTTGGGCTTCTATGCCCTCGAGAATACCTATCATTGGGAGAATAATCCCAAACAAATCAGTGTTTCAGTGTCCAAACATGTCAGCGATGTCTAACATTACTACTCCCCCGATCAAAGGTTGTTTCCCTAACATAACCCCTTGGAATTTCCAGACAGAATCAGGGTAATTAACTAGTGTCCGTGAAGATATGGCACCAGGGAAGAGTTTCACAAACAATGTTTTAATATTTAAGGAAGACCCAGATTAGGTAACAAGTTATGAGAGGGAATCCACTGAAGTAGAGACCAACATCCCGTTATCCTATTTCGATCAAGGAGAACACATCCCTAAATAAAGTATGGATGCCACCCACCTTTGTAAAAGCAGGAATGTGGGGAAACAGTGCAGCACGTCCTCAATATACGGATTCATTACCTAGTGAAAGTGTCAGAAACAAATGCTAATTACATTTCAAAAAAAATTATATAATTATATTTACAATTGTCCAACAAACATTCTAAAACATTAATATTTCATCATTTGATGTATGTGATTCCCTCTCAAAAATCTCTACCCATGGTATCAATTTCTATACAAATCATCTCAACAAAAGAAAAGGATTCCACCTATATAGGGAAAAAAATATTGTGTTAGTAATACTATAAATAAATAAGTTAAACATTAATATGAAAGAACACATTAATAAAATGTCAATATTTAAGAAAAATGACACATTTTGAGTTATATCAGTCACACCTAGCATCCTATTAAGGTGGGGTTGATTCATAAATGTTAAAAATGATTTACGAATTGTTTTCCTAAAATATCAAAACAATATGAATGCGTTTTCTTAGTTTTGAGTATATCACTTGTTCTTTTACTAAAATTAATGTCAATTTTAAATAATTCCACATTTAGAGTTATATCAGCCACACCATGCATCGTATTGAGGTGCATATGATTCATACTCATTAAAATGACTTATAGAAAATTTTCTAAGTGTATCAAAACAATAAAAATATGTTTTCTTGGTTTTTAGTACGTCTGTTGTGTTTTTTTACAAAAATGTAATTTCAAATTCGAAACACGCATTATGAGAAATATCAGTCATAGTGTGTGTCATTTTGATATGATAATACTTCATACACATCAAAAATGACTTATGAAACTCTTTCCTAAATTATCTAGACAATTATATTTCATTTTCATGGTTTTCAGTGAGTGGCACCTTTTGAACTAAAATGTCAATTTTAAACTGATAAGGGAAACTTTTAGTCATACCGGTCACATCATGCATCGGATTGAGGTGCAGTTGACTCCTACCCATCACAAATGACTAATGGATCATTTTCCTAATGTATGAAAACAATCCAAATTTTTTTTCTTAGTTTTCAGTATGTCACTTGTTTTTACTTAAATTAATGTCGGTTTTAAATAAAAAGAGACACTTTGAGTAATTACAGCCACATCGTGTGTCGTATTGAAATGAAGATAATCCCTAAACACCAAAAATAAATAATATTTCATTTTCCTAAAATATCAAAACAATATGAATGTGTTTGCTCATTTTTTAGTATGTCACTTTTTTATTTTTACTTAAATTAGTGTCAATTTTAAATAAAAGGAGACACTTTTATTCATATCGGTCACACCATGCATCATATTGAGGTTTGGTTGACTCCTAAATGTCACAAATTACTCATGGTTCGTTGTCCTAAATTATTAAAACAATATTAATGTGTTTTCTCATTTTCATTATGTCACTTGTTTTTACATAAATTAATGTCATATTTAAATAAAAAGAGACATTTTGAGTAATACCTGACAAACCATGCATTGTATTGAGATGTGGTTGATCCCTACACATCACAAATCACTAATAGATAATTTTTATAAAATATCAAAACAATACAAATGTTTTTTCTTGGTTTGTTTATGTCACTTGTTTTTACTTAAATTAATGTCGATTTTAAATAAAAAGAGGCACATTTAGTCATACTGGTCACACCATGATTCGGATTGAGGTTAGGTTTACTCCTACACATTAAAAATGAATAATGTATTGTTTTTATAAAGTATTAAAACAATCATAATATGTTTTCTCAGTTTTCAGTATGTCACGTGTTTTTACTTAAATTAATGCTAGTTTGAAATAAAAAGTGATGCTTTGAGTAATACCAGACACACCATGCATCGTATTGAGGTTCTAATGATCCCTACAAATCATAAATCACTAATATATCATTTTCCTATAATATAAAAATAATATTAATTCATTTTCTCATTTTTCAATATGTCAATTGTTGTTTTTACTTAAATTAATGTCAATTTTAAATAAAAAGAGACACTTTTAGTCATATTGGTCACACAGTGTATCAGATTGAGGTGATTTTGACTCCTACATATCACAAATGAAACAGGGATTGTTTTCTTGAATTATCAAAACAATATAAATGTTTTTTCTCTGTTTTTAGTATGTCACTTCTTTTTATTTAAATTAATATATGTTTTAAATAAAAAGATACACTTTGAGTAATACTAGCCAGAATGTGCATATTATTTAGGTTTGGTTGATCCCTACATGTAAAAATATCTAATGGAACATTTTCCTAAAATATCAAAAATAATTTAAATGTGTTTGATTATTTTTTAGTATGTCACTTGTTGTTTTTATTTAAATTAATGTCTATTTTTTTAAAAAAAAGACACTTTTAGTCATACTGCTCACATCATGCATCGGATTGAGGTTCTGTTGACTCCAACATGTCACAAATGACTCATGGATCATTTTCCTAATATATCAAAACAATCTGAATTAGTTTGCTCGGTTTTTAGTATGTCACTTGTTTTTACTTAAATTAATGTCATTTTTCAATAAAAAGAGACACTTTGAGTAATACTGGCAACACCATGCGTCGTATGGAGGTGCAGATGATCCCTACACATCAAAATTAACTAATATATGATTTTCTTAAAATATAAAAATAATAAAAATGTTTTTTCTCAGTTTTCAGTATGTCACTTGTTGTTTTTACTTAAATTAATGTCAATTATAAATAAAAAGATACACTTTTAGTCATACTAGTCACACCATGCGTCAGATTCAGGCGTGGTTAACTCTTACACATCCAAAATGACTCATGGATAATTTTTATAAAGTATCAACACTATATGAATGCGTTTTCTAAATTTTCAATATGTCACATGTTCTTTTTACTCAATTTAATGTCAATTTAATATGAAAATACACATTTAAAGGCATACCGGTCACACCATGCATCATATTGAGGTGTGGTTAATTCTTTCACATAATAAATGACTCATAGATTTTTTTTCCTAAAATATATAATTAATATGAATGTGTTTTTTTGGTTTTTAGTATGCCACTTGTTCTTTTTACTAAAAGTAATGTCAATTTTAAATAAAAAGACACTTTGAGTGATGAAGTTCACATTTTATTTCTACTCAATTTTGTGTAGGTCAGTTTCTATGATACCAACTATATTGACCTGAACATTTCATACATAGATATCACATATTTGATGATTAATATTCCTTACTTGACATAATTATCCATTCAAGAATATTTTAGGTTTAGTACTTTTGGAAACATGAAAACATAAAGAATTAGTTCATAAGAGTCTCTCATTAAGTTATTATTTACTAGAAACCTTCTTAGACATATCATTTCTAAAACCATTCATAATAAAATTAGGATATGAAACATAATAAAGGGTGATCATAGATGCTCAATAAGTGTAAAAAGGCGGTATCAATGATCATATAATGATAACATGAGCATAAACATGTAAGAAGGTGATATTAACATTAGAAATTCATACCCTTCTTATCATAGATCATAATCATGATTCATGGATCAAATCATGGTAGTTCAAAAGACATGAATATTAAAGGATCAAAGAATATTATAAACTCAAAACATACACTTTGAGTCATATCTTCATGCTATTTGTGTACGTTCATTCATCTAGTATTATTCCTATTCATTTCTAAACACATCTATATTGTCTTGTGAATATGAGTCTTTTTGACAGTCTTGGTAGTCCAGGAAAAATATAAATACACCAAGGATTAATAAATATTTTAAATGAAATCTAATTATATATAACCTGATATCCATCCATTCGTAGTACTTGTCTTCATCCTTGTGCTTAGCCCTTGGCCTCATTCATTATTTTTCATGATATTGATACCCCACCCTATCATAAAATAATCCCCATTAAATGATAATATCAATTATATAACTTGATGTTTAGTTATAAAAATTTGGATGTTGTGTATTACAAATTAAAAAATTCCATCATGTGTGGATGGTTTGTCGGACATCCACTCATTGAATCTAAGAAAGAAATCTTTATGGTATCCGAATTCACCGCTATGAGCATCCAATGCTGCCTAAAAACAAAAAAAGTAATAATTATTGAATGAAATGAAAATACATTTGATATGATTAAATTGTAGATTTTTACCCATGAATCGTCGGTATTAAATAGTGTTTGTCATCCTCTATTTTTCTTTCAAATTATTTTATCATACCTTTAACTATTTCAACCTTCTTTTTGGCCTTTATTTTCATTTGTTATGTAGAGGATATTTGAGGACTAACGAGTCCCAATTTTATTTCATGGGAAAATCCCTTAAAAAATTTCATATATATGCCCGCCAAAAATATGAAATGTATTTAGTCATAATTAACAGGGTATCTCAGCTTTTGGACAATCATATCATAAAAACATACTTCATGTATACATTTACAACTGAGGTGCCTAGACAATCATAGTTTAGGATTTCAGTTGAACTCTCAATACCAATAAATTCTTGATCTTTCTCTCCATACATATTTTCTTCAAAATAAACTAAGTGGTTGCCACCATCTTTTAACTTTGTATCCACATGAGCCTTGAATGATAGTAAATGTGGATATAGAACAGGTGGGGTAATGGTGCTTGCAGTATATCTTTTTGATTAGTTGTTTAATACTTTAGATGGTTTTGATATGGTATTTCATTTCATCTACTTCTCATTGATCATCTATAATAGTTTTTATCGGTTCAAAGATTTTTTTCATTAATTATTAAATGTTTAACATGAAAAATAAATTTGAAATGAATACCACTTTGTCGACATGTTTTTTACAAGACTTGAAGACCATGGAATGAATGTTCCAAAATCTTTTTCAAACATATTAATATCATCCACATGAATTTTGAATATGTAGTTCCACACTCAACTCATGGGTTATGCTGATCAACACATGCACATGCCCTGTTCGAAGTGGTTAGGTGTGTACCATGTCATTTTGAATATTGAACACTGTAACCATCTCCATAAGGTGGGGGTTGAGTGTCACTAGATATAAATCACAGTCATTATCACCATGTATAATATCAGTATAGGAAAGGTATCCATGTATTCCTGATTCACATTTCATAGTAACATTTATTAGAACATTGATTACCTCTGATAAGAAATCTCTTTGAGGGGAATGGCTAGCCTCATAACCAGTGGGGGGATCTCCACACGGTGGTTGTTCTTGAGTTTCTTCTTCTCGTTGCCTCTCCATCATTAATGTTTCCATCATCGGTATATGGTATTATAATTTTCCATAAAGGGTAGATATTCTTTCTCTCATATATCTTTATCATGCTCATTTTTTTAGAATATATATCCATTGATTACATAACCATTTTAAGATAATACGTACACACTGGGTCCTCCGGCTAGCCATCAAAGCCGTTCTAAAATTGAATATGGATTTTCATATGAATCCTATAAAATATGATCCTTAAACCATCCTATAAACTATTTATTAGGTCTATTTGATATACATATTTCATCACTTGATGGATTCAAATACCTGAAAATTTATTTGTGTGTTTCAAAAAATAGGGAAACCTTTAAATTGTTATGAAAAATATAAAGGTGGGTATGCTCCTAATCTGTAATATTGATTGTGACAACATCACTTCTAGATATTCATTCTCCCACAATCCACCAACTGTGATTATATTTTGGTCGACCAATTCTTCCCACTCTAGACAGGTATTCGGTACAGAATTCAATGGCTTCCTTAACAATATATCGCTCGACAAAAAAACCCTCGGTCCAGCTTCAATTTTTGACATGCCCTTTCAAAATCATCATATATCATTCAATGGGGTTCATACATATATAGTGTATAGGACCACATAGTTTAATATATCTCACCAAGTGAACCATCATATCAAATAATACTGGAGGAATGAAAATTTATAATTCACATAATATGGTGAAAATTTCTCTTTCCATACTAAGTAATTTCTCTAGGTCCATAACTTTACTGTATATAGCTTTGAAGAAGAAATAGAGCTTGGTTAATATATGATATACATTCTTGGGAAAAATGAAATGTAAAGATTTAGGCATTAGATCTTACATGAAAAAATGACGGTCATGTGATTTCATACCCTTTAACATTAAATCGGTTATTGACACAATATACTTGATATTAGATGAATACCCCTCTGTAACCTTTACGACATTCAAGAAGTTGAAAATTTGAAATCTCTCCTTATTGGAAATAGTGTAAGAAGGTGGGGGAAGAAAATTTTGTTTTCACCCTTCACCGGTGCCAACTCTTCTCGTATTCTCATGTCATCCATGTCTAACCTTGCCTTAATTCTATCTTTTGTTTTTTCAGGTGTATTCAGCATATGTGTCGATTTCATTATCACATACATTTTTTTAACATGCATAACATCAATACAGTTTCTAACGTACATAAAATTCCAGTATGGTAATTAAAAAAATAGATCTCTTTTTTCAACTGGTTTTTGTATGTTTTTTAAAAAACATTTTACCAAAAGTAGTGTCCACATATTTTACTTTCTCAAAACATTGATCACCAGTTGGTGGAGATGGTGTGGTACATTCTTCTGAACTTCTATCGAATGATTTAATCCATGATTGGTACATACGTCATCAGGGTAGAAATCTATGATGTCCTAGAAACATGGTTTCTGATAAATACTTCAACATATTTGATTGTGTACCATGTTCACAGATGGGACACCCTTGAGTTCCTTTAATGATATATCCTAAAAAATTTCCATAGTTAGGAAAGTCATTTATCACCCCATACAACATGGATATCAATGTGAAATCTTCATTTTAGTAATAATCATACAACATAACACCTGAATTCCACAAAAATTTTAAATCCTTGATCAATGGAGCCAAATAAATATCAATATCATTACCCGATTGTTTTGGTCCCGATATAAGCATAGATAACATGATGTTCATTAATTTTATTCATATCCATTGTAGAAAGTTATAATTTACCCAAATAACTAGCCATAAACAATGAGTGCTTCTTTGAAAACAAAAAGTATTTACTCCATCTATATATAACTAAAGACGAAGGTTTCTCTGCTCATTTAAAAATTCAGGATACTCATGATCAATTCTCTTCCACCGTTGAGAGTATATCGGGTGACATAGTTTTCCATATTTATTTATGGTGTCTGTGTACCACATCAATTTTCCTATATTATCCTCACTTCTATATAGGATCCCAAACCTTGGAATGATTGAAAAGTACCATGAAACTTTGTTAGGGCTGGATTGATCTTTCTTTTATCGAGAAGCACCACACTTTAGACATTATTTAAGTGATTTTTGGTCCTTATGAAATAGTATACAGTCATTTAGGAAGGCATGCATTCTTTCAGAGATTATACCCATCGGGCATAACATTATTTTTACATTGTATGTTCGAATAGGGAGCTCATTATCTTCTGGGATCATGTCATTCAGTAGAGTAAGTAATTTTTAAAAACTAGAGTCACTCCATAGATTATCTTCTTTCAAATTATACAGCTTTAGTATGGCTTAAAATGTTGTGTATTTAGTTTAACCACTATACAATGGTGAATTTGCACAACCCTTTAACTGCTCAAACAATTTTGGCCAATCATGAAGTTCATCTTCAATTGTCCTTATCATTTCCTCAATATGATCTTCATCATCATTCACATCTATAATCACATCCTTGATACTGACTTCTTCATTGTACACACTTGTAATCATATCAGATGATCCATAAAACATAGTGTTATCCCATCCACTAGTAATATTCGTGTTTTCCCTGTGTTTATTCCAAAATTTATAACTTTGACCTATTCTGTGACAGATCAAGTGTTCTTTCAACACCTCTATACTAACTTGTCTTGAATAACAATAGCGTAAACAATGACAAATGATTTTAGAATGGTCATATGCATGAGCTTTTGCAAACTTCATGAACTCTTTCACTTCATATTTATACTATTTTATCTAACGATTTTCATTCATTCATTATTTATTCATATCCATCCTATTTGATTCAGGGATATTAATAAATAACAAAATAAATACACAAAATGTTGATATAAAAATTAACCAAGGCTAAAAAAAAGTTATAGAATTTAAGTCTCATTTGAAAACTATTTATAAAATCATAGTTTAAATCCCATTAAAAACCCACCATTTACAAAAATTCCTCTTTAAAATAACATTCCCTTTTTAAAATAAACCAATCAGTTTCAAACAATCTTTCTCAAAATCCCAATTTATTTTTTTTAAAGCATTCAAGGAAACTTCCTAACCCAAAAATCTTAATCCTTTAAAATGATTGAAAATCCTTTATATTTTACATATTTTCATTTAAAACTTCTCACACCCCTTGTAAAAATGAAACCATCATTAAATACACTTTCAAAACATTAACATCCCTTTTTGAAAGTCAATTAGGTGAGTTGAAAATCACCTTGAATGCAACCTAAGTCCATGCTAAGTGTTTAAATCATTTTAAAGATATTTAAAACCAAAAAAAGGTATGTTGAACACATATAATTTTTTAAGAAATATTTCAAAAATCATGAATCATTTTGAAAGGGAAACACATGAATTTTTACAAAGATATAAATCCTAAGAGAGACACTTTATAAAGGATATATGAATAAAAAATGACCGACATTTTATAAAATATAAATCTATAAAAGGTTTATCATGTATCTCATGAATAAATATTATGAATCCTATATTTTACTCTTGTAATACTACTGAAGAGTGAATAAGTGATAGATAAAGAAATAAGTGTCACTTGACCATGATACTTATGAACATGAAGTCACATATCATCAAAGTGGGCAACCATCTTCCACTTGATGTTTCAATCATGTACTACCTAAGCATGATCCTTCCAATATGGTACATTAGAAGAAAACAGTCCCCTTCTTGAGGGTATAAATTAAGTCAAAGTTAAATGACTATAGGTACTCATAACTTCTCTACTATCAATGGTTCATTTCACTTTCAGATTAAATTATTTGAAACACTTTCTTTGTGTATTCCAATAACACCTCCTTGAAAGCACCACTATTTAAAAATCATGGAAAGGATTTGGGAAGTTTCTATTATATGTTATTAAATATCTAGACCCATAAGAAACCACATTACCATCATGGACTGGAACCATTCAAATCCTAACTCCTAATACATCACAATATAATCCATACTCATTAACCAGCTCACTTATGGTAACGATTTGTGTTTTCATCAATCTCTCACTAAGATTTTAGAAGGATATCTCACAAACATATAAGAAAATGAACTATACCACATTCTTCGTTATGGCCTTCTTAGCGCTTCAAATTAGGAAGAATCTCGATTGACCCTCTAGTAATTATTTCCTATATAATAAATTTGAGGTTATGTTCTATAGCCTCTCCTTTTGGTTGAATTAATCAAAAAATGAGTAAGGATTCACATTCGATATATTTTTCATGCTTGAAGACTACTTCATGGAGACTATAGTATCATATAACTCTTAAACACAAGATAACAATCATATCCACACAACACATGGTGTTTTCCAACTATCTTATAGAACTCATGCACTTAGTCCTCAAACAATTTTTGGATGACATTGTATTACAGGATGATATTCTTCATCCATGGGGGAATCAGAATTTTATGATGCAAAGGGATTGCATTATTATTATAAAAAAACATCACTCCTCCCCCTTGAATCAATTTAATCTCTCTCAAATTAGGCATCATCAAACCAATTATTTTACAGCATGCATTGTATCCATATACTAAATTTTCATGGTAGATATTGTAACTACTAGTTAGAAACATAATATATATTTAACTGTTATTACCCCATATGTGAAGAAAAAACCTATGGTACTCTTTGGGGTGTCCAAGTCTCTAAAAAAATTCATTATCAATGATACATTTCAAAAAATTGTGCGTCCAAAAGTAAATATTAATATTTTTAAAACAATTATGATTCTAGATAAAACACATCATGCCTTTCTAGTGTCCTTTCACCAGACAATTCATGCTTTAATTCACAAATCATCCTAATTTCTAGACCAACCTACAATATCTCATCTACCTACAAAATAATGGGGATGAATCCGCTATAAAAACACAATAATAATAAAAGTTCCCAAGACAAACTATAATAACTCTCATCCAAATCTTTTAGCAGTAGATAGACACACCATGCAGAACAAATGCATAACAGATGAAATTTCCAGTATTCTAGATCCACACCATACAACTCTACCACATGGAGACCAAAAAAGATGTACCGATAAATTGTAGTGTCCAATTCACCCAGAATAATATAAATTTTTACCTTACTGTAACATATTTCATGCATATTAAAATAAAATGAGTTGTACATCTCCAAACATTACTAAAAAAATCTTCAAAGGGATTCATAAAGGTAATCTATTGATGGAATAAAATTTGACAAAGTACTTGTGCCACTATGATATGTAAGAGTTGGTTTATTAATACATAAGGGTCATCGTAATTCATTAAAGTCAATACATAAGGGAACTCAGAAGGAAATGTGTAAGGGTACTCACAAGGCAATGCATAAGGGAACTCAAAACGTATGGAGATTTTAAAAAGTACCCAAGCTTCGTGTGGCGGAGGCTGACAGAATTTCACGACAGTGAGTAGGAGCAGTTGGTGGAAGCAGTGGAGGAGGAGGAGGGAGTGGAGGAGGAAGAGTAGAAGGATCCGTGATGGCATCGAGGAGAAGTAGGAGGAGCGACGACAATGAGGAGGAGGAGGATTCACAACAGCAGCGGAGGAGGAGGAGGAGAAGCAGAAGTGAGGAGGGGGAGGATGAGGAGGAGCGACCATAGGGTAAGGCTTCCACGAGAGCTTGAGGCATGTGAAGGGAGGAGGAGACTGTTAGGGTTTTTTTTATAAAATCGAGGGAAGCATTTGTAAGTGCTAGCTAAAAAGTGCAGATAAAGACAGGTACTATCAGCGCTAAATTTGAAAGAGCTGATAAAGACACACATTATCAACGCTTTTTAACACTGATAAAACTATAATGATAGTAAATTATTTATATTTTTATATATATATTTATGAAATTATATTTATAATAAATATAAATTTATTTATTTTTAATAATAACTATATATATATATGTTTATATAATAAATATGTATTTCTTTATAATTATAATTTTATTTATAATTATAAATTTATAATAAATATATTTATTATATTTATAATTATATATAATTAATATCTTTATTATAATATTATAACTGTTTAAATATATCTATATTTATTTAGAATTATAAATTTACAATAAATATATTTATTATATTTATAATTATATATAATTAATATTTTTATTATAATTGTATAATTGTTTAAATATATCAAAATTTATTTAGAATTATAATTGTAAATATTTTTATACATTTATTATAATTTTATAACTATTTAATAACTATAAATGTATATATATTTATTTGTAGTTATAATAAATATATATTTATTTATATTTATAATCATAAAAATATTTATTTATTTATTTATTTATTTATTTATTTCAATAATTATGAAATTATAACAATTATATTTATTACATTTATAATTTTATTAATTATTATAATTAATATATTTATTTTAATCACATAATTATATATATATTTTTTTATTTGTTTATTTATTTATAATTATGACTATATACAATTAATATATTTATTTATAAATAAATAAATTTATATATATATTTAATTATATATATATATAATAAATATATTTATTATAATTTTTTAATTATATATATATATATTAAATAATTATGGAATACTTATGAAATAAGTATATATTTATTATAAATATATATTCATTACATATATATTTATTATAAATTTATTTATATTTATGATTATAATTAAAATATATATGTAATTAATATATATTTATAATAAATATATATTTATTTCATAATTATTTAAATAAATATATATTTATATTCAAATAATTATAAAATTATAATAAATATATTTATTAAATATATATATATATATATAATCAAATAAATATATTTATAAATATATACAAATATTTATAAATAAATATATTAGTTTTATATTGTCATAATTATAAATAATTATTTATTTATTTCTATACTTATGAGATTAAAATAAATATATTCATTATATTTATTTTTTTATAATTTCATGATTATATATATATATATATATTTAAATAATTATAAAATTATAATGAATATATTTATAATTATAATTATAAATAAATATATGTTTATTTATATTCATAAATATATATATATATATATATATATTTAAATAATAATGAAACTAAAATAACTATATTAATTATTATTTAATAATTATTTAAATTTGGATATATATTTATTAAAATAATTATGAAATTAAAAAAATATATATATAATTAATATATTCATTTTAATTTCATAATGTATTTAAATATATATATATATATATACTTATATTTACAACTATAAATATATATAAATTTATTTATAATTATACTTATAGATATAATAAATACATTTATCGTAATTTTATAATCATTTACATATTTATATTATTTTTACTTATAAATATAGATATTTGTATATATGTATAAATATTTGTATATGTGTATATATATATTCATTAAAGACATATATTTATTTAAATATATATATATATATAATTATAATTATAAATAAATATATTTAAAAGGTATTCATATATAATTATAAATATAATAAACATATTTATCATTTAAAAAAGTAACTGTAATTTTATAATAATTTAAATATATATATATATATATAATTATAAATATAAATATATTTTAAAAAGTATTTATATGTAACTAAATATTTATAATTATAAATATAATAAATACATTTATTATTTAAATATATTTATCATGATTTTAAGTATTTATGAGAAAGATTCATGGGAACATGAATGAATCATATACACCGAGTAAAGTATAGATCATAAAAACGGGCCATTATATATATGGCCAACATGAATAGTAATGAAGGTGTGATGTATAAATGAACATTCATGATGAATACATAACATATATATGAACGTCAATTATATTGACGCATCAATTGATCAAATTCATTAGAAACATATATTTATTTTATAATTATAATTATAAATATACATATTTAAAAAGTATATATATATATATATAAAGTATTTATATATAATTATAAACATATAAATATAATAAATATACTAAATATAATAAATATATTTATTATTCAATATAATTATAATTATAAATATACATATTTAATATAATTATAAATATAAATATTTAATATAATTATAAATATACATATCTAAAAAGTATTTATATATATATATATTTAAAAAGTATTTATATATACTTATTAACAAATAAATATATAAATATAATAAATATAATAAAATTATTTATTATTTAATGAAATTTATTATATATATATTTGAATTATTAAAAAATATATATTAATTAGAAACATGCAGTTTTTATTTAATGTATACAAATAAACATTATTTTTTAATATAAATATAATAATTCTATATAAATAAATAATATTTTTTATTAAAAACTTTAATTAGCGCTAAACATATCAGTGATAAAGGGTACACCTTTATCAGTGCTTTTTTAGCCCGGAAAAAGGACAATTTTATTAGTGTTTTTCTCTAACACTAATAAAAGCCCCACTTTTATCAACGCTTTTTTGCTTGACACTAATAAAACGAGACGCATCCCTTACTCGGATCTGTGGTAGTGCAGAAACACACTTTTATTGTTTTAAAACACTAAAACATGCTTTTAACGGTCATATTCATAGAGAACAACCTTAGAATGATGTGAAATAATAGGACAACCATCTTAGTGTAATTTATAAAGCGTTCAAGTAGATGAAATGTTAATCTGATGCGTGGTTTGCCCAAAATGATTTAATAAGTAGTTTTAAAAGATTTGGCACCTTTTACAAACATGTGTCAGAGGGGTCAAAATCAATCGAATGACCTCTGAATGTTGTGAAATCAAACGACAACAACTGTACGTTGGTTTTTGAAATGGTGGAGGAGATGAAACATTATTTGAGGTGTTGTTTGTCTGGAATGACTGAAAAACCACTTTTATTCTTTTAAAATACTATAATGTGCATTTAATGGTCTGATCCATAGGCAACGACTTTGGAATGAAATGAAATCATATAACAACGTATTTGTATAATTTTTTATGGGCACGGGCAGCCAACACATCAACTCGATGTGTGGTGTGTCTGGAACGATCAATTTTGTTTTAAAAGTGTGATGCCATTTAAAAACATACAACGGGGGGTCAAAACTAACGAGACGATCTATGAAGGCTGTTAAATCAAAAGACAACATTCATACAATGATTTGTGAAATGTTGGGGCAGACATAACATTAATATATTGCGTTGTTTGCCCGAGATGGCCTAAAACACATTTTTATTGTTTTAACACAGTAAAACATGCATTTAATGATCATATCCTAAGAGATCGGTCGCATGATGACGTGAAATCAATGGACAACTGGCTCAGTATCATTTTTGATGTGTGCAAGTGAATGAAATATTCGACTGCATTTCAATTGTTTGTTCATTGTGTTTTTTTACATCACTGATTGTGTTATAAAATTGATCGAACGCCGATTGAAACCGTGAAGCATTTCGAAACCGGAGATGTAAGATTGATCGTATACAAAGCGCATTGTTGAGAAAGCAGATGTCGTATTTGTGTATGAAGATGATTACAACAAATGGAAATACAAATACAAAAGAAATACAAAAGTAAAGAACACAATGTAGAGCCCAAAGTCCATCTTATTTCATTAACATATTGCCATATTTTTAGAGTACATGAGATCTGATCCAACGGTGAGAATATGAATGTTTGGCCATTAAGAGGGGAATTAATTGGGAATTGAGGAGTCATCATTGTTGTTATAATTATGACATCCATTAATAATGTTTCATAACACTCCCCCTTGGATGTCATAATTTCATAGAATCTTATTTTAATCTTCACTTAAAAAAAACCTTGTGGGAAAAATAAGTGAAGCCAAAAAAAAATCCATGTCATGCTACCTCATTAAAAACCTTATCAGGAAAACCCGGTGGGAAAAACCTGATGAAGGGAAAAAGAGTGTAGCATTCCCAACTCCCCCTGATTATATCATTTAGTTATGTCTTCAGGACATCAATTAATATTATTATTTAATTATGTCTTCAGGACATGGGAGGAAGACCATAAGTAATAATGAATGGTCTCATTAAAAATTACAACTCATGGGGAAGACCAAGAATTTCCATTAATTATAGATATCAATAATAATTTATAACATTCCATTGGATATCTATTATGATGTATGATTTCCTCATTAAAAACCCCATCAAGGAAAAACCATTCAGGGGAAAACACTTGATTAGGGAAAAAGAGTACAATAACATCAAGTCCCCTAAGTGTTGCCTCGTTAAAAACCTTATCAAGAAAACCCAGTGGGAAAAACTTGGCTAAGGGAAAAAGAGTACAACAATTACATCTCCCATTCATAATGATCATCATTTATCTCATATAATGTCTATGATCAATTCATAACCAAAACATTCAGTTTTGAATTTTGGAATAATAATAATCTATACCCTTTTGATTTTAATGAATAGGGAAGAACATTACCATGCATCATAATATGATTCATTGCCATTTTCAAGGTACATACGCACATGTACATGTATATCCTTCACGGATTAATAAAATTTTCATTTATATTTAATCCTTCTGGGATAAGTATGTTCTTTCTCAACCCCTTATGTATGAAATCTATCACTTTAAATATTCATTAAGGGTAAAACCATTCCAAAAATTTAATATTTCATCTTCAGGATGATTAATTCAAAATACAAGGACATTCCATGTAATTTCATGATCAAATAATTCATTGATTTCAGAAAACTCTTCAAGAGTGTAAATGTTTTTCAAAACACCTTAATAATACAATGATTCAGACAAACCATGGGATGATAAATTCAACTTATATTCTTCCTTAACTTGATATGGATAAATCTTATTCAATTCACCGCATAATTTATCAGATTGGGTGAAACTTCCATAATTTTGAATATGCTTCAGGCGTTTCAAATCCTTCTGGGATTCATATAAATATCCAAATAAGGAAGAATATAAGATCATTGATATTCAATAGTCTTTATAGTTTGGATAATCAATCCATAACTTTATATGTTGAACATTTCATAAGTTCCTTCAATAATTTTGGCCAATTATTATGATGTCGACATCTATAAAAATCCATAGTCATCAATGAGTTTTAAAAGCATTCATAGAAAATATATCATCAACAACATTTGATTGAGATCTCATAATTTTTCTGGTACCAGTGTCACATCAGGGACAATATCTAAAAAGATATAATGTTGTTGATATATTAATTTTCCTCTTCATGGGAAAATATATTTATTGCTTTCTACTCATGATGACCAATGATTTTATATAATCAGTTCAACCACACTTCAGGTGTGTATAATCATACTATTGATTTTCAACACTTTACATTCATGTAAGTGTTGTGAGCATCTTGTCCATGGTTCTGCAGGACCGTATAATATATTATACTCAATATTTCATTTAATCAACATGCATATCATGCAATGTATACTCACCATCAGCAAATAACACATGTGATCACTTAGTGGATGCATCTTTCATATAGATGGATCACATGGTAGGTGGGCGCGCCCATATATACTTCTTCATAAGTATATGGGAAATTTATTTCCATAATAGCTGCTAATGATATAAATAATTTACCCCAAAATGGGTACCTCATGGTAAATTATCATACAGGGAGAATTCATAATGACTTATTGATAATAAATTCATTGATAATTTTGTAGACATGCATCTATTAAATAAATTCATCATTCTCCCCCTGATGGATGTCTACTATGTTATCAATAAATCGATGCTTGTGTATACTTGAATCAATATCTTTCATTATAATTGATCCCAGGTGGCCTAAATCATCATGTCATATATTTGATGTGCCAGGATCTGTAAACTTCTGGTTTACCATTATTGATTCGATTGTACATAACAAATTCTTTATAACCACTTTTATGAATGTTTGTTACATATCGAGGTACCTCTTTTGTCTCCATATGATATTCATTTTCAAGAATACCATTCATATATCTCATTGAGACTTAACAAAGCATTAAGAATTTGTACTACCAGGAAGAAATATATTCGCTCTTCTGGAGTCGTTTATTAATTTTCACTACCATTAAATGTACTTATATGAGCATATACTAACGCATATATGAGTTCTTTTGAAGCATTTAATCAAAATAATATTTTGCTTCAAGATCAACACATATAAGATCTTCAGGATCTTTCATTGTGAAAACTCATATTTGTCGTTATAATTTCCACTTATGGTGGTCGATGAATTCATAATATAATCATAACGGGTTAGACCCATCACCAAGAGGATTATTGCATAATTTAGAACTTCTGTCCAAAATATTTTGGAACTTCAGGTCCAAATATTATTTTACAATACATCTACCTGGGATAGGAGCCCCCAGGTCTTTTAAAGCTGGTGAATGTGGTAGCGAGAACCAATGTGGAAGAATCTTCTGGATTCACGGCACACTTTATCACCATCCAAAATTATAATTCATAAACAACATTCACTTTATCAAATGAAAGATAAATCATTTGATCAAGCCTCATCAACTCTCAAATATTCATGATATCATAAATCATAAAAAAATCATGAATAATTTCATTCGCTTCAAGGAATGAAATATAGTAGTTAAAACTACATTCACACCGGTGAATGAATTCATTCATCAGATTTCATGATCCACGAATGATAATTTATTATTTATCAATAATGATCATCTTGCATAAAATATAAATTTTATTGATTATGATGATCATTGTTTTAACCACTTCAGGTGGTAAAATCATTTTCATAATATATATCGGATTATCAAAACTATGTAATTCAATCATTTCATTTATGATTTATATGAACAACAACATCCACTTCAGGGGATAGATGAATTACATGAGATGATATTGATAAACCATAAGAATATGATAAATAATAATGTTTCTCTTGATATTGTTGTTGCGGGAACAATAAATGATAAATGAAGATATTCTTCAATATAATGTCAAAGGAAATTATTTTCATATCATCCTTCAGGGATGTATTATTTTATAAATATCAATAAAATTCATTGTGCTCTGTAAATATTTACTATCATCAAACCACTTCTGGTGGTTATATTTTTATTATTTTTTATAAACAAATACAACACAATGATCATTCGCAAAACATCATATTAACCTCAAACTTGATTTATAATAAAACCAGGTATATTTGCATTCACTTCGGGGAATGAAATAAATCATTTTCAATAAATATTCTCATCCACTCCAGGGAATAGAATAAAATTATTTGTTCGGGTTTTATAGTGTCTTCAAGACAATTGCATGAATATTCAATTCATGCAATTTCATCAATTTCATCCACTTCGGGGGATTAATATATATAAAATATATTTACGCTTGTTTATCAAGAATATTTAATTTCTCTAAAACATTTTATAAGAAATAAAAGAAAGAGAAATGAAATAAAACAAATATTTAGAAATATTCAAAGTAAATATCATCTCCATCATGAACCTTTATATAGCATAATCAAACTTGACACCTTCAAGGTGAACAAGAAATAAGAGATATGAAATTTCCTGGTTCATGGAATGATTAGCGAATTTCGGATCGACATACGACAGGTATGTGATGATCATCAAACTTTGGCTCAACGTACGACGGGTACGTGATGTTCATCAAACTTCATCTCGACGTACGATGGGTACGCGATGTTCATCGAACTTCGTCTCGACGTACTACAGGTACGCGATGTTCATCGAACTTCGTCTCGACGTACTACGGGTACACGATGTTCATCGAACTTCCTCTCGACGTACAACGGGTACGCGATGTCCATTGTTCAACGGCTCGACGTACAACGGGTACGTGATGTTCATCGTTCAACGGTTCGACGTACGACGGGTTCACGATGTTCATCATTCAACCACTTCTAGTGGTGTAGTTTTTTATTCATTTGATGAATGATGTTTGTCTCGACATCGACCACATCAGTTATTAATCAAATACATTCTCTCCAGGGAATGAAGTGAAATTTGTCAACCATGAGTCATTACAGCTCTTCAGGAGCTCATTATTTTTCCCGCAGCAAAAGATTAAGGAAATCATATATTATTTTCAGATTTATCAAGAGGGGAAAAATAAATGTAACAATATCTTAAATATAAAATAAGACTCACCCTTTTGATGTATCACTTCGAATGAGTGGAGTCGATGCGCATGCGAAAGAGTATGTCAAAAGAATAATGTTTATAAAAAAATATGACATACCTTTTTCCCACAATTTTTTTCTTATGCCGATGATGGGGATGAAGGCAGCGACGTCACGATGTGCAATGTGAAGAAGACGATCGTGCTGATAACGTGTTATAAAATTGATCAAAAGCCGATTGAAACCGCGAAGCATTTCGAAACTGGAAATGTAAGATCGATCGTAGATGAAGCGCATCGTTTAGAAAGCGGATGTCGTATTTGCGTATGACGATGATAACAACAAATGGAAATAAAAATACAAAAGAAATACAAAAGTAAAGAACACAATGTAGAGCCCAAAGTCCATCTTATTTCATTAACATATTGCCATATTTATAGAGTACATGAGATCTGATCCAACGGTGAGAATATGAAAGGTTGTCCATTAAGAGGGGAATTAATTGGGAATTGAGGAGTCATCATTATTGTCATAATTATGACATTCATGTTTTATTAATTTTTTTCATATTCAATTTTATTTGGTGATGAATGCGGAGGATGAAAGATGACTGTACTGAGATATTTATGAGCTTGTGGTTTTACATATCATGGAGATATTTATTGAATTATTGAAATATGGTAGTTGTGGAGTTTTTAAAATTCTTCTATAATGTTATTTTTAGAAAAAAGAAAAAATATATAGGATCTTCTATATGGTGTTTGCTATAGGCTAGATCGAGGAGGTCGCTATTGGGTAACCTTATAGCAGCCCCTAGATGGTGATTGCTATAGGGTGCATTGGTTTGGCCAATAACGACCACCAACTGGCGGTCGCTATAGGTAATAACGGTGGACCAAAAGCGCCTATCGTTTGGCCGTAACAGAGGATGACCACTCTATAGGCCTTTATCGATGGCCTGGAACAGTGTGTGGGGGTGGAGAAATTTTCTGGAATATTTTTAAGACCCCATTTCAACAAATATGAATCTGAAAACATGAGATTTTTTTTTGGGAATTGTGTTTGGAGCCTCATTCAAGTCAGGTTTATTCATAGGTGTGATCAAGGAGACATATGAGCTTTGTTCTATTTTTTTGCTGGTGTCTTTTGTTCCAAGGCTTCTCTTCTTTAAAGGTAAGGTTTTATTACGTTTTCATTCTTCAATACAGACACATATATACATATACATATACAATTGTACTCAAACGGACGAGAAGGGAATAACACATAACTTTATTATTTGATATTGTGTTTCGGGTTTTATATGTGTTTTTGGGATGGGGTGGTGTGCATCACATTTTATAGCAAAGAGAAGAATATATGAAGATCAATCTCATCATTTTTATGCTTATGCGTGCATTAGCTGGTGGGTTTTGATTACAAATTTTGACTCAGATTACCATAATTGAATCAATTTTTTCTTTTTTCTTTTTATCTGGGATTTTTTTGAATTTTCACAACTTGTTGGAAGCACGAGTTTTCTTCATTAAATTTATAGTAATTGATGAGAAAAGAATAAGAGGGAATATTTGTTTATAAAAAATCTAAAATGCAAAAATGAAGTGCAACTTTTGAGTCGATTTTATAATAATAAATGACAAGTAGATATTACCATTACATCAAATAGACAACCCCATCAAAAAACAACCAATCATCTTCCATTAATGGCGTCATCGATTAATCTTCATTAGACGTGGCCCTTCATTTCCGTGATTATACGTTGGAGTTTGAGATCATGGGGCCTTCAAATACCGTCCCCGAGGAAGCCCTTCTGTAATCTGTACCTCCGACCTTCTGGTTCTGATCTCCTGTATGGAGATCTCTGTGAAGACATGCGGCAAGCCACTGACCCTCCAGTTAGAAATCTCCATCGCCATCGACAAAGTTGACGTCAAAATCCAAGACAATCAGGGCAACATGCAAAAGGGCTCCACTCCAAATATGGTTCTTCCTCTCGAGGGGGGGACTTCTGAAACCTTCTACAGCCTAGAGGACAAGGGAGGCCTTCAGTCACATGAGCAAAAACTGGTTTCCATTGGCTGCCAGCTCGAGGATGGCCATTGCAATATACAGAAGGAACCCGCCCTCCCTTTGCTTCAAACCAGAAGTGGTGCAATGCAGATTTTTGTGAAAACGGTTTGCGGGAAAAGTATACCCCTACTGGTTGAGAGTTCAGACACCGTTGATACTGCAAAGGCCAAGATCTGGGATAAGGAAGGCATTTCTACACATGAGCAAAAGCTGTTTTTCGATGGCCTGCTGCTTGTGGATGGCCATGCCTTGGCAGATTACAATATACACAATCTGTCCATCCTCAATTTGTTTCTTTCCTTGACGGCCCCTCTATATGGTTCTCTGGATGATGGTTGGTGATTGTAAATAAAACCAAAACAAGTGTGTAAAATATATATAACCATTGATTTAAGTCTTCCAATTTAATTCAAGAGTTAAATTTGTAATCAAGAATATTCTTCTTTGATTAATATTATAAACGGAGTAAAATGCATACAATTAACAATGTCATCCATTAATGTTGAGGACAATTTACTCTACTACTTTCAAATTCGTAAATGGATTCGATGATCGATAAGTAATATAAATTAAGCAGTCACTACCATAAATCGACGAAAGGTACCACTTACCGGCGTCAGTAAAAAAACACTGATAAATTGTGTATCTTTATCAGCGCTAACAACAAAGCATTGATAAAGAGGGTATATTTCAAAAAATATATTTCATTAAAAATAATATATAAATATAATATATATTTTTTAAACATGTTTTACAAAAGGATAAATAAAAATTTAAACTTAATATATAAGCTATTTAGTAAAAAAGGTTTATGAAATAATTTTTAAAAATATTTTTAATTAATAATTTTGTAAATTTTATCGAGTAACAGTGATTTAAAAATAATTTGAATATAGAAAAATAAAAAAATAAATTAAATATCTAAAATAAGTTGAAAATGCAACTCAAACTTCAAAATGTCATAACTTTTGATCCGAGTGTCCGTTTGGGCTCTACCACATATCAAATCAAATCATGCAATGAGCTCTACTGCCTAATGATTATGGGTAAACCTTCTATCACGTTTTTTGAGGCCAAAATAGTCTCATAAGGCCGTCAAAACTGAGTTTTTAGTCGGGGTACCTCGATTTTTTAACATTTGATAGATTTTCAGCGTCGTTTAAGAGGGTCTTTTTCCCTTTTTCAATGAGGATTGAATTTCTTCTTAAGTATTACATTCATATTGATATCATGGCTTTAAAATTTTATTAATTTTCCCAATGTGTTGTTATTTATAATCAAATATATAACAATATATACATATTTTTTTATATATTCACACATAAAAATTAAATTTTATAAATAAATAGTTATACATATTTACATATAAAAAATATTTCTCAATATATAAGACTTATCTAAATAAAATGTAACATCCATTTTATTTAAAATACAAATATATGAATATTTATATATTTATATAATGTGTGTGTGTGTCTATATATATTAGTGTGTGTCTGTAACGTCCCTCACCCGGGTGCCACTTAATCGATGCCCCGAGCCGGGTCGTCACATGACCTCAAGCGCGCCTACTCGTATACCAGAGGTTACCGACTAGCAGAGAGGGTCTAAATTAGTCCCGTCGGGAGACTATAACCTCTTGGTCAGATTAAACAACAACAGTAAACATATAAAACTACGGAGAAACATGGATTAATCATTGAACAAGCATAAATAACCATTTCTCACCTGGGGACAAACCACAACCAACAGTAAATATTTCAGGTCCTACTACAATGCCAAGTGAACAAAGTCCAAAATAAGACAAACAACAGAAATCCCAAAATGGTCCGGACTCCATGTCTGGAACCTCATACATGCATTTCCCATGTCCAACTCAACTCCCTAGCATAAGTTCCTTGCCCTTATCCTTTCCTATAAGCATGAAATCTGCTCATGTACCCAACAGTGGCCCGAGCAGGGTGTGAGTACAACTCAGCAGTCCACCACCAATGGTGTCTATAAATATTCATTCTGACATATAATGCATGATAGTATAAATAAATAACAAGTAAAGGAAAGATAATTCGAGGGTCACTAGTTAACAATCTCTACTTATCTATTAAAAACAAAGTGCCAATTCATTATTTCTCTATTATTACGAGTTCATCATCTATCACAATGTGCATAAGATAGGCATTCACATCATTCACACAAGTTTCATGGCATTTTTCATTTTGCATAAGGGAATAAGTAAGTCTTTGAGTCACTGGGGATAACATATCACAACATCACAATATCCTCACCTCGAAGCCTTAGTCAGTGTGGAATGAAACTGTTAGGGGAATAGAGCTCAGTCCCCTTCCGTAACCTGTGCATTGTGGGTGGAGTTAGAGCATCAGTCTGACTCAACCCGTTAAAGGAGCCTCAGTCCTTTCCCACACCACAAGCAATGTGCACATGTTTATCCATCCATTTACCACACAAACCATATCATGACCAAACACAAATAGTACAAATAACAATCATACCATAACAGGACAAACATAACCAATATCAATGGCAATAATAGTCCACAACAATCAATATGGAAATTAATGTTGTGCCGAAACCCATTAATACATTTTACATTTTCACATCAATCCCATTTGACCCAATTCCCATTCCCAAGCCTTAACCCATTAAGTAAGTTCATAGATTTCCACACCTTAAATAACATTCAACAATTACCATGTATTTACCCAATTAGCCCATTTATGATTTCACAAGCATTACCCACTTATACATATCAAGGAAAATTCTTAGATCACTTAGCACAACCACTATATCACATTCAACCCATTAGGTGTACCTCAAAATTCCCATGTATTTACCCATTCAACATATTCATCAATTCCATTATACTAACCATTCACATTTCCTTCAATTCATAAGTCATTACTAATTTAACACCTTCATCATTTCATATATACTAGTTCTTTTGGGCAACTCCCCATGATTCATAACCCTTTTTACACATTCTCCTTTAACCCAACTAACCCATTACTAATTCATTCCAAACAACCCCGTTAATCCATTACCAACCAAATCATAACTTTCAAAATTCCATTTCCAATTCTACTAAACATATTATCATCTTCAACAAGGGTTCTATATTATCACACAACAACCAAGAACTTATTTAGCTAATTCTAGGTCTGAAGGTATCAGCGCTCCCCATGGGTGGCCCTCAAGAGGTGAAGTCATCCTCTATGTATCCCGTGAGAACCATGAGGATTTCCATTCATCATTTATACAATGATTATAAAAAATCACATCAAATGATAAAAATCACAACAAGGAGTAACCAATAAATAAACCAAAACATGTACACATGTCATACAAAACAATGAGATATAACTTGTAGACCACCTACCTTGAATACAATAATGAACGCACTCTTAATCGTGGCCTTAGATCTTGATCCAAACCCCATTGAAGTTCAAAACCAGGTTCCACTAAAAAATAGGGTTTTAGAGCTTTAGAAAGAGACGAGAGAAACTACAAACCCTAATCTGGGAAAGGGAAACAATAGGAATATTAGACTTACCTGAATCATCGATTTGCAACCAACAACGTCCAAAAAGGCCTAGAAATGAGAGAGATCAATCCTTGGAAGCTCTTGGAGGTCTTGGTTCATCACAAAGTTTGAGTGGGAAAGAAAAAAACAAAATCTCAAGTAAGACATTAAAATCCCAGAGTGGCAATTTGGTAAATTTCTCAACTTTACTAGGCCGCACGGTTTACCCGCATGGTTTTCCAAATGCGTGAAAACCATGCATCAGACACTATCCCAAAATCACCCCTTCACATGGATTACTAGTAATTCCCCATTGATAGCTTAACCGTATAATAACAGTGTGCAAGCCTCTATCCAAGGTTGCACAATTACTTGTGATGCTCCACCTAATTTGTACTAACCGTGCACAAAGTGTGCAACATGCCCAGAAAACTCATTTTTCCTCCTATTTCATGACCCAAACCCCCAGAACACCCCCATGCCTTCTCATGAACTTGGGGAAACACTTATTAAACCAAAATAAGGTACTTAAATTGAAAAATAACCAAACACACACCTTAAGAAAATCTGGGATCTTACAACCTCCCCCACCTTATAACTGCTCGTTCTTGAGCCTCTCTTCCTGATCATCATTGAGCTTCTATAATAAGAGATCATGCCACTAGGCCTGCCTATACATGAACTTTTACCCATGTTTATCATTGAATACTACAATTCTACAACAGAAAGTGAAGCAAGGCACAATCTTGATCCGCAAGAATTCCTCACCACAACCCCAAACATGAACCAGATACTCCTCAAGGAGGCATCAACTTCAACCACACCAACAACAAGAACTTTGTAGTGAAAACTCCAGCAATAATGCCTAACTCAAAACCCTTGGAAACATTACACACAACATTATATCATTGTGGGGGAACCAATCAACACCCCGTCGGTCTGATCCCTACACAACTCAGGACCCGAACCACTTCGCCTCATTTTTCTTTGATTTCCAAACTCTAATGGTGACCAAACCTGATATCACCCAGAGGAAAACCAATTATCCAACCAACCACATTTCTCAACCTTCTTCGATCCACCACTCATGTCCTAACAATCCCATTCCACAACCATACATCCAAATTCAACCCAAACACTCAAGTACTCGATTGATTTAACCTGTACCAAAGCTTAATACTAGGGCCAACTCACCCAAATGGTGTCCACTCAAGTCCCTACCACTTGAATATTTGACAACATTGTCATCCAACCATTTATATGATATGGTTATCTCCACCCTCTTTGGTTACTTGGTACCTACACTCTTGATGAAATCCCACCAGAAACTCAACTTGACTTTCACATCATACCTGGCGCACCCACTAAGGCCATTCCCAGACTTCTGGTAGAATCCCTTCATCATGGAACCACTTCACTCCAAATAATCATTATCCTCCACCATCGCAAAAAACATTCCCAATCACTATCACCCATACCACTAATACACTACTTAAATAAGTTTAAGTTATCACTCAAGCTGATTCTAAAATTTAAAACACAACTATCCTACCCAACCATCCACCAAAGGTGATTTACCACCCTCTTCATTCATCCCTTGCTCAGATTCGAGTTAATTTTCCCCAATTGAATCATCCTAGAATTCTTAAATTAACCATTTTCAAGACACTATATAACATAGACAAGGTTCCTTTGAACTTTGAGGTGTTCCAAACCCACTGAAGGGAACTTACGTGAGTCTACTTTTTTATTTCCATTGGATTTATAAAACCCAAACCCTCTTTCCACCAACTCATGCTACATCTCACCATAATATTTGACGACTAAACACACGAATTTCCAATTTCATTCAGAACCACCCTGACCCCAAAGAAAATGATTGGCTTAATAAACCAAAATAGTCAAGTTCCACTTGGCCTTTCTGAGAGACCCATTATGCACCTTACAAGTTCCTTATTAGCATCCCAATGCCGCTACATCTGCTCTACATTATCATCCCCATATTTTAGACTGACTAATCACTCCACACATTAGGAGTGTCATTACCAATGCCCCCCCACATGATATTCCAATCATCATGTCTCACACCCATTGACAAGATGAATCCAAAAATTTATACATGGCTGTCTAGCCTTCCCTAGAACAAGAGATTGAATGTCAACCAGTACCCGCTCCCAATTTCCATGGGCAGTAACAACAGTATTCTTAGACAACCATACCATCCCAAGGACCTCACATGAACACCTCAATGGTGTGAATCCCACCATCCCACATCATGTATAATGCCCAAAGGACCGTAAACTTCATGATTTCCATCATCCTACCAAAGAACCTTTAGGTTTCTTGGCTTAAACCTAGAGCTTCTCAGCATACCTGGGATGATGTCAAGATGTTGGGCATGATAATCACTAGATAATATATGCTATGAAGTTGTTGTATAACACCACCACCAACTTATTTATTTCTTATATCACCTCCCATGATGGAACACCTTGACCTGCTAAGGATTTTAGGTTTCCCTACTACACTCCTCTTATCGTCATTTAACCACTACCATTCAAGCATGATTGCTAACTGAGACTCACCACAACCCTATAACCATATGTCAAGTAGTCATCAACAAATGTTTTCATCGGTACTACTTCCACCACACCACTCTAGTTCATCTGGTATGTCCCAAACAATTAACGATCAAACACTATGGTTTTCCATTCTAATAAAATCAATGGTTTCTTACATAAACATTTTTCATGGTTTGGTTTCATAAGGAATGAAATACACTTATCCCATTTAAAATAGATCCCTTCCACTGTGTGGCCACATCTGGATCCGTTGTAACCCTCAATGTTTCATACTGTCCTTCGACCACTCTCATATCGAGCTTAGTTTCCACAAGCCAACCACCACCTGGGCATTTCCCAATGACAACTTACTCACCTAACCATTCATCTTGGTTAGTCAGCCTCATGGGCCCCAAGTCATTCTCAATATCTCTCCCAACAACCAAACCATTCTTAAAAACAATCCTATCCATGTGATTCAATTTACCAAATCTTAAAGGTACTCATATGCATCAACCAATCCATTGAATCATTCCCCATGCCTCATATTCCGAAACACCCACATCACTTGGTAGCCTCCCATGAGGTCACTCTTAATTTAACTAAAACTACCAATAGATCACCATAACTCAAGTCACATTTCCAAATCATCGACCTTCCCACATATCCCTCTAGGATAACCCACATTAACGACATCTTCCACGTCTCACTCTCAAGGTCAAAAATCCACCCATATGACACACACCCAAGAGCACTAGGAACCCCATTTTCCCTCTCTCATAGGAAACTTTGTTGGTCGAGTGTTACCGGTTCCCTAAACTGGAGTCACGATAGAAAAAAGTCCTAGATTCCCACACACATAGAGTTACAAATGAATCAATGTTTGTGAACAACACTCTCACCCCTATTCTGATACACAATATGCCTAGCACACCGAGAGATAATTTTCTCTAGGTTCCGCACCAAAGTTAGTTGTACACATACATCGGTAACACGAGCCAAAACCCCCCTCTCTATGGTATGAGATACAACTCACAAGGCCGGAACCCACATGGGTAAACACACCCGCAACAACACCCATCTCTAATGACACTAAAACCATGACACTCATTCTTATTTCCATCGTAAAACCCAGACAATCACAACCCACAAGGTTTACAACTTTAACATTACTAAACATCACTTTATGACCTCAAGTCCACTTTCTAACTAATGAAACAATGAGGAACACCCCATGGTTAAATCATTAGGACATTATAAATACCTATATTCTCAAACTCCATACTTACTCAGATTCATATTCCCCAAAAAAATTTCATCAACAAAAATCTCAAAGGAAGTCCAGTCCGTATAGAATGCAATCAAAGAATGAACCACCTCCCATACTTAACCCACTCCACATACATTATTCCAATAGATGTGTTCACATCTCTACCACTACCCTAAAACCCTCTTATAATAGTTCAGG
The DNA here is from genome assembly GCA_963277665.1 of Viscum album. NCBI lineage: Eukaryota > Viridiplantae > Streptophyta > Magnoliopsida > Santalales > Viscaceae > Viscum > Viscum album. The sequence continues at coordinate 677,361,092 of OY728159.1, read as the reverse complement.
TTCAACCCGGGGAAAACCAAATTAGTTAATCACAAACCATTCAACAAACATCCCTTTAAACCATATCCTCTTTTACACACAAATATTTTCTCTTGAGCACATTTATCATCTATTTTTTTTATAACCACCATTTTAACTTATTTACACTTTTCATTAGGCAAAATTCATTAACTATTTCTTCATAACCCGAAAAATATTTCTATTTTAAACACCATTCATCCTTTATAATCTACCAAAACCCAAAATATTAACCTAGTAATAATGTTTGTTTATACAAAATATTCATTAACTATCCATTTAGTTCTATTCATTTACCCTCATTAATAACCATTATTAGGCATAATTTTCTTCAAATTTCCTAAAGATGTCAAAATCATTCTACTCTCTATGCCTCGCACACCCATATCATGTGTTTCTATCATGATGCATGCCACCTATATCCTTAGGTTCCTTAAATGACACATGAATGAACAACCTCATGTCATTTTTTCCATGAGAAAAATATCATAAATAAGCTTAATCACACAACATGTGCATCAACCAATGGTGAAATATCATTCAACTATAACAACACACATTAAGAAAAACAATTCCCACCCTGGGTGACTTGGGTTTTCCCTTGTACGTAGGTTAGATACTCCCAAGAACGATCTCATTACCAAGGCATGACACTATCCTAATCTCGGGTCTACCATCCCAAAATAGTAGGAATGAAAAAAGAACTCCTCTAATACCACTTTATAACATTCTCAAACCTGGTTCTACTAAATCAGTGACCCGAGACAGATCATCAGAGGACCTCAAGCACGCCTCCTCATATGTAAGAGGTTACTGACTAGTAGTGAGGGTCTAGATTAGTCACATGGGGAGACTATACCCTCTTGTTTAGAGTAAGAAACAACAGTAAACATATAGAATGATGGAGATAATAAGGAATAATCAATGAAAAATCATACATAACCATTTCCCAATTAGGTACAAACCACAACCAATAGTAAATATGCCATGTCATGCTACAATGCCAAGTGAACAACGCCCAAAATAATAAAAATAGAGGAAATCCCAAAATGGTTCTAACTCCAAGTCAGGAACCTCATCCATGCATGTACCATGTCCAACTTAACTCCTTAGCATAGGGTCCTTTCTCTTGTCCTGGACTGTAAGTAAGAAATCTACTCAGGTAACCAACGACAGCCCAAGAAGGGTGTGATTACAACTAAGTAGGACACCACCAATTGTTTCTACAAATATCCAATCTAATAGGTTGTTCATGAAAGTCTAAATAAATAAAAAGTAAAGGAAAGAAAATTCTAGGGTCACTAGTTAACAATATCTACTAATCCATTAATAAACAAGTGCCAATTCATTATGTCTCTAGTATTAGTAGTTCATCATCAATCACAAAGTGCATAAGTTAGGCATTCACATAATTCACAAAATTTTCATGGAATTTTTCATTTTTCATAGGGGAATAACTAAGTCCATAACTCACTAGTCATAACATGTCACAACATCATTATATCCTCACTTCGAAGCCTTAAACCGGGAGGAATGAAACTATTAGGGGAATAGAGCTTCGTACCATTACCTAACCCATGCATTATGGGTGGAGTTAGAGCATCTGTCCAACTCGACCTATGGGAGGAGCCTCATTCCTTTATCTCACTCCTTAATCCATGTGAACATGATTATCCATCCATTTACCACAGAAACCATATCACGAACAAACACAACTAGAAAATAAAACAATATTATCATAAGATGACAAACATAACCAATATCAATGAAAATAACAATCCATAATAATCAACATGGGAATTAATATTATTCTAAAACCTATTAATACATTTTCCATTTTCACTTCAAGCCAATTTGACCCAATTCCCATTCCTGAGCCTTAAACCATTATGTATGTTCATAGATTTCGACACATTAACCAACATTCAACAATTAACATGTATTGACCCAATTAGCATGTTTATCATTTCATTAGAATTTCCTACTAATTAATTTCAAGTAAAATTATTAGATCACTTAGCACAGCCACTTTATCACATTCAAACCATTAGGTGTACCTCATAATTCCCATGTATTTACCCATTACGCATATTCATCAACTCCACTATGCAAAACATTCACATGTCCTTCAATTCATAAGTCAATAAAAATTTAACACATTCATCATTTCATATATACTAGTTCTTTTGGGTGACACCACATGATTCATAACCCTTTTTACACAATCTCTTTAACCGAATTAACCCATTACTAATTCATTCCAAAAAACCCCGTTAATCCATTACCAACCCAGTAATATATTTCAATATTCCATTTAAAATTCATCTAAACATATTATAATGTTCAACAAGGATTATACATTATCACACAACAATGTAGAACTCACTTAAACAATTCTAGGTCCGAAAAGTATCGGCGCATGCCACGGGTGGCCCTCAAGAGGTAAAGTCATCCTCTATGTGTCTCATGGGAACCATGAGGATTTCCATTCATCATTTATACATTGATTACAAAAGGATAAAAAGGACAACAAGGAGTAACCAATAAATAACCCCAAATATGCACACATCTCATACAAAACAATGAGATATAACTTGTAGACCACTACCTCAAATATGATGATGAACACACTCTTAATCGTGGCCTTAGATCTCGATCCAAACACCATTGAAGTTTCAACCTAGGTTCCACTAGAAAAATAGGGTATCAGATCTTTATAAATAGATGAGAGAAACTGAAAACCCTAATCTGGAAAAGGGAAACAATAGGAATATTAGACTTAACCAAATCTTAGATTCGCAACCAACAATGTCCAAAACATCCTAGAAATGAGAGAGATCAATCCATGGAAGTTCTTGGAGGTCTTGTTTCATCACTAGGGTGGACAGGGGATGAAAAAAACAAATCTTGAGTGAGGATTTATTATCTTGGAGTGGCAAAAAATTAAATTTCTCAACATTACTAGGTTTCATGGTTTACCCACACAGTTTTCCAAACGTGCGCAAACTATGCATGAGGCACTATCCCAAAATCACCCCATCACATGTTTTTCTAGGAATTACTCATGGCTAGCATAACTGTACAATAACTGTGTCCTAGCCTCTGCCCAAGGTTTCATGGTTACCTGGGATGCTCTACATAATTTGCACTAACCATTCACAAACTATGCAACATGCCCATAAAACTCATTTTTCCTCCTATTTCATGACCTGAACCCCCAAAAAACCCCCATTCCTTGTCATGAACTTGGGGAAACACGTATTTAACAAAAATAAGGGACTTAAAAAAAACAATAACCAAACACACACCTTAAAAAAATCCTGGATCTTACAAACCCCCCCACCTTATAACAGCTCGTTCTTGAGCCTCTCTTCCCAATCATCACTGAGCTTCTATAATAGGAGATCATGCCACTAGGCCTGCCTATCCATGACCTTTCCCCAAGTTTCTCATTTAACACTACAATTCTACCACAAAAAGTGAAGCAAGGCATGATCTTGACCTGTTAGACTTCCTCACCATAACCCCCAACACGAACCAGATACTCCTCAAGTAGGCATCAACTTCAACCACACCGGCCACTAGAACCTTGTAGAGAAAGCTTCAACAACAATTCCCAACTCACAACACATGGAAACTTGACACACAACATTATATCATTGTAGAGGAACCAATCGACACCCCATAGGTCTAATCCCTACACAACTCATGACCCGAACCACTTTGCCTCATGTTCCTATGTTTTCCAAACTCTAATGGTGACCAAAACAGATATCACCCAGAGTAAAAAAAACGATCCAACCAACCACATTTCTAAACCTTCTTTGATCCACCACTCATGTCCTGACGATCCCATTCTACAACCGTATATCCAAACGCTACCCAAACACTCCGGTAATCGATTGATTTAACATCTACCAGAGCTTGATACCAGGGCCAACTTACCCAAATGGTGTCCACTCAATCCCTACAACTTGAATCCTTAATTGCATTGTTAGCCAACCATTTATATGATGTGGTTCTCTCCACCCTCTTCGGTTACATGGAACCTCCACTCTTGATGAAATACCACCAAAAACACAACTCGACATTGAAATCATACCTAACACACCCACTAAGGTCATTCCCTGAGTTCTGGTAGAATCCCTTCATCATGGAACCACTGCACTCCAAATCATCGTTATTCTCCACCATCCCAAACCACATTCCCAAACACTAGCACCCCTACCACTCATACACTACATAAAATTTTTAAGTTATCACTCAACCAGATTCTGAAATTTGAAACACAATTCTACTCCCAAACCATCCACCAAAGGTGATTTACCACCCTCCTCATTCATCCCTTTCATAGAGTCGAGTTGATTTTCCCCAATTGACTCATCCCAAAATGGTTAACTTAACCATTGGTATGACACTATATAACACAGACAAGGTTCCTTCAAACTTTTAGGCATTCCAAAACCACTTAAGGGAACTTATGTGAGTCTACTTTTGATTTCCATTGGAGTTACAGAACCCAAAATATCTTGCCAAAAACTCATTCTACATCTCACCACAATCTTTGAGTACTAAACACAAGAATTTAAAATTTCATTCAGAAACACCATGATCCCAAAGCCAATGATTGTATCAATAAACCACAATAGTAAAGGCCCACTTGGCCTTTCTGAGAGACCCATTGTGCACATTACATGTTCATTATTAGCATCCTGATGCCGCTAAATTAACTCAAAATTATCCTCCCCACATTCAGGACTTACTAATCACTCCACACATTAGGAGTTTCATTACCATTTCCCTCTATATGAGACTCCAGTCATCATGTCTCACACCCATTCACAAGAAGAATCCCAAAATTTAGTCATGGCTGTCTAGCATTCCCTAGAACAAGAGATTGAACGTCAACTCGTATTTGCTCCCAGTTTCCATGGGTAGTAACCATGATGTTCATCGATAACCGGGCCATCCCAAGGACCTCACATGAACCCCTTGATGGTGTGAATCCCACCATCCCACTTCACATATACAACCCCCATGACAGTTAAAATCATGATTTCAATCATCCTACCAAAATAGCTTCAGGTTGCTAGGTGTAAAGCCAGAGCTTCTCAACATACCTAGGATGATGTCAAGATGTTGGGCATGATCATCACTAGCTAAGATATTCTAGGAAGTTGTCATATTACATGAACACCAACTTATTTATTTCTAATATCACCTCCCAATAGGTAACCCCATGATCTGCTAAGGATTTTAGGCTACCCTACTGCACACCTCTTGTAAGCATTTAACCACCACCGTTCAAGCGTGATTGCTAATTGAGACTCCCACCGCCTTAAACCAACTATCAAGTAGTCATCAACAAATGTTTTCATTGGTACTGATTAAACCACACCACTCTAGTTCATTTGGTATGTCCTAGACAATTAAAGATCAAACACTATGGTTTTCCACGCTAATAAAATAAATGGTTTCTTGCATGAACATTCTTCATGGTTTGGTTTCATAAGAAATGAAAAACACTTATACCATTTAAAATCGATCCCTTTTAGTGTGTGGCCACATCTGGATCCCTTATAACCCTCAAAGTTTCATACTTTCCTTCAACCACTCTCATACCAAGCTTAGTTTCCGCAAGCCAACCACCACCTAGGTATAGCCCAATGACTGCTTACTCACCTAACCATTCATATTGGTTAGTCAGCCTCATGGGCCCTAGGGAATTCTCAACATCTCACACAAAAACTAAACCATTCATAAAAACAATCCCATCCATGTGATTCAATTTACCAAAGATTAAAGGTACTCATATGCATCGATCCCTCATTTGAAGCATTCCCCATGCCACCTATTCCGAAGCACCTACATCACTGGGCTAGCCCCCCATGAGGTCACCCTTAATTTATCTAAAACTACTAATGCATCACCATAACTTAAGTCACATATCCAAATCATCATCCTTCCCAATTATCCATTTAGGATAACCCACACTAAACGTCATCTTCCACATCTCACTTTCAAGGTCAAACATCCACCCATTTGACACACACCCAAGAGCACCAGAACCCCCATCTGTCATCTCTCATAGGACACCATGACGGTCGAGTGATACCGGTTCCCTAAACATGATTCACGATAGACAAAATTCATAGATTCCCACACACATCGAGTTTCCAATGAATCAACGTTTGTGAACAACACTCTCACCCCTATTCCAATACACACTATGCCTAGCACACCTAGAGATAATTTTCTCTAGGTTCCACAACAATGGTAATTGTACACATACGTTGGAACCACAAGCCAAAAACTCCCACTCTATGGTCTGAGATACAAATCACAAGTCCTAAACTGACATAGGTCACCACACCCACAACAACACCCATCTCTAATGACACTACAACCAAAAACTCATTCTTATGTCCATCGTACAACCCACACCATCACAACCCACATGGTTTACTACTTTCACATTACTAAACATCACATTAAGACATAAAGGACACTTCCTAACTCAATAAACAATGAAGAACACTCAAAGGTTCCTTCATTAGAACATTATACTTACCCAAATTCTCAAAATTTCTACTTACTCGGATTCATATTCTCCAAACATTTTTTATAAACAAAAATATCAAAGGATGTATAGTCGATATAGAATGAAATTGAAGAGTGCACCACCTCCCATACTTAACCCACTCCAAATACACTATTCCAATAGATGTGTTCACATCTCTACCACTACCCTCAACCCCTCTTACAATAGTTCTGGTTCAACCTGCGGAATACCAAATTACTTAATCAGAAAACATTTATCAAACATACCTTTAAACCATTTCATCTTTTACACACAAAACTTTTCTCTCGATCACATTTCTCATCTCAAAAAATTTTATAACCATCATTTCAACTCATTTAAAGTTTTCATTAGGCCAAATTCATTAACTATGAAATCATAACCACACAAATACTTCTATTTTAAACACTATTCATCCTTTATAATCTACCAAAACCCAAATCTTTAACATGGTCATAACCTTTGTTTATACAAAATATTCATTAACTATTCATTTAATTCAATTCATTTTCCCACTTTACTTACCATTATTAGGAATAATTTTCTTCAAATTTCCTAAAGTCAAATTCATTCTACTCTCTATGCCCCGCACACCCATATCGTGTGTTCCTATCATGATGCATGCCACCTATATCCTTAGGTTCCTTAAATGAAGCATGAATTCACAACCTCATTCCATTATCTCCATGATAAAAATATCATAAATTATTCAAATCACATGGCATGTGAATCATCCAATTGTGAAATATCATTCATCTATAACAACACACATTAAGAACCACAATTCCCAACCTGGGTGACTTGGGTTTTCCCTCATACATAGGTTAGCTACTCTGAAGAATGAGATCATTAACAAGGCCTAACACTATCCTAATCTTCTTTATAATATCCCCAAATAGTAATAAAGAGAAAAAAACTCCTCTAATAATACTTTGTAAAATTCTTGAACCAGGTTCCACTATATTGGTGACCTAAGCTGGGTCGTCACATGACCTCAAGCGTTCCTCCTCGTCTGATAGAGGTTGCCGACTAATAGTGGGGTCTAGATTAGTCACATGGGGAGACTATAACCTCTTTTTTAGAGTAATCCATAATAGTAAACATATAAAATGGTTGAGATAACAAGGACTAATAAATGAACAAGCATACATAACCATTTCCCAATTGGATATAAACCACAACCAATAGTAAATATTTCATGTCATGCTGCAATGCCAAGTGAACAATGCCCAAAATAATAAAAATGGTGGAAATCCCAAAATAGTTCTAACTCCAAGTCTCGAACCTCATCCATGCATGTCCCATATCCAACTAAACTCCCTAGAATAGGGTCATTTCCCTTATCCTGGCCTGTAAGCATGAAATCTACTCAGGTAACAAACAACGGCCCAAGCAGGGTGTGATTACAACTATGTAGGCCACCAACAATGGTGTATACAAATATCCATTCTAATAGATAGTGAATGAAATTATAAATAAATAAAAACTGAAGTAAAGAAAATTCTAGTGTCACTAGTTACCAATCTCTACTTAGCTATTACTAAACATGTGACAATTCATTATGTCTCCTGTATTACTAGTTTATCATCAATCACGAGGTGCATAAGTTATGCATTAACATCATTCACAAAAGTTACATTAATTTTTTTATTTTTCATGAGGGAATAACTATGTCCCAAACTCACTAGGCATAACACGTCACTACATCATTATATCCTCACCTCGAAGCCACAGTCCTGGTGGAATGAAACTGTTAAGGGAATAGAGATATGTCCCCTTCCCTAACCCATGCATTGTGTGTGAAGTTAGAGAATCAGTCCAACTTGACCCATGGGAGGAGACTCATTCCTTTATCTCACACCTCAAGCCATGTGCACATGATTATCCATCCATTTACCACACAAACCATATCACGAACAAACACAACTAGTACATATAACAATAATATAATAACATGAAATGCATAAAAAATATAAATGGAAATAACAATACACAACAATCAACATGGGAATTAATACTATTCCATAACCCATTAATACATTTTTCATTTTCACTTCAATCCAATTTGACCCAATTCACATTCCTGGGCCTTAACCCATTAAGTATGTTCATAGATTTCCACACATTAACCAACAATAAAAAATTACCATGTATTGACCCAATTAGAATTTTTATCATTTCATTAGCATTTCCCACTAATTAATTTCATGTAAAATTCTTAGATCACTTAGCACAACCACTTTATCACATTCTACCCATTAGGTGTACCTCATAATTCCCATGTATTTACCCATTCCACATATCCATTAATTACCGTATGCGAACCATTCACATTTCCTTAATTTCATAATCCATTTCCACTTTAACATGTTCATGATTTCATATATACTAGTTATTTTGGGAAACTCCACGTGATTCATAACCCTTTTGACACACTCTCATTTAACCTAATTAACCCATTACTAAGTCATTACAAACAACCCCTTAAGCCATTAACAACCTAAGAATAACTATCAACATTACATTTCTAATTCAACTAAACATATTAGCATGTTAAATAAGGTCTCTACATTATCAAACAAAAACCTAGAACTTAATTAGCTAATTCGAGGTCTAGAAAGTATCGGTGCACCCCAAGGGTGGCCCTCCAAAGGTCAAGTCATCCGCTATGTGTCCTGTGGGAACCATGATGGTTTCCATTCATCAATTAGACATTAATTATACCAAATATCCTCAAAGAATCAAAATATAACAAGGGGTAACCAAGAAATAAACCCATGAATGCACAAATCTCAAATTAAACTATGGGATATAACTTGTAGACCACCTACATCAAATCCGATGATGAATGCACTCCTAATCATGGCCATAGATCTCGATCCAATCCACCTTGAAGTTCTAACCTATGTTACACTGGAAAAAGAGGGGTTTACAACTTTAGAAAGAGATTATAGAAACTAAAAAGCCTAATCTGGAAAAGGGAAACAAGAGAATGATTTGAATTAATCGGATCTTCAATTCACAACCAACGACGTCCAAAACGGCCGTGAAATGAGAGAGAATGATCCTTGGAAGATTTTTTAAGTAGTGGATAGTCAATAGGGTTGAGAGGGTAAGAATAAAACAAAACCCTGAGTTGGGTTTTAAAATCCCATAGTGGCAATTTTGTAAATTTATCAACTTTACTAGGCTACATGGTTTACCCGCACAATTGGCCAAACGGTGTGCAAATAGTGTGTGAGGAAATGTACCAAAATCACCCATTCACACAATTTCATAGGAATTAAGCATTGTTATCTTAACCATGTGATAACTGTGTGCAAGCCTCTATCCAAGGCTGCATGGTTACCTGGGATGCTCCGCACAACTTTCATTAACCGTGCACAAATCATGCAACATTCCCAGAAAACTCATTTTCCCTACTCTTTCATGACCTAAACCCCCAGAACACCCCCTGAGACTTCTCATGAACCTAGGGAAACACTTATTTAACCAAAATAAGTGACTTAAACTGGAACATGACCAAACACACACCTTATGAGAATCTGAGATCTTACAGTGTCTGTATTAACAAGTTGATATATATTATCAACATATTCTAAAATATGTATATACATATTAATTTATAATATATATAAATACATATAAAATTATATAAATATTTATAATTAAACTTATTGGTAAACATATAATATATATATATATGTATGTATGTATATATGTTGTATATATGTATTTTATTTATTTATTTATAAACACACACACACAAAACATATTTTATAAATGTATTTAAAACTAATATTATAAATATATATTAATATAATTATATATATATATATATATACATTAATATAAATCTATATTAATATATGAATAAATGTAACAAAATATTTTTAAATATATATATAAATAGATATATCATTTAAGGGAGAAGAAAAGAAAATGGGTGAGTGGTAGCTGGGCAATCGCACAAGGGAGAGGTCTTGGGTTCGAATCCAAGTAGAAATAGGGGTGCGTGAGAAGAGTTCATGTTGATATAGCACTATTAAAAGAGTACATGGGTAGGAGGGGTGAGTGGGTGTGTGGGTTGGTGCAGGGGGTGTGTGAGTGATCACTTTTATATGGGTGGTCAAGTGCTATTAAAAGGGCCGACAATTTTCAAAAAAAATTTATTTTTTTGGACTTTTATGAGTGCTTTTTTTTATTGCCAATAAATGGGGCCTTTATTAGTTCTTTTTTAGTGATGATAAAAGGGACCCATTTTAATAGTGATTTTGAATATCAAGTTTTTTAGTGTAGATTAAAAAGTTTTTAGCGCTTTTAAAATCCATATCTCTGGTTGTGAGAAAATAAAGAATATTTAACAGGGTTCACACCACTTTGGTCCTACTTCAATTGAAAAAAACCTCCATATTCTAACTTTTAATAAAGTAAGAATTCAAGAAGAATATTCCAACATAACACTATGACCAAAATAGTGTTGTCTATATAATCCTAGACAAGTGAGAATGAAAACCGGAGGAATTTTACTATATTGATTTCAAGAATTATATTTCTTATATTATCCAAATGCAACATTCACATTATTTATAGGTTATGAAAAGACACAAAAAAGGAATGCCACATTACATTTAATGAAATGAACAACAAACAAAGCAATATTAAATTTCTAGCATTGGAATTGAGAAAACGATTTGGGGAAGAGAAAAATGCATAGTAAATGGATGAATGGAGAAATGGAGCTGCATGAGAAGACACAGAACCCAATCGATGACATTTATTTTTGTTTTCAATTTCCAACACTCCCCTTAAAACCAAAACATGCTTCATTCTGAGTTGTTTGAATGCATCTGTCGGTAATTAATTTTTGAAAATAACATCCACGTATTACGTAGTTTGGAAATACTCTAATTTTATTGTTTTCTACTTCACATGATCTCTTAGAAAATGATAATGAGTATCAATATTTCAACTTCTTCCATGATGCACTGGGTTTTTTTCTAGTTCAATAGTCGACTTATTATCCACATATATGACTGTGAATCCATCCTGCAAATGCTTCAACTCATGTAACATATTTCTCAAACGAATTACTTCACAAACAGTGGATTATGCTTCCACATACTCTACTTCACATGAGGATAGGGAAACCAAACTCTGCTTCCTTGAATTCCATGTGACATCAGTCAATCTAAGGAAAAATACACATCCAATGGTTCTTTTTATTTCATCTTTTTTGCTCCCTAATCACTACCTGATTATCCATATAGATTTGTTTCATCAGTGTATAAATAAAAAGACCATAATTCACTATTCCTTTTATGTACATAAGTATTTTTTTATAGCTTGTCAGTGTGATTATTTTGGCACTTCCATATACCTACTTCGAAGCCCAACAATATAGAAAATATTTGGCCTGGTGATTGTGAGGTATCTTAGGCTGGAAATTAGACTCTTTATGAAATTCGAGTCAACATTTCTTCCTTCTCCATCTTTTTTTCAATTTTAATCTTATTGCTATAGGTGTGTTTGCAGTATTTCAATTAGCCATCTTACTTTTTTCATGAAAATCCTTGATATACTTATTCTATGATATATAGATGTCTCCATGTTGTTTCATTAATTCTATACCCAAAAAAAGGACATGAACCTCCACCAATCATCTCGAACTCTTTAAATATGGCCTTCTTGAATTCATTGAACATCAGTCGACTATTCCCTGTAAACATCAAATCATCAACATACAAGCATGAAATAAGTATACTTCATGATCATTCTTCTTGATGTAAAAATCACGCTCATATGGACATTGGGCGAATCCATTCTATTGAAGGTAGTTTTCGATTAGTGTATTCCAAGCATGTGGAGGTTGCTTCAATCCATAGAGATATTTCTTTAGTCGAAACACCTTGTCTTACTCCCCTTGCACAATAAATCCTTTAGGCTAGTCAACATAAACCTATTCTTCTAGAATTCCATTCATAAAGGTAGACTTCACATCCAGTTGGTAGATCATCCAACTGCAATAGACAACAAGGTAGATAATCATCCTCATAGTGTCATGGAGAGCAACATGAGAAAATAATTCTTCATAGTCCACCCTATACTTCTATTTATACCCCTTTTCTATAAGCCTTGCCTTATAGTGATCGATCTCCCCTTCAACATTTCTCTTGATCTTTTTCACCCATTTGATGATAATGCTCTTCTAGATTTTTTGGAGTGTAGTCAGCTCCTTTGTATCATTTTCCTCTATGGTATACATGTATTCTTTACTAGATATTTCATAGCATTCTTCTACAATGTATTCTTGAAACATTAGTGGATCATGATCTGCATACAGGTATAAAATATTTACCTATTAATTTTTCTTATAGATATCACTAAATCTCTTCATTTTTATAGATTCCATGGGTGAGAATGAGCTGTCTGAACATTGACTTGATGGAGTGATTTCAGGAGTGATGGAATATACTTCTGGACTCTTATGTACTGACAATGTTCCCAAGGAATGTTTTTCAAGTGTTTTCTCCTAATGATCATGTATTTGTTCTGGATCTTCTTTTTTGACTAGAATTTATTTGTTTGATTCTTCATCATTACATTTCCATGTGTCTCCCTCACTAAAGACCACATCTTTACTCACCACTAATTTATTTTTCAGTGGATTATAAAGATTGTAGGCTTTGGATGCCTCACTATAGCTGATGAAAATGCATTTTTCACCATGATCATCTAGCTTCCTTCTTCTAGATTCTATAACATGATTATAGGTGACACACCCAAAGATTCGTAGGTACACCACACTTTGTTTGTCACCACTTTACACCTCTCGTGGTGTCAAATTTCTGACACTCTTTGTTGGAAATTGATTGAGAAAGTATGCAGTACATGCCACTGCCTCTACCCATAAGCTCTTTGGCAGGCCATTCTCCTTCAACATTGTCCTCATCATGTCAAGGATGGTGTGGTACTTTTATTCTACAATTCCATTCTATTTCAGCTTATAGGCAGTAGTGTATTAATACTTGATACCTTGTTCCCTATAGAAATATTGAAAGGCATTTGAGGTGTATTATCCACCTGTTTTATATCTGAGTACTTTGATTTTGTTACCACTTTCATCTTTAACATGATCATTGAATATTTTATAGATATAAAAGGCAAATGATTTTTCTTTGATGCAATACACACAAATATTTCTGATAAAATCATCAATTAGGGTAATAAAGTCCCTATTAGCTCTATGTGAGGGTGTTTCAAGTAGCCTAAAAATATTTTTTGTGAACCAACTGAAGTGGTTCAATTTATCTTCTAGACACTCCACTTAAGAAGGAATTCCTTTATTACTTTCCTAATTTACATACCTCACACACATGATTTGGAACTTCAATATATGGCAAGCCACACACTATGCTTTATAAGGATAAAAGTTTAAGGATGCTGAAATGGAGATTCCCAAATAACATATTCCATCTCCATGAGTAATTATTCATGGGTCCAAAGAGACCCTCCTCAGCCTTTATATAGATATGTAGTGGAAACATGCAATTCTTCCCCATTTGGACTTGAGAAACAAGTCCCCTATGAGCATCTATTACAAACAAAGAAGTGTCTTCCATGTGTATGACATTTCCCTTCCCAAGGAGGTAGTTGATACTGATGATATTATTTTTCATGTTTGGTACGTAATAAACATTAGAGATGTAATTTGACCCACCATTCTTCAGATAGATTATAATTTTACCTTTTCCAATCATGGATACCTTTGATGAGTCACCAAAACTCACATCACCATGAACTTATTTGGTGAGTTACTTGAATAATTATTTGTTACCACTCATGTGGTTTCCTGAAACCAAGTCGAGATACCATACATATGGTTGTTCACATGCCTTTTCTTATGAGATGAGAAGTGTGGTGACCTCTTATTCATGGGGAGATGCTTCAGTATAGTTAGATCATTCATCATGATCCATTTTTCTCCAACACTCAAAGGAATGATGACAAAATTTATTTCAATTGTGTAATTGAACATTCTTTGTGTTTCCACAGCCAGGCGTGAGTCGACCTCCACCATTTCCTCTTCTATAGAAGCTAGTAAATTTTTTGTTCATTTTTTGATGGGTTGGATGATATCCACACCCTCTACCTCTTGAATGATGACTGCCTCATTGTATTTGGACGTTATTTTTTTATTGTATATTCAACATAGACTAAGATATTCTCAATCATTGAACCCAAAATCTTTTGCATTCATTTCTCAAGAACTTGCAATGACCCCGTAAATTATTCAATGGAAAATTCTTCCAAATCCTTTGACTATTTGTTTTCCACAACGACATGATCAGATTTGGTTGTGAGAGATCGAAGTGATTTTTTAATGACACGAATTTCCTCAACATTTTCACCATTTATTTTGAAATTGTTAATGATAAAAAGTAAACATGGGAAGTAATCAGAGATTCTCTCCCCATCCTTCATGCGTGACACTTCATACTTTGCTCTTAGTGTTTTAATATGAACCCACATCACTCAATCAACAACCTTGAATATGGTTCAAAGGGTATCCTAAGCTTTATTTCGTGATGTTTTTTTGACAATATTTTCAAACATTGATTCATCCAACCCTTGTTAGAGTAGAAAGAAAGACTTGTTGTATTTCTTCCATTTATTTTTGATAGTTGTCATTTATTCATATTTGAAGGAAACTTATTCCTCCATTGTGGGTACTATATACCAATCGGTGATGATATCCCATAATTCTTGTGACATGAAAAAACCTTAATTTGGATCCACTACCTTTCATAGTTGTCCTTATACAACTTCAAAACATGCGGTTGGATAGTGGTGGACATATTTGGAAATTGGAGGATGACTTGGTACCACCCTCTGATACCAGTTTGTTGGCTATAAAAGCTTGGACATGTGAGAAATAAAAATTGAGGATTTTTTACTATATTGATTTCAAGCATTCTATTTCATATATTATCCCCAAACTATATTAACCTTATTAATAGGTTATGAAAAGACACCAAAATGGACAACCACAATATATTTAATGAAATGAATAAAAAATAGAGTAATATTAAATTGATTATATTGAAATTGAGCAGATGATTTGGGGAAGAGAAAAATGCATGGGAAAGAGCTGCATGAAAAAAGAGAGTTGCATGGAAAGACGTAGAACCAAACCAATGGAAATTATTTTGGTTTTAATTTTAAATAAATAGATATAACAATATAACAACTTTATGGAATATAGGGAAAGCTTCAGTGGTGCCGTGCATAGTCTAACAAAAATGGAATGCCGTCAGCTCCCAGTTACTATGTTGAGGATATAAACACAAAATCACACAATAGATGAAAAGAAATGAACAAATACTTATCAATCTATCTCCAAAATTGGAATAAAATTCTCTCTAATATTATAATCATCAATGTCCACCCAAAAAGCTTGGTATTAAATTTAAGACATCAAAAAAAATCTCAAATGATTGGGTGAAAATAAAACAACCCAAAATTCATTAAACTAGTAGAAAATCACAAAGGGAAAAAAATAGTAAGAGTCATTAAAATAAAACTTAAGTTTCAATATATGGAAAATGAGTCATTTTAATCAAACAAAATAGTTAATGGGATAAAATATAAGAGTCATCGAACTCAATGAAAGATTTATCTAAAACAATATAAGATTCATCCCCTTTATTGATACACAAAATGTAAGATTCATATAGTGTGGTTAATAAGAGTTAATATATGTGACACAAATAAAAAATGAGATTCGTTCCATTTTATGGGGTAGGAAGCCTCACCCATTGATAATCACACACAAAATTATAGAAATCAAACACAAATAGGGGACACATGATTTATGTGGTTTGGTCAGATGACCTACATCAATGGGTAAGGAAACCAAAATTCTTATTAAAAAATGGATACACAATTACAAAGTCCCACACATATATCATCTCACAGAAACCACATATATACAGTAGCGGTGGAGAACACAACCAATTTGGATGCTGTAACTTTTTTTATGCAGAACCAACTCCTATAAATGTTTCTTCATGGGAAGCCACCAACTACAACAATAGGTCTCCTCTAACAGTTGGTCATCAATGTTGGTCATCCACCAGAACATGACAGTGGAATTATTTCATCAAAAACTAAAAAATATTCACCTTGAAGAAAAATATCACAAATATTTTGCTCAAACATATCATCATGTAACTGAAACTAATTTTTCTACTACCGCTGAAACAAATATTTCTTCTATTACTACTTTCCCGATGTCTGTAGGCATCTCAAGTATGGGAAATATTGATAAAATTAAAAAATGTTGGAGCCTAATCCCTATAGCATCCTTATTCTCCTTCAGAGAAGGAATAAGATCCCATATCATATTCTAATATATTGGATTCATATCTTCTTCCATAACAGACTTCCATTGGTTAAATTCTTTGTTATCCAAAACATCTCAATAAAAATCTGTAACACTGTCTTCAAATATAGAAAGAGAATGTCTAACTAATTTTCTATACCTGTAAGGTCTTCATATAGTCCTTAACATTCTTCCAATGGTGATAATCTTATCTGATGTCACTACTCAACCTGTAACTATCTCAAAATTGAAATAATACAAAGCACCCTTTTAAATCCCTTTCATCGCATGAAGTGAACCATGAATAACTTTAATGAGTCCATCTTCAATGGTTATCTGATAACAAAATTTATCCAAAACACCCAGTGATATGAGATTCTTCTCCAATTATGGTACATATCATACATCTATAAGGCATTCAGTTGTACAATCATGCATCTTAAATCATACTGTCCTAATATCTCTCATGTGAAAAGGGTGGTTATTGACCTTAAATAACACACCTCTATCTGACTCATTATGGTTTGAAAACTAATCTCGATTCCTAAACATATGGAATAAATAACCTGAATCAAGAATCTAACCTTTAAAATGGTTGAACATCGAGGAATTGAGGAAAATATCTTCAACATCCTCAGTTATTTATACAAAATTTTCCATCAGTTTCCCAATTTTGGGACAATCCTTCTTCGAGTGACCTTTCTAAGACATTAGGCACACTTTTATTTCATTAGACATCTAAAGATGGACTCACCTTTTAACATCGATCATGATTCATCTCTTCTGAATCTTCTGGATTTCATGTCATATGTCTTTCCTATAATTATTATCAATTCCTATGATGCAGAATACCAATGGTTATACTTGTCCTTCCACGTATAATTATTGTTAAATAAAGCATTTAAAATATCAACAAAATTTTCCTCATCCTTACCGTACAACAACATTGTAGTATAGTGATCATTACTCTGCAATAGAGAGTTCTACAACAATAGGTCATTGTCTTCATCTCCAATTGTTACTTCCATGATTTGAAAATCTGCCAAAATTTTATTTAATTAATCAATGTGCTGAATCATAGACATAAATTTTCTATAATGAAATATGAACAATATATTTTTCAAGTACAACCAATTTCAATGATTCTGGACACATGCTTATTCTCCAAATTACTCCACAAATATTTTTCGGATGTTTCTCCCATCACACTGTATTTTTTATATTTATCAAAAAAATCTAGATCGTACCACATGCTTGATGATTTAGTCACCCCCAATCACAATCAGAGACGTTGACAGGCTTTTCTTCCAAGGTGATATCTAACTCCAGTTGAGTTAGATTATCCAAAACTTCACATTTCTACATGTGGATGTTGTTTTTCCTCTCGAACATCTCCACCTCAAATTTTGTGCTAGACACAATACTTCTACGTCTGGAAGTATTTTTAGCACTGACATATGTAGTTGGAATAGAATCATGGGACGATTCCAAAATACCTTCGGTTTAGAGATTCTTTATCACAAAAATAGACCATAATTTCCAAAAACAGATGCCACGGATGAATTTGATGTAATCAAAAATTTTGAAATAAACTATTTAATTTATCAAATATGATGCTAAATGAAAACTTAATTTTATTCTAGTATTTAAAAAAACAACACAAATGCAACTCAAAATTTATATCAAAAAAATCCCCAATTCGGTTTAATTTGGAGAGTGGGCCTCCTTCACATGCGTAGGAAGAAAAACCAAAATCAATCACCTTTTTTGACTTTCATGCACCCGTGTCCCATCCCTTGTCCCCCCCTCAGTACAAAATTAAACGAACTTCTCTACCTTACCTTTTCCATGACACCTCACTTGCCCCTAATTTATTTTTTATTTTTTATTTTTTTGCACCTATTTCTCCTTGTTTCACGGATTTGGGGTGTACATAAAAAAAATTCCATCAAAGAGGATGAAAAACAGAGATCAACCCAGGGACTCTGACTTGCAAAAAATAGTTCTAAAAATTTGAAATGACGAAGAAGTCTGGGAAAGTGGTTATAGAGGCATGAACTGAAATTGGATTCCAAGAGGTAGATCTAGATTGGGGAACCAAAGAACAACAACACTCAGGGACATATTCATATTTTTACACACCAGTTTCAGGCAGGGCATGGACAACAGTGGGTTGGTTCGTACAGGGAGCGACAAATGCAGATCTTTCTTTCCTATGTAATCGAACACCCCTATGATACCTATTTGATGGGGAGGAAGCCTCACCCGCCCATAATTGCACACAAAAACAGAGAAGTTAAACCCAAATAAATGGATACATGATTTACATGGTTCAATCAGATTACCTACATCAATGGGGAAGGCATCAATAATTATAAATCAAAAAGGGATACACAATTACCAAATCCCAAAAATATCATCTCACAGATAGGCACCACATATATACAAAAGTGAAGGAGAAAAAAACAAAATAGGATGCTTTAATTTTCTTTAGGAGGCACCATATTCTAAAGATTTTTCATCCTAGGAGGCCACTAAATGCTATATAAGGTCTCCTCTGACATCTGTTCAACAGATTTGGTCACCCAATATAGCATGATGGTGGCATTTTTTCACCAAAAACTCAACACCATTTGACGTTGTGCATCCCAACACCAAAGAGACTAAAACGAAAGTGTCACAGACAATGTAAAAAATACATAATAATTACATGTAATAAATGTAAGGGTAATATAGTGAACAAAGTTAACCATAACTTAAATAGAATAATAATCCCACGATTTAGAGAATACATCACCCAAACAATTTCACAACCCAAGAATCAAAAGGTTTTTTTTAGAGTACATAAACATCTTATATTATAACACTTGTGAAAAATTACCCATAATCGTGATCCTATTGACCCTTTCTATGAATCTCACTTTATAAAATCTTCTTCATAACATAGTGAATGAAAACAAAATAAAGTGGTTAGATCAGATGCCCAATAAGGGAAAAACATATCATAACTTGACGGAGAACATGATGAAGAAATAAATATTATAATAAAATATTAAAAAACCTCAAATGATAATCTAGGAACATATTAGAGTAACATAAGATCATAAAAATATCATTATAGAAGCATAAAATATATGAAATGGTTCAAAACACATTTCAATAACCATATAACATGTGATCACATGATATAGAAGTACAGAATACTTTAAAAATTAGGCATAATCATAATAATATGACATTTCATGAAAATGAAATCCATCTTTAAAATTTAGAATAACTCAATAAAAAACATGGAAATTTGGAACAATAATAAAAATAGAAAGTATTATGAACAAATCACTATACATCCTGTTCACCCAATAAACTTTTAACAAATCATCCAACATCTCATTCAAACAAAAACTTGTGAACAAAGCTTCCCACATCTCAATAATGAAATATTAAATCATCTCGTATGATATAAAACCTTAACCAATGAATTAGAGGTTAAAATGTAACCACACATATCTGGTTTATAATGTGACCACCCATCCTTGGTTTATAACAAAACCACTCATACCTGATTTATAACAAAACCACATATCCTTGGTTTATAACAAAACCAACAATCACTCATCTATACATATGAATTCCATTTAAAATCTATCATAATCATATCTTATAGAACATATAAAAAAATAGGTTTCTTAAATATCAAAATGGAAAACATTCACTTTCATAAAGAACCAATAGAAGTAAAATGGAATTCAAAAAACGTCCATATGGTATAAAATAAAATAATTAATTAAATAATTTGAAACCAAAAACATGATAAACCATAATAATCACATAATAAAAGAGAATATACGTTGAAACATGAAACACAACCCCATTGATGAATAAGTCTTTGAAAGTGGAAGAGAAATCGTAAAATAGACACTATTATAGATATGCTATTTAACAACCCACAAAAAGTCATTTAATAGAGCTAAACAAATATTGTTAACCTCAGGGCCATTAGTGGAGGGGGTGCCCTTTATCAATTCTAAAAAGTCACTGATAAAGGGAACCCTTTATAAGCTATATTACCAACACTGATAAAGGCCCCACATACTATAATGTGCTATTTGTATAACAAAACACTATAGAAACCCCAACCTGTAACCTATAAAAAAAATATATAAATATAAATAAATTTTACATAATAAATACAAAAAAAACACTACTATATACATTTCAAACAATATTTTTTATAATTACATTTACAATTACTATCCATAAACAATTTAAAACATTAATGTTTCATCGTCTTTGGCACTCAAGATCTCCTCAGAAAAAAGTTCCCTGATTGTATCTGTTATTGGAAAAATCACCTCAACCCGAGAAAAAGAATCTACCTATATATGAAAACAAATATTATGTTAGTAATATTATAAATAAATAAATTAAAAATTAATATGAAATAATACATTAAATAAATGCAAGATTTAAATAAAAAGACACAATTTGAGTTATATTGGTAACACCATACATTTTATTGAGGTGTTTTTTATACAAAAACGTTACAAATGAAGTATGTATTACATTACTAAAGTATCAAAACAATTCAAATGTGTTTTCTCAGTTTTGAGTATGTCAATTGTTCTTTTTAATGAAACTAATTTTAATTTTAAATAAATACACAGTTTGAGTTATACCGGTTACACCGTGTGTGGGATTGAGGTTTGAATAATTTCTTGATGTCACAAATTACTTATAGATTTTTATCCAAAATTAGAAAAACAATATGAATTATTTTTCATAGTTTTCAGTACATTACTTTTGTTTTTTACAAAAATTAATTTCAAACTGGAAACTTATAATTTGAGTCATACTGGTCACACTGTGCATCCATTTGATGTGATACTGCTTCCGACATGTCAAAAATGACTTATGAATTTATTTTATAATTTATCAAGACAACTAAAGTGAATATTATTGGTTTTTAGTGATTATAACATGTTTTGATCTAAAATTTCAATTTTAAACTCATAACAGACACTCTGAGTCATACTGGTCACACAGTGCATCAGATTGAGGTGCAGGTGATTCCTACACGTCAACAATAATTCATAGATAATTATAATAAAGTATAAAAACAATAAAAATGCATATTTCAGTTGATCCTTTTGATAAATTTAATGTAAATTTAAAATAAAAAGGCAGACTCTGAGTCATATCTATCACACTGTGTGTCAGATTGAGGTGTGGCTGATTTCTACATGTCTTAAATGACTTATAGATTGTTTACCTAAAGTATCAAAACCATATGAATGTGTTTTCTTGGTTATGAGTAGTTCGATTGGCCTTTTACTAAAATTGATGTCAATTTTAAATAAAAACACTAATTTTGTGTCATATTGGTCACACCGTGTGTTAGATTGAGGTGGATATGATTCTTAAATGTCTCAAATGACATATGAACTATTTCACTAAAGTATCAAAATAATCCTAATGAGTTTCCTTGGTTTTTAGTTGGTCAGTTCTCATTTTTACTAAAATTGATGTCAATTTAAAAAAAAAGATGCAATGGGAGTCATAATGGTCAAACAACGCATCAAATTTAGTGTTGGGTAATTCCTACACATAAAAATGACTCATACATCATTTTACTAATGTATCAAAATAATACGAATGCATTTTATTGATTTTTTATATTTTACTTGTTCCTTTTGATAAAATTAATGTTAATTAAAATAAAAAGGCACACTTTGAGTCATATCAGTCACACTATGCATCATATTTAGGTTCAATTTATTCATACATGTCACAAATGACTTATGGATAATTTTCCTAAAGTAGAACAACAATACTAATACATTTTCTAAATTTTTAGAATGTCAGTTATCCTTTTTACAATAATTGATGTCAATTTTAAATAAAAAGACACACATAGAGTTATATTGGCCAACCATGCAACATATTGTGGTTCAGGTAATTCTTATATTCCTTAAATGACTAATGGATCGTTTCTGTAATGTATTAAAACAATATGATTTCATTTTCTCAGTTTTGAGTAGGTCGATTGTACTTTTTTACTAAAATTAATGTCAATTTTAAATAAAAAGATGCACATGGAGTCATAGCAGTCAAAACATGTTTCATATTGTGGTGTGGATAATTTTTACACATCCAAAATGACTCATGTATTGTTTTCATAATGTATCAAAATAATATTAATGCATTTTCTCAGTTTTCAGTACATCACTTGTTCATTTTGATAAAATTAAGTCAATTTAAAATAAAAGAATAAAATTTGAGTCATATCGGCCACAAAAATGCCTAAAATTGTGGATTACATGATTTCTACACATAAAAAATGACTGATGGATCATTTCCCTAATGTATTAAAAAAATCAGAATGTGTTTTATTGATTTTGAGTAGGTTAGTTGTACTTTTTACTAAAATTAATGTCAATTTTAAATAAAAAGGGGAACTTGGAGTCATAATGGTCACAAAATGTGTTTGATTGAGGAACGGATGATTCATACATGTCTTAAATGACTTATGAATCATTTCCCTAAAGTATAAAAAAAATCCGAATTCATTTTCTTATTTTTTAGTATGTCACTAATTACTTTTGATAAAATTAAGGTCAATTTAAAATGAAAATACACACTTGGAGTCATACCGGTCACACCATGCATCATATCGAGGTGAATATTATTCCTACACATCTCAAATTACTTTTTTATTGATTCTCTAATGTATCTAGACAATAAAAATCTGTTTTCTTAGTTTTTACTAGGTCAATATTTCTTTTTTACGAAAATTGATCTTAATTTTAAATAAAAATATACACTTGGAGTCATACCAGTCACACCGTGTTTCATATTTAGGTTCAGTTTATTTCTATACATATCAAATTACTTATGTATTGTTTCTCTAAGTTATCATATCAATCCAAATGCGTTTACTCAGTATTGAGTTGGTCAGTTTTCTTTTTTAGTAAAATTGGTTTTAGTTTTAAATAAAAAGATGCATTTGGAGTCATACTGATTAGACCATGAATTATATTGAGGTGAGACTCATTTATACACATCCCAAATGACTCATTAATCGTTTTTAAAAAGTATCAAAACAATTCGATTTTTTTCTTTATTTTCGTTATGTCACTTGATCCTTTTGCTAAAATTTATGTTAATTTAAAATAAAAAAGACACACTTGGAGTAATATTGGTCACACTATGCATTGAATTGAGGTACAATTGATTCTTACATATCTCAAACGACATATAGATCATTTAAAATTTTTTGGAAAACAATATTAATGTGTTTTATTATTTTTTAATAGTTCATTTTTCCTTTTTTAGTAAAATTGATGTCAACTTTAAATAAAATGACCATCTTAGAGTCATAACAGTCCCACCGTGTGTCAGATTGAGGTGGGTATGATTTCTACATGTCTCGGATGAATTATAGATCATTTCTATAAAGAATCAAAATAATATGAATGTGTTTTCTTGGTTTTGAGCAGGTCAGTTGTCATTTTTACTAAAATTAGTGTTAATTTTAAATAAAAAGACGCACTTGGAGTCATTACAGTCACACCATACATCTAATTAAGGTGAAGCTAATTCCCAAATGTCCCAAATGACCCATGGATATTTTTATTAAAGTATTAAAAAAATATGAATGCATTTTCATGGTTTTTAGTATGTCAATTTTTATTTTTACTAAAATGTCATTTTAAGCACGAAACACGTACTTTGACCCATACCAGCAACATTGTGTATCGATTTAAAAAATACTGATTCCAACACATCAAAAATTGAATTTACTTAATTATAAATGCAATATGATCATGGTTTCTTGATTTTTAGTGAGTGAAAAATTTTGTACTAAAATGTAAATTTTAAACTGATAACGGACACTTGGAGTCATATCGGTCACTCCATGCATTGGATTGAGGAAAAAATGGTTCCTAAATGTCTCAAATTACTTATATATTGTTTTCTTAAATTATCAAAACAATATAAATGTATTTGTTTGATTTTGAGTTTGTTATCTCATTTTTTTACTAAAATTAATGTCAATTTTGTATAAAAAGAAGAACCTAGAGTCATACCGGCCCCACCATGTGTTAGATTTATGTGTTGCTAGTTCCAACACATACCAAAGTCTCAAAACAATCCTATCTACGAATGTTACCATGATTACCATTTACTTTCTTTATCATCCTACCAACACTTCTTATTTATTCGATGTTCTTAGCCGAAGTACGTTTCTCGTTGTTGAAAACCATAGGAGTAGAGGAATATCTTCTTCCCATTATATCATGAGAAGTCACCACTATGGGAAAAATATCTTATTCTAATCTTATAGTTTTCAATAAAGAGAATGTTTTTTTTGATAAAAACATCGAATCAATATGTAGTTTCAGAATCTAGAAAAAGAAATGTAATGGAAAGCGTGGTAACATTGGAGGAAATAGACATGTTATCTCTTATGTAGATTGTTATATATTTTTGAAATAAAAATATGAATTCAAAAAATATCCATAAAAACAACTAATTAAGTATTAGATAAAAATTATAGGGAAAATAACTTACAAATAGTAGATAAAATGATGAAAAATTTTATTAAATAAGTAGTGAGAATTCTCTTTTTCATGATGGTTGTATACATTCTTGACCCATTTACTTATTTTCATTATCTCAATTGCAGCCTCAAAGTCCAATATCTCATGAGAATGAGCAACATTGAACATACCACCCCAACTCAAACAATGGAATCTACCTATATAAGAAAACAATTCTTGTTTGAGTATTACTAAAATGAAATAAATTAAACATAAATATGAAACAATAAATTACTTCTATGGAAGTCACATGTTCATGTTATTTGTGTGCATTCTTCCATCATGTATGCTTCCCATTCATTTCTAAGAAAATATAAATCTTATTGTGAAAACAATTATTATTTGAAATTCATAGTAGTAATAGAAAAATATAAATACAAAATTTAATGACAAATATTTTAAACTAAATAGTAATTATCATCATAAATACCTATTTGGGGATGCTGGTTTTTATAGAATATGATCTCTCTAAAAATTTAAAAATATAATAACTACAATGTTTTCCAATTTTTTGTTTTGGACACTATAGAAACATTGAGAATAATAAGTAATTTTTTATATGGTTTTGGATAGTGAAATCTTATTATATATACCTAGATAATTGTCTAGCTATAGAACTTGTCAGGATCCTTGTGCACAAACCCTATCCTCTTTCCTTGTTTTTTGAGATATTTATACACCGCCCTGTCATAAAAAATTCTCATTAAAACATAATATAAATTATATAACTTGAAGTTTAGTTAAAAAACATTGGATGTATTATATTACCAATTGAAAAGTGAAATCATGTGTGGTGATTTTATTGGGTATTTATGCAGTGAATCTAGAAAATAAATCATTAGAGTATCCAAATTAACTTCAATAAGCATCCACTATTTCCTAAAAATACAAAAGGTAATAAGGATTGAAAGAAATAAAAAAATATTTGATATGATGATATTGTAGAGTTTTACCCATGCAACATTAGTATTAAGAAGAGTCTATCATCTGTAAGTTTGATTTCAAAGGATTTGGTTTGGCTTTCCCCTATTTCATCCATTTTTTTGGAATCTATTTCTATTTATTTTGTATATGTGGCGTGAGGACTAATGATTACAACAAAATTTCATGGGGAAATCCCTTTAATTGGTTTGTATATATACGTCTGCAAAAAAATATGAAATGTATATAGTCATAATTAGTATAGTATATCAGCATTTGGAAAATAAAATCATGAAAAAATACATCATGTATACATTTACAACTAAGGAACCTATCTATTCATATTTTAGGATTTCATTTAAATTCTCAAAAGCAATGTAGTATATACCTTCCTCTATGTAACGCCCCGACCCCAGCTACCCAGAGTCGGTGCATTACTTCGTAACATTGGCATGATCACAAGAAAGATCAAATCTCGAAAGACCGATTGGTTTAGTAGCCTTGGAAACACTAGATATAATCATAAAGTTTTACATTACATTTCAAAGTGAAAAACTACTACAACAAAAATGTCCTCATATCCACACTATTAACCTCTCATAATATCCCTGCAAGTCATTCATAATTTACTTCTTCACTACCTGGGAAAAATAAAACATAGAAAAGGGGTGAGCTCAAATGCCCAGTAAGGATAACAATATAGCGGAACATTCATAATAAGCATAAACATTTAAGGCAATGAATTACTAAAACAAAAGCCTTTTAAAATTGAACTTCAACATAGTATGGCAAAAATAAAAATGAAATAATGCCATTTACTTATTCACATGGATATTCTACTAATCGAATAATCACATGCAATATCAATAACCACTTTCATAATGTTGGAATGCATAATGAAAAACGTTAATTTCATTGTCTAGGCCTCATCCCAAGACCTAGGGGTTACTTCTAACCGGAACCCAACCCGGAGTGCCTCTAATAACCGGACACCAACCCGGAGTGCCTCTAATAACCGGACACCAACCCGGAGTACCTCTAATAACCGGAGACCAAACCGGAGGGCTTACTTTTACCAGTCCCTAACCTGGAGGGCTTACTTTAACCAGTCCCTAACCTGGAGGGCTTACTTTAACCAGTCCCCAACCTGGAGGGCTTACTTTTACCGGTCCCCAACCCGGAACATACTTGTTCAGGACATTCATCTGAAGAAAAGTTTGAAATATAACATAAACATTCGGATTAAAAATAACTTCTGAAATGTCAACACTTTAAACATAAACCATGAGTGACATAAGAATAACTCATTTATAGTCAAACATATCACAAAACCTTCAGTAAAATATGGATGTTTTGTATCATAATAAATCAACTTCAAATAAGCTTACAATCCATCAAAGGATGTTGACATAGATGAAATCAAAACTAATTGATAGAAGTATCTTTTTTTTAAATCATTTAAAAGTCACATAATTATAAAAGAAAACCTTTATTTTGAAAATATCCATATAATCTTGTAAGGAAAGCTTTGAATATTTTATAACGGCGGTAAATAGCCGCACCCGCCGTATAAGTTAAAAAAAACATTCTTACCTTAATTCTTTCGAAAAGGTTAAAAAGGACCTTGTTTGGAAAACGACGTAAAGATTCCTCTTATAAAAAGTAAAACAAGGGTATAAATGACTTTAACCCATATTCTTGTAAATAGTAAAAATGTTTTGAAATACATTTTTAAGAAACATGGATGTGGATGATAAAGAGATCCCAGAAGATTATTACGTATAAACAACCTCGGATAATGAAGAGATTGTGAAATCACCCTTACCTTGTACTTTTCCTTGGTTGGGGTAGGTTAACCTCCTGTATAATGGTTAAATAGTTGTTATTAAATTATACAAGAATCATATATATTAATATGATATCATATATGATCTTTTAACATTGATTTGTTAATAATATCTTAGAATTATCGTCGTTTCGGGAGTTAACTTACTCATTTTATTTTATATGTTTTGTTACATAAGCCATGGTTGTTGTATGTTATTCATATCCAGAATGATATCCAGTCCTTAAACATCATTTTTAAATCATCAAATGATAATTATACTTGAATGGATACGATGGAGAATGAATCTCATCGCGTTCGTGGAGACGGTAGTCCGTACGTACGCACGAGCGACAATATCATTATTTTGATATTAAAATAATATATAAATGGATGGTATATCATATATACAGAATCATTAACATGTTATATTTATTATTTACATGAGTTACACATCATTATTATACCCATCCAAATAATATTATATTGAATAACAATTACACCACGACGTGGAGACGGTAAGCCGTACGTACGCACGTATGGTGACATGTTATTCAAAGGGTGGATAGAATACTGAATATGATTGTACCATATTTATAATAACATCACAGTATATGTGAGATACTGGAGTTATTATTTTAGAATGGTAAGAACAAAGGAAGAAGAAGTGGAAGAAGAAATGAACTTGGAGAAGGGTGGTGAAATCATTACCTCTTCTTCGGGTTCTTCCTTTTGATTTGATCAAAAGGGCTCCTTAGGTTGACTTTCTGATCAAAATAAGGCCACTAGGTTGTAGTGAGGGATGTTGGGAGAGTATTTGGGCAGAGTTTGGCCGAACCAAAAGGCTTTAGATGTGTGAAGAAATGAGAAGGAGGAGTGCCCTTTTATAAGAGGGGTGAGGGGCACCTTTGGAAAAGTTAGAAATATTAATTTATAATAAATTCATATTCGGTTTCTAATGGCTCCAAAGCTTATTATTCAAAGGTTAAGGTGGGGATAGGTCGAAAACCACTCAACCAATATAATTTAGACAGGTTTGGGTACTTATATTAACCTTATCTTTAAGTATTAACTCTAAGTTAATTAGTTTCACTTTTACAATGTCTCTTTGTATTTTTATATAATATGGTTAATAAACTTACTATATACATCCAAGCGACACACAAGTGGTCCATTAATGATGAACCTATCATGATATAAGTCTCTTGGCCGAACCTTAGATTTTTAGGAATTTAATATCAATTAATAATATAATATTTGTTTTAAGAACTCTTTTATGTCAATTTTGACACTATTCAATAGTTGATTTTTGTGAAACTCATAACAGATTGATTACTTCGAACAAAGTCAATTAAATAAATCCTAATATATCATATTATCCTATAAAATTAGTTTAATTCATTAAAAGTTTCATATTATATTTATTTGGGTATTTATAATATCAATTATTTTAATTTTTTACTATTATAGTAATTACTGCATCATCATTGTGTCATAAATAAAATAAATTATTTAATGTCTAAAAATTATAAATAAAATATCATTATGTAGGAAATCTTTTTATCTTTCTAATAAATATTTATAATCTAAAATCCAACTTATATAACTCTATGTAACAATTGTTTTGCTAAAAGATATATGCTTGTGTCATTTTTGTATTCATTTTGACTTAATTAAAATAAAGTGTCATTATCACTTACAAGTGGATCCATGGGGTCCCAAAATTGACACAAAGATGCCCATGGTCGACCATTTATCAACCAATAGGGTTAAGACACGTTTTAGGGTAATTTAGTATTATTATAATATTATTTTTTTAACCCTTATTTACCGGATTTACCCTTAACCATGGTAAATAAAATATTTACTGCAGTAATTATTCAAAATGTCTAAAAATAAAAGTTACCTATTTACACAATTTGAACATCCTGATTCCAAATATGGAATCCATTTTCCTAAATTCTAAACACAGAAGTGGCAGAAATTAATTTAAAATTAATTCCCGCTGTCAAAACAAAAAGCGTGTTTTTAAGAGATAATAACTATCAAAAGATTGACACTTGTTTATGTTCGGTTTAATTGTAAAATTATGTCCAATGACCAACATTATATTAAATAGTAAAAATATATTCTAAATATACTTTAAAACCACTCAAATTCATAATTTATCACTATTAATTATTTTGATTAAAAAAGTTGTTTTTAATTAAAATTTAGTAATTTTCACTATTCATCAAAATATGAAAGTTATCCGAAAAGTACCAAAATTTCACCTTAGGATAAATTTGATATTCCGAATCCAAAAATGAAGTCCATTTTAAAATATAAAATATATATAACTTCAAAAAGTAGGTATTACCATTCATAACAGCTAGTTTGATTGGTTACGGTGTGTTAGAACTCGAAGTTGCGTACAACACACGCTACTGTTTTATTCAAAGGAAAGCGTACCGTGGAAGCTTGTGATGTTTCATTTTAAATTTTTTGATGTCTCCATTTAGTCAAAAAGTTTAAAATATTGCATTTAAAAAGGTTTCACTATCAAAAGTTGATAAAAGTGCAATACTGAAAATGAATCTGTTCTTGCATTATGACTAAGAAACTCATAATATGGATTCTAAAATTATAAGGATTATATAAAGTTTAAAATTTAGTTAATACTATTCATGACCTCTTTTAATGGATTTTTTTTGGTAAGTCATGGTGCAATTGAACTCGGTGTTGCGTGTAGTGCAAGTTATTAAATTATTTTGAAGAAATAACACACTATGAAATCTTGGGGTGTTACATTCTCCCCTCCTTCAATAAATTGCGTCCTCACAATTTGAAATTGTTCTTCGAAAATAAAAGGTTGAAAATAGATAATATATTTGTGGGAAAACCCACATCGGAAATTGGGTTACTAAAATTTAGTCTTAATATGAGGAAAAGAGAAATGAAAGGGTCACCACCAAATTATGATCTTGATTAGGAGAACATTGGTGGCAATTAGAGACATATAATCGGAGGAAAAACGTAAATATTTATAGGTAGTGATTGAGGTCATCAATCACAAACAAGTGTATAATTGAGGTCCTTAAATTCATCAATCTATGATGATTTGAAATACCATCGGTTCAACAAAACATAGGGTATTAGGATAACACATTTTTGACGTTTCAAAATATCTTAGTTGAAATCCCACATCGAAAAATGAATTAATGAGGCCTCTATTTAAAATAAAGAGTGGAAAGTATGAAGATTACCGAAAATAACACATACTAGGGTTCCATGTAGGAAAATATGGATATGGAAGAGAAATCTAACCATCAATTATCTGATGGAGAGTGGTAGAGAACATGGCTATGAAAAGGCCAACAATCCCAAAGCCATAAATTAGTGATGATTTAAGGTACCATCTAGGACAACATTTTTGTTCTAAGTTGCTTTTCTTAATATTGAGGAATTTATTTATGAGATTGGCTAAGATCATAAGGAGATATACTTACTTTATAATTAGAGTTTTTTCCATTAATAAATTTCTACCATAAACTCATCTTTCACTCGTAAAAAAAAAATTATATTTATACTATTCGTACAGGGTTCCAAAATAAACGAATTTATAATTCATCTACCAGATCTGTTAAAAAAACTACATTATTTAATCCAGGACATCTCTTGGGCCAGTGGTAGGTGATACACCCTTGTCGCCCTTCGGTTGCGGGTTCAAGTCTCGCAGCCTTGCCGGACGCGACGGGTTGCCGCCCGACCTCCGGGTTGTCCTTTTATGGAAATCCAAAATAATCCAAACTAGAACTATCAAAAATACTTCTGTCCAAACTCACAGTCCAACATTTATAAGGAAGGTAAACATAATATAGATCCTTTTTACCCTATAATAGCATATGAATACCTTCATCATGTACTACCATATTCCTTATTGATTACATTCATGTTCCCTTATTCCATATAGAATGCTGGATATACTTCATTAATCCAAAAATGTTTTAAACCCCAACAATGATGGAATATACAAATCATTAATCAGCTTCAAGGTAGTCAATAATATCCAATATAATTTATCCAAAATAATCACATATTATTCCAAAATCACTACCTCAGTATCAGAACTATATTATGATTTATCATTCTCTCAACCATATATTTTCCAAAAATTTAACCTTCTATTGAGTCACATTTCTTTGTTCCACACAATCTCAAGTCCTTAATGAAATAGTACTGCAGTACAATCCTTATATACTCCATAATTATTATAACAAGTACATTGTTGATACAACACTCAATTGACATAATCAACATAAGAACTCTAATCATTCCTCTTCATCTGTGGTAGTATCATAACTTGATTATTATCCAATAACATCATTTGCGGCATAGTCTGATGACTGGGACATAGGCTCACGTAGTGTCCAAACTCCTTGCAAATGAAGCATTGTACATTTGAAACCATTTTCTTACCCTTGCAGTCACGTACTTTGTGCCCTTTTCCTCCACACTTATAACAAACTCCCATTCCTTTCAGGCAAGTTCCAGGGTGTTTCTTTCCACAGTTACCACATATGAGAAAATTCTTCTTTTCCCTCTTCCCTTTATCCATATTTCTCTCTTCCATCCTTTTCTTCTATTGCTTCCCTTCAAAGCCATAGGACTCAGTAAACTCTTTACTCATCTTATCAATACATGATATTATTTCTTCATATGATGATAATACATGGGAGACTATTTCTCTTATAAATTCTAGCTTAAGACCATGAAAGATATGATCCTTCCTTCTCTTTGGATCATGTGCATTTCTGGAGTTCTCATTCCTTCTACTGGGCGCCATTTCTAAACAATGGCATAAACTAGATCAGTTTATGAATCAAAATACATAATCCCATACTTATAAAACACCTAACATAAATTGAACTATTTATGGATATAATCCATAATCATAAGAATGTTTTCTTTGAGGATGTATATACTCATAATCCCTTCAAAATGATTTGTAAAGAAAATGAGAGTTATCCTAAGCATATCCCCCGGGAGTGTCGTAACCAAGAGTGCAGCAAGGCCCGTTGTCGTGCACCAGTTCCCGTTCGAGTCTAGCTCAAAGCGGTGTTTTCGGGTTTTACCCCTAGGTACATCTGTGCCAGAGCCGCCTCTACCTGCTCGTATCCAGACAGGGATGTATTGCTCGGAAAACTCACAAAATCTCTACAATACCAAAATTCTAGGAAGTTCTTCTATAATAATCCTCAAAGTTCATCTTAGGTCTACATGCTCTAATCAGAGTTTATCTAAATCTAGTTTCCAAGGTTTGTACTAAACTTCCTCTGATACCAACTGTAACGCCCCGACCCCAGCTACCCAGAGTCGGTGCATTACTTCGTAACATTGGCATGATCACAAGAAAGATCAAATCTCGAAAGACCGATTGGTTTAGTAGCCTTGGAAACACTAGATATAATCATAAAGTTTTACATTACATTTCAAAGTGAAAAACTACAACAACAACAAAGTCTTCATATCCACACTATTAACCCCTCATAATATCCCTGCAAGTCATTCATAATTTACTTCTTCACTACCTGGGAAAAATAAAACATAGAAAAGGGGTGAGCTTAAATGCCCAGTAAGGATAACAATATAGCGGAACATTCATAATAAGCATAAACATTTAAGGCAATGAATTACTAAAACAAAAGCCTTTTAAAATTGAACTTCAACATAGTATGGCAAAAATAAAAATGAAATAATGCCATTTACTTATTCACATGGATATTCTACTAATCGAATAATCACATGCTATATCAATAACCACTTTCATAATGTTGGAATGCATAATGAAAAACGTTAATTTCATTGTCTAGGCCTCATCCCAAGACCTAGGGGTTACTTCTAACCGGAACCCAACCCGGAGTGCCTCTAATAACCGGACACCAACCCGGAGTGCCTCTAATAACCGGACACCAACCTGGAGTACCTCTAATAACCGGAGACCAAACCGGAGGGCTTACTTTTACCAGTCCCTAACCTGGAGGGCTTACTTTAACCAGTCCCTAACCTGGAGGGCTTACTTTAACCAGTACCCAACCTGGAGGGCTTACTTTTACCGGTCCCCAACCCGGAACATACTTGTTCAGCACATTCATCTGAAGAAAAGTTTGAAATATAACATAAACATTCGGATTAAAAATAACTTCTGAAATGTCAACACTTTAAACATAAACCATGAGTGACATAAGAATAACTCATCCATAGTCAAACATATCACAAAACCTTCAGTAAAATATGGATGTTTTGTATCATAATAAATCAACTTCAAATAAGCTTACAATCCATCAAAGGATGTTGACATAGATGAAATCAAAACTAATTGATAGAAGTATCTTTTTTTTTAAATCATTTAAAAGTCACATAATTATAAAAGAAAACCTTTATTTTGAAAATATCCATATAATCTTGTAAGGAAAGCTTTGAATATTTTATAACAGCGGTAAATAGCCGCACCCGCCGTATAAGTTAAAAAAAAACATTCTTACCTTAATTCTTTCGAAAAGGTTAAAAAGGACCTTGTTTGGAAAACGACGTAAAGATTCCTCTTATAAAAAGTAAAACAAGGGTATAAATGACTTTAACCCATATTCTTGTAAATAGTAAAAATGTTTTGAAATACATTTTTAAGAAACATGGATGTGGATGATAAAGAGATCCCAGAAGATTATTACGTATAAACAACCTCGGATAATGAAGAGATTGTGAAATCACCCTTACCTTGTACTTTTCCTTGGTTGGGGTAGGTTAACCTCCTGTATAATGGTTAAATAGTTGTTATTAAATTATACAAGAATCATATATATTAATATGATATCATATATGATCTTTTAACATTGATTTGTTAATAATATCTTAGAATTATCGTCGTTTCGGGAGTTAACTTACTCATTTTATTTTATATGTTTTGTTACATAAGCCATGGTTGTTGTATGTTATTCATATCTAGAATGATATCCAGTCCTTAAACATCATTTTTAAATCATCAAATGATAATTATACTTGAATGGATACGATGGAGAATGAATCTCATCGCGTTCGTGGAGACGGTAGTCCGTACGTACGCACGAGCGACAATATCATTATTTTGATATTAAAATAATATATAAATGGATGGTATATCATATATACAGAATCATTAACATGTTATATTTATTATTTACATGAGTTACACATCATTATTATACCCATCCAAATAATATTATATTGAATAACAATTACACCACGACGTGGAGACGGTAAGCCGTACGTACGCACGTATGGTGACATGTTATTCAAAGGGTGGATAGAATACTGAATATGATTGTACCATATTTATAATAACATCACAGTATATGTGAGATACTGGAGTTATTATTTTAGAATGGTAAGAACAAAGGAAGAAGAAGTGGAAGAAGAAATGAACTTGGAGAAGGGTGGTGAAATCATTACCTCTTCTTCGGGTTCTTCCTTTTGATTTGATCAAAAGGGCTCCTTAGGTTGACTTTCTGATCAAAATAAGGCCTCTAGGTTGTAGTGAGGGATGTTGGGAGAGTATTTGGGCAGAGTTTGGCCGAACCAAAAGGCTTTAGAGGTGTGAAGAAATGAGAAGGAGGAGTGCCCTTTTATAAGAGGGGTGAGGGGCACCTTTGGAAAAGCTAGAAATATTAATTTATAATAAATTCATATTCGGTTTCTAATGGCTCCAAAGCTTATTATTCAAAGGTTAAGGTGGGGATAGGTCGAAAACCACTCAACCAATAGAATTTAGACAGGTTTGGGTACTTATATTAACCTTATCTTTAAGTATTAACTCTAAGTTAATTAGTTTCACTTTTACAATGTCTCTTTGTATTTTTATATAATATGGTTAATAAACTTACTATATACATCTAAGCGACCCACAAGTGGTCCATTAATGATGAACCTATCATGATATAAGTCTCTTGGCCGAACCTTAGATTTTTAGGAATTTAATATCAATTAATAATATAATATTTTTTTTAAGAACTCTTTTATGTCAATTTTCACACTATTCAATAGTTGATTTTTGTGAAACTCATAACAGATTGATTACTTCGAACAAAGTCAATTACATCAATCCTAATATATCATATTATCCTAGAAAATTAGTTTAATTCATTAAAAGTTTCATATTATATTTATTTGGGTATTTATAATATCAATTATTTTAATATTTTACTATTATAGTAATTACTGCATCATCATTGTGTCATAAATAAAATAAATTATTTAATGTCTAAAAATTATAAATAAAATATCATTATGTAGGAAATCTTTTTATCTTTCTAATGAATATTTATAATCTAAAATCCAACTTATATAACTCTATGTAACAATTGTTTTGCTAAAAGATATATGCTTGTGTCATTTTTGTATTCATTTTGACTTAATTAAAATAAAGTGTCATTATCACTTACAAGTGGATCCATGGGGTCCCAAAATTGACACAAAGATTCCCATGGTCGAACATTTATCAACCAATAGGGTTAAGACACGTTTTAGGGTAATTTAGTATTATTATAATATTATTTTTTTAACCCTTATTTACCGGATTTACCCTTAACCATGGTAAATAAAATATTTACCGCAGTAATTATTCAAAATGTCTAAAAATAAAAGTTACCTATTTACACAATTTGAACATCCTGATTCCAAATATGGAATCCATTTTCCTAAATTCTAAACACAGAAGTGGCAGAAATTAATTTAAAATTAATTCCCGCTGTCAAAACAAAAAGCGTGTTTTTAAGAGATAATAACTATCAAAAGATTGACACTTGTTTATGTTCGGTTTAATTGTAAAATTATGTCCAATGACCAACATTATATTAAATAGTAAAAATATATTCTAAATATACTTTAAAACCACTCAAATTCATAATTTATCACTATTAATTATTTTGATTAAAAAAGTTGTTTTTAATTAAAATTTAGTAATTTTCACTATTCATCAAAATATGAAAGTTATCCGAAAAGTACCAAAATTTCACCTTAGGCTAAATTTTATATTCCGAATCCAAAAATGAAGTCCATTTTAAAATATAAAATATATATAACTTCAAAAAGTAGGTATTACTATTCATAACAGCTAGTTTGATTGGTTACGGTGTGTTAGAACTCGAAGTTGCGTACAACACACGCTACTGTTTTATTCAAAGGAAAGCGTACCGTGGAAGCTTGTGATGTTTCATTTTAATTTTTTTGATGTCTCCATTTAGTCAAAAAGTTTAAAATATTGTATTTAAAAAGGTTTCACTATCAAAAGTTGATAAAAGTGCAATACTGAAAATGAATCTGTTCTTGCATTATGACTAAGAAACTCATAATATGGATTCTAAAATTATAAGGATTATATAAAGTTTAAAATTTAGTTAATACTATTAATGACCTCTTTTAATGGATTTTTTTTGGTAAGTAATGGTGCAATTGAACTCGGTGTTGCGTGTAGTGCAAGTTATTAAATTATTTTGAAGAAATAACACACTATGAAATCTTGGGGTGTTATACTCTACATAAAAATTTTCAGAAAAATCAACTATGTGACTACAACCATTTTGTAACTTCATATCTGAATAAACCTTCAATGTTAGTAAATAAAGATATTGAATGGGTGGGGTAAAGGTGCTTTCAAAATATATTTTCAATCGGTCGGTCAATTCTTTAGATTCTTTTGAGTCAACCTTTCATTTCACCCTCTTTCATTTTTTCCATCTGTAATTGTAACATACCAGGTAAATAAAGAATATGACATTTTCATATTTATTAATATATATGAATTAAATATTAATTTTACATTAAATGGGATCCTATGTTTGATGGCGTACCAGTCACGCAACAATGAGTTTCTCAGAAATCTCTTGTTGCACACAAGGCTGAGTCATAATGAAAAATAATAATATAATATTATGGTAGTTAACGCCTAGTAGTTGTATTAGTAGGAATGAACATAACTAACTAAAATATTATTATACATATTTGTTAAATGTATTTACATTTATCCAATAAAATTTAGAGGTTTAAAAGGAGAATGAATCCAATTTTAAGTATAAATACTCTAATATATTTAAAAGGTCATTTTACCGCCTTTTGATGGCGAACCCCTTTTGAATCTAGTTTTTAATAAATTTATATTTTTAATTTGAAAAAATAAACTTCTTCTTTATAATCCGAAAATCAAAATTTACTTTGGGTAAATGTTTGGTATTTTTCTAATAAAGTTCATTTTTTTAGGAATAGTTAAAAATACTGCATTTTAATTCAAAACTGCCTTTTAATCTAATTTATTTACATAATTATATTATTATTTTTATTAGTTTTAAAGTATAATTGGATTATATTTTTACCATTGAATCCAATTTTGTTCATTGTAATTAATTTCACTTTGAAATTGAACATAGACAAGTGTTAATCTGTTGATAGTTATTATTTCATAATAACACGTTTTTTTTTTGTTTTGACAACGGTAATTAATTTTAACTTAATTTATGAAACATTTATATTTTGAATTTTGAAAAATAGATTC
This sequence comes from Viscum album, assembly GCA_963277665.1. NCBI lineage: Eukaryota > Viridiplantae > Streptophyta > Magnoliopsida > Santalales > Viscaceae > Viscum > Viscum album. The sequence goes on along the minus strand of OY728159.1, from coordinate 677,322,203 downwards.
CATATTTGGAATCATAAGGTTAAATTTGTGTAAATAGTTATCTTTTTTAGACATTATGAATATTTACATCAGTAAATATTTTATTTACCATGGTTAACAGATAAATATGGTAAATAAGGGAGAAAAAAATATTATACTAATATTAAATTACCCTTACACTTGTCCTAACCCAATTGGATGAGTTATTTCTGACCAAGTAAATCTTTGGGTCGATTTTGGGACCCCATAGAGCCACATGGGAGTGATAATGACACTTTATATTAATTAATTTAAAGTAAAGACAAAAGTAACACAAACATGTATCTTTTAATAAAATAATTTTTATATGGGGTTATATAAGTGATCTCTTTGACTATAAATATTCATTTGAAATCTACAAATATTTCCTACATCATGGTATTTTATTTTTAATTTTTAGACATTAAATAAATAAATTAAATTACTACACAATGATGATTCACTAATTACTTTATTAATAAAAGATTCAAATAAATGATATTATAAATATTAAAATAAATTTATTTTAAACTTTATATGCCATAAATGAATTTTAGGTATAATAATTACTTGTTATATTTGAGTTAATGAAGGGTTTTTGAATGAATAAAATTGTTATAGATTTTTTAAAAAGTTTTGATTTGAATAATTTATAAATTGACATAAATGAGTTTTTAAAAGAATTTATATTTAATTAAATGATTAAATAATAATAAAAATATACAATTCATCCAAATGAAATAAATAATTTCATAAATGATTTATTTTGGGTCACTTCGTATTTTATAGTAAATATATTAACCATATATTATTAATATATAAGAAGTCATGGTAAAAGTAAATAAGTTAACAAAGGATTAAAAAAATATAAGGATTAAAAAATATAGAAAACCTGTCCAATTATAATTGGATTATTTTATTTCAAATTATATGCACCTTATCTTAGAATTAAATACGTTTTGGACCATTTGAAACTGAAAATCATTTTATAATAAAATAATACATTCAAACATTCCTAAAGAGCCCCTCCTCCCTCTTATAAAAGGCCACCATCTATAACCCATTACCCACACCTCTCAAGCACCTTGGCTCATCCATAATCTACTCCATGAATCTCCCAATATCCCTATATTCCTCCTAGAATCCTTTCCCTAGGCAGAAGGGAATTCAAGAAATACGTTTGGTTCAAACCAAAAGGAGTTACCCGATTTAAAGGTAATGTCTTCTCTCAAGTTCTTTTATTGTATTTTCCTTCTCCCACCCCCTAAACACTATTTATTCAATTATTTTATAAAAATAAATGTATACTCAATATACTGTGATGTTTTTATGAGAATTATTAGAACTACACTTCCACACACCTCCATATAATGGATACGATCATACTGTTTCTGTGGACGTCAGACTACTACCTCATGAAATGATACTTGTTCAATTTTCTCCTACTGACTCTCATGGTGGCCATTATGATGGAACTGTATTTATATGTGATATATAATATATTTATATTTCATCTATTCTTCTTTATTTTTCATTTATATCATTCCTTTATGGTTTCCATAATGGGTAAATATGATAATTTCATTTAAGAAAGTGCAGACTACCGCCCCCTCAAAGTGATATGACTCGTTCATTCCACACGTGGAAAATATAAATGATGTAGATAATGAAATTATATATGATATTATACTTTAATTATAGTATACCTATGTATAATTATATTTCCATTCCATTAAATATTAAATCAAAATGAAAGTAGCGTTCATGCGTACGTACGGCTTACCGTCTCCATGAACGGTGCATTTAATTTCTTATCTCTAAATGTTATGTAGTATTATAAATACATATATATACTGGATATATAGGATATATATGATATCTAAATAAGTAATTTCATTTTCTATATAATTTACTTTTGACCACATGGAAACTTGTAATTATAAGAAGTTCATTTTTGACTAAATACCAAATATCGACAGAACGAACGTTATTAACTTAAATTATTTCGTAATGTTTATAACATTGTAATAGGTGATATTAAAGAAATAATAAACTTTAAAAAGGTTCTTAAGCTAGTATAAATTAAATTTAGTTTATTATTCAGGAGATTAAAGAATGAACGAGTCAAGTCGGACACGTGGTAAGGGAACATCTTAACCCAATTTCCATTATTTGGGTAAATCTTATACTTCTTGATTATGTCGTGCTATGAATATGTGTGATTGACCTATGATTGTTTTACACTTAATATATACTTATATTGGGTGTGTTTATATTTTTCACACATAATTATTTCATTGATTTATCCTTAATGTAATGATACAATATTGGTAATGGAACCTTTCACCCTCCTCTTTTAGTCAAAGAATTTTTCTTTGTTATGTATTTTAATTTTAATTTTATTATGTTGGGATATGTTCTTATATATAATTATTGCTTTAAATTTTATGTCCAAGTGATGAGAGACCCTTTTATCTCCTATCAAATCATTTTCATAATTTTAATGTGACGTCTTAAGGCTGTCGAATTTTCGTAAGGGAATATGTCTCAATCTCCTTTCATTGAGGCAAATCTTGATATTGTTAACCTTTATTATCCTATAAGGTGTATATACTGACCTTTGACATATTATATTGTGAATCTCCTTATTCTCAGGATATTATAAGTTTTGTTTAATGTTATTCTTTAATTATTTTTATTCAATTATTTTCTCATGTGGTAAGGGAATCTAACTAAAACATTGTTTTAAATGTTTTAAAGATATAATTTTCAATATATTTCTCATTATTTTCCAAGTTATCAAATTTTTTTAAGAATTTATTTATATGGAAATTAATGTTTTAATGTTTTAATTCCTTTAAAATTTTCAAAGTGGTATGTGATACTTCGATTAAAAAATATCTTTATTAAAAGTTTTAAATGGTATTGAAAATGGTTTTGAGAAATCATTGATTATGTCAATATCTTGAAATGTTATATTGTTATTGCAATGTGGAAATATTATCTACACATTATGATTTTTTATGTGTTATAAAGATCTTATGGTTCTTGGGAATTTTTTACGTATACAAGTGGTTCCGTGATAAACCTTGAGTGGGTGAGCTCGAGATAGCTCTCCAATGCATTGGGTAACATGACGAAGGTAAACATTAATGTTTATCCTAAGAGATTTAGGGAATATACTGTGATGGGTATTCCAAACATAACTCCCTATATAGCTGCAAAATCTATAATGTATGTATGTTATGGATGACACAAGTTACCTTTATGATTTATGATTTCCATGTGTTATTCATAAATCTTATGATTTAGTGTGGTATTTTAAATTCTGAAAGGAATGATTTCATTGATTTGTATTTATTGATGGAATAAAGTTTTATTTCCATGTTTTATAACCCTTACTAAGCTTTTTATGCTGATCCAATGTTTTTCAAATGTTTTTCATAGGGTATAAGGAAGGGTAAGAGAAAGAAAAGATTCAAAACGATTTATATCTAGAAAAGAACTCTTGTTTTATTTAAGGATATTAATTTTTATGAAAAATTTTGATAGAGTATAAGTTTCTACTTTTTTATTTTTTATATTTAATTTAACATTTATGGCCTAATTCTCTAAAACTCTAAACTTGAAAATATTTTCATTGTGAATTATTAATATTTTTCAAGATTATGTAATGTTTAATTCTGAAGCCTTATAGTTGGTATCAAAGGGGGGGGTTAGATAAATTTAGAGGTTAGGGTGTTATTTAAGAATAAGTGACTTAACCATAACGGTTAGAATATTAGAAAGAGTCATAGTTATTTTAGATAAATTAAATGAGTTTAATATGACATGAATAAATATATCTTAGTGTTTATCCTCGTCATAAGATATTATATGACGATTTTGATGATATACACACACTGACCTTTTTCGTTTTAGTAAATGGCTAGATCTATCATGCACCAAAGTAAAAATGGATGCGAAGAAAACTATGATGGTTTTTTGAATAAGAAAATGAAGGAAATGAGAGCTGTAATGAAAACTCTTGTGGTTATTCTCAACCAACTATCTAGACTCATGATTGACCACCTGAACCTTATTGATTTTTATAAGGCATCATATTTTCATGAAACAAATCCCAATGGGAGTTCAGGTAATATCCATAAATGTATGTATATTCAAAAACCTACGTGTCATGGATGTGGAAAGAAACACCTAGAAAAATGCTTCAAAGGGACAGGAAGATGATATAGATGTGGTAATGAAGGTCTTAAAGAAAGAACATTCCATGGAAAAAGGAATCGTCGATTTGACTCCAAGAAAGAGAAAGAAGTTATTTCCGAAGGATCAATTTTATATTTTAAGTGTGGTGTGCATTGTCATTATAAAAATAGATATCATATAAAGAAGGTTCGGGAATGGGATCTGTAAGATCGTGAAAATATATGTTTACCAATTCCTAATTCCATTCTAATTAAAGAGGAGGAAACTGAAAATGACCTATGAATTGTATGAATTATTTCTTAGCTCATGTTTTGACATTACTGAAATCTTAGGACATTGTGCATGATTTTGTTTGTAATAAAGAAGTATAAAAGAATAAGATGAAAAAACATGGATAATGGACCAGGAAGAATGTTCGATGATTAACATTTCTACATTTTAGGAGTTGAAATGTTATGTTGGATCTATGGATGATGATGTGTTTAAATGTATTAATGATATGATTTATTTCGAAGACTTTTTCTAGTATGTGTAAAACTGATGTTTATTATGTGAAAATTTTATTCAATGAAAAATTATCTTTTATTTTTTGGTTATAGTTATAAAGAACTATTTGGGGTTATACGATCCTTGAATTTGAGCCAATTATAGGTTATTACTTTCTGGGATGTAAATGTGAGGTATGAGATGTAATGGCCCAGACCCTTATGACCCCTCCCTTTGCCAAATTTCGGTGTGACCGATCGGCGCGAACGATCAGTGTTATTCAGCCTTGTTGGGTTTTACTTCTACAGTTTTTCCAGTAACACCCCTTTTAGGACTTTTTTACCTTCTAAGTCATTTCAAGGCAATTTTTAACCCATAATTAATATCTAAAAATCCCGAGAAACCTCCCTATTAAATAACAATTAATTCAGTTGTGTGTAACCACCCAACTGCGTGAGGAACCATGATCCTAATTTAAAGCGTTCAAATTTCTCATATCCCGTAACAACATGATTTTATCTATATATCACAGAAGAAGTTATTCTTCCCCCTTCTTCCCTTTTGGCAGACTTCTCTCTTCTCTGTGGTGAGCTTGAAGTCCTTTCTTCCCGAGACTTTTGGTGCGCCTAGGATGAAGTCTTCTGCTCATCCTTGGAGTTCCCGACATTCTTCCCCTACAAATCACACATCCTCTGTTCTTGGCGCGTGGAGAAAAATGTCTCCTTGATCAGTCAGGTAGGGGTGTCACCTTCGTCACTCCTTTCTATATATCTTACGGGGTGGGTACACTACTGCTTCTGTAGAATTGGATGAACCTAAATTTAATGAATATAATAAATAGATTCTAAATAATTAAGGGGATGGGTGTGATCGATGATGATGCTATGTTTTTCTCCTATTTCATGATTAATGAATTTTGAATTGTGAGGGCTTACAGCTACTGAAAATCATGGCCGTTGGTGGTCTTTCTTTGTGCACTAATAAACCCTTACCTCTTGTGATGTTTAAATGTCTTGTATTTTGGTTTTGAACCTTTTACTGTGTAAAGGAAATTGGTTAAATATGTATATTCGGCTAAATAAATTGGAAGCACCAGGATTAAATTCTTTTATATGATAACCCCGGTTTAAGCCCAGTGGAATTGAAATCATGGAGTGTGTTAAATATTTTAAATCTGAAAAAACCTATTGAGTCTGCCTTGTGTTGGTAGTATTGGGTTGGTTGTTTCCACCACGGGATGAGTACGGGTGACCTTATGGTTTTCTTGGATAGGGGCTTAGATTGCTAGGGTGATGTGGGTGAGGATGGGATCCTCTGTTTGTATCACGAATTCGGGTGGGATCCTCTCTTGTTGTGAAACCTTCTTATTCATAGTTCTAGGAACATGGGACTGTATCTCATTTTGACCTACTTTAGTTCCAATACTTGTAGGGGTCTCATTTGATGTGTTTTTACAAGCGAACCGGGTGTGAATGTTTAAATTGCTGTTGGGTGTACTTTCTCCTTGGCTTCTGCTTATGCTTACTAGTTTCCCAAGTAGGTGCAGAAACTTATTTAAACATTATTATTGAACATGAAAACAAGGATGGGACAAATGGGGATTTGGTTTGGTGTGAGTTGTGACTTGGACATGGGTGTTGTTCTCTTTTCTTATGAATGAATAGTAAGGATAGTGTTCTTTAGGCTGGTTGAAGAAAAACCTAGTTTGGGTGAGTGCTTGTTACCTATACATATACTTGTAGTTTTTGTGTTTCTTATTCGCGCCCCACCCAAGTTGAGAACTTAGTTCTGAACACCCCCATTTCATGGGGGAGGGTGTTTTTCCCAACACTCCTATGAGTGACTAGTTATTAGCTCCTTCTCTACTCCCTTTCCTGAATAGCCCAAGACTCTACATGTAGGCTTTGATGGCCTGAAGTCCATTATTATCCCAAGAATCTTTAGGCAAGGTAGTGTGGTGGTTGGCCCAGGTGTGTGCGGGAAGGTGGTTTCACAAGTATCTTTGTGATGAGGCCCAGGTGTCTTCGGGCATGGCAGTAGTTCTTATAGCACATGTGTCTTCGGGTGTGGCAGTAGTTCTTCTAGACCAGGTGTCTTTGAGTGTGGCATTAGTTCTTCTAGCCTATGTGTCTTTGGGCGTGGAAGTGGTTGTTCTGGCCTAGGTTTTTGCAGGCGTGGTTATGTGTGACAGTTGTGGCCCAGGTGTTTGCGGGTGGGTTAGGGGTTGTGGCCTAGGTGTTTGCGGGCGGGATGTGTGGTTGTGGCCCAGGTGTGTGTGGGCGAGGTACGACAATGGGACTATGATGAGAATGGCAGGATTGGGCCGATGCATAGGATGTCTTTAATAACCAGTGGGAAAGTGGCACGGGGTACCCAAACATCAATGATCTATTACTATAAATTACTTGACTTGCGTTATTTGGGGAGTGTGCCTTGGTGAGGCTTTTGGGTGGTTAGTTTCCTTGCTAGGTGATTGGTTATCTCTTTTCTCACAGGGCATTAGTATGCCTCCCCACTTGTGCATGAGAGTCTTTGGTTTTTTCCTACTGAGTATACTTGTATGCTCACCCTACATATATAAAACTGCTTTCAGGTTTCTAGGAGGACTTCAGGGATCGTGCGAGACCGTACTAGCTTGGACCTTTGGGGCAGTTGATGTTGTTTTTTTTCTTGTTATCTTTTTACCTTCGGAGTTTTGTGACTTGTATCTTTTACCTTTGAACATGCATATGGGAATGGTTTATTTTCAGCCGTATTTTCACTTTCAGTTTTGGTGTTGTTGGATTTACTATCATATCTCCCGATACTATTAAAAGAAAAAGGGTAATGCCATCCATTTAGTGTGTGATTCTATACCCTTGGTGTTGGCCACCACTCTGGGACCTATTGAAGTCGGGTTTTGGGGGTCATTATCTCTCTTTCAACTTAACGAAGGAATGGCCTGGAAATATGCTGACCCTTCCCTCCTTTTGGTGAAGGTGGGTTGTGGCATGAGATGAAATTTGTGGTTAAAATATGTTATGGTTATATTTGAGGAATTTATCTCATTTTTTTGGGATGTTATAAAATTATATAATTTTTTTCAAAAAATGACAACACACAGACTGTGTGACAACCCATCGTGTCGGAAAAAGCGTTGGGAATCGAACCCACAACCAAAGTGCGATTGGGATTTATCGCCTACCACTGGACTAAGTGAATTACCTAGTTCGTATGACTAATTCTTTTTGGTTAAATGATTTTATGGATCAAGAATAAGTTGATTTTGGGAACTTATATTTTATCAAATGGATAACCTTAGTATAGGAAAATGATTTCGTGATTAAGTGATAAATATTTTTTTGGAAGACGTTATCTCTTTTGGGAACACTATATGACTAAGGACCATAGAATGCTATGGGATTTAATTATGTGGAGTAATGGTTGATATTTTATTTTAGAAGAATCTATTTTTTTGTGGACATATAGAAATTTAGGATATTTACGGAAATGATTAACCTATCACAGAGAATATGTGATTTGGTTAATTACTTTTCAGTATGAGACATTATGAATAATTGATGTTATTTGGAGATAAATGTTCAGATTTTTGTGGAAGACTATGTGATTAAATTCTCCTATGTTTTGGGATTAAATCTTAGTTTGTATTATATTGAAGGATTTAAAGTACAATCGTTTATCGAATGGTCTTTGTTGATCTTTGGGTATTGTTTGTTCAATTTTAGAGATTAACAGTAGTATTTATTTTTATAAAAGATTATCCTTTTGGGGATTATCTAATCTTGTACTAACCATTTTGGTTTTTGTTAATGTTTAATGACGAGAGAAAAATGTAGTTCATCTTTTGTGAATTATGTGATTCTATAGAAGTTGATTCTAGCGCTTCAGGTGTGACCAAGTCATCTTGAATACTCATCGTTTAGATAAAATATGATTTTTTGGTAGAAACATATTAAAGGATGAAACTCTACTTGAAAATTAAGTATATTTCCTTATGTTCTTAGTCAATCTCATAAATAATTCTCTAACTTTACAAAAGGGAACTTAAAACAAGAAAACATTGTCCATTTACCTTTTCTACTGGGGAATCAAAGACTGTTTAACCTATCACGAGTTTGTGGTTTTCTGGTAGTTTACTTTCTCCTAGTCATGTTTTCTATCACTCTCTATCAAAACATGACAATTAGTTTCTCCTCCAAATCCATTTTTTCATACATTTAATCCTAGTATGTGTTATCATGGGAGACCTTTGTACTTCTCTCTCTTCATTTCAAAGTGATAGTTTTATTGACTCTTTTACTAATGTGGGATTTTTAATGATGATTCCGAGCCAATTTTAAAATTACAAGGACATAATTCTCAAAAGGGGGAAGTATGTAACATCCCAGGTAAATAAAGAATAGGAAATTTTCATATTTATTAATATTTGTTAATTAAATATTAATTTTACTTTAAAGGGGATGATATGTTTGATGGAGTACCCGACACACAATAATGGGTTTCTCAGAAATATCAAGTTGCACACAAGGATGAGTCATACTTAAAAATAATAATATAATATTATGTTATTTAACGCCTAGCTATTGTATTTGAAGGAATGAATAAAACTAACTACAATATTAGTATACATGTTTGTTAAATGTTTTTACATTTATCCAAAAAAAATTAGAGGCCTAAAATGAGAATGAATCCAATTTTAAGCACAAATACTCTAATATTTTTAAAAGGTCATTTTAACCCCTTTTGATGGCGAACCCCTTTTAAATCAAGTATTTGTTACTTTTATATGTTACATTTGATAAAATAAAATTCTTCTTTATAATAGGGTCATAAAAATTTTCTTTGGGTAAATTTTTGGTATTTTTTTATAAAGTCCATTTTTTATGAATAGTTAAAAATACTGAATTTTCATTCAAAACTACCTTTTAATATAATTTATTTATACAGTTAGAATATTATTTTAATTGGTTTTATAGTGTAATTGGATTATATTTTTACCATTTAATCCAATGTTGGTCACTATAAGTAATTTAGCTTTGATATTGAACATAAACAAGTGTCAATATTTTGTTTGTTATTATTTCTTAAAAACACAATTTTTTTTGTTTTAACAATGGGAATTAAATTTAAATTAATTTCTGAAACTTATGTGTTTGGAATTTGGAAAACTGGATTCCATATTTTTAATCAGGAGGTCCATATTGTGTAAATTGGTAACTTTTATCGTTAGACATTTTGAATATTTACTTCAGTAAATATTTTATTAACCAGGGTTAAAAGGTAAATCTGGTAAATAAGGGTGAAAAATAATATTATAATAATATTAAATTAAGATTACACTTGTCCTAACCCTATTGGATGAGATACTTCCGACCAAATGAATCCTTTGGTCAATTTTAAGACCTCATGGAGTCAAGTGAGAATGATAATGACACTTTATATTAATTAATTTAATGTAAAGACATAAGTATCATAATAATATATGTTTTAGTAAGAAAAACTTAAATGTGGTTATATAAGTGATCTATTTAAATATAAATATTCATTTAAAATATAAAAATATTTCCTACATCTTGGTATTTTATTTATAAATTTTATACATTAAATAAATAAATTTTATTATGACACAATGGTGATGCAGTAATTTCTTCATTAATAAAAGATTCCAATAAATGATATTATAAATATTAAAATAAATTTATTTTGAAACTCTTAATGCCATAAAAGAATTTTAATTATAATAATTACTTGTTATATTTTAGTTAATAATGTTTTTTTGAATGAATCATGTTTTTATTTATTTTTTTAAAAGTCTTGATATGAAAAATTTATAAATAGACATAAATGGGTTTTTAAAAAAAATATATATTTTATTAATTGATATAATAATACTAAAAATCTAATATTTGGTCTAATAAAATAAATAGAGTTATAAATGATACATATTTTATCACTTAACATTTTATTGTAAATATATTAACCATATTATATGAATATATAAGAGGACATGGTAAAAGTTAAATAAGATAACAAAGGGTTAAACAAAAAATATAAGAATTAAAAAATATTCAAAACCTATCAAATTATTATTGGACGATTTTATTTTGACTTATATATACCTTATATTCAAATTAAATAAGTTTTGGACCATTTTAAACTGAAAATAATTTTATAATAAAATAATATATTCAAAATTTCTTAAAGTGCCCCTCCTCCCTCTTATAAAAGGCCGCCACATATAAACCATTACTCACTCCTATCAGGCCCCGTGGCTCATCCAAACTCTAATACAAGAATCTCCCATCATCCCTCTATTCCTCCTAGATTCCTTACCAAAGGAATAAGGAAATTCATGAAAGCCTTTTAGTTCAAACTAAAGGGAGTTACCCAATTTAAAAGTAACGTATTCTCTCAAGTTCTTTTCTTGTATTTTCCTTCCCCTACACCCTAATATCTCTTTATTACATTATTGTATTATAACAATAGTATCCTAAATATAATAGTATGATTTTATGATAAGGATTCTAACTACACTTCCACACACCTCAATCTAATGGATACAAACATAATGTTTCTGTTGACGATGAACTACTACCTCACAAAATGATGATTATTCAATTATCTCCTACCACATATCATGATGGCCATTATAATGAAACTATATTTATATGTGATATATAATATATTTATATTGTTTCTATTCTTCTGTATGTTTCATTTATATCATTTCTTTATGGTTTCTATAATGGGTAAATACGATAGTTTCATTTGAGGAAGTGCGGACTACCGCCCCCTCAAAGTGGCATGACATCTTCATGCCATACGTGGAACATATAAAGGATGGAGTTAATGAAATTACATATTATATTATACTGTAATTATAATAAAACTCTGTATAATTATGGTTTCATTCAATTAAATATGAAATATAAATGAAAGTAGCGTTCATGCGTACCTACGGATTTCCGTCTCCATAAACGGTTCATTTCATTTCCTATCTCCAAAGGTTATGTAATATTATAAATATATATATATTGGATATATATGATTTATATGATATCTAAATCAGTAATATAATTCTTTATATAATGTACTTTTGACCACATAGACAACTTGTAATTATAAGAAGTTCTTTTTTGACTCAAGTATCAAATATCAACAAAATGACCGTTATTAACTTAAATGATTTTGTAATGTTTATAACATTGTAATAAGTGATATAAAAGGAATAATAAACTCAAAAGAGGTTATTAAGAAAGTATACATTATCTTTATTTTATTATTTATCAGATTAAAGAACGAACGAGTCAAGTCGGACATGAGGTAAGGGAACTTCTTAACCCAATTTCCATTCTTTGGGTTAATATTTTACTTATTGATTATGTCATTCTATGAATATGTGTTATTGACCTATGATTGTTTTACAATTAATATCTACTTATATTGGGTGTGTTTATATTTTTCACACATAATTATTTCTTTGGTTTATCCTTAATTTAATTATATGATCTTTGTAAGAGAACCTTTCACTCTCCTCTTTTAGTTAAAGACTTAATATTTGATATATATTTTAATTTCCATTTTATTATGTTGGGATATGTTCTTATATATCCTTATTGATTTAAATTATATTTCCAAGGTATGAGAGACCCTTTTCTCTCCTATAAACTCATTTCTGGAATTTTAATGTGACATCATTAGGCTGCCGAGTTTTCATAAGGGAATATGTCTCAATCTCCTTTCATTGATGAATATCTTGATATTGTGCAGCTTTATTATCCTATAAGGTGTATATACTAACCTTTGACATATTATATAATCAATATACTTATTCTCATTATATTATAAGTTTTGTTTAATGTTATTCTAAAATTATTTTTTTCATGTATTTTCTCATGTGGTAACGAACTCTTTAACTAAAACATTGTTTTAAATGTTTTAAACATATAATTTTCTAAATATTTCTCATTAGTTTTCATGTTTTCAAAATTTTAATTCCATTAAATGTTTCAATGTGTTATGGGACACTTTGATTTAAAAATCTCTTTATTAAATGTTTTAAATGGTATTGAAAATGGTTTTGAGAAATCATTGATTATGTCAACATCTTGAAATGTTATATTTTGATTTCAATGTTGAAATTTTATCTTTCCTTTATTATTGTTTTATATGTTATGAATATGTTATGTTATTGGGCATTGTTTATGTATATGGGTGGTTCCGTGATAATCCTAGGGTGGGTGAGCTCGAGATAGCTCTCCAATGCATTGGGTAACGTGATAGAGGTAAACATTAATGTTTCTACTAAAAGATTTAGAGAATATATTGTTTTGGGTATTCCAAACTTAACTCCCTATATAGATGTGAAAACTATAATTTATGTATGTTATGGATGAAACAAGTAACCTTTATGATTTATGACTTCCACATGTTATTCATAAATCTTATGATTTTGTGTGGTATGTTAATGTTTGAAAAGTATGATTTAATTGATTTTTATTTATTGATAGAGTAATGTTTTATTTCCTTGTTTTATAACCCTTAATAATATTTTTATGCTCATCCATTGTTTTTGAAATGTTTTTCACATGGTATATGGAAGGGTAAGAGAAAGGAATAATTTAAGAATATTTATATCAAGAAAATAATTTTTTTTATTTAAGGAGTTTTATTTTTGTGAAACAAATGTATAGAGTATAAGTGTCTACTTTGTTATTTTTGATATGTAATGTAATAGTTACGGCCTAATTCTCTAAAAATCTAAACCCGAAAGGATCCTCAATGTGAATTATTAACTTATTTCAATATTATGTAATGTTTTAGGCTGGGGACTTATAGTAATAACATTCATCAATTAATAACTTTTTTTATTAATTGTTAAAGGTTTAGCAAGAAAAATTAATTGTAAATGAATACCTCCTTATCAACGATTATTTTTATAAGATTTTACGGTCATGTGATGAATTATCTAATAGTTGGTCGACCTTATGAATATATTTTTCATTAAGAGGAACAGATAGCTTAGCCCTCAACTCATGATCTATGTTTATCAACACTATCACATTACCTATTGGAATTAGTATGTTGTGTTGATGGTCATCTGGGATATTGAACACTGTAACCCTCGCAACAAGGTTATGGGTGGGTGTTGATAGATATAAATCACAATCATTTTGACCCAATATAATATCAGTACAAAAATGGTATTAGTTTATTTATGATTCACATTTCTAAGAGAAAATTATTAGAATATTTATTACCTTGACTAAGATACCTCTTTGAAGGGTATGACATGCCTCAAAGATGGTGGGGGTGGGTGTAGAGACCCAATCTTGATATACATGGACATTAAATTTCTTTTTCGGAATACTTAATACATGACACAAACAGACGCCCAAAGACCGTATTAGTTTTGTATATTTGGAAACTCGTAACATAATCTTCAATTCCTGGTGATAAATATTCAACATCTCCCATAATGATTTTCCTTTTTTTCCTACCTAAAACTTTTCTTTATATCCTAGGGAAAAGGAAACATAAAAAGGGTGAGCTCAAATTCTCAGTAAGAGTAAACATGCAGAATATAAAACAAACCATATATATTTGAACGTAAAAACAAGAACATAATGTTTAAACATCAAAATATTGAGTCAAGAAATAAATATTGTCAGTACGTAAGACATAGATCATAAAATAACATTAACCATGATATAATATAATTGATATAAAACATTTAATTGTGGAAAACTAATAATCAAAAAATATGATTTTCATAGGAGCCAAGGCATTGCTTCCAAGGCAATCATATTAGACAAAGTCCATTACTGAACTGGGTTTACTTTCCGTTCCAGCCATGTATTACTGAACCATATTTTCATGTAATTACAGTCATTTATATATCATGAGATATAAATATTTACCCAATTAATTAGAGGTAGATATATGTCCCGACCATCTCATAATGAAATCATTGTTACATGTTCCACAAAAAAAAAACATAAACCATTCATCATACCATAACCCAAGAAATAAAATGGGTTTCTTAAACATTATTCCATCATAACATAATCCATATAAAATAACATTCCATTATTAACACAATCAAATCATAGTAATAATAGGGATAGAAAAATAACCCTATTTAAATAGTATCATCTTAGATGGAAAATAATTTTGATAAACCACTTAAACTTAGTTCGTGATGAAAATATCTTTTCTTCTTCAAAAACGTTTTCCTTTCTCAAAATGTCATGCAATTTTTCAGGAAAAGAATTTATTATAAAATACACTTGAAAATGTGAATAGGAATCTTCATGGAAATAATGAGTTATGACTATATAAAAACTTGTTCATGGTGTATCAGTTAAAAAACATTCTTCTCATACTTTTGATGGAAAAGTAAAAAAGTACCTCGTACGGTAAACGTAAGAATGATTCCTTCCAAACCATGTTGTAAAGTAAAAATGGGTAAAAATGACATTAAAAATATATACAATAATAATAAAAATTTTATGAAAATATTTTTAGAAAACATGGACATGGATTATAAATATATCCCATGTAAATACTTACGTATAAACAATCTCAGATAAAAAATGAGATTGCAAAATTATCCATTACCTTAGGTCTAATTTCTCCCATATGAGTCCTAAACTCTTGTATAGTGGGTTTAAACATATTATTAAATTGTAATATAACCATAATAATATTTATGATATCATGTATGATTCACATACGACTTTATATTACTTGTTCATTTGTCAAATCCATGTTAAAGCAACGTTTTTTGTAATAATCATTATATTTATCAAACTTGTTTTGAATTGATATTCTAGATATTATTACTTATATAATAACTTAATTACTTATATAATGTAAAAAATTATTTATATATTGTATATATTCAGTATATATATATAATATATAGATAAATAAAATAGAATACACCGTTCTTGGAGACAGTAGGCCGTATGTACGCATGAACGTTGTTTTCGTTTCCTTATTGAATTGAATGAAAGTAAGTAAATGAGATATATATATTACACATAAATAATTATGCATTATTATGTCATATATTTCATGACTATTTAATATATAAAATTTATAATAATTCTTGAATTGTTAACATAGAGAATGATTCTCATCGCGTCATGGAGACGGTAAGCCGTACATACGCACGAGTGACAATATCATTACCATAATTATTTAACGGTATTGAATTGAATGGTGTATATTATATAATAATTAGTATAATTTTATAATAATAATATATAGTTTTTATTTCCACCATTAATCCCATCCAAGTAAGGTGTTGGTGAAAAGCAGATTACACTACGGCATGGAGACAGTAAGTTGTACGTACGCACATGTAGTGATTTTGTTTTTCATAGGATGGAGGGAAGGTGTAATAGGGTTGTTTCCTATTTATAATAACATATAAGTATATTAGTGATACTAATGTTACTAATTTATAATGAAACAACTAAATAATAAGAAGTAGAAGAAGAAATAAATTTTAAAAAATTAGTGGAAGAGATTACCTCATTCTAGACGTGCCTCCTTTAAATTTCTTCTTAGGGCACTAGAGATGGTCTTTTGAGAATACGAGAACCTCTAGAATGTAACTAGGAAAGTTAAGAAGATAAATTATCAGGGTTTAGCCGAGTTTTAAGACTCAAAATGGAGTGAAGTGGAGGGGGAGGAGGTTCCCTTTTATAAGAGAGGAGAGGGGCACTTTAGGAAACTCTCAAAATATTAATTTATTATAAATTACATTTCGATTTAAAATGGCCAAAAACTTATTTAATTCTAATATAAGATGATTTTGGTTATAATACACATAATCTAATAATTTTTTTACTAGTTTTAAATATTTTTTTAATCCATATTGTTTTGGTTTAACCCTTATTTTACCCTTTTTAATCTTACCGTGATATCATGTTATTTACACATTGTGGGTTAATATAATTACCATAACATGTAAAAAGACCCAAAAAAAGTTATTTGTGACATATTTGGACTTATATTATCCATTTTGACCAATATTATATTTTAAGGAATTTAATATCATTTAATAAAAAATTTTATGTTTTAAGTTATGAATTATGTCAATTTTGGATACTATCCATACTTGACTTTTTAAAAAATTCATAACAACCATATTACTTCTAAAAAATGAATTAACTAATTACTAATATTACAATGAAATAAATAAAATTCTTGTATGACATAAAAATATTCAAATTAAATTTACTTTAATATTTATAAATTCATGTATTTGAATCTTTCACTAATGAGGTAATCATTACATCGTAATTTTGTCATAAAAAATTTATTTATTTGATTTCTAAAAATTATAAATAAAATACCATGATGTAGGAAATATTTTTAGATTTATAATGAATATTTATATATATAGCTATCAGTTATATAACATTATATTAAATTTGATTTACTAAAATATATATCATTACGTTATAATTATCTTTACTTTAAATTAATTCTTATAAAATGTCATTTTGACATCCAAGTGAATCCATGGGGTCCCAAAATAGACCCAAGGATATCAATGGTCGGAAAAATTTCATCCAATAGGGTCAGAGCATTTGTTAGTGTATTTTAATATTTTTATAATATTATTTGTTTACCCTTATTTAACAGATTTACCTTTTAACCATGGAAAATAAAATAATTATTGAAGCTACTATTCATTATATCCATAAATAAAAGGTAAATATTTAAAAAATATGATCCTTATGATTCCAAATATTTAATCCATTTTTAAAAATTCAAAACAAATAAGTTTCATTAATAAATTTAAAATTAATTCCCATTATCAAAACCAAAAAACGGGGTTTTTGAAGAAGTTATAACTATCAAAAGATTAACATGGGTTTATGTCCAATTTCAAAGTTCAATTACATACAATGAACAAAATAGGATTAAATTATAAAAATATAATCCAATTAAAATTTAAAATCAATTAAAATTAAAATCTATATTTTTAAATAAATTAGATTAAAAGGTAGTTTTTAATTGAAATGCAGTATTTTTCACTATTAATTAAAATTTAAATTTTATTAGAAAAAACCCAAAAATTCAAAAAAAGTATATTTTTACGTCATTCATCCAAATAAGTGATTTATTTTTTCAAATGTAACTAATAAAAGTGTCAAATACTAGATTTAATATGGTTGTGCCATCAAAAGGCCATACAACTGCATTTTTAGAAAAATACTTCATTTATCTGAAATATTGGTTTATAACTCATATAATGTTATATAAAATGTGTAAGATTAATTATAATGTTATATGAAATTCAAAATGTGGTTAATTCTATTCATAATGGCTAATTTGTTTAGTGAAACTCGGAATTGCATACAATGTAAACTATCGAGGAAGTTTGCTCTTGTGTGTAACACAAGCCAAGTCAATGTTGTGTGTAGTAAAATCTTCTTTTGGTGTTTCTTATAGCCTAATCCAAACTTATTTCATCAATACTTTGAAAAAAATATATACTCATTATTACGTTAAATGAGTTCTATCAAAACAACTTAAATTTGTGTGCAACACAAACCAAGAATAGTGTTGTGTGTATTATAAGCTAAGATGATGTCGTGTATAGTGGAAGATAATATTTTTTGTAGCATACAACACAAGACATAAATTAAATTAAAATAATCTATATCCTAAAATCATTGGGTGTTACATTCTACCCCCTTCAAATAAATTTCTCCCTCAAAATTCATTGGGGTTATAAGTGGTTTTCTACTTGAATGCTTATTTCATGGAAACCTACCTCGTAGGATGGGATAGTAAAACATAATTTTAAAAAGGAAAGTTAGAAACATAATGTTTATTCAAATTAACTATTCACTGGGTTTCCACATAGGTGAACATAGGTAGGAATCAAAAACATGGATATGGAAGAGAAATATACCACCAAGTTCCGATGGACAGTGATAGAGAACATGGTTTGGAGAAAGTTAACTACCAAAAATCCATATATATGTGATGATTTAAGGGACCATATTATTAATCGGATAAAGGGGTACTAAGATATCATATTTGGTTTTCAAGATCCTCTCCCTAATGTGGAATAATATTTCATGAGAAAAAAATACTTGATTTTGGTATAATATCACCATTGTTTGTGCCTTGAACAATTTCCACTTCATCTATTATTTAAATAAACGAAGATGAATTTTTTATTTTTGATGTGTTAGCATATCAGGCGATAAAATGAAATGTCATTCCATCTATCTCCACAAAAATTTTAGGACATGTTATCAAATAATCACAAGTCCACCTATAGTGATATATTACATTAATCAAACAAACTTAAAACAAAAAATAACTTATACTATCCATACATTTATAATAGTACTATCATTTAAACAATATAAAACATAGAAAGAGGTGAACTAAATCAACATAACATTTTTCTCCCACATCTCATAAGGTATTTCTTGGTAGTCACTTTCCAAACATGTGAATACCTTAATCATGTATTCTATTGAAACATGAATTACCACAGAACTTTAGTAAAAACATTAATACTCTCAAAAGTCAACTCTTTCTACATACATATATCCCCAAAACTCTATATACTAAAACCATGATATCATTTTTTCCTTATATTAGTCATGAGCTCATTAATACTATAAAACATCTCATTATATCCTTATCCCTTCATTAAGTGCATATCATGTGATTTCCAAAAATATATGAATAACCTTTCATGGTTACCGGTACCATTAAACATCAAATACTTAAGGAAAAACAATAGTGTAACAATACTTAGATGTTTTTTATTCCACAGTACCATTAAATTACTTATACAAAATTACTCTTTATAAACATGAAATCAATCCACTATCTTCTTAAATCATTGACTGAGCTTCATCATTTTATTCCTTAACAATTCTTTCATATCACATATAATTTGTTGTCTCTTCATCATCAAAAACATAAATACTACCCATCTGAACATGCTAATTCTATTCTTGTGATTTTACCTTAGGGCATCAATTTTCTTAATGCCCATACATTCCAAATTTAAAACATTTAACCATCGTTGATGTCTTAACAATACCATTATCCTTTTCCATTGTGTTAACTAAACCTTTTCCATTACAATTACTGGATTTGTGTCATTCTTTTCCACACCTAAAGAATCTCCCAGTTCCTTTGAAACATTCTCCTTGAGGCCTCTTCCTAAATTATTTACTTGAGGGAAATTGAACTTTTTTTCCCCTTTGATCACCTTGAAACTCCATCTTTCTCTTATTAGCTGGGCTAGGAAACATACCAAAGTTGATATTATTGATCATATTGTGAGATTCATGATTAGGCATAATAATGATGTTTTACCTTTGAAATCTTGTTTCATTTTGTTACTCATGAAGAATATCATTCCATTACCCATCATATTATCTATTAACATGAACACTCCTATTTCCAACCATTTTATAAAACCCAAAAATAATAGCGTGAGAGGAAAAAAATCATACTAGGAAAAAAAACATAATCAAGGGGGAGTAATTTCAATATCTAACATCTTAGGTTTAATCTGAGGCTATTCATGATTGTTATCATAATTCCAGGACTGTAACCTACACTTATACATAACCTTACGTACATCCCTAGACATTCCATAGAAATATCTATAGGGATATCACAAATGTTTTCGCATCCTAGTTTCCAAAGTTTGACAAAAAATTCACTCTGATACCAACTATAGAGACCCAAGATATATGTACTTGGACATTACATTTCTTTTATGGAATACTTGATGCATGACACAAACAGATGACCGCAGACTGTATTAGTTTAGCATCTTTGAAAACTCGGAATATAATCTTCTAATCATGGTGAAAGATCTTCAACATCTCCCATAATGATCTTTCCTTTTTTTCTACCTAAAACATTTCCATATATCATGGGGAAAAGAAAAAAAATGGGTGAACTCAAATTCTCATTAATGGTAAACATAGTGAAAATAAAACAAATCATATATATTTGAACATAAAAATATGAACATAAAAGTTTAAACATCAAAATCATGAGTCATGAAATAAATCTTGACAGTACATAAGGAATAGATCATAAAATAATATTAACCATGATAGAATCAAATTGACATAAAACATGTAATTGTGGAAAACTAAAAGGCACATAATATGATTTCCATAGTAGCCATAGAATTGCTGCCAAGACCAATATTATGAACAAATTCCATTACTGGACTGGGTTTACTTGTCAATCCATCCATGTATTACTGAACTAAATTTGCATGTCGTTCCATTCATGTCTATCTCATGAGATATAAATCTTTACCCAATTCATTAGAGGGAGATATAGGTCCCACCCATCTCATAATGAAATCATTATTACATGTGCCATAAAAAAACATAAACCATTCATCATAGCATAACCCAAGAAATAAAATGGGTTCCTTAAATATCATTCCATCATAACATAATCCACATAAAATACCATTACATCATTAACAAAATCAAATCATAGTAATAATAGGGATATAAACATAACCCTATTTAAAGAGTATCATCTTAGATGGAATTTTTTTTGATAAACCACTTGAACATAGATCATGAGGAAAATATCCTTCATTATTAAAAAATGTTTTCTTTTCTCAAAATGTTGTGAAATTTTAAAAGAAAATAATTTAGTTAAAAATACACTTACAAACTTGTAGAGGAAGATTCATGGAAATAAGGCATTATGAAGATGTAAAAACTCGTTCATCCCATATATGTTAAAAAAATATTATTCTCGTACTTTTTTTGGAAAACTTAAAAAGTAACTTTTATAGAAAACATAAGAAAGATTTCATCCAAACCATGTTGTAAAAGTCAAAATGGGTTAAAATGACATTAATCATACATAGAATAATATTAAACATTTTATGAAAACATTTTTATAAAATATAGACATGGATGATAAATATAACTCTAGTAAATACTTACGTATAAACAATCTCTGATAAAAAATGAGATTGCAAAATTATCCCTTACCTTAGGTCCAATTTCTTCTATAAGTGTCTGAAACTCCTGTATAGTGTGTTTAAACATATTATTAACTTGTAATAGAACCATAATAATATTTATGATATCATATATGTTTCACTTATGACTTTATATTACCCATTCAATTATCTATATATTATATATATATATATATATTTAAATACTGAATATATATGATATATAAATCATTTTTTACATTATGGAAGTATGTAAATCGCGATATAAGTAATAATATCAAGAATAAAAATTCAAAACAAGTTTGATAAATAAAACAATTGTTACCCAAAATGCTGCATTAACATGGAATTGACAAATGAATGGGTAATATAAATTCGTAATTGAATCATATATGATATCATAAATATTATTATGGTTTTTCTACAAGTTAATAATATGTTTAAACCCACTATACATGAGTTTTGTATGCATACAGAAGAAATCAGACCTAAGGTAAGGGATAATATTGTGTGATTTACTTGTTTTGAATTGTTATAATTGATATTGTTACTTATATCATGATTTAGTTACTTCCAGAATGTAAGACATGATTTATATATCTTATATATTCAGTATATAAATATATATAATAGATAGATAAGTGAAATGTAATACACCGTTCATGAAGACGGTATGTCATACATATGCATGAACGTTATTTTAGTTTCCTTATTGGATTGAATGGAAGTAAATAAATGATATATATATATATAAATAAATCCATTATAATTATTATTTCATATATTTCATGATTATTTATTATATAAAATTTATAATCATTATTTAATTGTTAAGATAAACAATGAATCTCATCGCGTCGTGGAGATGGTAAGCCGTACGTACGCACGAGCAACGATATCGTTCCCATAATTGATGAATGGTATTGAAGTGGATGGTGTATAATATATCATAATTAGTATCATGTTATAATAATCATATATAATTACTATTTCCACCATTATACCCATCTATGTAAGGTGGTGGTGAAAAACAGATTACACCACGACGTGGAGACTGTAAGCCGTACGAACACACATGCAGTGATTTAGTTTTTCATAGGATGGAGAGAATGTGAAATAGGTTTATTTAATTTTTATAATAACATATTAGTATATGAGTGGTACTTATGTTACTACTTTATAATGAAACAACTAATGAATAGGAAGTAGAAGAAGAAATAAATTTTAAAGAATCGGTAGAAGAGATTGCCTCTTTCTCGACACGCCTCTTTAAAATTCATCTTAAGGAAGTCTAGAAGAGGAATGGGCAGGGATTGGAGAAGCTTAAATACTCAAAATTAAGTGAAGAGGAGAGGAATGAGGTGCCCTTTTATAAGAGAGGATATGGTCACTTTAGGAAACTCTCAGAATATTAATTTATTTTAAATTCAATTTAGACTAAAAATGATCCAAAATTTTATTTAAGTATAATATAATATGATTTTGGTTCAAATACCCATAATAAAATTTTTTTTTGAAAAGGATTGAATTTTTTATCCTTATCTTTTTGGTTTAACCCTTATTTTACCCTTTTTAATCTTACCATGATATCATGTTATTTACACATTGTTTGTTAATTTAATTATCATTTCCTGTCAAACGACTCAAAAAAAAAGATATTTACGACATATTTGGACATATATTGACCACCAAGACCAATATTATATTTTTATGAATTTAATATTATTTAATAAACTGTTTTATATTTTAAGTTATGAATTAGGTCAATTTTAGATACTATTCATACTTGAATTTTTTTAAAATTCATAACAACCTTATTACTTAGAAAAAAGGAAATTAACGCATCCCTAATATGTAAATTTCATCCAAAAATTTCTTGGATGACATAAAAATATTCAAATTAAATTTATTTTAATATTTATAAATTCATTTAATAGAATCATTCAATAATGAGGTAATAACTATATCGTAACTGTGTCATAAAGATATTTATTTATTTGATGTCTAAAAATTATAAATAAAATACCATGAGGTAGGAAATATTTTTAGATTTATAAATAATATTTATAGACATATATATATGTTATATAAACCTATATTAAAATCGATTTAGTAAAAGATATATCTTCAGGTTATAATTATCTTTACTTTAAATTAATTCTTATAAAACGTCATTTTCGTATCCATTTGATTCCATGGGGTTCCAAAATCTACTCAGGGATGACCATGGTCAGAAATATCTCATCCAATAGGATTTGAGAATGTGTTAGGGTAGTTTAATATTATTATAATATTATTTTCTACTCCTTTTTACCAGATTTACCCTTTAACTAGGCAAATAAAATAATTTCTAAAGTTACTATTCATAATGTCCAAAAATAAAATGTACCTATTTACCCAATTTTAACATTATTATTCCAAATATGGAATCAATTTTTCAAAATTCAAAACAAATAAGTTGTATTAGTTAATTTAAAATTAATTCCTATTGTCAAAACAAAACAAACATGTTTTTTAAGAAATAATAACTATCAAAAGATTGACATGTGTTTATATCCAATTTCAAAGTGAAATTACATAAAATAAACAAAATTGGATTAAATGATAAAAATATAATCAAATTAAACATTAAAAATAGTTAAAATTACAATTTAACAATATAAATAAATTATATTAAAAAGAAGTTTTAAATTAAAATGCAGTATTTTTCACTATTCATTAAAATTTTAATTTTATTAGAAAAATACCAAAAATTAAACAGAAGTAAATTTTTATGCCCCTCCTAAAAATAATAGGTTTATTTTTAAAAATTTAAGTTATAAAATTGTCAAAAATAAGATTCAAAATTTGTGCTCAATCAAAAGTCACTAAAACTATATTTATTGAAAAATACTTATTTTATCCAAAAAATTGATTTTGTTATCGTATTATGTTCTATAAAATGTGTAATATGAATTCTAATGGTATATAAAATTAAAAATAGGGTTAATAATATTCATAATGGTTAGTTATATAATATTTTAATAATATATCATTTTTAGTGAAACTCTGTATTGCGCACAACACAAGCTATCAAGGAAGGTCGCTCTTGCAAGTAACATAAGCCAAGATAGTGGTGTGTATATTGAAATCATACATTGGTGTTGTGTATAAAATAATCCAAACATACTTAATTTATAAATTTAACAAAATCTATACTCATTGTTACATGAAATTAATTCTATCAAAAGAACTTGAAATTGTGTTCAACACAATCAAAGAATAGTGTTACGTATACTGCAAGCTAATACTGTGTTGCGTATAACACAAGATAATATTTGGTGTAGAATGAATCAAAATAAATAAATAAAATTAAAATAATATATCTCAAAAAATTTAGAGGTGTTATAGTGGGGTGGGAGGGGGGTCTCCACACAACGATTGTTCTTCAATTGTTTCTTCTCTTTGCTTCCCCCCATAACAGTTTCTAACAACTCATTTGGCCAATGAAATTGATCTTAAAGGGAAGATAAACTTGATTCAGTCTCTGTAATTTCCTTTTCTTTATCCTGATGTCATATTTTTTTCTCAAAATATGTTTGGGGTGTCACCCCCAAACCTGCACCTATGATATAGTCATACTGCACTGTCCAATTCAAGGCCACTAATAGTAGACGTTCATCGAGTATAGGTATTGATGATTATTGTGGCTATGTCAGATAGAAAATATAGGAAAATAAGTAATAATTTTTATGTAATATCAATTTCAAGAAAAAAAAGTTTTTATTATGTGATACTTACATATATTTAGCACACTTTTTGTGCTTTCATCTATTACTATCCAATCTATATTTACCTGTTCCTCCTTCCATATCACATGGTGGGTGATGGAATTTTCTTTGTATTTGGATTCATTAATCTTCATATAAACAGAGTAACATAATTATGTTGTTTTTTACATCACAAAAAAATATTATTGTATATTTCAAATATGTACCAATTTTTTTATCAAGTGAAGAGTACCCCATCCATTCTTTAATGTAGGGCTATATTGGTTTTTCTTCCTATTCCTTATTTTCTGTACTCAGTCAATGTTTCATAAATAAAAAAATTCTCAATCAAAGTGATGAATACACATGTTGTAAAACAATTTATTGCCATCCACAATGTACATGAGAATACATATCCACACGACGACCTATAAATGCATCCCACACTTCTTGGTTTATCATGTGAGAATTCATAATCGATGGGTGCATGTTTATTTTCCCTTCAACAACTTTAAGAACATATCTCATTAGAATTGTGTGAAATACTCTAGGAATCTTTCCAACAAGCCTTAATGCATATTTATTGTGGGATTTATCTACTATAAATGAACTCTTCAAGGGATGATGAAGAGTTAGTAAATGTTTCATTATTTTATTTCTTAGCAAAATAAATAAATGATATAATAATGTTACTGTAATCTCATCCCGCATTAGGTTCTTAAGCATGGTAACAACATGGTTTCCATGAATCTATATGAATTAGCATGTGTTGATGAGTGATTAATCCAATGCAAATACTAAACATGGACTTATTGGGGTTAATATGCTTGACCCAAACATTACATCTAACCCCATATTTGATGTATTTTCATTTTTACTTAAATATTTTTGCTAACATTGTCAAACTATAGTGCTCCTATTTTTTCTGTGTCATCGGTCCTTCACTGCATACCATTTCCTAGAATTCAACATTGTCAATATGGTGTTCCTCTGGAGAGTTAAACATGGAATGTGCAAACGGTTAATGTACCTCTATATTGGGAGCAGCAATAGGTTGACAATCTTAATGTTTCTCAGGGTTGGGAACACTAGCACATGAAAAATTTCATTGTTCCTCTTCACTCTGCGCAGTAGTAGGTTGAGATACCTATTTTTCATCAAGATTGGGAGAACCAACACATGGATATGTCATTATCTATAGAAGTGGATGAGTAGGGACTTTTATAGATATACACATCATTTATGATATATATATATATATATATAAATACTTGTATAAAAAAAAGACTTTATTGGAGATTATTATATGAATTTTTGTGAGATTTCATTTGCATGTAGGCTAATGGAGGATATTATAGGAAAATATTTTTTTTTCAAAAACTCAATATATTTGAAATAACATAAGAAGGAACAAACCACACAAAACTCATCAAGAACACCACCCAAAATAATAATCACCTCAAACCACTCAAAAGTTACATACTTAGAAGATTTATATAGATGAATAAAGTATTCAACAACCTCATGAGGACCTTAGACGCCATGATTAAGGAAGGATGATGACTCAATAATTATAAGGTGAAAAATATCATTTCTTAACCACCACTTTTATAGTTTGGGAAATGAAAATTACTAGATAAAATACATTAAAATAATAAGAGGATTTTACCTAAGTCATTTCCTCAGAATTAAAATCCTACCCCATATCAAGACATTACATGGAGGTGAAATAAAGAAAAAAGAAACATGAATATATCTCCTTCATGTTTTAAAAGACACTCAAATCACATATTACCAATGCACACCATGGGGTCCTAAAGCACAGTCTATAAGAGAATAAAACACAACCAAACATTTTCAAAATTTCCATTCCAATTAAAATCAAACCCATATCCTAGGAGGATTGAAATAATTTTTAAAATACATGAACACTTTTAATGTTATCCAAATTATTAAAAATAAAATCCATATTTTTATGTTAAATAATTTCCATAAATTCAAAAAATGTTCTCTAATTTTTCCTAATTAATTCAAACACATCTCAAACATTTCAAATTAAATAAATTCCTTTTTATATGGAAATCATCACACAAAGTTTAAAAAATTAATGAATTTCTAAAAATACCCTTTTAATTTCAATACAAAAAATTCCATGTAAAAAATGAAAAGAGAAGACAAAAAATATTTAAAACATTTTACAACCATTAAAATACTTTTCATTCCCTAAAAAATTTTGTTTTAAAATCAACTCACTCAATAAATTATCCTTTTCCACTAAAAAATATTCTTTTCCAAACACAAAACAAGATTTTAAGTCCTAAGCCCAAATACAATGCATAAGAAACAATGAAATTCAAGATCCCTCACATGAAATTGATTATAAATCACTTCATTAAAATACAAAATCATTATACCATATATGAACTAATATCATAATTAAAAACAATTGAATAGCATCACAAGAAGAAAACATTTCTCAATAAAAGAAGTATAACAAGAATAGTCATTCAATAATAATTGAATTTTTCTAACATAACAAATCTAATCAGTAAGAATTAACATAATTTGTTTTATAATAAAATTGAATTTAATTATTGTAATTCAATACAAGCGATCAAGATCAACTTTCTTTTACGAGTTCTTAATGGTTTAAAAAATGTTGGGGGGGGGGAGGGGGTCTTAAAATAGTCAATAAAGCCTTATGAAATTATATCCTATAGAATTACAATGATACCATAAAATTATTATAGTAAGGAAATTAAGATAAATGATTCTAGAAATGTTGCGTGTCAAGTGATAAATAAAAGGACTTATGAAAATGAAAGAGTCACATAAATAATGTGAATTTTCTAATTTCAAGAAATTACCAAACACATTTCAAACATAGAATATTTTATTGAACAATATATATATATATAATTTAATAATAGGAGTTTGAAAAAATAAATTCAAAGACCTGAGCACCATAAAAATAATTAAAAAAATTAAAATTAAAATTTGAAACCAAAAAAATCGTCAAATATTACCTTACTAAATAGGAAAATTAAACCAAATAATTTGTTAATAAATAAATCCCAAAAAAATTATTTTCACAAATAATAATTATAGAATAAAAATATGACATGAAATGAACAATATGAAAAATATTATACTCTAATAGAAATTTCACTATAAAGAAAATTATTTCTCAAATAATATATGGAAAACATATATGAAAATAATTCCACATTAGTAAAATTAGAAAATAACAGGCCTCATGGAAGAGCTAGGAATTTTTTTTGCATGTTGGGGATAGGGGTATAACCTTTTGGGTCGGGTTGGGCATAACATATCTATTCTACCCATGATAGTCCCTCTTTATGCATGAGATGGTGGTCCTACACTAACGATGGGTCATCTCGACTGGTTAGCATGTGCCTTTCAGGTTAGTTAGTTTAGGCGGATTTCTCACCTACCTTAAAATGTTGAAGTAAGAAACTGTTAAATGATAGTTAGTTTTCCATATCCTAGTTGAATGCTTCCTATTTCCATATATATATAATCTAATTTTAGTGAACTAGTTGGGGGTTCCAGGGTATTAATCCTTTTTCTATTATCCTCAATCGTTTTTTTGACAACATGGAATCACTTTGGAACTCAATTTAATTTCCACTTCCTATACTTCATCAACTAGTTTGATTAACTATATAAGGAATAGAAAATAATGAATAAAAGGGAATCCAAATGATTTAATATCAATTGATTCCACTGCATCTGAATCCAGGGGATAGGAAAATGATGACAACAGAAGGAGTAAGACACACGTAAAGGATGAGAATTTGGTTCATCAAGAGAAAGTGAAACCCGTGTTGTTTGAAAAAATAGGAAGAAACCATATAATATCTTAGATTCGATGGTATGGTGGCAATAGTAGGGCCCAATGGCTGGGTCGGTAGAGGAAGAGGCACAAGGGGGGGGGGGTAACAGAGGTAGCGATAGGGCTATGGTTTTGTGAAATCATGAGGCGCGAACAACAACAAATTTCTGATAGGGTTCCATTTGTAAAAACATGA
The DNA here is from genome assembly GCA_963277665.1 of Viscum album. Taxonomy (NCBI): domain Eukaryota; kingdom Viridiplantae; phylum Streptophyta; class Magnoliopsida; order Santalales; family Viscaceae; genus Viscum; species Viscum album. Next base: position 677,292,708 of record OY728159.1, on the reverse strand, counting down.
AAGGCTCTAATAAGCGATTTTTGGAAAGCATTGATAAAGGAGGTTTTTATTAGCATTAAATTATAAAGAATTTATAAAAACATGCTTTATCTGCACTAAAAAAATAGTGATGATAAATACACATTTTATCATCAAATTTTTTTCCAGAAGATTCTCCTTCATTCCTAAGAAGAAATAATGGAGGAAAATTTTATGATAAATGTTTCTAAGTAGGATTAATATAGAGTGTTTGAAAGACCATTTTAGGTCGATTATAGTAAAGAAAAAGTCACCTGGATCGACAAAAAAATCAAAATTTGAAACATGGCTTCAACGAGGGGAAAGCAAGGTCAGAGAAACATTTATGGGTATGAGAACATATGGCATTTCAATTTGAGGAGCTCATCAAGGACAATAAAGACCTAGAGTTATCTTTAATTCAATGAAAACTATATAGACTTAGTCTGACCAACTCTTTTAATTTTTTCTGGAATGAAGAGGTTTTTCACTTTGAGGTTTGACATCCCTCTGTTTTTTTGTACCTGGTTTCCCACTTTTCTTGAAAAGTGCTTCCTTGAATAAAAATTTAAATTTAGCAGTAAAGGGTTATCTTTATTAACACTAAATAAGCACTGATAAAGACCTAATGTTAATAAATTATTTATTATTATCAAATTATAATAAATATATTTATCATAATTATAATTATAATTATATATATATATATATAAATTTATAGTTATAATTTTAAATAAATATAAATTTATTAAAATAATTATAAAATTATAATAAATATATTAATTATATATATTAATTATTATTTTCTATGAATTTAAATAAATTAATATTTAATTATAGCTATAATTATTAATTAATATATATTATTTAGATAATTATAAAATTATGATAAATATATATAATTAAATTTTAGAATTTTAGAATTTATAATTATTTAAGTAAATGAATATTTATTTATAGCTTTAAGTATAAATAAATATATATTTCATTCAATAATTATAAAATTATAATAAATATATACAATTTTTATATTTATTATAACTATATAATTATATATTATATATATATATATTAATTATATATAATTATAAAAATATAAATATAATAGATATATTTATTATAATGTTCTAAATAAATTTTTATAATTATGGTTATAACTATAAATGAATATATATTTATTTATAACTATATATATAATAAATAGATTTATAGTTATTTGTATATATTTATATACATATATATAATGTGTGTGTGTGTTTGAATGTAATTGTACCCCCAAGAACCAATTATATATATATATACGTATATATAATTATAAATTTATAAATATAATAAATATATTTATTATGATTTTATAATTATAAATATATATTTATTTATAGTTATAATTATTAATATATATATACATAAATAATTATAATATTATAATAAATAAATTTATTATAGTTATAAAATTACAAATGCAATAAATAAATTTATTATAATTCTATAATTATTTAAATAAATAAATATTTATATATAATTATAAAATCATAATAAATATATTTATTATATTTATAATTTTATAAATATATATAATAAATAAATTTATTATAAAGTTTGAATTATATATATATATATTATTTAGAATTATAATTATAGATATTTGTATATATTTATAAATATATTTATATAGTTAATTATATTTATAAAATTAAAAAATTATAAATATATTAATTATAATTTTATAATTATTTAAATATATATAATTATAAAAATATTTATGAAAATAAATATAATTATAAATATTTATATATAATTACATATATATATATATATATATTAATATATTAATAAATAAATATATAATTATAATAAATGAATTTATTGTAATTTTATAATTATTTAAATATAGTTATAATAAATGTATTTATTAAATAATAACTCTTATAATAATAATTATAATTATTTAAATCTAATTATAACTATAACAATTATTTAAATATATATATAGTTATGATAATAATTATATATAAATATATTTTAAAAGTATTTATATATAATTAGAAATTTATAATAAAAAATTTAATAAATATATATATTATTTGAATATATTTACTATAAATTAATAAGTATTTATGAAAATATAATATGATTATGGGTATAACATGAATGAATCATACATTTGTCAATTTATAAATGAACATTCATAATGATGAATACATAACATATGCTTGCACATCATCACAATATAGATAATCTTAACATTTGAAATATAGATCACATTCATGTCCACAAATAAACTTTTTGGTCATATAACATCAATATTACTCACACACCAAATACGTTAGAAACATATATTTATTTAAAATTATAATTATAAATAAATACATTTAAAAAGTATTTATATATAATTATAAATATAATAAAAATATTTGTTATTTAGAAAATTTTATTAGAATTTTATAATTATTTAAATATATATCTATTTATTTATAAACTTTTAAATACATTTTAAAAAACATAATATATATATTTGAATTTTTAAAAAATATATATCATAATATATCATATTTAGATTAATTATAAACATGATTGTTTAAATTAATGTATATAAATAAATATTATTTTTGAATATGAATATAATAATTTTATATATTTTAATTTTATTTTTTTATTAAAATATTTTATCAGTGCTAAAAAAGAACAGATAAAGCTATCCATTATCAGTGCTAAAAAAATCGCTGATAAAATATACACTTTTACAAACTGTTTTTTAGCACTGATAAATGCGAACATTATCAGCACTTTTAGTTAACACTGATAAAATTGAGACTTTTATCAACATTTTCTTCTTAGCGCTGATAAAAGCTTATGAATTCCTTGCCTGAATCTGTGGTTGTTTAATTTTTCTTAAAATATCATCATAAATATGATGCAATTTTCAAGTCACTATCCTAAAACAATTTTTTTTAAACACCAAGATAATACTCCTTAAAAATTTTCATTAAAAAAATTCCAATAAAGAGACCTTGTCAAACCATATGCAAAATGTGAAGTAGAATAGAAGTATAAAAAATCATAGTAAGGAAAATCCATTTAAATTTTTTAAAATTCATGTATTAAAAACCCATACCATTAAAATGATAAAAAAAATACATTAAAAATTTTAAATAAGAATAACATATTATTGGATATTAACACAAATTTAGTTTCCATTAAGGAATGGAGAACATTACTGGGAAGTAAAAACATCGATATAGAAGAGAAATCCATTAAAATAAATGTGAATTATTCTTAAAAAATAAATTTTCACGAAACAATATAATAATCAAGGAAGAAAACATTGGTGAAAACCTGTTTTTCCATAAAGAATGTGGAAATTCAACATAAAATTATCATAGGTTAGAATAGATCATACTCAAAAGATAATATTCAAAGAGGATTGATTATAACTCGAGAAATAGATTTAAGTCAAGAAAACCCATTACATCCTTTATAACTTCTGAATAAAAACCCCATGAGAGATATAACATTAAATATAACATTGAATATCATGAAATATAATAGTATAACGATTGAAAATGAAAATGGGGATGTATTTACACCATTGAAACAGAAACACTGTGTAAAAATTGAACATGTCTCAAGGGATTCAAATTTTAGACAAAGAAACCTTTACCTTGTTTTTCTAGTTAGTTAGATGCACTCTATGATCCGGTATAAAAAAAATATCTCAATAAATAATTTCATAACCCTATTCATAACAAAAAATATATTTTATTTTCATCTATAATCATTATCTACATGTATATTAGTTAGTTTATTCTTATATTCACATCATAATTGTTTATAGTTTTGACCGTTTATACTAGTTTTATAGGATTAATGTCAATATTAATTCATCTTCGAATGTTTATTATTCTAATTCCATTAATGTTAATATAATGGATAAATTATATTGATCTGTTAAATTTAAATTCTCTTTCAACGGTACTTTAGTCTTTGTCCTAGAGGATTCTACCGATTTTGTTTTGATTGTCAACCTACAATGTGTTTTTTCTTATTTAATGAGTTAAATATTGATGTATTATTTATATACCAAAATAAAAAAATTTACATATATATATAATATTATATGAATAATTAAGTTTTCATAATGATCAATGATATAATTTGTTATCATTTTTTTAGAAGGTGTTCAAACCGACTCAATCATGAACATAACCTAACTACTAATGATTATGAGGTGATTTAGTGGTAATATCATTATACCAATAAAATAATGACATCATTAAGTTCTTATAAGTATGATATATAATAATTATAAATGATTTATAATAGGAAGTAATGGACATAAAAATATTGCTTCATTTTAATTAATGATTTTCCTCTTTGTACACTTGTTTTAAACAATTGATTTTACAAAAATAATTTTCTGATCATATCATTAATAGGTTATCAAAATTTTCATATCAGAACCCTAATGAAATCCTAAAAATAATAATTATCCTTTAAAACAATTCTCATTACTATCCATGTATGGTGGCAATGAATTGAAAAATTGAAATTGATTGTCCCATGGAGGTGATAATCTACATATACACAAGATTGATGATTTCATTTTCTATAGAATGAGTGCAAAGAGTATTATGTTTTATCATATTCAAATATAAAATATCTCATAAATATCAATATTATATATTAAATTTTATGTTATATCTATCATTAAAAGTTGATTGTGAAAAATGAAACACATGTTGTGGAGGCAGCAGTCCGCACACTGCACGATTCACGTTTTTATTTTTCATAAATAATTAAGGGGGAGTGGTTAATACAAGTTCCATCATTATAATAATATAAAAATATAATAATTATATGTATTTTAACATTATGAGATCGTAAAAATAATTTCATAGAAAAATAAAATCACATAAAGAAATAAAAAAAGAGTGGTTTGGAACTTATACCTCACTTATTTGATTATCTCTTTTTTAAAGGAGGTTAAATAATTAGGAGATGGTATTTTGAGAAGAACAGAACCACAATATGGTGTATAGGAGTGTGTATTAGTGGTTTGATTTGATTTTAGGCCTTAATTAAGGGGTTTTCATGTGAAGTACATTGAGGATATTTGTGCCCCTTTTATAAGTGAAAAAAGAGTGTCATTTTTTGTAAATACTAAAAAAATTTCAATAATGAGAAGTCAATCTCAAGAAAAGTGGATCCAAAATTGAAAAATAATGTAATGAGAAAGATTTAAGGTTTATACACACTACCAACACTCAATTAAAACATTTTTAAAAATGTTAAGCCCTTTACCCATTAGGTTACTCACTTTTACCATTTTAGTTTTCACCATAGTAACTAGTTTTTTCTTTTATAATTTGTCCTTTTTGACAAAAATAAAATACAAATTATTATATAATTTATAAATAATTATTCCAAATTTTAAATCTATTTTCTATTAAATTTTTAGTATTGATAAAAATTAATTTTAAAATACTAAATGTATAATGTATCAAAAACAATTTCTTTTAAAAAATATATCTTAAATATTAAAATGTCAAATATAGATTTTATAAAATAGAAACAATATTTTTAAAATTATAAATTTATCAATTAAATACATATTTGGGCTTATAAAAATGTTTTAGAAATTTTACATTCATACTTAAAGATTAATAATGGTATAAAGATGTAATATTAGAAAAATGGTATATTGCATTATTCACATAAAAATCAAATATTTCAAAAAAATCCAAACAAATCACCTAAAGATTATATTATTATGATTTATCTAAAATTGATGTTCATTTTTTCAATAAAATTTTCTAAAATTTGAGTATATATTATTTAAATAAAATCCCAAAATATAGTAGAAAATGCATATATTGGAAATAGATTTTTAAAATTTTAACTATTCATTATTCTTATTTACTATTAATTACTACTTAATTTTTTTGGTAATTTATTAAAATTATTAAAAATATATTTTTTTATTATTTTATAATAATATAATTATTCACTTTAAATAAAACCCAAATTTTTTAAAAATATATTTTTATGCATAACACGATTTTCCATGTTTTTTACCTATACTAATTGCATTTCATTTATATTAAAAGTAGTATTTATTTTAATTATACAGCAATTTCATATTTTGGTTACTTCTATTCACGATAGAAAATTCGACGGCTATGTTTTAATGGTTATATTTAATATTTATATTGTACCTACATATATCATGATTTTCATTTTAGTTTGGAGTTGCATGTGGAGGAAACTATCAAATAAAGTATTTATGTAAGGAAAAATATACAGTGAGATATCACATTGTTACATTCCTCTACTTAAATAAATTATATACTTGCAATTTTAATTATCACTTAATAATAATGATAGTTAAGGGTATCTATAAGATGAATATGACGTGGGATTTAATTTCCAATGTGGTATAAACCTTACTAATTTGGGCGAGACTATGAAACTTCTATATTCCTTCTCTAGATAAATATACAAACATTGATTTTCTTTCTGACCATTTGAGCTAAGAAACCTTCATGATTGACTTACATAGAGAGTTCATAGTCATCATTTCACAAATAGATGATCACGATTTGGTTTTTAATGTTAATTATGAGTTCTTTATTCTCATAGTTGATATGGAATCCATGTGGATAATGATAAATTAAATGTCCAAAATCATAATAAATTCTTCTAAATAAATAAATAATAATATTCACATGATGAATATTATGAAAAAAATCAAACATGGATACAATAATATTAGAAGATAACATCAAATCATTAGGGTTTTGAAATGATTCTCTTAGAAAAAAACCTTGGAATACTATACTGGATAGAACTAGATTTTAAATGGATATCCACAAATATAGAGTGTAGGGGAGTTTACCTTTTACATTTTTTCTCATGAACTACTTTCAACAGTAGGGATGAAATATGATTTTCTATATTTCCTTTGTTTAAGTGGTTATTATTGTTTATTATCCTCAATTGATATTGTTCTTTGGCATAATTTTGTATAATGCCCAAATTATAGAAATTTAAGTCTTTGGAAACTATTCACATATATTTTATTTTTTAGCTTCTTCAACCCATCTTGGTATTATTGATATCGATGACCAATCCTTACACACTTGAAACACCTAATTATTCCCCTGAGACTTTCCCTTGGGTGCTTATTCCCACATTTTTGACTAATTAAAAGTTGAATTTTCTTTCCCTTATCATCTTAGACACTTTATTGCAACATCAACGACTAAAAAACATTGGATTTGGTGGTTGTTTTGTTAATTTGGTATATATATCACAATACAAAGGACCCAACATTTTATTAGCCTTAGGAAACTAGATATATAAATGAGTTTTACATTACATTGAAACTAAAAATACATGATATGAAAACATGGAAAACATTATTATTCTCCTTAAAATATATTTTTCATATGTAGGACTTCTCTTAGTTTCCTTAGGAAATGTAAATCAAAATATGGTTGTTATCTCAAATTCTCAGTAAGGGAATAGTGTAAAATAGAAGTTTTCATTGAGAGAATAAATAAACGGACATGTTCCTTAACTAATAATAAGGTTAAAGGATACAATAATGAATAAAATATGTTATGCCATATCATAATATATGTAAGTATACATAAATCTATGGCCAATATAACATTGAATAAATTCTATTATAACAATAACTCATCATAATGTGATGGGATTCATGAATGAATAAACTGATTTATTCCATATCATAAGAAATATAGGAATAAATAAGTTTATGTCCAACAAAACAATGAATAAATTCTAGGATGACAATAACTGATCATAGTGTGATGGGAGGCATTAATGAATAAACAGAGTTATTCCATATCATAAGATGTGAGAGAATAAATAAATCAGTGGCCAAAATAATAATAAATAAATTCTAGGATAAAAATTACAAATCATAGATTTAAATGAGGTACTAATAAATAAACTATGTTATGAAATATCATATGAAATAAGATAATAAGTAAGTATATGGCCAACATAATAATGAATAATTTACAAGAGAGTAATAACTGATCATTGTGTGATGAGAATACATAATGATGGGAACCTTAAAAATACCATCAAGGCCTTGTTCCAAGAAATATTACTTAAATGGATAGGATTATACCATTACCATATATTAATTATCTCATGAGATACACCAGTGTAGTTACAGGTGGTATAATTCCATTCCCCACTTTTCATTTCATGTCCAATGCATTCGATCACATAACCAAAAATTACAAATAATAATTTTCATAGAATATACTATATAATTAGATAGAATAATTTATCAATGAAATTTATCTTACCATATGAAAAAAAGGATTATATGGTATGATAATATTTTTCCCCAACCAAGGAATCGATAATTACATCTATGAGAATTTCCTTAAGAAATACCTAGGTATTTCCCATGCAAAAATCAAACACCCTTAACAAGTGAAGGATTATGAGAATGTAGTCATTAATTATTCATAAGGAATATGCTTTCAAAGTATCCAGATATTTGGAATCCATTTATTTGTAATATAAGTAGAACAATGTAAGGATAAATCAATCCTTCAAAATATTTTGGTAAGGATCATGCAAATTAAACAAAGCATATCCCACGGGAGTGTCAAACCATGTTCACGGTAAGGGCCCACTCACAATGAACTATAATGATGGTTGGAATAAACCAAAGAAAATATTTTCTGGGTATTAATACATATATTAATAAGATCCAATACCATATCCACTTATAGTATCAATATAGGGATTTCATTTCCTAGGAAAACCACACACACTTTTCTTTACCAAATTTTTGGATAGTTTTATGGCTATTGGATAGTCTGGACATTATAATGACTTAAAAAGGGATATAATTGGAGGGAATAAATAAAATACCACTTAAAACAAATCAAATTGAATATAATACCATGGAATAACATATATGGAAGTATATTAAAATTGAATTTTGAAAGACAATATAACAAAAGTAATATACTTGAAAATAGAAGAGAATAATTGAGGACCCATAGTTCAATATAATAACAAATAAGGAGAAGGATATAATATGAGGGACTAAACAAACTCCTATTTAAAACATATCAATTGGAAGATAATAACATGTAATAAAAATATTTTATGTATATAAAAATTAATATTAAAAAGACAATATAATAAAGGTAATAAACATGAAAAGGAAAGAGGAGGATTGAGGACCCTTACTTCAACATATTAACGACATAGACAAAAGATATAATAAGATAGAATAAATAAAATCTCATTAAAAAAATATAAAATGGAATATAATACCATATAATGATAGAAAATTAAGTAAATGAAAATTATATTTAAAAATACAATATAAGAAAGGTAATGAACATGAAAAGGAAAGAGGAGGATCGAGGACCCGTACTTTGACAAAATGACGACTTGGAAAAAGGATATAATCAGATTAAATAAATAAAATATTATTTAAAATATATAAAATGGAATATAATAACATTAATTAATATACCTTGAAGTATATGTAGAAATAAATTTAAAAAGACAATATAACAAAATCAATGAACATAAAATGGAAAGAGGAGGATATGAGGACCCTTAACTCAAAAAGATGATTATTAAATCTAGAGAGGGACTTTTTAGAACCCTAGAACCATATTTTATAAAATATTTATAGGGGAAGTAGTAAACAATTCATGATAAAAGTCTTTTGGTGTGGAAGGTGGGGAGGGAAAGGTGGTATTTATACTAGAGGTGGGGTGATTTTAATGGTCAAGATATAGGTTATTTTATTATACAAGCCAACCACTTGTGGGTTTAATTAATTTAAATCAATTTTATAGATTAAAAATGAGTAGGAGGAAGTGGGTTGATTTTAAAGGAATGAAAAAACATAAATATACCTCTAAACCATCCTAATTAATGAGCACAAAACAAAAATAAATTTTATTTCAAAAATCCAATTTTTAGTTCAAAAAAATAAAATAAATATTTTTATTTTGAAATTTTTATTTTTAAAAATATTTTTAAAATTATTTAATTATTTTTTATTGAATAATATGTTTCATAAATTTTAATTTACACTAACATAATATTGATGACATAAAATCATAGTGCTTTGTAAAGCGACAATGTTCACCTTTTCACCAAAAAATAAACATTGTTAGAAACTTACTCAAAAATAACCCTAAGATAATTTTGAGGTGATAAGTCTAAAAATTATCTTTATTTTATCAAAATAATAATCTAAATATAATAATTATTACTTTTAAATAACTACCCTTATTTATTTTGATTTAGAAAATTCATAGAAAAATAAAAAATCAGATCATTATAAAATTTTCTTAGGATTTAGTTGAATTATATTATCATTAAAAAGGTTTATATAAGATTATTTAATGAAAATAATTTTTTTTTAAAATATATACATTTATTATAAAACATATTATTATTGGAATATAATTATCATAAAACTTTCCTTCTTTTTATGATCTTCATGGTAGGAATGATCCTATTGGTGGATTTCAAGATGATGGATTTTGTTTTAGTGAATGTACTGATCTTCAATGTGCATATCCCTTTACATTTCCAAGTTTTACTAGTACATTTTTATGCATAATGTGTAATGTTCTTATGAAATGTAAATGTCTATTTGCGTGTCCACTTGCTATAATAGTGGGTACTTTAATGGATGGGATCGTACAATAATTGTATTTTTCTCAATGAATGGAATAAAACTTTATTGAATTTTTATTATGAAATGGGTTACTTGAGATTTTAAAAGGAATATTTTAATGTAATAAATCATATACAAAGATTAATATAAAATAAAAACATATAAATAGAATATAATTAAAATTTAAAATGAATCATAATTTATTATTTATATTCATCCATATATAAGATGTATTATGAAGCTAGATCAAATTTTATGATAATGAAAACATGCATCATGATTTGTTAACCGTTAAATTACAACAACATGATTTGTTAATTATCAAGATGATTTGGAAATAAAACTGTTAGTAAAAGTTATGTAGTAATCAAATAACACTATATATTTAAAAATAATAATTTTATATAATAAAAGTGATGTGTATATATAAAAAGGATGAAATACGGTAGTAGGGAAGCACAAAGGATGGTGGTAGGTAATGTATATTTATCACCCTTTGGTAATGAGTTCGATCCCTGTGGCCATGATAGAGGCGATGAGTTATTTATCATCCTTTGAGCTGCTATTTTTATAAAACAATTTTAATAAAAAAATTTATTTTCCATGAAAAATATTTTAATGGATAACATATGTGATAAATATTTGTATAAATAATTGGTTATTTGAAGAGAAAAAATTTGTTTATAATTTATATTTTAATTTTTGAATTAAAATTCCAAAAAACATTTATAATAAATTTGGGAATGTTACAGTCTAGCCACTTAACAAAATTGCATCCTCATAATTTCACTTATTGATAAACACTTAATAAACCCAAATGCTCTCTTAATTTCTATCTATAAAAGGGACACAATATAAATTCCTTTAAAATGTTAATCCTAAGAGATCATACTAGTTATACATAACCCAGTTATCTTAAGATATATAAGTAATTCTTTATTACCAAATTTTACGAATCCAAATTCCCAAAATAATAAAACTCTGCTTTGATAGTAACACGAGTCTCATTGTGATTCTCAATTGAGAAACCCCTAAGTTGTTTTTTGTTTTTTTACATGGTTGTTCCTTCCATCCTGATAAAATATTTTTAAAACAACATATTTGGAACATTAAATTTACTACCTACAACCTAATTATAATGAAATTTGTTACCTATTATTTCTAGTCATCAAAAATCCAATATAGTTAATATTGAGTGATCAACCATATATTAAGAGAAAAAAGTACATAAACTTTAAATAATCCATATTATGAATGTCTATGGTGCCCATATTTTAGACTAGTTTACTTTTAGGTCAACCTATATCTATCATGGATTAATCTAAGTTTTGTTAGGTTATGTTTTCTCATACTCTTAACACAACTCATTAAATTAATATACGAAAATTATCATGAACTATCCAAAAAATAATTGAAATCCATGCTCTTAAATTTTACCATATTATTTATCCCTAAAGAACATATTATGTAATATGATCCTTAAATTAAGAAACAATATGTTTTAATCTAAGTTACCCACAATCATTTTCCTATTAGGTTCTAAGTATGTTCTTCTAAATCTATTTCTTAAGGTTTCTAGTAAACCGAACTTTGAAACCAACTTTAACAAACCCAAATCCATGTTTCCCAAAAAATATGGATAGTTTCATCCAATGATCGATTGTGGTTATTTGAGTGTGGTTTCATAATTTTTTGTGTCTAGTTTTCTATTTTTTTATCTTAAGTAAACTCCCAATGGTTTTCATATAAATGTTTATGGTGCCCATTTTCTAGTCTAGTATAATTTCAGGTCAAACTATATTACTCTTGGATAAATCATGGTTTCTTTAGGTAAGGTTTTCTCATACTCTTAACCCAATTTATAAAATTAATATACAAAAATTATCATGAACTATTCAAAAAACCATTAAAATCCATGATCCCAAATTTTGGCATGTTAATTCTCCATAAATGTACATATAATTTAATTTAATACTTAAATTAAGAAACAATATTTTTTAATCTAAGTAATCTAAAAATCCTTTTCCTATTAGGTTCTAAGTATTTTCTAAATCTATGTCTTAAGGTTTCTTCTAAACTGACCTTTGACACCAACTGTAACAACCATGACTCCATGTTTTCTGAAAAACATGGATATTTTCACTCGATGATATATTATGGGGGTTGAGTATGGTTGGCTAATTGTTTGTGTCTGGTTTACTATTTTTTTCTCTAAAGGAAACATCCAATGGTTCTCATATCAATAATTAGGAATGATCCTACTTTACAAAGGAAGATTATCATTTGGGGTTTCAAACCCAACGAAACTTAAGAATACACATCGGTCGAGAGGATGAGTGTTCGGGATAATCACATACTTTGGGGGGGGGGAATTAATTCCTACTCTGGTAATTTATTATAAATTTAATATATTTTACTAGATCCATATTAAATCTATATATATTACTGGTTAACCCTGTGTCAATGACTTGATCAAAACCATGTGTTGACGTGAACTACTGTGTTCATTACAGGTTCTCCGTTAATCTCGAATCTTTTTATGATGTTCTAGTTTATAAACATGTTACAACAATCAAGATTTTATCACCATACAAGGAGGCAGTTGGTGTCTTGGAGATTGTATTGAACCTCTATTAGGCATCCTATGTACCATGTGAGAGTAGGAATCACAACCCATATAGTTTGTTTGTCAAATTTTAAGGTCGTATAACAGGAGTATACCATGTAGTTTAACATCATGTAGAAAGGATGTAAATATAGGGTTCGAGCCTTGAAGATGAATATTATATATCCTTTTAAGATAGGAATAAAAGTCTATGTAGTTCATGTTATAGGCATATGTGTTATAAAGAGATGTGGCAATAGAGGCCTTGAGTAGGAATTATGCATGTAAGGCTCCCCTAAACTGTCTCATCGAGAGTATGGACCTTTGAGTGTGGGTGGGATGTAATTAGGATTAAATTCCAATTAATGTCCCATAGTGGGGGTATCAACATCATGATATTGGAACACTCATCATCAGTCTCTAGGCCCATGTGATTCATGCTAATGTGAGAAACAAGAGATAATAGATGATTGGACACATCACATTAGAGAAACTTTTTATAGGGATTACACATTAAGGTTTATCTTAAAGAGGTATGATTACTAGTGTATTGGAGAGTATGGTATGGATTCTAAGCCTTAGAAAATATTTATACATATCATATTTATTATAGTAATTAGATTCCTCATAGTTCAGTTCATCGCTAACCCACTGATAGGATGGGAGAGGTGATTATACTCGAAGGGATATTTATTATCCAGAAATTTTAAGAAAGTTGGGGAGTTATACAAAGATGGATTACCATGTTTCATATTCATTATTTATCCTCTAATGGAAAAATATAATCATATTCATTCTTTGTCCCTAGAGGGAGCGAAGAGAGATTAAGGCCATGGATGGTCTGTCAAATATGTTTGGTACAACACAGAGTGTCATTTGAAAGCATGTGGATTGAATGAGTTTATAACCCTCATCCATTATGGAAACTACCCTTATAAGTGGGATACTTGTATAAAGATTTATAGCCCAGTATTTACATGGAATATGTCCATGTGTGTCATTAAGACAAGGTTGACATGCCCCAGGGTGTTTGTCTGACATGGAAGACATATTTGAGGGTATTTGACTAACATTTCTTGGGTGTCTACCTAACATGTCCAAGGTGTCTTCTAGACTTGTATAGGTTCTTCCTATGATCCAATTTTATATGTACAAGGTGATTCACATGATCATAGAAGACATGTCCATGGTGCTTCACATGATCAAAAAAAAACATGTCCAAGGTGATTCATGTGACTGAAGCTGGAATATCTAGGGCCTTTTGTGTGATCATGGATGACACAACCAAGGTTCTTTTGATGGTCAAAGATGACATGTCTGTTGCCTTTTTCATGATCAAAGATAACATGTTCAGGGTTCTTCACATGATCAAATCTTTAATGTCCATGTCCTTTCTCTTGATCAAGGACGACATGTTAGGGTCTGCATATGTGAATCCCTAGACCGGTGAGGAGTCATACAATCACATGATCACAAGGGATTCACATGATGGGGTATCACAAACATGTCCAAGATCATTCTAATAACAAAGAGAATTCATTACAAGGTACAATTTTAAATTCCAATGGGATCATGCCATGTGTGAATGGGAAATAATATTCATACCAAGATGAGTGCAAGCTCAAGGGCTCAAGTTGATGGTGCACATCCTAGATTTTACATGGAAAAGGAGAGTGTATGTATGTGGTTTCACATGCATGTCAAGGCCTCATGTCATGAAGTGTTCACATGGTAAGGGTGTATATGATCACATGGTCCTAAGGGAGTCGCTAATGGGGTTATGTGAGCCAATCTAAGGGTTATATATTAAATCCACATGCATAAACATCTTAATAGAGGCTCTCCTAAGGGAATTTTATTATATTCATATCAATATGTGGTCGTGTAACCTGAAAGGGATCACATGAGGGGTTATAAAATCTATTTCTCACAATTACATAGAGGATTTATCTAAAGGAAGCAGCTTACTATTCTCCTCTGCTTTTACATGAATCTTTTTATCCCTCTCCCAATACTATTATGATTCATTATTAAGGTGATTATGGGTATATATAATAAAATGTGGCCTATTTATCTGTCACTTTTCATGGTAAATATGTCGTGTGAAATGTATTGAGGTAGTGGGCAGTTTTGAATCATCAACATCACATGATAATGTGAGGAATTCATTTTATGTAATAATTGTCAACTTATAAGGATTCACATGAAAGCTCAAAGGGATTCATAATATCATGCGATGTATTTATAGAAAAAATTGAGGGATTCTTGTGATTGCTTTGGAGGAAACATGTGATTGTGTTTCTTGTTATTGGACTACCGTCGGGTAGTCCTTGAAGGATTCAAAAGATAAAACAAATAAAAATGAATAAGGTTTAATCCTCTCATGAAGGAAACATATATTGTTTCTTATGTGAATTATCATGATGTTACTAATTCCTTACATGAGTTTCATCTTTCGATTGCATAACCCTTAATAATTATTTGGGTGGCATAATGTGTTCACATGATCACCTTTATGCCATAATTTATTAAAATTCATTAATTGTACACAAAATATATTTGATATTCTTTTATTCATGTGACGAATTTAATTGGCATGAAAGCAAGGTTTGATGAATGTCTACCAAATATTCACGTGACCCATAAAAAATATTGTATTGGCGTCATGTGATGTCCTTTCATCATATTTTAATGAAAATTTTTGAAAAATACCCAAATCATTTCATTCATTAAAAACAATGTTTTATGCATGCCTTAGAAACATTGTGTATGTATTGGTTACATTAGTTTGATCATTAGAGTAGGTTGTTAAACATTGGAGGTGATGGTTGATTTTCTTGGGCTTGTACAAACATCATTGAAGGGCGTTAGGTGTGGTTAATGATATTTAACCATGGGTATTGGTTAGTTCATCATGTGAGAAGAGGTTGAAGATGACCTGAATCCATGACCAAACATCTCAGATTAAATTGATCAAGTAGTTGTGGTCAAATTCATATTAATTTAACATAGGAATATTGTTTCACACTGCCCACATCCCATATCAAATTACCACATTGTATGTATCCACCTAATAATAATTAGAATGTAATCTACCTATCAAGACAACACTAGGGGTTGAAACTCGACACACATATGCACCCACACACTCATCAATCATGCCATGACATCGTGTGTCGCACTTAGACACCAATTGAACATTCTAGGTGTAATCACATTATGATCTACACTTTCCCACTCCCTTCTACTCAACTATCAAGCTATTCTGACTCATGAGCATAATTGTGGTGACTATCGCATATGACCTGGTTGAGATAACTATCTAGTTAGCTTGGATAGCCAAATTTTATGCCTAAGGGAATACATAGAATTAAAATACAAGAAGAACAATGGACAAAATAAATGACTTTATAGAGAATCCCAATCCATCTCCCTCAAATTCTATTTCCAAATCTTCATGTGAAGTGTGAACTATATTTATACAAGATTCAAAATTCTCAATTACTTGATGAAAAAGTGTTTGGTTCATGATTATGGGTGCCAAAAAAAGTCCCCCTTATAATCGGATTCATTTAAAATGAAATTAATTCAATTCTAAGGTAAACATAGATCATTATAACGTCTACTTGAACACCTGATGGGCTTTGGTATTGACCCCTA
Organism: Viscum album; assembly: GCA_963277665.1. Lineage (NCBI taxonomy): Eukaryota > Viridiplantae > Streptophyta > Magnoliopsida > Santalales > Viscaceae > Viscum > Viscum album. The sequence continues at coordinate 677,275,744 of OY728159.1, read as the reverse complement.
TGAGAGGATTTATAAAAAAATTACTAATGGATTCTAGTTTCTATCAAGACACGACTACTAACCTTAATTGATTAGATGAATCTATGATAATGAGTATCCTTGGATTGTGGCATAAATATCCTAAAATTAGAATGAGAAAAAATTCTAAGATGGATAAGGTATTGTGATGGAATGAACTTGTAGATGGATATATGATAAGGAACTTGGACATTGCTAAGTATCCCAATGGAATAAGAACCATGTCATATGCAATTATGATGAAGACTCCTATATAGATCAGGTTCATGTATATGGTACATAGGTTCAAGGATGAATAACTCTATGGTGGAATCTACTATATAGATCTGGTTCATACATAGGGAAGAGGATTCTATCATTTTGTGATAAAATCATGGGTGGATACCCATGTTACAGTGGGGATGTTTTATGAATATGGATACTATTCCACATTTTAGACAACATAGAGTAGGAAACTCTAAGATTTTTATGGTCCTACAGGATATAATAATCCTCATGTAGTTTTAAGATATAATAGTACAATGTATCCTTAGATAGGTCCTGAGAAATAGAGATGTACTCTATTTTTTCCTAGGTCAGTTGACTCAAGGAGCATTGTTTTATTTTTTTATAAGGACAGATAATGGTCCCTATAAGTTTTTTATCTTGTATTTTTATCCCTATATTTTTCCTAATATTTATATGGGAATAGATTGGTTGGGATGGAGTTGGATTTTTCTCAAGCTTCCATTTTTAGGTTTTCAGCCTAACAAGTTTAATTAATTTTACATTTCATTAATTCTTAAGGCGTATTGAATCACATAGGGTGTGTTTCCAAAAAGAAGAGAATCAAATTTTTCTAGGGGTTACCTTTTTGGGTTTTCAACCTAGTGAGCATTATGTATCCTTCAATTGTTAGTTTTAGGGTCTTTCAAGTTAGATCATTGCTGTAGTTTTGGGTATTATTTCCCAAACCTAAGGTTGAAACTTTGATGGATGTTCTGTATTATGTCTATGAATCTCAGTCCCTACATCTTGTGGTGTCGAATCACATGATGTGGTCCATAAAAAAGGTTATATAATGAAATATCACATTACTTCTCTAAGAATGGGTACAATACATGGTGACATAACATCAAGGATGTAAAATCCACTTGAATAATATGGTTATATGGATTTTAAATCATGATCTAGGAATATATGAGTCAACTAAAAATAGAGGCTAGTGGGTACAAGTCAACCATTAGTAATGGTGGAAACTAGTATCACATGTAACCAAGGCAATATCACATGTTTTTATGGGGGTCCTTTCCTTTGGTACCAAACAACCTCTAGGAACAATTTCTTTGTAATTGTTTTATTTATCATCAAATCATAGTGGGGTACTTTTATAATAGAAAATACCTATTATCAATAAAATATAGGGGAGAACCCATGGAAATTATTTGAGGCTATGGGGTTTTAAGAGATGTGTATCAACTCAATGAATTGTTTGTCTTAGCTTAGACTTCAAATACATAAAGGTGGTTTATGGAAAATTTAATACTAGTGAAGGGTTTGGGCACCCTAAATGTTTTTTTGTTATATATAGAACATGTTATCATTGTGTAGGGATTTGATAAACCATCAATCTAAATTTCTATTAAGCCAAGGGGTTAAACAAGCACAGATCATATTTTACTAGTGCCATAAGATGGACCCTATGAGCTACATACCTTTTTTATTTACACTCTAAATGTTTCCAAAACCCTAGAGATATATAGATCACCGAGTGGAGAGTTGAATTTTGATCAGACCTCCCTTTTGGGGTTTTATCACAGAATGTTTTATGTATCTTTCACTAGTAGATTAGAGTCTTGTGATTTCAACTGAGTATCAGAGGTGTGTTACATAATAGCTTAATTATGATTCCCATAGTTGAGAGTACTCTAACATACTTTTGAGTGGGACATGAGAATGTTGTAAATCCTGTTTCAAGGTTTATGGGGTTTGAGTAATGGTATGGGATATTCATGTCAAGGATGATCATGAATCACTCTATGGTGAAGATCTCCATTGTGATTATGTAATGTCTCACATAGATCAAAAGGCCCTTCCCATAGGGACAAGATGCCTCTGATTGGTGGGTTTAAGGCCCTTATGCAGATCTATCTCATACATGGTCAAGAATAGGTATTTTTTTCTCATTTCCTGGGTCTATGGAAGGTTTGTGAAAACCCATTTTGACCATGAAATGAAGTGTAATTTATGATTTATATGATTAAAAGATTATGAAGCACCCCAAAATTTTGTTGACATGGGTCAGGGTCTTGTGGTTATTTGATAAGGATCTGTTTTAGAAACCCCCGTTTGAGGTATGTAACTTTAAATCCCTTTTTATGTTTTTCAAGTTGTTGGATAATGTTTTGGAGAGATTGGAATGGTTTGGAAGATGTTTGAAATCTATTTAATGGGTGAACAGTTTGAACATGGTTAAGGGAAAAAATGCACCAAACCTAGGTATCTGTGCAGTTTGGAACGAAGTGATCTGTATGGATGGAACAAAATTTTCCTAACCATGAGGGGTAACAATGTGAGTCCCCCTTCAGATATTAAAAATTGCATTATTTTTACACAATTTTTCTAACTGTGTGTGAAAACTGTGCACAAAAATTAAATCAGGGTTTTAAAAAATGGGATCACTCGTGATTTTCCCAAACCACTTCATTTCTTCTCCAACTCAAACCTCACTCGGGATTTTTGGTTCTCAAGGGTTAGGGGGTATCTGCCACTCATTTTGAAGGTGATTTGTAAGGTTTTCAATGTGCGGTGAAGGTGATTATTCTTCGGTAAGTCTTCTCTCTTGAATCTTTCTTGATTTTCCATAGATATTGTTCTATCTCTCTATCTCTCTCTCGGTTTTCTAGATCTAGAACCTTAAAAAGTTGATCTAGGGGTTTTTCTAAAATGTTTATATTTGGGACTGTTGATGTTAAGAAAATTTTTCTTTGTTTGTTTTGGTGGAGAGTTCACCCATATTTTTGGTGTGGTTGTGAGTTGGTTGATTTCACTAAAACCCTATGGTAGGTGGATTCTTTCTTGACTCCATTTTTCTAGAACTAAAAGACCTATTTTCATTTAGTTGTGTTTTCTTGAACTTTACTATGATTATAATGTGAAAATCTTGATGTAAATTAATTTTGTGATGATTTGGGGATTTTGGGGAAAATGGGGTATTGCGGTGAAATGTTCTTGATGTTGGATTTTGAAATGTATATTTTAAAACCAGTTGTTTGGGTTGATTTGTAAAAATGATCTATAAAAATGGTTTTCAATAAAATAGGTTGTTTTATTGGAAGGTAATTTGTCATGGATAATGTCCTATGGGATTTTTTGCGTTGGAAATGGTTGTTTTCATAACGTTATGTCCTACGTGTTCAATATGCTTGTTTTTTGGTGAAGTATTTATGCATGTTATTGAAATGGATGTGAATTGGGTGGGGAGTACCACTATAAAAAGGGGATGGATAGTGGGTGGATGAGACACCATCAATGAAAATTGGGTGGGAAGTACCACAAGATTGAGAAATTTGTAAGCGAGCTTGGATGGGAAGTTCCACTGTAATTGTTACACTTGGCCAAATTTGTGGAACATTATACGGATAAGTTTATGAACTTAGTGTGGTTTTCAACAAATGTGGCATTTAGTACATCATTTAAGGAATGTATTTTTGAAACTATGTTGTGGTAGGAAATTAATACTAAAATAGAGGTGTAATGCACAAGTGATTACATGGAAATGGTGAATAGAGAAACAATAGATGAATGGAATATTTTGGGTGCTATAAGTGGGGGAGGTATGTTGGTACCCAAGAGAAATGGTGGTAAATATAATGATGGGATCAAGTAGAAGAGGGGAAATTATTTCCAGGGTGGGAGTATGGATCAGAATCTGATGGCAAGATTGGGGAATCTTCCTCCAAATCCTTAGAGTAAGTCAGGATGTTTTTAGTGTGGCTCTATGGGCCTCATCAATTGGGATTTTATGGAACAGCCTCAGGAATTTCATAACTCTAAGAAGATGTGTAATCTTAAACTTTATTTTCATAATTCTTTGAGGTCAGGTGTTCGTGACACTCCTCAGGTGTCATAGGCGTCCTATGCCTTAAATGGATGGTGGAAAAAACATGCCCCTCGTTAGCAAAGAAAAGTTATTCATGGTGATTCCAGGAACACCATGACTCCTCAGTAGTTAAATAATGTGTAAAGCGTGTCAAGTAAAAATTTTTTTGGAGTTGAGCATGTTGTGATGGATGATCAGTCAGGCCCATCCATGGTGCAAGGGAACATTATTTTAAATTATCCCTTGATGAAACCATTTTTCGATATGGGTGCTTTACATTCTTTTATTGATTCTCATGCTATTAGTTTTATGGGTTTAACTATGGAAATGAGGCCTTCAATTTTAAAACATAAAACTCCTCTGTGTTAAAGATAGTGCCAAGCCTTCTTATGTAGGACATTTTGTATAGTTGTGAATGGGGTTCAGTTGATATTGTATTTCCCAGTGATTGAGATGGATTCTTATGATATAATCCTAGGAATGGATTTTTTGGCAATGTTTATGGCCCACATTGATTGTTATGCGTGAATGGTTAGTTTTAGTTGGATGATGGTTTCAAACATCTCTTTAGAGGCTAGAAGAAAGAAAAGATGGGTGTAACAGGCTTGTTGGCACCTGCTGTTGGAACTATCTCTTATTAGTTTGCAGAATTTTCATTGGCATCAATGGAAAGAGTTTGGTATAGAATTTTTCTAGTGGATGTTGATCAGTTTCTGGATGACTTTCTCAAAGAATTATTAGGGTTTCCACCCATGAAAGAAGTGGAGTTTAAAATTAATATTCTTTAGGGGATCGGTCCTATATCAATTATATATTACTGGGTGGAACCAATAGAATTGTCGAAATTGAATTTGAAGTTTGAGAAGTTAGAAAACAAGGGTTAATCTGGCCTAGCACATCTTTGTGGGCAGTGCTAGTCTTGTTTTTTAGAAATTCAAATAGAACTATGTGGTTATGTATTGATTATCATTGGATAAATCAAATTATGATAAATAAATGATATCCACTTCCACACATTGATTATTTGTTCGATTAGTTGAGGGAATCTCAATGGTTATCAAAGATTTACTTCCGGTGAGGATATCATTAATTGTCGGTGTGGAAGGATGATATTGTGAAAAAATCCTTCAAAAATAGAAATGGAAATTATGACTATGTTGGTATTATCTTAGGTCTTGATAATGAACTATCATCTTTTATGGCATTGATAAATTTTATATTTTAGAAGTATATGTATTCTTTTGTAGTGGTATTTATTGATGATATATTGATGTATTATAGGACAAGGGCAGAGCATGAGAATCACTTGAATATGGTGTTGGGGATCTTGAGAGATCATCGATTATATGAAAAATTTTCAATGTGTGATTTTTGGATATATGATTTTCATTTTCTTGGCCATGTTATTTCTGAGAAGGGTGTTTTAGGTGATCTAAAAAAGATAGAGGTTTTTATTTCATGGAAACTTACATGGAATGTTTTTGAGATATAGGAATTCCTTGGTCTGGTTGGCTATTATTGATATTTTGTTCAGGATTTCTCATGTTTAGCCTCACCATTGATAGCTTTGATAAGTAAGAATGTTCCATTCCAATGGAATGAGTAGTGTCATAAATATTTTGAAGAGATTAAGAGTTTCTTTACTCCAACACCAATCATGGGTTTTCCAAAACATGGAAAAGGTAAGTGGTTTATTATGATGATTCAAAATCAGAGTTGGGGTGTGTTCTCATGAAAGGGGATCATGTGGGGGGTATGGCTCACAATAGTTAAGGGTGCATGAGAAGAACTTCTCAACACATGACTTGGAGTTGGCAGTTGTGGCTCATGCTTTCAAAACCACACACTTGTATTATCTTGTTATGGATTCCATTGCATAGGAAAACCACACACACTTTTCTTTACCAAATTTTAGAATGGTTTTATGTCTACTGGATAGTCTGAGTATTCTAATGACTTGACAAGGATATATAATGAGAGTTAATAAATAAAATATCATTCAGAAAATATCATATGGAATATAATATCATGGAATAATATACATAGAAATAGATGAAAAAAGAATATAGAAAGAAAATATAATAAAATTAATGTACTCGGAAATTTACGAGGGGTATTGAGGACCCTTACTCTAGTACAGTAACAACTTAGGCAAAGAATATAATAAGAGGGAATAAATAAATTCCTATTTACTGCATATAAAATGGAAGATAATCCCTTAGAATAAACAACATGTAAGTATATAAAAATGAAATCTAAAATGATAATATAATAAAAGTGATGAACTTGAAAAGGAAAGCGATGGATTGAGGACCCATGCATCCACATAATAACGACTTAAGAAAAGGAAATAATGAGAGGGAATAAATAAACAATCATTCAAAACATATAAAATAGAAGATATTACTATATTATAAAAATAATGTAAGCATATAAAAATGTAATTTAAAAATACAACATAATAAAGGTAAGAAACTTAAAAAGGAAAGATGAGGATTAAGGACCCTTACATCGGCATAACAATGAATTAGGAAAACGATATATTGAGAGGGAATAAATAAACTTTCATTTACAGAATATCAAATGGAATATAATTCCATTCAATAATATACCTGGATTTATATTCAAAATAATTTTAAAAACTCAATACAATAAAGGTAATGAACTTGAGAAGGAAAGAGGAGGATTTGAGGACCCTTACATTGGAAGGATTATTCCTAAAGATTGAGAGGGAATTTTTAGAACATTATAACTATATTTAAGTGACTATTGAGAGGGAAAATGAGATGGAATTCATGTTCAAAGAATTTTTATGTGGAAAGTGGTTAGGGAAAGGTGGGGTATTTATACTTGTGGAGGGGTGGTTTTAAGGGTTAAAATATAGGTTATTTTATTTATAAGCCAGCCACTTGTGGTTTTAATCAATTAAAAACAATTTTATGTCTTATAAATGTTTGGGACATAGTGGGTGGATGTCCAATAAATTCTAAAACTATAACATGCCTCCCAACCAAACCAATTAATTCAAACAAAATACAAATAATTTTTATTTCAAAAATCCATTTTTTGGTTAAAAAACTAAAGTATAAATTTATATTTTAAAATTAATATTTTTAAACTAATTTAATTTTATTTTTATTTAATAAAATTTTTCATAACATTTTAGTCATGTTAACGTAAAAATGATGTCATAAAATTAATGTTCTTTATAAAGTAGAAATTTTCACTTTTTCACCAAAAAATAAACTTTTTCAGGCAATTCCCATCTCTAAATAATAGTATTTTAACATTTAAATAAACTACCTTATTTATTTAATTTTACAAATTTCAGGAAAAAATAAACATTCTGACCATTATAATACTTTCATGGGATGCATTTGAAATATATTATCATTAAAATATTTTTTATAATATTAATTAATGAAAATAACTTTTATTTAAAAATTTTACATTTATCATAAAAAACATTCCTATAAATATATATTTATAATCTCTAATAATATATATTTTAGTTATATCATTAAAACAATCATATAGGTCACTTAATTAAATCTATATAACCAATAATAATAATGACCAAATATCATAATAACTAATGTTCATAATGCTGATCAACCATATTGGCCAAAAATTATAATGAAAAATGACATTGGTTCTTATAAATATACCTTTATTCTCACTTCATCACTCGCTACTTTTTTTGAAATGGTTATTACACATCCTTTGATAATTTTCACTGATCTCCTAATACTTCTATTTATTTTTATGATCTTTAGGGTATGAGAGATCCTATTGGCGGAATTAAAGTCGATGCAGTTTTTTAGGTGAATGTATTATTCTTCAATGTGTATTTCCCATTACTGTTCATATCTGTACTAGTCCATATTTATGCATAATATGTAAAGATAATATGAAATGTAAAATACCTTTTGTGTGTCTACTTATTGTAATAGTGGGTATTTTAATGGAAATGATTTCAAAATTAATGTATTGTTCTCAATGAATGAAATAAATATTTCTTTAATTTTTATTATGAAACGTATTACTTAACCTTTTAAAAGGAATATTTTAAATTAATAAAACATATAAAAATTTTAAGATAATTTAAAAACATTCGAATGAAATATAATTAATATTAAAAATGAATAATAATTTATAATTTATATTTAACTATACATAAGGTGTCTTATGACAGTACATCTAATTTTATGATTATAAAAACATTTATTATGATTTTTCAACCATTAAATTACAATAAATTAATTAAAGAGAGGATTTGTAAATAAAAAAATAATTAAAAGGAATATAGTTATCAAATAACACTATATATTTAAAAATAATAATGTATATAATAATAGTGAATTGTATATATAAAAAGACCGAAATACTAGTAGGATATAATATATGATAGTGGTAGGTGATTCATACTTATCATCCATCGGCCATGAGTTTGAGCCCTATGGCCATGTCGGACGTGATGGGTTGTTTCCCAGTATTTGGGCCAAACTTTTTCTAAAACAATTTTAAAAAATAAAATTTTATTTTCAAGAAAAATATTTCAATGAATAACATAAGTGATAAATATTTGTATAAATAATTGGTTATTTGAATGGAAAAAAATTATTTAAAATTCAAATTTATAATTACGAATGAAAATTCCTAAAAAATAATGGGAAATTTTTGGATGTTGCACTTATATTCTATGAAACTTCATTATTCTCTTCATTAGAGAGTTTATTTTTTAGAGTGAATTAATTTATTAATCATAACTCATGATAGTTGTATGATCATAACCACAAAGCTTCCAATGATAGTTTATATACCACTTGGTTCCATATTTTTATATTTTCAATCACATCTATTATTAACATAATTTCTCCGTCCACCAAAAATTTATAAAAACAAGTAACTTTTTGAAACCATTGCATTAACATACAGTTCAACCTAAATCACTTTTGGATCAGTTTATGTTTCTTTTGATTGGGTTTACTCATATCCCTTAAACTGATTCCTTAAATTAATAAATCCTTCAAAAATAATTATAAATAGAATTTGACTAACCAAAGAATATACCCTAGGAGTTTAAAATAAGAAGTGTAGTTATGCCTCGTATTCATACACTAGGTGATGAATGATTTAATTTCCACCATTACCTTTTCAAATTTATTGCTGCTAAGAACTTATATTGAAGATGACTTATCTACTTGTAGTATCTATATAGGGTTGTAGTTTCTATGACTTCCACAAAATCTCTATGTTACCAAAATGCCAAAATTTTATCCTATTCATAGACTCACCCATTGGACTTTTCCCCAGGGATTCTAAAAGATTTGTCTAAAAAAATCTCCAAAAAATAATGAATCTCGGCTATAATAATAACTATAGAAACTCAAGAACAATATGAATTAGATATCATAGTTATCTCATATAAACATTTTCCCATAATCATAAACTTATCAATCTTTCCTAGACATCTAACATGATATAATATTCTTCATAACACGGGGTATGGAAATATAATAAAAGTGTGAGCTTTTAGAATTAGGAATGGAGAAAATAGATCATAACATGAATTATAACATGAGTAAGTCATAAATATCATAACAAAAGATCAAAAGACATTATATGATAACCATGGTATATATTATAGTAACATAAGATCAAAAGAAACCTTCATGGAAGTATAAAAGATATGAAATGGCTCAAAATACATCTAAATAATCATATAATAGGTGAGTATGGCTAAAAAGTGAAGAATAATTTAAAAATGAACCATAATCATAAAAAATTACATTTCACAGAAATCAAATGCATCAGGAAAATTTAGAATAATTTTGAACAACAATATGGAAATGTATCACAACAATAAGCATATAAAATCTTATGAAAAAAGATTCTCACGTCACATTAATACAATATTAAATCATCTTATGTTATATGTAACAATAAAAAATACATTATAGGGCTATAATGGAACCATCCATCTTAGGATTATAATGTAACCACCCATCCTTGGTTTATAACAGCACCACCTATCCTTGGTTGATAACGTAAGCACCCATACTTGGTTTGTAATGGAATCACCTATCACTCTTTAATCAACAAGTGTTACATTTAAAATAAATCATTAACATAACTTTGAGAGGCCATTTAAAAAAAATAGGATTATCGAACATCCAAATAGAAAACATTCACATTCAATAAAGAACCCATAATGATAAAATTAGTTTAATAAACCATCTAAATAGTATAAAATCACATTTTAAATTAAATATTTTGAATCTGAATACTTGATCACAAAAAATAATCATATAATAAAATAAAATATAGGGTGAAACATTAAAAATAATACCATTGAATAAAAAATCATTGAAAATGGAAGAGAAATCACCAAAAGGGTTATTTATTAAAATATAATCTTCATAAAGGATTTTATTTTTAACTCACATTACAAAAAACACTTTTTAGAAGCTGAACATAATATTCCTCCAAATATTTCTTCAAAAACAAATTCCAGTAAATAACCTTGTTAAAACTTGTAAAAAATTGATGTAAAAGAGAAGCATATAAACTCATGGTAAATAAAATCATTTTAAATGTTTTAAAACTCCTTTATCAAAAACCCAAATCTTTGAAGGGTTAATGATATGTTTTCTTCAGAATTGATATTGGGGAATAAAATGATAATTAATTATTAAAAAAAATTGATTTCCCATTAAGGAAAGGAGAACATTGGTGGGATATAAAATCATGGATATGGAATAAAACACCATTAAAATAAATAGGAATTATTCTTAATAAGAATTCATTTTCTCAAAATAATAGAATCATCAAAGAAAAATAATTTGCTGTGACACAGGATTTCTCTAGAAGGAAGGAGGAAATACCATAAAACATCATATTAGGTTATAAAAGATAAATCTTGAAGGATAATATGAAATGAAAAGTGATTATGACGCAATAAAATATTACACTCAATTAAACCCCTTATATCCTTTGAAACTTCTGAATCAAAACCTGTATATTAGTTAGTTTTTCTTTATATTCACACCTCAGGTTTTTATAGTGTTGACTGGTTGTACTTGTGTCATAGGACAGTGACCTATATTAATTATTTTTCAAAATTTCATGATTTCATTCTCATTAAAGTTATTTTAATGGATGAATTATAATTATATATGATGATTAAATTTCTTCTAATGAGTTCTTTAGTCTTTATCTTAGAAGATGAAATCAATAACAATTTTTTTTTATATTTATCATCTTAAGAAGGGGGTTTTGTTATTTAAGATATTAAATATTGATATATTCTTTAAAAGAAAAAAATAATTACTTAAATATTTATATCATATTAAATCTTGAATTATTATTTCATAATCATCCATGATATAATTTCATTACATTGTCTAAGTGGTCAAATCAACACCATTATGAAGATACCTTGATTATTGATGAATACAAGGTTATTCAGTTGTAATTTCATCACATAAAAAAAACAATGAAATAATTTTGGGTTTATTAGTGTTATATATTATAATTATAAAGGATTTGTGTAATAAGTAATTGATATGAAAATATTACACGAAACGAATTAATAATTTTCCTCTTGGCACACTTATTTTAAACAATTGATTTTATGATAATCGTTTGTTGATCATACCATTAACATATTCTCCCATTTAATTTTCCATAATATTAATTATATCATAAAAATATTATTTATCCTTTAAAACCATTCTCATTACAATCCATATATGATGGTGATGAAATGAAAAATAGAAGTTGATCATTCCATTGAGGTGGTAGTCCACAAGTATGCATGGTTGGAGATTTTGTTTCCAATAGAAATGGTAAAATGAGTAATACGGTTTATCATATTAGAAATTGAAATATAACATCAATATAAAAATCATATATTAAATTCCCCAATAAAACTATCCTTCTACATCGGTGATGGAAGATGAAACTCTTTGCATCGTGGATGGAGTAGTCTGAAAAACACATGATTCACATTTTCATTTTTATTAAATAATTAAGGGGTAAGTGGTTAATGATTGAAAGATCATTTTAAAAAAATAATTATAGAATAATGGTACTTATTTTATCATTATTTTATGGTAAAATTAAATCAAAAGAAGATGAAAAGTACATGAAAAAATAAAAAAAATAAAAAAAGAGTGTTTATGAACATTCACCTAATTTCGTGGATTATACCCTTTGTGAATGGAATTAAAACATTAATGGATGGTATATTAAGAAGTTATTAACCTCCTTAATGTGTCTATATGAATTTATGAGTGGTTTTGTAAGAGTTAGGTCAAAAAAATAATGGTGTTTTAGTGTGAGGGAAAGTGAGGGGAGTGGTTCCCCTTTTATAAGTTAAAATGAGTGGAATTTTTGTAAATACCCAAATATTTTCAATAATGGGACGTCATTATCTAGAATTGTGGATCCAAAATTGAGAAATAAAATATTGGGGAAGATAGATAGACAAGAAAAACATCCAAAACACATATAAAAAACATATTTAAAATATGTTATTCTATTTACCAATTAGGTTTCTTATTTTTACCATTTTTGTTTGAACCACGATAACTATTTTTTACATAGTTAATTTATCCTCTATGGACAAAAATAAAATTTTCATTATTATATAATTTATACCTAATGATTCAAAATTTTAAATGCTTTTTTATTCAAAATTTTCAAGTAATAAAAACTAGTTTCAAAACACTTAATATACAATGTATTAATAATATTTTTTTAAAATATAATATAAATATTATAATATTAAATATGGGTTAATAAATTAAATAAAAATCTTTAATAATTATAAATTAACATATAAAAACATATTTGGTCTTAGAGAAAGTTTTCATAAATTTTCAATTCATATTAAAGTACGAATAATGTCACAAAAGACGCAATATTAGAAAAAACAACATGCTTCACTATTCACAAAAAAATCAAATGTTTCAGAAAGGTTAAAAAAATTAATTTAAAGATTATATTATTATTATTATTAATAAAATTATTATGTTCATTTTTTCAAATTAAAATTATAGATTTTTTTAATTAAATATTTTATTAAAGTCCCAAAAATATAAGGTTAAACTGTTCATATTGGAAAATAACTTTTCAAAAAGAAACTATTATTTATTATTTTTTGATATAAATTAATGATAAATTTATTGTAAACTTCTTATTCATATTTAAAATATATTTTATTATTATTTTCTCATAATATAATTAGTTACAAGAAATTAAAAACCAGTTTTAGATAATATTGTTTTGTGAAAAAAATGATTTTCCATGTTTTTTACTTATACAAATTGAATTTGAATAGTATTAAAAGTTGTATTTATTTTATTTATATGCATATTTGATATTTTGGTTACTTATATTCATTCCTGGAAATTAGAAAACTAGGTTTTAAGGGTTGTATTTAATATTTATTTTTTAACTACATATATCAAGGTTTTCATTTTAGTTTTGTGTTATGTATTGAGAAAGATATAACATACAATGTTTATTTGAGGAAAATATATAATAAAATATTGGGCCAGTCTAGTAAAATTAGTAATGGTTAAAATAAAACCGAAGTCATGAAAATATGGTATAGAATAAAAATGAAGATCAAGAACATGTATAATTCAAACAATTAACAAATAAGAGATTAGTTCCATTTATATATGAATAATCATGTTAAAATTATCAAATCTTTATCATTTACAAATGAAAATTAGTGATGGGTGATTTCCTTACACCTAGTGTTATTCAAGTTGAACCATGTTCAGAATGTATAAACAATTCCTAAACATAGTTAAATCCACAACCTTAGTCCAACTATTGGATGTGTTACCATCGATGTGTATCTTATTTACACTCATTGTTCCACTTTCAATAATATATCAAATGAAATATCACCTAATATCTATATTATTTGACCTATAATGAAATAATAGGTTCTTATATAGATTTAAGGTAGATTATGATTCATAATTAATTTTAATAGAAAAATTATATAAATCTAGTTCATAAATAAAAACCTTAAGACAAATGGATTATTTTATACCCTCTGTCAACGAAATGTACTCAACTTTATAAATTCAAAGTGTCATCACCAATTTCTTATTAATATCCAAAGGTAGGTCCCCCACAATCCACGAAAATAAGGACCATAAAATATTTCATAGTATTAATATTTGTAGAATAATCATCATCTAAAAAACTATTCAATAAGTCTCAAGAACATAAATTTCCACCATAATATATTTATAGAGAATAAGATTAATAATTGTAACATAACATCTATTTAAGCACACACTATGTGGAATGAGTATATTTTCCATGAACCTAGTCAATGTGCACACATAGAAGGATACATCTGTCACAGTAAAAATTATGGAATACAAAATCAAACCCAAAAAATTATATAATTCTACTCAGATATTCAATATCAATAGTAGTGGTAGGCGGTTGAGACAATGATAGTATTTAATTCTTAAAAAAAGGAACACTAATGGGTTTCAATACCTCAAACATATATCTATAAATCACATTAATATTATATATAAGTTGAGAAAAATAATGAAATTTTTGGTCACGATCCCTAATGATTTTTGAACCCAAAATATGCTTATCACAACAAAAATCATTCATTTGAAAAGTAATATTCAACTAAAATTTATCCTTGGAAATATGCTTCATAATTCTAAATAAAATATAAATTTAATCAACATATATAGAAGAAGATAACTAGTATTATTTTTAAAATGATTTAATGTAAAATTATGCATCAAACATTCTCCTTTTAAAACAAAATTTCAATATGAATGAATCAATATTTCAATATCACTACCTAAAAGCCTTTTTTTATTTTATAAGGATGTTTAATCAGAAAAAAACATTGTTATATTTAAATTTATTTTCAAAACCAATTTGAGGGTTAATGTACATTTTTATATATAATTCAATGAATGAATGCATTTTTTACCCCGTATTATTATATATGTAGATCTAAATAAGCGGAAAATACAAGTAAGATTCCAATAGAAGAATGATCAACTGTAGAAGAAAATATTTTAGAATAATCTCTTCCTTCTTTTTGATGGAAAACATTTTCCAATAATATATCCTTAAATTTAAATTTATTTCCTACAATGTTATCTTTCTTTATTATAAATATATATTTATAGTTAATAAACTTGGAAGTAGATGGCTTACAAACTATGGACAAGCTATGAAACTTTTTAAGTGATTCCATATCATATTCTATAATAACAATCAAGCACATAGATTATATGTTATTAAAAAACATCTTATAGCTTTAGGGATCCCCACTATCACAATCTTGGAAAAAAGCAGAGAAAAGGCAACAATGTTAGTATGGATATATTGGAAATACGGTTTTATAAATATCATTTCTCTATGTAAGAACCCTCAATTTTTGTAAATAAATTTATTTAATTAAATTCCGTGTGAGTAGTTTGAATTCCAAAAAATAATTAACTAAAAATATATATGAAATGCTAGGTAAGAAATCATAGCAAGAATAAAACCTATAGTAGAAAAAATATAGTAATAATCTAGAAATGGATACACTCGATGCCTAAACTGTCCATTATTTTTCAATAAAAGAATTTTTATTTATATATTCAATGTTAATTTAAAAAAATATTTAAATCGTAGAATCTATAAGGGGGGAGAGGGGAACCTTACAAAAAACATAAAATATTATTTTATAATAAAGTCATATTCAGTTTATAATAGATCCAAATTGATTTATTTATAAGTTAAAGTGGGGATGGGTCTAAAGCCTCTAAATCAATAGGTTTTATACAAGTTTAGGTTACTATTTTAACCTTATCATTTAGATTTAACTCTAAGTTAAATAATTTAACTTTTACCATGTCTTCTTGTTTTCTTACACTATATGGTTAATAAACTTACTATAACAAGAAACAATAACCCCAAGTGGTTTATTATTAATATATATATAATTATATAAGTCATTTGGATGAACCTTATATTTTTAGGAATTGAATAAATATTAACAATATAATATTTGTTTTAAAAACTATTTTATTTTAATTTTGACACTATTTGGTAATTGATTTTTGTAAAATTCATAACAGCATGATTAGTTCAAAGAAAGTTAATTAAATGAATACTAACATGTCATATTAACCTATAAAATTAGTATAATTCATAAAAAGTCTCAAATTTTATTTATTTGGGTATTTATAATATCAATTATGTTAATATGTCATTAATAAGGGAATTACTGCATCATCATTGCGTCAAAAATAAATTAAATTATTTAATGTCTAAAAATTATAAATAAAATACCATTATGATGGAAATATTTTTATCTTTATAATTAAAATTTATAGTCGAATTTATCTTATGTATAACCCTACAATAAAAATGTTTTAGTTATTAAACATTGATTTTAACTATTTTAACTCTTCTTTAACTAAAATAATAATAAATTTTCTAATCAAATCCAAGTGGACCTAAAGGGTAATATTTTATTCCTAAGGTTGTTTTTCGTCGAATTAAACTTATAAAATGGAATTAGGACATGTGTTAGGGTAATAATAATATCATTTTTACCCTTAATTATCCTATCTATTTTTAACCGTGGTAAATAAAAGTAAAACGTTACTATTCACCAAAAAATTATTTTTATCTTAATGAACCAAATTTTACTCCTTGATATTAACCGTGTCCCTCAGATTTTCAAAATTCTACTCACAGAAGCGGTAAAATTAAGTTTTATGTAAATTTTCAAATTTTCCTTGGACGTGGGTAAAAGACGGTGAAAAGTTCAATGAAATTTTTATATATCTAAAATTTTAATAAAATGAATCCAATGACTTACATTGAACTTATATAGGTATTATGTATCAATTTTGACCCTAAATAAATTTAAATAAAATAAATAATTATTTAAATAAAAAGACGGTTTTTAAATAGTAACCTAGTGTTTTCACTATTCATCAAAAATTGAAAGTTTTCAGAAAAATACCGAAATTTTACCCTAGGCTAAATTCGATATTAAGAATCAAAAAATGAAGTTTATTTTGAATGATAAAATTTATAAAATTTCAAAAAGTGGGTATTACTATTCATAACAGCTAGTTCATAATAATATTATAATAATATCTCATTTAGTGAAACTCGATATTGTGTACTACACACGCTATCGAGGAAGGTCTTGATTGCGTGAAATGCAAGCCAAGTCAAGGATGCATGTACTAAAAGCTCCATTTGGTGTTCCATATAACATAATAAAAACTTATTTCATTTATACATTAAACAAAATCTATACTTAATGTTGCGTAGAATAATTTCCACAAAAAGAATTTGAAATTGTGTGTAACACGAGCCAAGAATAGTGTTGCGTATACTGAAAGCTAATACAGTGTTGCGTATAGTACAAGCTAATCTTGGTGTAGTGTATAATAGAAGACATCAAAGAAATTAAAAATAATATATCTCATAAAATCTCGGGGTGTTATATTCTACCCCCCTTAAAATGAATTTCGCCCTCGAAATTCTTCGGGGTTATAAATGGTTTACTACTTGAAAGTTTCTTTAATAGAAACCCACATCGTAAAATGGAATACCAAAACTGAAATTTAAAAACCAAATTATGAATCGTAACTGTCACCCAAATTAACTTACCATTGGGTTTTCACATAGGAGAACATAGGTGAAAATGTGGATATGGAAGAGAATCCTAACCATCAAGTTCTGATGGAGAGTGGTAGAGAACATGGCTATAAAAAAGACAAAAATCACAAAGCCATAAATTTGGGATGATTTAATGTACAATATGATTCATCGTATATGAGGACACTGGGACAACATTTTTGGTTTTCAAGATCATTTCCCTAAAGTTGAAGAATTTGAATTAGAAGAAATACTTACTTGATTTTGGTACAATATTACTGCTGTCTATGCCTTGAACAATTTCCAATTCATCTCTTAAAGAAATGAAGTTGAATTTTTATTACATGAAGTGTTAGAAGATCATGTGATATAATGATAGGTCATTCCATCTGTCTCAAACAAAAGGATAACAAAAGTTATTAAATATACATAAGTCCATCGATAGTGAGATTAATCGTATATGGTTCCTAAAATGGACTTCTACTTCATATATCATACCTCTTAATATAATAAAACTAGTTTCTACTAACCAGGGACTTCTTGTAGGCCTATGGTAGGTGATAAAGGCCTGTCACACTTTAGTTGTGGGTTCGATTCCCACAGCCTTTTCCGATGCGACGGGTTGTCGCCCATCCTACAGGTTGTCCTTTTTTCTAAAACTACATTATTATAACATCCCATCAAAGAATATCGAAAAAAGTTATATCCTTATACAATACTCACTTATTTCAAACATAATCCATTCCAATCTTTAGGCTTATCCAAAATACTTCTATCCAAGCTCATAGTATAAAGAAAAAATTACTGGAAATGTCATCGACCGAGCATGTGAATACCATCACTTATCCCTGATATATTTTATTGATCGCATTCCAAACATGTGAATACCTTAATCATGTATTCTCTTGAAAAATAAATAACCATTGAACCTTATTGAAAACATGAATGTTGTCAGAAGTTAACTCTTTCCACAAACCAAAATCCCAAAAATCTGTATACTCAAACCATGATATCACATTGTCCTTATACCAGTCATGAGATCATTAATACTATCAAAAATCTCATTATCTCCTTATCCTTTCATTATGAACATATCATCTACCTTCCAAAAATATTTGAATAAACTTTCATGGTTACCAGTACCATTCATCATATATTTTAAAAAAATCAAGGAAAGGCAACACTGTAACAATCCTTAGATTTTTCTTTATTCCATAATACCATACATTATTCTTGATAAACATACAATCATGCCACTACATTCTTAAACCACTGACTAAGCTTCATCATTTCGTTCATCTCCTGTATCATTTGTAGTCTCTTCATCATCATCAACATAAATACTTCCCATACAACCATGCTGATTATCTTCATGAAATTTCCCCTTAGAGCATTGGTTTGAATAATGCCTATACATTCCACATTTAAAACATTTAACCATTGTTGATGTCTTAGCAATACCATTATCCTTGTCCATGGTGCTAACTGAACCTTTTCCTTCACAATTACTGGCATTGAGTCATTATTTTCCACACCCAAAGAATCTTCCAGTTCCTTTGAAACATTCTCCCTGATTCCTCTTACCACATGATTTACATGATGGAAATTGAACTTTCATTCCTCCATGATCATCATGAAACACCATCTTTCTCTTATTAGCTGAGTCAGGAAACTTACCAAAGTCAAAATTATTGATCATATTATGAGATTTCTGATTAGGCATAATAACGATGTTTGGAATTCAAAATCTAGTTTCAATTAGTTTCTCATGAATAATATCATTCCATTGTCCATCATATCCGCCATTATCGTGAATCTTCCTATTTCCGGCCATTTTCTAAAACCCAAAAAAAATAGTGTGAGAGGAAAAAATCATAATCAAGGGGGAGTAACATAAATATCTAATATCTTAGGATTAATTTTAATATCGTTACCATAATTATAGGACTATAACCTCTACTTATAATTATCCTTAGAGACATCCCGAGACATACCTTAGAAATACCTCTAGGGATTTCACTAAAGTTTTCGAATCCTAGTTTCCAATGGTTGAATAATCCTTTCCTCTGATACCAACTGTAGAGACCGATAGCCTGGCGTACTTGGACATTACATTACTTTTGCGGAATACATAATACATAACAAAAAACAGACACACAAGGACCGTAATAGTTTAGTGTCTTTGGAAACTCAGAATATAATCTTCTAATCGTGGTGAAAGATCTTCAACATCTCCCATAACGATCTTCCCCTTTTGTTTTCTTACCTAAAACCTTTCTTTAAATCCTGGGGGAAAGAAAACATACAAAAAAGGGTGAGCTCAAATGATCAGTAAGGGTAAACATAGAGAACATAAAATAATCCATAAACATTTGAATGCAAAAACTTGAACATAAAATCTAAACATCAAAAACTTGAGCAAAGACATAAATCTTGGAAGTACGTAAGGAATATATCACAAAGGAACATCAATCATGATAAAATTGCATTAGAATAAAACATGTAATTTTGGAAAACCATTAAGCACATGATATGATTTCCATAGTATCCAAGGCATTGCTGCCAGGACCATCTTAGTGGACAAAGTCCCTTTCTGAACCGAGTTCACTCCTGATTTCAGTCCTGTAACACTGAACCAGATTAAATTACCGTTCCAGCCATGTCTATATCATGAGATATAAATCTTTACCCAATGAATTGGAGGGATATATAGGTCCCACCCATCTCATAATTAAATCATTCTTACGTGTGCCACAATATAAACATAAATCATTTATCCTAACCCATAGAATAAAATGGATTTCATAAACATCATTCCATCATAACATAATCCATATAAAACAAATGGATATCATTTCATAATAAGAAAATTTAAACCATGTAAATCATAGAGACAATATACTTGAAACATACACATATGAAATAATTTCATCTTAGATGGAAAATGGTTTTGATAAAACACTTGAAATGAATTCTTGAGGAAAATATCCTTTCTTATTCAAAATCATTTTCTTTTCAAAAAATGCCATGAAATTTAAAAGAAAATGAATTTGTTGAAAATATTCATGAAATAATATAGAGTAAGATTCATGAAAATAAGGTATTATGAAACCATAAAAATCTGTTCATGTCGTATAAGTTAAAAAAACATTCTTCTCGTACTTTTAAAGGAAAAGTCAAAAAGTACCACGTATGGTGAAAAAAGAAAGATTCCTTACATAACACAAAGTAAAAGTCAAAGAGGGGTAAAAATGACATTAAACATACATGGAATAATATTAAATTCTTTACGAAAAAATTTTTATGGCCAAGGTTGAAAAATATATCCCCAGTAAATACTTAATTATAAGAAATCTTGGATAAAAATGAGATTGCAAAATTATCCATTACCTTAGGTCCGAAATGCTTCGTACGTATCCGAACATCCTGTATAATGATTTAAATAATTTCATTTACTTATTACATAATCATAGTCATTATTATGATATCATATATGGTTCATTTATGACTTTATATTACCCGTTCTTTTGTAAATTCCATGTTAAAGCAGCGTTTTGGGTAAAAATAGTTTTATTTATCGTACGTGTTTGGACTTGTTGTTCTTGATATTATTATTTCTTATATCATGATTTACATACTTCCAGAATGTAAATCATGATTTATATATCATATATATTTAGTATATATATATATATAATAGATAGATAAATGAAATGAAATACACCGTTCATGGAGACGGTAGGCCGTACGTACGCATGAACGCTGTTTTCCTTTCCTTATTGACTTGAATAGAAGTAAGTAGATGTCACATATATAAATATATACATAACTCCAGTAGCTTTATAATGTCATATATTTCATTATTATTCATTATATACACTTTATAATCATTCTTAAATGGTTAACATGGAGAATGAATCTCATCGCGTCGTGGAGAAGGTAATCCCTACGTACGTACGAGCGATGATATCATTCCCATAATTATTGAATTGAATTGGAGTAGAGGATATAAAATCTCAGAATCAGTATGATGTTATAATAACTATATATAGTTATTCTTTACCCCATTATACCCATCCAAGTAAGGTTCTGGTGGAAAAATAGATTACACCACGGCGTGGAGACGGTATTCCGTACGTACGCACATGCGGTGATTTCGTTTTCTATAGGATGGATAGAAGGTGAAATGGGGTTGTTTCATATTTATATTAACATATCAGTATATTAGTGATACTTATTTTATTACTTTATAATTAAACAAATAAATAATAAGAAGTTTAAGAAGAAAGAAACTTGAAAGAATCGGTAGAAGAGATTACCTCTTCTTCGACGCACCTATTTTAAGCTTCCTCTTAAGGCACTAGAGTTGGTATTTTGAGGATAAAAAAACCTCTATAATGTTTTTAGGGAAGTTTATAAGGGAAATGGGCAGGAGTTGGCCAAGCATGGAAGCTCAAAATTGTGTAAAGAGAAGAGAGAGGAGGTGCCCTTTTATAAGGTAGGAGAGGGGCACCTTAGAAAAAACATAAAATATTATTTTATAATAATGTAATATTCGGTTTATAATAGCTCAAAATTGATTTATTTATAATCTAAAGTGGGGATGGGTTGAAATAATCTCAACTAATAGGTTTTAGATATGTTTAGGTTACTATTTTCACCTTATCATTTAGATTTAACTATAAGTTAAATAATTTAACTTTTACCGTGTCTTCTTTTTTTCTTACACTATATGGTTAATAAACTTACTATAACAAGCCAAACGAACCCCAAGTGGTTCATTATTAATATATATAACCTTATCTAAGTCATTTGGCCAAACCGTAAATTTTTAGGAATATAATAACAATTAATAATATAATGTGTTTTTTAAAAACTATTTTATGTTAATTTTGACACTATTTGGTAATTAATTTTTTTTTAAAATTATAACAGCATGATTTGTTAAAAAAATGTTAATTAAATCAATAATAACATGTCATATTAACCTATAAAATTAGTGTAATTCATAAAAGGTCTCAAATTACATTTATTTGGGTATTTATAATATCAATTATGTTAATATTTCATTAATAAGGTAATTACTGCATCATCATTGCGTCATAAATAAATTAAATTATTTAATGTCTAAAAATTATAAATAAAATACCATTATTTAGGAAATCCTTTTATCTTTATAATTAATATTTATAGTAGAATTTATCTTATTTATAACCCTACATTAAAAATGTTTTAGTTATTAAACATTGATTTTAACTATTTTAACTCTTCTTTAAATAAAATAATAATAAATGTCCTAATCTAATCCAAGTGGACCTAAAGGGTAATATTTTATTCCTAAGGTTGTTTTTGGTCTAATTACACTTATCCAATGGAATTAGGACATGTGATAGGGTAATAATAATATCATTTTTACCCTTAATTACCCTATTTATTTTTAACCGTGGTAAATAAAACTAAAAAGTTACTATTCACCAAAAAATATTTTTATCTTAATGAACTAAATTTTACTCCTTGATATTAACCGTGTCTATCAGATTTTCAAAATTCCACTCACAGAAGCAGAAAATTTAAGTTTTATGTAAATTTTCAAATTTTCCTATGAGGTGGGTAAAAGACGGTGAAAAGTTCAATAAAATTTTTATATATCTAAAATTATTATAAAATGACTCCAATGACTTACACCAAACATATATAGGTATAATGTATCAATTTTGACCATAAATAAATTTAAATAAAATAAATAATTATTTAAATAAAAAGTCGGTTTTTAAATAGTAACCCAGTGTTTTCACTATTCATCAAAAATTGAAAGTTTTCAGAAAAATACCGAAATTTCACCCTAGGATAATTTCGATATTCCAAATCCAAAATTGAAGTCCATTTTGAAAGATAAAATTTATAAAATTTCAAAAAGTGGGTACTACTATTCATAACAGCTAGTTCATAATAATATTATAATAATATCTCGTTTAGTGAAACTCGGTATTGCGTACTACACACGCTATCAAGGAAGGTCTTGATTACGTGAAATGAAAGCCATGTCAAGGATGCGTGTAGTGAAAGATCTATTTGGTGTTGCATATAACATAATAAAAACTTATTTCATTTATACATTAAACAAAATCTATACTTAATGTTGCGTAGAATAATTTCCACAAAATGAATTTGAAATTGTGTGTAACACAAGCCAAGAATAGTGTTGCGTATACTTCATGCTAATACGGTTTTGCGTATAGTACAAGCTAATATTGGTGTAGTGTATAATAGAATACATCAAAGAAATTAAAAATAATATATCTCATAAAATCTCAGGGTGTTACAAATATACTTATAATAGTAATAAAAAAAGTAATAATAAAAGGAGTGCCTTTATCAGTGCTAAAAAACATTGACAAAGGGGTTCTTTAAAGTTTTTATTATAGAAAGCGTGCATATATATTAGTTTTTCATTGATATTCATAGCAAGTGTGCATATATATTAAAGATATAAATGGTATTAAATAATAATAGTTATTATAGGAATGAATATCAATGAACAACTAATAAACCACCAACTAAGAATTCAAAATAATAAAAACAATGTCTGAATGCATTCAACCATATATGTTTAATTCTAACAATCATCCTATAATTTCACAAACTTGAATTCCACAATTTATTTCTAAGAAAATTTTCCAAATGCATAAATATAATTTTATATTTCAAACCATGATGGTAATTATATAATTATACTTAAAATCAACTCCTATTAACTTAAGCATTTATTTCAACAGAATATTCGCAATTCATACTCACCTTTATTTTACCAGCATTAAATTGATAATTAAACACACATGACATGTGTGAAACATAGTTTGGATATGGAATAATGATACCACACTACCAAAAAAATAACATGAGGTCATAATTAAAAAAATAGAATTACATTCATGTCATTTCATCACTTCTTCTAATTATCAAATTCCATTTTTTTATCTTCTTATTGTTATTCACACTATTTATCCATTGTAGAAATTATCAAGATAATTACACAATTAAATAAATAAAATGAGAAAGGGGTGGGGTGGGTGGGTAATTTTTATTTAAAAAATAAATGTTATTGGCATGCACATTGTAGTTTTTATGAAAATACTATAACTACCTTGATGTGAAATACTACAACCTCCAAGACATGGAATGTCATAATGAATAGATATACAAATACATTATCATTTTAAAAAATAGTCAACAATTTTTATATACTATTTAATTGATATAATCAAGGATTCCATTATTCTTTAAATAACATACAAAAACATCTATAATCAAAGATTAGTTATAATAGTGGTGAAAGAGCAGAATTTTAACATTGTATTCATTATGTTCCCGTGATTGAATATTGCAAGGGGAAGGGGATCCTCATCTCATAATGGGTATTTTCCAAATCCATGATTTTTCATTTATATTTTCCTATTTTGGCATTAAATTCAAAAAGGGGGAATGAGAATTGATGTTAAAATTTTTATAATAAGTTATTGATTTTTTTTAATGGTAAAGGGTTCCTAGTATTTTAAAAAATGGGTCTGGAGAAACGTGAACCACATTCATGCTTCTTATGTGATTTTTTTGAAGGAAACATAAACCCCATTCACGCTTCTTCCGAAATTTTTATTTAAAAAATATTCAATGTTTATAAATACTGAATAAATATAAATAAATATTAATGAAAAAATCATCAATATTAATAAAATATAATTAAATATAACGGAATATTAATATATATTAGGTAAATAATAAAAAATGTAAATAAAATACTAAAAAATATTAATAAATATAAAAAATATATTTTTCAAACATTATAAATATTTATAAATATAAATAAAAAATTAATAAACTTTAAGTAAATATCAATAAATATTCATGGATATTAATAAATATCAATTGAATAATAATAAATATTAAATTAATATTTATATGTTTTAATAAATTTTTTAATAGGATGGGGGTTAAACCCTCTTCTTAAAAATGTCAACATTAATTAAATATTAATGAATATATATAAATAATTCATAAATATTAATAAATGTTAAATAAATATTAATAAATGATAATGATTGTTAATAAATATTCATAAATATTATTAAATATAGGTAAATATTAATATTTATGAATATTTATTAACATTTCGTAATATCTGGAAATATTTATGAATATTTATGAAAATTTAATTGATATTTAATCATATTTAATTATATTATTACAATTTAATAATTCATTTAAGATAATTATTTATTATATTAATACGTAGTATTATAATCCATATTATGTATAATAAATAATCATCTTAAATTAATTATTAAATAGTAATAATATTTATTGAATTCAAAATAATTAATATAATTAATATTTAATAATAAATTTAAGAATATTATTTATTATACATATATAGATAATAACACTAACTATTAATATGAATAGAAAATAGTAATTATTAGTACTACCAAAGTATTTATTAATATTAATGTTTCTTATTTGAAATTTATTTTTATAAATTTCCAATTATATCAATTATTTTATTTTCAGAACATTATTTAATATATTAACATTTTTTCAATAATTTGTAAATAATTATTTCCAAAACATACAACATGCATCATCAATCTAAAATCAATCTAATATACGTATATAGCCTGGATTCTATTCTACGTCACAGCCAGACCTATATATGATGTGTCCACGTCGTGTTTTTCTATATCTCTATTGTGGCATACAGTGCTCCTATATATCATCATCAGAACCTGCCTCCAAATCATATTATGTGAAAGGTGGTGGATGTATAGTCTCACTCTCTGTACCCAGTCCTGCCTCTAAGGATAGTGGATGCTAACTGGAACTCTCGCCAAGATATGAACAAGATGACTAATGTGTTGCAGATGTCTGTAATGAAGAGTCTAAAAAAGTGTCTAGCTCAAAGCAGTCAATAACTATCTGTGCCTTTGGATGTGACTAAGAAGCCAGAGGATTATCTGGATGATCATGATGAACATCCTCCTCTTGTACAAAATTAGTATCCATAATAGCGTAATCACCCCTACCACATCTATATCAGGATCAACAACCTCAACATCATGTGGTAGATCAAAGAAAATATCATGATAAATCTTGCCCATGGGAGGAACCAACTCTATTACAACTTTTTAAAAATACATCTGGTCAAATGTGCCTCCCTCTACTGGATGAGAGATGTGAAGGAGACAAGTGATACCAGCATTGCACAAAAAATTTCTGCTATTATGTAATGTTAATAAAAAATATGTTCAACAGTGAAAGTCAAATGATTACCAAGTCATGAAATCCCCATCTGCATCGGGTAATAAATCTGACAGGGGACTGGTATTACTAGGGTGAATAATCCAAATGATTAAATAATTACATACGTACTCCCCCACCCCTCATAATCAAGACTCATGTCTTCTATCCCAAATATCAATATATCGTGCATGATTCCTCCTTCAATTAATACCCCACTTCCTAAATATCCCCAGGGAATGAAGTGAAGGTAACTGATAGGGCGGGTCCAGAACGGGCCGATGGAATCCAAAATACCTCAAAACACTATCAGTCTAATGCCACTTGACAATATAAAAATGAATCAAATGAACAATGTAGGACCCGATGACAAGAATCACTGTACAATAATGTGGAAGACTCTGGATGATAGCATTAGTATATGGCTATTTTGACATGAGGTGATTTTTTTGGGGGAAACAAAATTGTCTGATGGGAATCATCACTCATCCACTATGGTAGAAATTTTCTCATCAGGTTCACCATTTTTATTTCAACCTGAGATGATTTGTTTTGGGGGGAAACGGAATGGCCCAAATACTGAGAAGCATTTATTTATTTTTATAGAATTTCACATCAGATTTTCCAGTTTCTATTTGGACCTAATTCAAACCATTTATCCTTTATGGGGTGCATTGAATTAAGTTGACCCCATGGGGACTCAACAGTGTGTCCCTTTTGTATTACATAGGATGTTCCACAATCGAATGGTCTCAACGGGCGATTTCAGGGGGTTAAGCATTTGTGAAATCGGTCCACTTAGGATAAGATTTCCTCATATGGTCTCCAAAGAGATTATTTTTGAATCAAAAAACACCCAAAGACCAATTATTGACGAATCAGGGACCTTATTTCCAAATATAGGTGCGCCTAGGATGATGTTAGGTCCAATATGAGCCTATATACCCTGAGATGGGGGGGGGGGGTGAATCTGGGTATGGATATTCTTTTCTAAAATTATTCTTGCCCCACTGGATCTTGACCTCTTTATTACAAGGGTCACTTTGTTTGCTCTTATGTGTTTATGTTAATCACTTCCCTTTATCATTATCTGATGGTTATTCTTTAGATGCAATGCAGGAAAGCAACCAGGTAGACACATACATTTTTACTTGGTTCACCCTCATTGGGCTACGTCAAAGGAGCATACAACGACGATGTGCCGCTGCACCAAATGCACTAAGGCTCACTGCCAATAATGTTCAGGCTAGATCACTTCTATGCCCAGGCTCACTACCTTTAAAATTTTTAGGTCCATCTCACTGCTTTCTCAAGGGTCACTCCTTATTTCTCTCTCTCTGGCTCACTTCCAGTGGAGAGGATCACCTTCTTCTTCTTCCTTTGCTCGCTACTCTAAAAGGGATCCACGCACAGTTTATAGACCTGTAGGTCTCTTCATTTTCATGAATAAATGTATCCTCAACTATTGATAGATGATCTGTTGAATTTCAAAGTTCATCCACTGATGAATATCCCTTTGCCTCTTAACCACTGGGCAATTAACTTTGGAAACACCTTCGCAAAGCAACCTACATTGCGAGGCTCCCAATTTTGCGAAGCTCAAACAAGCCTTCGCGAAGATCCTTCCTTTTCGTGAAGCTCACAATTTCATGAAGCTTAGACCATCACAAAGCTCAACCCTTTACAATGCATAGGCCGTCGCAGAGCTCCTCCCTCTTCGCGAAGCACACTCCTTAGATCATGCGGCCTTGCAAAGCGCACTTACTTTCGCGGAGCTAGAATAGCCACCGTGAAGCACCACTCTTTCGTGAAGAACCTTGCCTTCACGAAACACCTTCACGAAATGAGACAAAATTATTTTCATTGAAATCTATATACTTCTATCGATGGGGTCGACCTCTATTTATAGGCAATTCCACCAACCCTCGACCCTTCCACGTGAAGTCAGCGCCACATCATCGCAAATCGCGAAGCTCTTAAGTTTCCGCCGAAACTCTCTCAAAATCGTGAAGCACCACGTAAATTTTCCGATCGCGGAGCTCGTCGTATTCATGGAGCTTCACCGTCAACATTCCTTCATGCCTTCGCCACGAATCCCCCTCGCAAATCCCTTCACCGACGCAATGCGCTTCAACTCTGCAGTTTGTGAAGCTTTGACGTAATCGTGAAGAATCACCACCATCATTCTTCTAGTCTTCCCGAAATCTAAACCATGAAGCCTCTATTCGCGAAATTCATGCCATTTCCATATTTAATTGTGATCTTCTTGGAAATATTTTTTTGTGATGCTCACCAAACTCCAAATTTTGGACCCCAAAAATTTGGCAAACACTGGAAAACATCGCCACCTTGTACCGCTCTTTTGTACCGCCTCCAGATCGTCCATTCCTTTTTCATCATTCATTGTTAACATGGATTGTCAACAAATTCTCGAGAACTCGACATTTATCCATGGAAACCTGCTTTTTCGACAAGCACAATCAACCCAAAAATACTGCAATGTTACCTTGAGGTATTTTTTCCCAATAGATGACAATTTGTCCAATGATACTTAAGGACTCCATTGGTCGATAGGATGGGAGGTCAGGCTCATCACACCCTTTTGGGGGGAATTATTGCCTATTCCATGACTCTCTTACAGATTTAAGCCATTTTCATATATTCATGAATCCTCTTTTCATTCCCTAAGATTTTTCCACATGCTACCCCTGGGTTTCAGAATCATCATGGATATACACATATTTTTTTCTATGGAGGAAATACTAAATTAATCCATGAAATGAGGTGCTCTAGAGTTTATCCATATCTAGGAGAGACAGAAGGTGGTTTGAGGTTGGGATAAAACCCATTATATAGACTTTATATGTATCCTCAAGAGAGGAGTCAAATATCATATAGTTAGGTTATCGATACGTAAACTTAGGAGGAATCCATTTCTAATTTAGGGGAACATTCTATCGGGATTGACTTCTGAAGAGAACATCCCTTGAGCTCGTGCCTCAGATAGGTGTCCTACGTATCCCAATTTTGATGGGAATAAGATTTCTCTAAGTTAACTTAGCCTGTGTATTACAACTGGGAGGAGACCTATTTGTTAGGGGCATAATTGGGTCTACCTTTTTGAAGGGAAACCTTTGATCTCTGGACTTCAAGAAGGCGTCATACATATCCTGGTTGGAACAGGAATCAGATTTCTCATAGTTCATTTATATTTCTTCAATGCCATATGATCACGAACCACTAAGACGATGTGATTCATGATCTGTGTGATAAATAAGAGTATGTGGAAGAATTAAAAAGGGCCCATATTCTCCTTTATACTGATGGAAGAGGATTATTACGACGACAGAAGAGGCCATGGCTACAAGCCCTATGGGAGAGGGAAAGGGGAGATTTAATAATGCAAACCATCCCCATATTTATTTCCAAGATAGTCACATCTTGGTGATATATCTGAACACATACCATGCTAAGGTTATCGGGGTGAAAAGTGAGACCTCTCGCAAAAGGATAAGGGCTTACCTTCAGAGGAGTACCCATTTTTTCTTTTCACTAAACTCAATGAAGGGAAAGGCCAGTAGTTACCCATAGACCCTAGAATATAGAGGTTTACATTGGTATCCCAAATTAATTCATTAAGTCGCCTTGGGAATGTTTACTTAGAGACATTCAGGAGGTCCAAACCATTGTTGGTAAAACATTCATCACTCCACTCACCTTAGGTATTTAGATTCATAAAGGTGCATTGGTATGCCTAATTATATGATCATTGGGGTATGGTGGCTTTGGAGGAGGCTTTGTCCGGATGCTAGTGGACTAGTTTACAGAGGATATATGGAGGGCTAGATGGAGATAGATGAGACTAATTGGGACTGGTGGGAAGGAAACCCAAAACCCCCCATTCTATGTGCCGTTTTCTTATGTGGGTTGGGGGAATCCCCGCATAGCATAATGCTATACGGGTAGAGGGGTCATTCGTGTACTGATACAATATGTGATTGTGGGTCTGTACCACCATGTACCAATGTGGTACACTGTTATAGATGTGGTTTGCCATGCTACTCTAGTTTCCATCCACATACTGATGTCGTACGTGGTGTAATATTCGATCCACATAGAGATATGCTATTCTGGGAATTGAATTGAAGAAGGGTCTTGGAACTTATATTTCATATGTAATTCATATGTGAAGGATTTATGGATCGTGATGGTAACAATTAGGTTCTTGGTTCACTGATTATTATTAGTTACATTCTTTTTATTGTTTTCCCTTGGTTATACATGTGAAAAAGTGATTTGCAGTTTGCACATTATTGATGATTTGAAACCGAGGTCGAAATATTCTCCATATCATAATTATTTCTTTCTGGATATAGGGTATCCTTCTTGCTCTTTTTATAGAGATTTGTGGAAATCATATCTATGGGCATGCAACACAATTTTTAGAATCCCATGAAGATATATATCAACCCACATAAGACTCAGTAAACTTGGGTTTGCGGAGGCTGTGGTTCGCGAGACATGGTTTGCAGAACCCTACTAGCTTGCTTCATTCGTGAACTGCTTAATTCACAGAACAATATGTATATGAAATTTTTGCGCTTAATTTTTCCAACGATACAGTTTGTGGAATCTTGGGTTTACTATCCATCACCCCGCAGGACATCACCTCATGGGTCCTTCGGTGTACTGATGGTTCGCGGTTCATGCTCCCCACAAACCATTCCTATTTATGGTACTTGGTACACTAAAAAATCATTCAAATTTTTATTTCATCATGTTTATTCTCATATATTAAAACCAATTTGCATCCATTGGTCTTTCTAGACCTATAGGAATGTTTTCTTCCTTATGAAATGTGCTTTTGGTAGTGTATACTTCCCTTTATGAAGTTTTTAGGACCCTACAAATGCCCCCCATTCAAATGGGGCATGATCAGAATGAAGAGGAGGCTATTCTGATGTAGAAGTGGTCATAAACTAATGTGGTTTATGGTAGAATAGGAAGGTCCAGTAGGATGGGACCATTCCTATTTATAGGGCCTCTGGTCATTTGTATTTTACCATATCTCATGGTGAAATGCACTCTCAACCATTCATCGGCTTCCTTTGCATCCTCTTACTGGATCCTTTTACAAATATGTATTCATAAACCACTCCTTAGGTTCTGAGAACCGAACTCTTTAAAATTTATTCTACTCACAAACCGAATTTTGGGTATGCCAACTGCATTATGGAATTTAGAACTTATGTCCGGACCTCCGTGTAGGATAACGCTACACGATTTTCATGTTCTTCACACTAAACTTTAAATCGGAAAACTGAACTCTAAAATTTATTAAACTGGACATAAAAAATTAGTTGGAAGACTTTGATCATCTACATAGAAAGTCCACAATTTTTTGTTTCTTAGTTATGTAAACCACTTAGTTTACTGGCGAATGCTCTATGGGACAACACCTCATGATCCTTCTGCATACTGAGGCCATATGCGGGATATGGATTCTGCATACCGATGCATTATGCTTGAAATGGATTCTACATACCATTGAAGTATGCGAGAAATGGGTTCTGTGTACCTCTTCATTATGCATGAAAAGGATTCCATGTACTATTGCAGAACATGGGAAATGGATTCCATGTACTGTTTCCAGGAGTAGTATACAGAGCCCCATGAAAACATTTTTTTATGTTTCTTACCCATTTTATGGCTTTTATCCAACAATTTTCACATTGAACTAACTTTTTGTGGACATTTAGATCATTCTGTGCAGACTGAAATGGATTTTCCACAGATCTCGATCGAATCAACCAGGATTAGATTAACCATGATTGATGAAACTGAGGACCATCTTTGATCTTAAATTGTGCCTTAGGATAGTTCCTCAAAACAACTTCTTGTTCTAGAGCTTTAAGCTTACCCATTATCTGTGCAGCTACCACTATATGACTTTGGTATCTCTTAGGACGCTCCTTCACCATTTTATGACCATAATACTCCCTTAATTATCCAAGAATCACCAAAGGGTGTAATCAATCCAACATTTCTTCAATAATATAAATCATAACTACTCCCATTCTAGATAATGTGTTCACACTAAGAGGCTTGGTGTGGACTCATAGAAATCACTGTTGTCGTGAAACATCCCTAAGATTAGTCCCCCTGGAGTACCCATCTATTATCAACCTTTCATGAGAAAACCCTAATAGTGGGTGGAGCACAAAATAGGATTTACAATCCAGAGGATGCTTTTTTGATGAATGGGCCTAGCCATTTTGGGTTCATAAAATCTATTTGGATTCCCCCGATCATCTGGAAGTAGTTAACTTGTACCAGGAAGCTTGGCCCCCTCAGTTTTTAGTTTTCTCTCTTGGAAAAATCTTACTTGAGCTGTTGATCCATTGGTGCTCAAGTACTAGTACTTTCCATTTATTTATTAGAGAAGTGGGGATCATCTTATGGGAAATCCTTCAGCTTTGATGACTCCCATTCTCAGAAATATATAAAATGAATTCAATCTAGTATCCACTACATGGGAAAATTCTAATCATGTGTCTTTATTGTCCAGGAGCCTACTGGTCATAGTACAAGGACTACATGGTCAACCCCTTCAAGATCGCTTCCTTATCCTATTTAAGGATTAGATAGGTTAATTTCTGTAGGTGAATGGGCATAGGCCGAGGGACCACCATAGTTGGACTCATCCAAACCAAGAGTTTTGAGAACTTCCAAGTTCATATTAGGCCACCCATAAAGTAGGACGATACACTACCTGGGGATATGATATTCGATCGGACATGACACCTGAGCTTAGTTTAGTAGGTTTCATCACCATGTTTTTGAGATGATGGATATTTCCCTCCCATAACATATACACCATGGTTTAGAGTTTGTACTTTGATGATGGAATCTACATTGGAATAGGTTCAACCCATCAATCTACTAAGTCCTACTCTTTCCAGACTTTATGAGCTATTTGGGAAGATACAGGATGGTAAACATCCACATTGTCTATGTAGACTGTTTCAATTTCTATATGGGTGGATAAAAAACATTTCCCCTGCTATGAATATCAACATACTATGTTGGTTCCCCATTCTCACTTTGTCCTCACATTTCTAAACATTTTCATTCTTTATTTTATGTCCTTAAGCGTTAACAATGAAGTCAGGCTACTGAATGATGCTTCCCTCTTTTCTTTTTCATTGTACCCTACCCATCATGGGTCTATAAGGGGTGATGTAGGAGGTTCTTTAAAGGAGCGCTCATATATCATTGTGCTTCAAGACAGGATGCTAACTTCTCTCATAGATCAAGTGGCTATTTGCGAGTAATACACCCCTACCGGTTTTCTAGACAATTTAGATAACTTCAATAGACTATGATTATTCCAACCATTCAGGTGAGAGGAGAATATCATCCTATAATTATTCACCAAATATGACTTATAATGATAGGGGAAGGTGATAACATGGAAGTCATCATCCATAACACAAAGGAATACACCATTCTTTCATTGGATTATGCCCAACTATGGGTGGACTATTACTCTGAAAGGGTGATGGGGACACTAATTTGATGGGTCCAAAATCCATTAACTATCCTTCTCCCTATCATTACTACACTTACCATGCCATATATTCCTCTCCCTATGGTGAGAGGATGCTCGATATACCATCATATACATCTCGAAGGGACTTTACCTATGCAACCCATTTTGGTAGAGATCGATTCAGAATAATCCCCTATGGTGGATACCATTCACAGTCTTAATGTGGATGGCCCCAACATAGTGTCACCGGATACCCCAAAAGTCATGTCCAGTCCCACGCGTCCAGATCTAGGGGCTGAACCATCTATGGGGATGGAGAGACCCCTGCCTGGGTAACATATCATAGATCCCTTCCAATAGTATTAATGTTTCTTCCCTTCTATAAACCCATTACAGCGGGGGAGGACCAAGGTCCTGGTGCTGCATGGAGGCATCAAGTGGTGCGAAAATAGGAATGCCATTAATTATGCTTCATTGCTATAGAAACTCATCTAGCTAACTTTACCAATGATAAGGATAACATTCGATGATTATTTATAGAATTGGGTACGAGTGGATTCAATTATCAACATCTACACTTTTTTATTTACCAGATTGTCATAGCCTAAGAAGACCTCACTACTTTTATGTCCAACCTAGCCAGATTCAATTCTTCACTTCATCATACAATGAACTTCAAAGATGTTTCTGAGGAACTCGATCATCTTACGGCCGAGGAGGAAAAGGCTCATGACTTGGTGGTCACCCAAATAGAAAAGCTATGATAAGTGGGGGAATTTTGTTTTTTATACATGGATATACTTCGTGTATATGGATGGTACATCTTTATATTACCAAAACCTTGAGAGACCGGCATTGAATCAGGCTAGGTTGTTTTGATATATCCAAGGCATGGGTAGGAAAGAGAACATTAACCATGACTTTGAGGGTTCTTGAATTAGGAGGTATTTCATGGGGCAGGGGAGCCACTAGGAAATCTGCGGTAGGAGGTGAATCTTTAGATAATGAATTTGACTTTGATTTATGGCCGTTTTATAGGAAAAATATGCAGTGCCATCGGGGCATGATTTTTATAGTCAATCAAAGGTGTCAAAAAGACATTGGACTTTTATATCTGATGGCCATGAAGGGTTATGTGTACCCAAGATTCCCTAGAGTATAGAGTTTGAAAAATATGAAATATTTTTTTAGGAACGTAAGAAATATCTAGAACATGATTAACCATGAACTACTGAATCTTGTACATAGATCTGAATCATATTTAGGGGGACTCATGATCTTTTGAATCCTTCTGGGTGTCAGAATTCAGACAAGGAATTTCCTTTATGTCTTGGAATTTGTTTATAGGAAATTAGGGGAATGTTTGGGATATCTTAATATCGAGAATTGGGACACACATGATTCATGAGGAATATTGCAGTTTAATGTCATGCAGTTAAGAACTTTTATGGATTCCCCTATGAAATTATGACCTATACATAGAGGAAGGGGAATTTTATTGGGTTGCTGGACTGGGATAGAGGATCTAGGCATCAATACATATCCTTTAAGGGTAGGAATCAAGCCACACATAGTTTTGGAAATATTCTCCATGTAAAGGTTTAGTCCATGTAGTGGGAGAGGAATGCATTTTTAATGATGGCCAAGCTAGTATATGAGATTCGGGCATCACTACGTATCCCACTGAGATAGGGATCAATCCATACAAACTTCTATAAATTCTCTCCCATTATGGGTCCAGTCCATACATAGGGAGGGGTAATTTTTATCTAGTGTTGATGGATGGGCCAAGATAGATGATCCCAACATCACTTTGTATCTTGAAAAGGTAGGAATCAAGCCATACATAGTTTAAAAGTTCCCTACATAGGTCTAGTCCATGTGTAGGGAAATGGGAGGGAAATTTTATTTGATTGGTGGTCGGGCCAAGATGTTAAATATAGGCCTCACTACATATCCTACAAGGGCAGGAATCAATCCATACATAGTTCTTTAAATAATCTGATCCTTGTACCAATCTGACTCAGATGTAGGATTAGGGGAATTTAGGTTTCATCCTCTACGGGTGTCTGGTCTATCATATTCCTCTGTGGTTTGATTATGTAAGGTAATCCTTACCGCTGATCCTAAGATCATGTGACTTATACTCGATGTGATAAAGATGAGAGAAAAGTATTTTCTCGTATTTTGGGGTGATATAGGGTATAGCATGGGAAATCTATTTCATGTGATGACTAGGCCAAGATCGAGAGTCGAGGTGTCACTATGTACCATGCAAGGGAAGGAATCAAGACACATGTAGTTCAAGAATTTCCTCCCAGTGTCAGTTTTTCCTCTGCATTTAATACATGAGGGTATTTCTATATTTTACTTACATAAATATGACATATACGCAATGTATTATTAGTTGGAGCATAATACCTACCATGCCATTTAACTGAATGTAGTAAGGATGATGATTCTATGCAACATAGTGTCACATAGTAAGAACGTTTTTGTCCTTCCAGTTTAACGTCATACAGTAAAGATGAAGATGTTGCTATAAAATTTTACATCCGGAAACTAATACATTTTTGGCCTTTCAGTTTAATGTCATACGGTAAGGAAGAAGATGTTTCTATGCAGTTTTTTCCTCCTATAACTAGGACATTTTTGGCCATGCAGATTAATGTCATCTGGTAAGGAGAACGATGATTCTATGTAGTTTTACGTCATGTAGCTAGGACGTATGTGTCACTTTGCTGTTTAACATTTTGCAGATAAGACGTCTATGTCACTATTTATATAAATTATTTCTTTAGAAATCATGCTTTGGTGGGGGTTGTGATGAGCTGTCCAACCATTGATATCAAGGAAAATGCTCCATTGGAGTAGACCATATGTGTAAAATATAGTCCATCCCATTCTAGCTCATGCTTTGGGGGTTTTTTCCTAAGTATCATTAGGGTTCTTAGGACAAATAAAATATCTCCTTTAGGGAAATACTGAAGGAAAACCTTTTGGTTTAAGGCTCATGCTATCTGATTTTGGTAGACTTCCAAATGGTCTAAAGTGTGAAACCTTTTCGTATCCATTCACTCCAACTCATTAAACTATTTTTGGGATTGCTCATTCATAGACAGTTGATCGCAAACGACAATTCAAAGTGATGAAACGTGAATTTTGATGGAAAAAACCACCTAAATCCTGTATACTAGTGAGTATGGGGTTTCCTTGGTGGTAGTGTGGGTCATGGTCCGGTAAGCCCATAAAGCATAGAGGATCTTGTCTGGCCATGATTTATTGTCCTTGTTAACCATCTTTTGGAGTATGTTAGTCATAGACTTGGTGAAAGCCTCTATATTCCCAATTTATATTGTATGGTAGCAGGACGCACAGTTGGCATTGATTCCATATTCCTGGTATAACTTGTCCAACTCAACAGAGAAGATGTTGGTGGCATTGCCCGTCATTATTTAATGAGGTACTGAAACATGCCTATCATGGGGTGGGACAAAAAAAATTATTCCCTAAGTTAAAATGAGGTATAGTGGGTAACCAAGGTTGTCTTCGGAGAGGAGTGCACAACAATCAAGTTGTCACCTAAAAATTGAGAAAGAAGGGGAATTTGTTTTGGAAATTTATTGATTTGAAAAAAAAACTAAAGTAACAAAACAAAAGTAATAAACATAGAAAAATATTGAATGAAAATTTACAAATAAATAGATTTAAAATAGTGATATGAATTGAGAAATCACGTTAGGATCGGTTTTCCAATTTCAATGTTATCACAGTTCCAATTTATCCAATTCTATTCAACTAAGATGATTAAAGTGAATTTCCATGATTGCTTGCTCCCTTGGAAAAATGGTGACAGTGAGAGTAAATCTTTCCAGGATCTTATCTTGGTCTAATTTCCTTCCTTTGTGTGAAATATTTCAGTGAATACCCTCAA
This sequence comes from Viscum album, assembly GCA_963277665.1. NCBI lineage: Eukaryota > Viridiplantae > Streptophyta > Magnoliopsida > Santalales > Viscaceae > Viscum > Viscum album. The sequence continues at coordinate 677,237,188 of OY728159.1, read as the reverse complement.
TTGACTTATGAAATTCCCAATCAGGTCTTTTTATACCAAACAACCAAGAATATCCACTACCCCTCCCACACACACCGATGATCGCCAAGTACTTCAACACCGAGCCATGATCTATTCCATAGTATATAGGACATAACCTAGTAGAGGGAGAAAATGATAATTGACCAAATCAATAACAACAGTATAATCTAAAACCAATTCCAATCGCACTTGATAGTAAAAACCATTATTAGAAATCGAATCCAACTTCACAAAAGAGAGAAAATATATCATAACATTAAGTGCATGAACTCAAACATTAATAATGGAAAACCTCTCTTTCCCAATAATTCATAGTATTACCCCTCCATGTGAATGGAATATATGAATATGTGGGAAAAATAATACATTACAAAAATAAAATGAAAGAAAAGAGAGGAAAGGAATAACAAAAAAATTCTTTTCGAGAGTCCTTCCACCAAAAGTTTTCTTTTTTTTTTCTTCCTAACAGACCTCTAAAAATCACCAAGGTATTTTCTTAAAGTTTTTTTAGAATTAATTTTTCAATCGACTCTCAAAATTTCATTATGATTGGAGAGGTGTATGAATAGTTATACTCAAATTATTGAAGTGAAATTTTTTTCGTGACGAGACTCTTCACCTTCCTCCTTTTGGTTGCATTCAAGGTAAGAATTAATTATTGAATTTATTGTTGATATTTAATGGGAGAAAGAGGATATAAGTTATTTTTTTCTTCCAAATTCAATAGCTTCATTTGGACATATGTAGTTATAGATATTCCTCCTTAATTAAGGTGGGATCCATTCAATCGTCCATCAAACTTTTTTCCACTAGATTAATTTTTTTGGATCATTTTGTGTGGAACTGGACCATAGTCCAGAAGAAAAAGTTGAATCCCACATGCAATGAAAATCTTACAAAAAACGAATCACACTATTTGGATCAAAATAGTAAAAGATATTTATAAAATACATATGCTCCAGAAAACTGCTAAATTAACAGAATTAAACAATTTTCACAACTAAGCCCAACATTCAACAAAAATACTAAAATGATAAAAATAATCTCAAATTGATTAATTGGAAGGTTTTAAATCATTTAAAAACATATGAAAAATATTGAAAATATTATCTCTATCAATTCTCCCACACATAGAACTTGGACTCCTGGAAAAGTCAGCATCAAAATCAAATCAAAAAAATTCAAAACACATTCTGATGAGATCTACTAATTCCATACCGAGAAATAAAATGATATAATACCTCATCATAATCCATTATTCCAAGTTCTCTATTCAAATAATTAAATATTTTTCATCTTCATTTCTCCTCCCATTCATACAATACACCTACCTAACATGAATTTTCTATCATCTCCCAAATATCAATTTTCAACATTTTTTCTCATCCAAACAAACACAAGGGTCACTATAGGTTTGAAAAATTCATAGACCTCCACCTGATATGAGTCAAGGAAATGTATTTATCATGAGGAATTTAAAGGTTTTTTCTGTATATTTTTGTTGGAAGGATTTTTATGTAAAACATTTTGAGGCTGAATGAGGAGGGATTGACTCTTTTTGATGAAAAATCACAGCATTCAATTTTTCACTCAAGTATAGTATCCTAATCACTTTCTATAGTAGAAATTCCGCTCCATAATCATGAAAAATCATCAAATAGCTCATAATTTTAGCAACAAAAATTTCAAGCTTCTCAAACACTATTTTTCTTGACAGCTCCAGAAAAGGAACAACTTTATCCCTTCATTAGAAGATTCAGAAAGGCACAACTTATCTTACCATTAATACTCTAAAAAATCCACAAATTTTATCAGAATGTTTTTATCATAAAACACATATTTTACATATTTGATTTTCCACTCAATTTATCACCAAATTAGGTATCACAATACAAGACAACTTCTCCAAACACTTACATTCCACTAGATAATGAAATTTCACTTCAAGGGCATGTTGGATAGGGAAAATTGGCTTGTAATGTGGCTAACATAATAGGGTGTTCTAGGATTATATGGGAAATAAAGATTAAATCTACATGGAAGGGTAGAATTAAATGGATTATATTGAGGGGGGGGGGGTTAAAATCCATATAAATGCATCATTCATTTAAAACACAAGTATCTAAAACTTTTAAGTTTTGAAAAGAATAAATCATATTCTGGTTAAAGAAATCATTATTTGATTCTCTCAATAAGTGAGGTTAATGAAAATAATATGAAAAAATGGTTTAGATTCCTCATAGGAAGGTGAATTCAAATATAAAGATAGTGATATGTGGTGCAGGATTCAAAAATCAAACTATTTTTCATGAAATTCCCAAATAATTAAACATGAACAAAAGTCATTTTCAGCATTCTTCTAAGATCAGTTTCATGGAATAGATTGGTTAATTCATTGATAGGGGTTCTAAAATGGGAATGATAATCTTTTCAAATCAAATGTTTCAAAAACAAATAAAAATGAAAAGGAAACACACACAAATTTTAAAATCGCATTTTTTTTGAAAACAAAATAGTAAATGAAAATCCTAAACTTGAAAGGTTCCCTTACACACACTTAAATAATGTAGTGTTTTCAATATATTAAAATGGATTTAACATGTAATTAAATTTTTGATTAAATCACAACAAGAAGGAAAATGTAATGGAGAGGTACAACCTATCTTATTGGTATTGCAACATTGAGTTAAGCTCCTAAGTGTTTCACACTGAAAATATACTATAAAAAAACTAAGATATTTATTGAAAGAAACGAAAATAGAAATAAGATGAAAAAAGAAGGATAAATATTGGTCAAATCCCCCAAGTGGGACCTAGGTTTTGACTACCTTCATATGGTATGTTCTAGTAAGTTATCAACAATCTGATGGTGGGTTGAGTTTCTTTGTGATGAACCAACAAAAATTCTTTAAATCATTTGATTTATCCTTTTTTTAGGAATCCATGGGTATAGTACAAAAAATCCACCCCTAGAATAATAACATACAACTTTCTTTGTGGGGGTAGGATAATGAATGAGTCCTCCTCTTTCTCATTTTCTACTTGCACAACTTCTTCTTCATTTGTCAATTGATTTCACAAGGTATGCTGCATCAATGGAATAATCAAAGGGAAAGTCAGTGTGTAATTCTATTTGAACAAAATTAAATCATGAAGTGTCAATATCAAATTGTTTACATTCAAATTAAGCACCTTTCATCACTTTTTCTTTAGGAAAATACAATTTGGTCTCCTCGTGAACTTCCTCCAATAATTTTTCAACATGTTCAGGGAGCTCTATATGTTCCTCATCATATGCATCTCATTTTTCTTCCTCCTCCACCATGGAAATAGACGTGTTGGTTGAATCTGACAATTTAAAATAATAGGAAGTATTACTCAATTCATCTTCTATAAAATTAGAATTAAAAGAGTTTAGAAAATTATTATCTCCAATAAGTGTCTCAACTTCAATTGATTCTTCATAAGAAAGTGCCTCTTAGAGTTGAATGGTAGTAGATGGAGGCAAGGAGTCAGGTTCCTCTAATTGAAAGATGAGTGGGGAAAGTAATTCCAAAACTATATTGGATTGTAGTTCAGGTTAAGGTTTTTTATACAATGTATCTTTCTCATTTTACATCAATATTTTATAATCAGTTTTATGTTAATTAACAATGTCCTTTAGTTATTGAAGCAAGATACTTGTGACATTTCCATTCATCATTTTCCTAGAAAAATCACAGAATTTATAAAATTTTTAAAATATGGTCATCTCATAATTTTCCCCATTTATCCTTACACATTTGAGTTATCAATCCTTGAAGAATAATTGCAGTTGACACACATTATGAAATTTTTATATATTTTTTAAATAAAAGAGTTGAAAATATTTAAAAAATGTTTGAATTAGATTGTAGGCACAACCTCCTTGGAAACAGTGCCATGTTTTGATAGAATCCTATCAGGGGGTGTTACAAAAAAATTATTTCCTAAGTTAAAATGAAATACAAGAGGTAACCTATGTTGTCTCCAGAGAGGAGTGCACAGCAATCATGTTGTCAGCTTACAATTGAGAAAGAAGGGGAAGTTGTTTTTGAAATTGTTTGATTAGAAAAAAAAACTAAAGTAAGAAAAATAAAGAAACTAAGCAAAATATTTTATGAAAATTGAAAAATAAAGAGATTGAAAAAAGTTATATGAATTTAGTAATTTGGTCTGGATCGGTTTTCCAAATGCAATTTTATCATAGTTCCAATTTATCCAATTCTCTTACACTAAGCTGATTAATGTGAGTTTTCATGATCGTTTACTCTCACTCCCTTGGTCAAATAGTGATGGTATAAGGCCCCAGCCTTAAAAATTACTTAATCTTGAGATAATTCAAGAATACACCTTGAGGATCATTTCAGGTTTATAGTTTTAGAGAATTAGATCATAAAACATGCATTACATTCCACATTTAAACAAAGTGGTTACATAAAAGATAGTATTCATTTTTCCCATAAACAGAATCATATTTAAAATAAAACATGGATTCTTTCTTGAAACATCCTTAACACTATCATCATATCATGTGCCTTTCCCTTGACCCGTGAAAAAACATTTCAAAAAATTGGGATGAGCATAAAAAGCTTAGTAAGGGATATAAAAAATATGGAAATGAAACATGAGTACATGTATACATAAGAATAAATGAAATCATACTTTACCCATAAAACATAAGAACTTTTCCATACCTCATCAAATGATGAATAAATCATAGAAATCATAAGACATAAAGGTAACTTGAGGCATTCATAACATTCTTACATAGGGAGTAACCCTCTTGGTTACTTTTGGAATACTCATCACAGTATATTCCCCAAATCTCTTCGGAGAAACCGTAACGTTTAACCCCGTCACATTACCCAATGAATTGGAGAGCTATATCGGGCTCACCCTCCCTTAGTTTATCATGGAACCACCCGTCTTCATAAACAATGCCCAAGAACCATAACATAATCGTATCACATAAAACATGCATAAAGGAAACATAATATTTCCACATTTCAATCACAAGATATCAATACAAAACATAGATATAAAAACATTATGAAAACCATGTTCAATACCAAAATAAATGAAATGTAAAACATGGTATTTATTTTTCTTTTTTTAAAAAATTTATGGCTTGTTGAGGAAGCCGAAACTCAAATAATGGTCACGGTGCCAGAGAAGTCATTGTCGCCGCATACGTACGACAAAAACATTCCCTTTGTTCGTTTAGTAAAATTCTTCATATAAAAAAGATTCCCTTTTGATAAACGTAAAAGTCATAGTGGTTTATACACCGTATAAAAGAAGGTTGTGTATAAAACAAAATATGCCTCAATGAAAAGAGATTGAGACGAAGTCCCATACCTCAGGTCCGACTTGACTCGATCGTTCTTTAATGTCCTGAATAATAAACATGAGTGAATTTCTACTTGATTAATAACCTTTATCAATTTCATTATTCCTTTTATATCACTTATTACCATGTTATGAACATTATGTAATCATTTAAGTTAATAACGGTCGTTTTGTCGATATTTGGTACGTGAGTGAAAAGTGAACTTCTTATATTTACAAGTTGTTTACATAGTAAAATATCAATTATCTCAAGAATGATATTCATGAGGTAGATTCCATATATATCATATATATCCAGTATATAAATTCATTTATAATATTACTTAATCATTTAGAGGTAAGAAATGAAACGCACCATTCATGGAGATAGTAAGCCGTACGTACGCATGAACGCTACTTTCATTTCAATCTAATACTTTAATGGAATGAAATAATAATTATATAAAGGAATATTATAATTATAGTATAATATCATATATAATATCATTAAATATATCCTTTATACGTACCACATATGGTATTAACGAATCAAATCACTTTGAGGGGGCGGTAGTCCGCACTTCCGAAAATGAAGATATCGCGTTTACCAATAATGGAAACCATAAAGGTATGCCATAAATGAAAAATACAGAAGCTTAAGTAAAACATAAACATATTATATAACATATATAAATATATTTACATCTTAATGGCCACCTTTGAAGGTGTTATATGAGTGTTGAACAATCATCATTTCGTGAGGCAGAAATTCGCCATCCACAGAAATAGTATGTTCTTTAAGCATTAGATGTAGGTGTGTGTAAGTGTAGCTTGAATAATTCTTATAAAAACATCCTAGTATATTGATGATATTGGTGTTGTTACAAAATAAATGAAAAAAATAGTTTAGGGGGGTTGGAGAAGCAAAATAAAACATAAGAACACAAGAGAAAACACTACCTTTAAAATGGGTAACTCTTTTTGATTTGAGCTCAAAGGCTTCCTTGGGAATCCTTATGCCCATAGTGATAATTCTAGGAGTAAGAGAGGTACGTGGAGAGACACAATGGTCAGGTGTTGACCGATACAAAGGCTTGAGAGGTGTGGGTAAGGTGGTAGAGGTGGGGGCCTTTTATAAGAGGAGAGGAGGGGCACTCTTGGGAAGTTATAAAAAGTTACTTTATTATAAAATGATTTTCGGATTTAAAAGGTCCCAAAATTAAATATTTCTAGGATAAGGTAATAAGAGTTGGAAATCCACCCATCCAATAGGTTTTTGACATGTATAGGTCTTAGATTTTACATTATCTTTTCATTTTATTTAAATCGTTAAATAATGAGGTAATCGCTGCATCATCATGGTGTCATAAATAATTTAATTTATTTAATGTCTAAAAATTATAAAACAAATATCATGATGTAATGAATCTTTTTAGTTTCTAATTAATATTTATATAAAATAATATGACTTTTATAACCCCATTTAAAAATTGTTTTAGTAAAACCACTCATGTTTGTGACATTTTAATTTTAACTTTAAATAAAAAGTTTTTAATGTAAATTTCCTACCAAAGTGGCTCCATGGGGTCGCCAAGTTGACCCATGGATTTTCTTGGTCGGACATGACACATCCAATAAGGGTAGGACATGTTTCTAGGTCATTTCATATTATTAAAACATTATTTTTACCTTAAATTACACTAATTACCTCTAATCGCGATTAAAAACTTAAAAGTTACAATTCACCAAAAAATTATTTTAATCCCATTGAACCACATTTTACTTACTAATGACAACCATGTATATAGGATTTTTGAAATTCCAAACACAGAGGTGGTAAGATTTAATTTAAACGAAAAATTAGTTTTTTTAAGTACCACTTAGTGGTTTCACTATTCATCAAAAATTGAAGTTTTTCAGAAAAAAACAAAAAATTCACTCTAAGCTATATTTTATGGTCCGAATTGAAAAATGATGTCTATTTTAAAAAATTAAAAACATATATGGTACATTAATTAATTTAATAATCAATTCCCACTGTCAGAGCAAATAGCGTGTTTTTATGAAACAATAAGTATCAAAAGATTGACACTAGTTTAAGTCCAATTTCAAAGTGAAATTAATTCCAACGACCACTATTGGATTAAATGGTAAAAATATATTCTAATTGCACTTTAAAACCAATTCAAAAGATAATATAATCATATAAATAAATTATATTAAAAAGTGGTTTTGAATTAAAATACAACATTTTTCACTATTCATTAAAAAATGAACTTTATCGGAAAAATACCAAAAATTTACACAAAGTAAATTTTGATGTCCCGATTCTAAAGAAGAATTTTATTTGGTCCAATAGAATGTATAAGAGTGACCAAAACTCTATTTATAGACGGTTCTCCATCAAAAGGCGATAAGTCGACCTTTAGTGAATGTTAGAGTATATATGCCTAAAATTGAATTATGTTCATATTTTAAGCCTTTATCTTTTATTGGATAAATGTAAAAACATTTAAAAAACATATATAATCATATTTTAGTTATTTTTATTCATTCTCACCAATAAAACGGCTACGTGTTAACTACCATTTAAAATAATATTGTTTTATTACTAGTGTGCAACGTAAGATTTCAAAGAAACTCTTTGTTGTGTATCAGGTACGCTATCGAACATAGAAACCCATTTAAAGTAAAATTAATATTTAATTCATAAATATTAATAAATATGAAAATTCTTTATTCTTTATTTACCTGGGATGTTACAGATGGTGAGTATAAACCTTTTTAAGATCTTCGCTTGGTTTACTCTCCTTCCATTGTGTGAATGAGTTGTAGAGAATACCTTCAATTGACTTAGGAAATTCCTGATCAGGTCTTGTTTATCCCAAACAACCAAGAATATCCACTACCCCTCCCACTTGTACCGACAATAAACAAGTAATTTACCACTAATACATGATCTATTCCACTGTATATAGAACATAACCTAGTATAGGGAGAAAATAATAATTGAAAAAATAAACAACAACAACAACAACAGAATCTAAAACAAAATACGATCGTACTTGATAGTAAAAACCGTTTTTATAAATTGATATCAACTTCACAAAAGAGAGAAAAAGTTTCTTAACATTAAGTGCATGAACACAAACAATATAAAATGGAAAACCTCTCCTTACCCAATCACTCAGAGTATTAACCCTCCATGTGAAGGGAATCCCTAATGAAGGGGGAAGAAGAATACATTAAAAAAATAAAAATAAATAAAATACAAGAAAAGAATAACAGAAAATTTCACCCCGAGAATCCTTCCACCGAATGTTTTCTTTTATTATTCCCACTAGACCTTCAAAAATAACCAAGGTCTATTCTTAAAGGTTGTTTGTAATTTAGTTTTCTATAGACTATGAAAATTGTAATGTGACTGAAAATGTGTAGTAAATGTTATACCAACATTACCAAAGTTAACTTATTTTGTTGGAGTAGAATCTTCACCTTCCTCCTTTTGGTTGCATTCAAGGTAAGCCTTAATGACCTAATTTCTTCATGATACATAATGGGCACATGAGGATAGGAATTTGTTTCTCTTAAAAATGGAATCACCTCATTTGGACATATCTATGCCGAGATATGACTCATTAACTATGGTGGGGTCCATTCTATCTGCTATCAAAATTTTTCCTCTTGATTAATTTTTTGGGCTATTTTGGGTCGAATTGGACCTTGTTCTAGAATTAAAATTTGAATACCATGAGTAAGGAAATCCTAAAAAAAGAATCACTCGATTTGGATCAAAATAGTAAATGATATTCCTAAGATACATAAGCTCTAGAAAAATGCTAAATTTATAGAATTAATCAATTTTCTCAATTAAGCAGAAAATTCACCAAAAACACTAAAATGATAAAAATAAAATCAAATTAATTAATTGGAAGGGATTAAATAATTTAAATACACTTGAATAATAATGAAAATGTTATCTCTATCAAGGACACCAAATCTCGTAATGATGTTGGATTTCACAAATCTAACAATACATCTTGCCCTAACCTCATTAAGGGGTACAACTTCTGCTCATTTAGAGAAGAAGACTGTTTCTGTGAGAATGAACATAAATTGTAAGAATGTGGTGGGAGGATGCGGTCCCACAACATCTATACCCCATACAGAAAATGGACAATAATACAAAGCTATGTGAACTAGTTATGGGGGTTGGTGAATAAAATTGGCATAAACTTGGCAGGGATGACACTTCTTAGTGAATGTGGAATAATCATGTATAATAGTGGGCCAATAGTATCCAAGACATATAATTTGATGGGAGATATTGAATACTAATTCGTGTTCTTCACAAGTTCTATTGTGCACTTCTTTCACGACGGCAACAGTATTTTCTCTATCGATGCACCTGAGAAGGACTCCATCAAGGCCTCATTTGTCGAGGACTTTTTATGGGTTTGCGCCATTGTACAAGTTAAAATTGACTTCCTGCCTACAGATCTGTTATCTTCCAACCCTATCTGGTGGGAGTTCCCCCCTATAGAGGAAATTTTCAATGATATTCATCAATTTGATAGTGTGACCATGAGGATCAAGATTGGGGATACTCTCATCGATTTCTTCTGTATTTTTCTGAATGAATGTAAATACCATCTGATAGTGGGCAATGATTATGACAGTTTCAAACTGATCTGGATCAGCAAAGGTTGTGGCTACATTTTCCAATGCACTAGCTTGATCATTTTATGACAGAGGACATATGTTATGGTTGGTTTTTATTATAATTCTTCCATCAGCTCTTAGAAATGTTTTATCAAAGGTGCCACTAAAACATTCTTAATGGAATACTCATCATTGAACTGCTTGATGACCAGCTCTGAATCACCATTTATGTTTAGGTGTTTGGCTTGTGCATGATGTGCTAGATCCATGCCTGCAATGAGGGCCGGGTATTCTACTTCATTATTTTGGAATCCCTTTGAAAGAAGGATGGAGTAAGGAAATATAGACTTTTTTAAAGATATGAGTATAACTACCATCCTTACTTTGTTGAGTGTTATATCCTCCATCCTTTTCACTATCGAGGTTCTGGAGGTACCGTTAGAGTACATTTCCCATGCCTGTGGGCCTTATTGGGCAGAGAAAACTTCTTGATTATAAATTTTAGTATCAAATGTGGTCATTTCTTCTGAAGGGTGATTCTTCAGGAAATATGTTAACACCCAGACTTTGATGGATTTTTAGAGGACATATCATATGTCAAACTACTGTTGGATTACTTCCCACTGTGATAGGCATCCAGTTAGCATAGAAATACTAAGGATATACTTGATAAGTTTGCAACAGAAGAACAGATAGACCTCGTGGTGTTCCAGCTAATGCCTGAGTTTGTAAACTTCAAAGATCAAGTCTTGGAAGTTATATTTTATTTGTGAATATCGAGTCTCAGTATTGATCATTATTCGGATGAGGTATTATAGACTATTCTCACTATTGAAATCATTATTCTGTGTGAGGAAAGTTCCTGATGACCATTCCATGTTGATTACATACAAGTGGATTGGTCTTCTCTTAGATGGAGACATCAGCACTGGTGGGATTAGGAGATACATTTTCAGATTTTTGAATGCTTCTTGACAATCATTATCCCACTGGTATATGACCCCTTTCTTCATTAACCTAGTGGATGGAAAACACCTACCTTAATGGTTGGCTATTAAGTTATGAATATAGGCAAGGTGCCTCTAGAGACCCCTCAAATCAGTGAGGTTCTGAGGAAGAGAAATGCTAAGGGAAACTTTTGTCTTATCAAGATCGATTTCGAAGCCCCGATGGCATATAGAGAATCCAAGGAATTTCCCAGAGGTAACGCCGCAAGAACACTTCAGGGGATTCATCTTTAGATTATGATATCACAGTTTATTGAAGATAGTTTCAAGATCTGTCAGGTGGCTTGAGCACTTGTGATTTTACCACCAAGTCATTGGCATAGCACTCAATGAAATTTCCTAGGAAGGTCTTGAAAATTCTATTCATGGAATAATGGTATGTAACACTAAAATTTTTCAGACCCAAGGGAATTATCTTATAGTATAATAATCCATAGGGACCAAGAAAGAAATGGATTATTCAACTTCTAGGGTTATTCAGATCTGGTTGTATCCAAAATAGTCATCTATGAATGAGGGGGCCTCATATCTGGTGGTCGCATTGATCTGCAATTCCATGATTAGGACTGGGAAATCATCATTCAGGAAGTGCTGATTGAGGTCCCTGAAGTCAATGCAGACTCTGATAGGTCCATTATTATTTTTGATTGGGAAAATTTTTTCCATCTACATTGGATATTGGACTTCTAGAATGATGAAAGATTTGATTAGTTTTTCAAATTCATCCTCTATTTTTTTGCAGCATGTGTTGGGTGGGTCCTTCTGGAAGCTTTTTTATAACCACGATGGTATTATGATAGACCCAGGTGATGACTGGCGACCTCATGATTGAGGACTATAATTTCAATCTAGTTCCAAGAAAACACATCTCAATTATTATCTCGAAAGTAGTTATATGCTTCCTTCTCATCGAAAGGCATAACCACACTAATCATAGTGGGATACGAGTCATCTTTGGTGCCCATGATTATCTTCTTAAGTTCATTGATCATGGTGGAGACACCTTCTTCAAATGTGGGAGAGGTATCTTTGAGATCTTTTTTTTCTTATTCTTATTATTCATGATCCTCTTCATCCTCTTCTTCCTCTTTTTATGGGGACACGATTCTCAAGCTGAAATCTCTACTGTTGGGAGAGGAATCTCAACTCTGATTTTTGGAAATAGAAATAGATCTATTTTCCCTAGAAAATTGTGATGAACTACATAAAAAGAGTAGAATTTCCTTAATTTCTTCTAGTGATAGGACATCATCTTCTTCCCTAGAAGGAACTATCTAGGGAACTGAGGATAGGCTGAGAGATTTTTTGTTTGATCCCTCACCATAATCATGAGTGTTAACACGCTTTTAAGTGTCCTTGGACTTAGTAGCCATAACAGAAATCATGAAGATGACTGGGTTTGCTTTTGAGCTGGAACTTATGCATTCAAACTAATTGATAGGAAATACATACTCTTCCCCAAGTTGTCTGAGGGGATCAACGAGAGAAATTTCTATTCAGATTGAGGTAGTGATCCAATCAACATCATCGGCCAAAGACTACTTCAATTTCAGTTCATAGAACCCTACATCAATTTAATGTGACTCATTGGATTCAAATGAGGATTTATCAGCATGAAATGTTCTATTTTTCCCATTAGTGAAATATTTGATACACTAAGGGTATGATGAGGGAATCATAGTGTGATGATGGAACCATGGTCGCCCAACAAGATGTTTAAGGTATTACATTGCTGCACTACGAAGAACATGGAATTAGACACGAGGTCACCAAGCCAAGTTTCAATCTTGATTCATCCTAATAGATTCTAACCAATTTTTTAATATCCCAATAGAGTTGCGGTGTAGGGTGTTAAACTTCCCTCATCATAGCCCAACCGGTGGTGTGTTCACAGTGGGAAGAGGTTAACTTCAGAGCCATTGTCGAAGAAACTTTTCCAGATATCAATGTCATTTATCTTTCCAGACAAATACAAGGGTTTGATGTGTCCTTGAATAATAGTGTCTTCATCTTGATCTATAAAGGAGATTACTATGTGGCATTATTTGGGATTTTTCTTTGTCTGTTAGACTTTGGTAGCTACTACTTCAGCGTTATATTCATGGGGAATTAATAAGGCTTCGACGAGTGCCTCCTTAAGGTATGATGACATACTCAAGGCATCCAGGATCAATAGCTTTTTCTTGTACTAAGGATAGTTGTTTCATAATATCATATTTCTATTATAAAGGTCGACACTTCTTGTATTGGGGATTCTATTTCATGGGTTCTTTAGGGGGCCTGAGCATTGTATGTAGACGATCTAGCCTATGTGATAGGATTTGATGGAGCTGCTTTGCTTTCTGAGTTTGGCTGAACTTGTCTACCTGTATTCCTTGGGATATTAAAGATCTTATCTTCCTCCGATGGGTACTCTAAAATTATTAGGCATAGATTTCTTCTAATAGGGTTAGAGAAAAACTCTAATTCCTGTTATATCTGATGGAGGGTTCTTCTTCAAGTTTCCACAACATTAAAGGTTTGAGTTAAGGAGTGGTTGAGAATTTAACTCCTGTCATGATTATACCTTCCTAGAAACCATCAGTCTCTATGGACTCTTCCTCTAGATCTCCAGTCGGATGTGGGGAATTAGGGATTGTTCCCATAGTCCCCATCAGAGAAGGGGTTCATCATGTGATTGTATTTAATGGAGTTGAATATTATTTCTTATTTCGATAATAATTCTGTCAAACTATCTTCTCCTAATGGTGTAGTTTGGCAGGGCAGTTCCCATTGTCCAATTTGGCAGGGTGGTTCCTATGCATCTATGTCTACTGGAATAAGGCCTGAATGTATCGAGACCAGTTTCAACTTTGATGAAGGTTCACCTTCCTACTCTGTATTTCTACATTTTAGTCCATAGATGATAGCGGGGCTGAGGGTGATGGTTGTGTAGAATCGGGATCTATTGGGGACATGGTTGGTTTCATCAATTGTGCTTGGAGGATATAATGATCTCGGTTGACTATGTTTTTAGTTATCCAACTGTCATATTTTTTCTCCTTTTTGCTGGTGATGGTTTTCCACCACCTTCCTCTCCGAGGGTCTAAGGTTGAGACATACGCCACTTATGCTGGCGGAAGACCTAACTTGACTTGACCAAAATCCACCATATTTTGTAGGAGATCCTTGAAGATGAAGCAATATTGTATGGTATGTATTAGAATCCAGTGGTAGGGAAAATAATTTGGATGGTCATCAATACCTACATCATCAAATCTCTTTGGCTTTGGTAGCTGGAGTAAGTTGCAATTCATGGTAGCTACGAAGTAGCCACAGACTTGTTCATCTCAGAATGAGTAGACTTTATTTCTGTGTTCCTCAAAATAATTTATTCTGGCACACCTTTGATCATATTTCCACTTTGGGTGAGGCTGTTGGTTTCCAGGGGGTCTGACACGGTTTGGTGGGGGCCTAACAACTAGTGATGGAATTGGGAGTGGCTTAAGAAAGACAAAGGAAACTTCCTCTTTTCCCATTATTTTTTCTGGGGCCGATGGGGCCACTCAAGACTTGAGATAGGTCTATTTCAATGAGTATTCTATTCTTTGGGAAATGTAAAATAAATCTCTGGACACATTTTTACACTTCACTTGGATGAGTGGTGTCCGAAATTCATCACAGAGATTATCATTGCACATAGAAATCATTTCATCCTAGGGGAGTGGCCGATTTAGGGAGTAAGTTAGGCCTTTCTATCTAGAGACGAAGTCTGAAACTATTTTATTCTCTCACTTATTTCAATTCATGAGATCACTGACTGTTGTATTAGGAAATGTTGAACTGAACTAGAAGAGGAACTACCGCCAAAGGTTCTCCCAGCATGTGATTGAATTATCTGCCAAACTAGTATACCGCATGGAAGCTGAAACCTACAGTGTTCGTACGAAGTACCTGAGTTTCACCGGGTTTTTTTTGCTTCGGGGTTCCTATCATGGGGTCATAGTTAAATGTATTTTGAATTAGTTGATGTTCTTGGTCACCTGAACCATTGAAATTTGGGAATACAGGGTTCCCGAAGTTTGGCAGTGGTGGAATGTTGCTCACCCAATCAAGGTAAGGTTTTCACTCTGGTTATATCAGAGTGCCCCACCTTCCATGGATTCTAGTTAGGTGGTCAATTTCTCAATGGTATTTAATATCTCTTGATACATATCCTACCAGACTTGAGCATGAGCGAGTGTTGTAGGGGGAAAACTAAATGTGGTGAAACTCTTGGAATTTGGGGTGGAAACCAAGTCAAGGGCATCCTTTGTGGGTTTTCCGGAATGTATTTTGACTGGTTCCCCAATGGAGGGATGTCTTGATGTCTTTTTAGGCCCAGATTCAAGTAGACTGATGGTCATAGTTCATGGAGGCAGCCCAGTTCAAGTATTTTCTTTTGCCTTTCTGATTGTGACCGCCATACAGATGGGAGGGATTCAAGGTCAATTAGACAGCGAAGCTCTCATATTATGTTTACATATTCTTCATACCCTTCATAAGAAAATAATATTTATTTTAGATGGTGGAGAGTTGTCCAAATATTGAGGAATATTTTATCCATACATTCCTCAGACAACTCCCTTGGTATGTTGAAGTGACAAGTGGTTGTGGGCCAATAAATCAGTTGTATATCATCCTTGGATAGTTGTATTTTCATGTGAAACATATAATATTATTGTTCTTATAGGGAGTCCTCTACATGATAGTCTCTTCTTAAATATTTGGTAATGATTTCATTCTATGAATCCGGGATAGTAGGATCCTCGTTGATATGTGAGAGGCGCATGGGTGACTCGAAAGATGTGCATTGCCCCAGACTATCCCTTAGTTGAGAAAGGATATCACTCATCATAGACAGAGTGTCTAACATGCCTGACTCCATATTTCTAAGCACCTTGACATAGGAGGGATTTCTCAGATTTTTCCCAGGAAGGGGAGGACCTTCTTGCTATTGTGAAATTTGACCGTGGTTAGGACCTTCACAATTGGCGATACAATAGAGAGGGCTACCCTTGCAATTTAATGCCCAACCACAGAGAATTTCCCTATGGTGTATACCCTGGGAGGACCTTCAGACCAAGCTGTAGTGAGGGGAGGGACTTCATTCTACTTGATTTCACTGATGGTAGGTCCTTCTCAATGACTGGTATGATGGTGAAGACTACTATCATAGCTTGATATATGGTTTTACAGAGAATTCATATAGTGCACATTTTGGGGAGGACCTTCTCACTGCTTGATTTTACTAAGGGTTGTTTCGTTATAGTGACTTCCATTATAGGGAGGTCCTTCACAATGGTTTTCATCATGGAGAGTACTACCATCATGGCATGACATCTAATTTCAATGAGAAGCATATCTGCAACACATACCTTGGGGAGGACTATCAGGGCAGATGACAGTAAGGGGATGGCCTTATTTTTGTCTAATCTTCTGGTCAAGGAGAGGGCTACCCTAAAACTCATTAGGAGATAGGAACTCATGATTGATCATTCCTATCCTACAGAGTAATCCCCCATCAGTGCTCCGGGGAGGGCCTTCAGAGCTATCGATAACAACATTACGAGGAGGGACTACACAACTGCTACTTCCATAATTTGTTAATGTACTGACAGTGCCATTATCCATTATTGATATATACTTGAGGGAATCAAGGACTCCAATTTCCAGTTAAGAATAATCATATATATACTCTTCATTTTTCAGTTTCCTTAGGAACATTTCATTTTTAGGCGCTCTCTTGAGGGTAACCGTGGTTGTCTGCTGTTGATAACGAACTTTATATATGGGTCCCTATTTTTTGGTTCCTATCATTCCACCAAGATACTCCGACGGACATCTAGAGTTTTGGTATGGATATATTCCCACCCTAGAGCAGAAACCATGTTGGACCAACGTCCCTTAACTAGAATGGGTATTTGTTCCTGATCTGGTTGTTCATGTATTATGGGATATTACTGTCGACCCTCCTGGAATGGATCAGGGATGCATAAATACTCCAGAGTGACCAACCCATTTTATAGGTAAGTCATTCTGTTCAAGGAAACAGGGTCATGGGACTAGTTTCTCGCCTTTACTGCTGATGCAAAGATATCTTGACATATATGGAGGATACGGTTTATAATAGATGTCTAATCTTCCATCATTGAAAAGTTGTGATGAGATATATCTTTGGATTTAACAGGTATGAAGGGAAATACCGATGTCGGAGTAGATGTTTTTGTCTGCTCCAATCCTCCATAGGATTCAAATGGATACTGGCAGTTATCTTGTGTCAGGATAGAGGAAGGAGTCTTCCACCAATTTTCTTCTCAGGTTTCCACCATATTTTACCGGTGGGCTTCATATTCCGGAGCCTGAATTTTCATTTGATTACTTGCCTATGTATTTGTCTCAAGGTATTTGTATTCATCTATAGGAATTTGACACTGCTCATATTTGTTTGTCTCTGTATTTGTATTGATGCCTTGATGCACATCATTAGGTATTTGTGCCTGTCTATAGCTAGTTTCTATCCTATTTGGATAATGGGATTCTTGTGCATTAGCATATATTTTCATTTATATGTAATTTTCCACTCTATCTTCATGGTGGGACCAACAATCTCTTATAGTAATTTGAACGTGATTGTATTGTGCTACCCTATTTCTGTGCTAGGCCTGAGTGGAGGAGGCAGAGTTTTATTTCTTCTCATTGAATGCCACCTTGTTTTTAAGGCATAGTTCTTATTTAGAAATCAGAGTAATTACCTACTCCATGTTACTTGTTTTTCACCTTTTATGGGAAAAACGTGGGGCCCGTGTCCTTGGGACTTTATTAGGTTCCCTCAGTAAAAGATTTTTTTTAGAGAAAGGATAGTTGGTCTTCTGACGTTGACGATGATGCTCTCAGATAGGGTCTCATGGGTAAGACCCCTATGTAGCTAGGATGAAGTCATCATCATTGACTTCATCTGCCTCCCTAAGATAAGGGAGGTTCTTGTAGTTACGTTATGGGGATAAAATCTTGAAATGGTTTGAGATGACTACTAGGTCCACCTTGTGTTGGGGCGCCAGGTGCGGCTGAGGAGACTGCTGGGAAGGTTTTACAGATTAGAGGGCCTACCCTGAAGGCTCCATGGTGAAGTGAGTATTGTTTTGGTGATACTATATAATTAGTGTGTTGGATACCCAATGTTGATGATGCTAGGTTGGCGAGGGGGTCCTTCTCTTCATCAAGGCCCCGACCGCCTGTGGGATCGTGGAGGTGTGTGTCTACATTGGCTGTCGAGATTCCATTTGGATCGAAGGTTGCTTTGGAAACCTGCAAAATATATATGACATAAATAGAAAAAACACCATAAAATTATCATCACTTAATCTTATGAATATTTGATGATTCTTCTTGGCCCCCATCCTTTTTATGAGGCGAAGGGGATTAAGTGGGGTAAAACTGTCACATTGGTTGAGGATTCACATCGGGTTCACCATTTTTTTTCAAACTGATGTATTTGTTTTGAAGGGGGTGGGATGGTCTGAGGGGAATATAGATTGATCTGTTATGGTAGAGTGTTTGACGTCGGGTTCACCATTTTTGTTTCGACCCGAGGTGATTTGTTTTGGGGGGAAACAAAATGGCCCGACGGTTGACAAGTATTTGTTTGTTTTTATTGAATTTCCCATCTAATTCTCCATTTTTTATTTTGACCCAATTCACACCATTTATCCATTATGGGGTGGATTGAATTAATTTGAACCCATGGGGTCTAGGCAGTGTGTCCCTTTGGCATTTCGAAGGAGGTGCCACAGTCAATTGATCTCGACGGGTGATTGTAGTGGTTAAGAATTTGTGAAATTAGTACACATAGGATAATATTTCCTCGAATGATCTCAAACGGGTTTATTCGTGGAGCCAGAAACAACCAACAACCTTTGTATCCATGATTCACAGACCTACATTCCAAATGAAGATGCTTAGTAGATGATTATTTGGCCAAAACACTTAAGGACTCCATTAGTCGTGAAGATGGGAGGTTGGTCTCATCACACCCTTTCAGGGGGAATTGTTGCCTATTATGGGACTCTCTTATATATTTAGGACATGTTCACATGTTTTTTAATCATTAGTTCATTTCTGAAGAGTGTATCCACATGCTACCCCTAGGTTTTAGGATCATCATGGATATACATAGATTTCATGCTATAGTGGAAATGTTGACTTAATCCATGCAATTAGGCAGTTTGGAGCTTAGGGTCATCTAGGAGAGACAGAAGGTGGATTGATATTGGTATCAAAAACATAATATGGTCTTCCTATATATCATCGGGAGAGTAATAAGATCCCACATAGTTCAGTTATCAGGAATTACACATAGGAGGAAGCCCTTTAGAATTTAGGGGAACATTTTATCGGCACTGAATTCTGAGGAGAACGTCCCTTGAGCTCGAACCATGGACAAATATCTTATGTATCCCAATTATGATGGGAACCATAGTTTTCAATGTTCATTTACCTTGAGGATTACACATGGGAGGAGGCCCAATTTTTGGGGGCATAATTGGGTGAACCTTTTTGAATGGAACCCCTTTGAGATTGGGCCATCAAGCAGGCGTCCAACATATCATGGTTAGAACATGAGTCAGAGTTCTCATAGTTCAATTAATATTTTCCAATGGCATATCATCATGGACATCTAAGCCAACATGATTCATGATCGGTTTAAGAAATAAGTGGATATGAATGATTCGATAAGGGCACATATATTTCTTTCTACTAATGGAAGAGGAGGACGACAGTGGTGAAAGAGGTCTTGGCTACAAGCCCTACAAGAGAGGGAAATGGGAGATATAAGCATGAAACCCTTACTCATATTGATTTCCAGGATAGTTAGATCTTGGATATATATCTGAACACGTCCCGATCTGACACAAAGAGTGAGAAAATTGATACCTCTCGCAAAAGTCTAGGGGCTTACCTCAGGAGGAGTTCCCTTTTTTCTTGTCACTAACACTCATTAAAGGGAAAGGCCAGTGGTTACCCCTAAATCATAGAATAGGGATGTTCATGTTGGTATCCTAAATTTGGTCCTTGGGTCACCTTAGGAATGTATACATAGAGACATTTTAGTGGTCTAAACATTTGTGGGGATAGCATTCATCACTCCACTCACCTCAGGTATGTAGATTTAGAAATGCATGTTGGTGCGCCCAATGATGTCATCATACAGGTCCAGGGGATTTGGAGGTGGTTTTGTCCTATTTCTGGTGGACTGGTTCATAGAGAAGATATAAAGGGATGGATGATGATGGAGGAGAATGATTGGGGCTGAAGGGAAGGACATTCGGAGAAACCCATTCCACATAATGTTTTCTCATGCGTGATGGGGGAAACCCCCCATATCATAATTCTATACGGGTAAAGGGGTCATCCTCATACCGAAATAGTACACAAACATGGGCCTGGACCACCACATACCAAAGTGATACACAGTTCTGGATGTGGTTCTCCATGCCGCTCTATTTTCTATCTATATATTAATGTAGTGCACAACTCAGGGTTTGATCTATGCAGCGATGCGCTCTTCGAAGCGAGAAATTAAAGAATGGTTATGGAACCTGTGGTTTGTGGGGGAATTAATCCATAAAATATTTATGGTTGAATATGTAACCAATTAGGTTTGAGGTTCCCCAATTATTATTAAGTTACTACTTTTTCTGGTTTGCGACTAATTATACCTATGGAAAACTAATTCACAGTTCGCACTTTGTCGATGATTTGAATCTGAAGTCGGAATCTTCTCTGTATCCAAATTATTTCGTCCAGCCTCTACAGTATCCTTCATTCTCTTTTTATAGATGACTGGGGAAATCATAACTATGTTCATACAACACCATTTTCATAATCCCATGAAGATATATCTCAACTTGAGGAAGACTCAATCAACCAGTGATTGTAGAGGCTGTGGTTCTTGAGATGTGGTACGCAGAACCCTCCCAGCTTGCCTCGTTCATGAACTTCTTAAAACATAGGATGGTATGTGGATGGAATTTCCATGATTTATTTTCCAACAATGTATTTTGTGACATCTTGGGTTTTCTGGCCATTGCCCCGCGGACCAGCGCCTCATGGGTACTTCTGCATACCAATGGTTTGCAGCTAATGCGCCCTACGATCCGTTCCTAGTGATGGTACATAGTACAATAAAAAATCTTTCAAAATTTGATTTCTTAAATTTTATTCTCTAATTTCCAATCCAATTTGAATCTATTTGTCTTGCTGGACCTGTAGGAATATTTACATCCTTATATAAAGTGCATGTGGGAGTATTTAATTCCCTTTGCTAAGTTTTCTGGACCCTATAATGGCATTAATTTAATATGAAAAAAATAATAATCAATGAATAAATTATGATATGTACATTAGATAATAAATAATTTAATATATAAATAATAACCACTTACACCATATGGATGATGGATATCCACCATAAGCCTATAGGCGTGAACATCGTGTTTGGCTGTATCTGAATGTTGATGTGCCTGACTATGCATGTAGTTAACATTTTTATAGTTTTATCTCATAACAGAAAGTTATATAATTAATTCGGACATTAGAAGGAAGGAATGATATACCATAATCCTTGTAGTGACTCTATTATAATATTAGTAATCAATGTCACACAAGCATGTCAATCTAATCATAGGATATGCTCACATGTCCACATATGTATAAGAATTAAACACCTTATGAACTGCATCTTATTAATGTAACATGAACTGCATAACACAATGTAAGTATATGCGAGACAAGCATACCCCTAGCTATACTGGCATGCCTAGTCCAAGTCCTCCAATAAATGTAAATACATCATATGTACAAATATAGTGGAGTGATCATTAAAAACTGTGCCACCGATTAGCCTAAAAATGTAAGCATGTGAAAATCACAACACGGTGATCCTGTCAGCATCCTCTTATAGATGTACAAAGTGCTAGTCTATCCAGGGTATGAATAGTCTATGATCGGTGAAAGAAATTCCATCATCATGGACATCAATTCCTAGTAATCTATAAAAAAGATCAAACCAATATAATCCTAATCGACCTATCAAAACCACACTATCGATGGGGAGACCCATCATAATTGACCCATCCTGTAGTGTAATAGTCATATTACCCTATGTAAAATGGAATGTATGTGACTTTGGCCTCCTTTTCTCTATGAGCATAGTAATGAGATGATGGGCATTAAAGGTTAAGTTTCAAATCACTACACCATTGAAACAAATATGAAAATGATGGGGAATGATAGTGGGAGGTGGTGAAACCTGATGGAAATGATGATATCTTAATACACTCAAAGTATGAACTAGACATCCCTCTAAAACTAGATGTGAAACATGAGTATCCTAGGATATGAGAAATGGAGGACCTGTTATCTTAACAAATTATGTCATCAATACTAGTTTATAAATATTTGAATAAAAAATGTAACGTCTTTTAGAAAACTACATCAAACAGAAAAAGGTAGACAATTATAATGTATAATTCAATATTATGATGAAATATAGGTAAACAGATATATGTGGCTGGTGTTATTGGTTTTTTATGAACTTATAATTTTAATGATCTCCAATGAAGTTTAAGTAATTCAAATTGTTTAAATAAATCATCAATTATGAAAAAACCGCATTGAACTTGTGATGTCATGATATATTCATTTTCCTTATCTGTTTATTTTTTTAAATAGTTATAGTATCCCAAAATTTATTATGATAGAATCCAGAAATGAAAAAAAAACCAAAGTTAAAACATATATGAAATGGATAAATTCAGAAATAAAAGTATTCATTAACGAACCATCCTCATACGAAACAAAATATACACATTCAAAATAAAATACACAGACTCGATCATGTATGATGGGATGTGGAGCTCGGTCATACTACTAGGAGACATCTCTTATGAGTATATACTTCTCTGTGACAAATGTTACATCATAGCCCCTCCCCATTGTTGAGTCTAGTCCATCTCATTTATGATTCGAGTAGACTTTGGTCTTCCCTACGGGCGAAACCAAGTAATATCAAACCAATAATTTAAAAAACTGAAGAGATTGAAAAACATGAATGAAAACAAAACTGAATTAAGAAACCTGAAAATATCAGGAATTACAGTTGGCTGATCAGAAGACAATGGGATATAATGAAATCCACCAATGGGCATCCAAGATGCACAATAACAGTTTAATAGGGTGCTCATGTGATACATGGGTCAACATAGAGATCCCATGATATGTTTACCAATGAAAAATTCACAACAACATATGCACAAGGATATCTCACTGCGTAAAATTTACCTCAGTCATAGTATCTGTTATCCAAAATGACCACAAGCACTCGACAAATGTTTCCTGTAGCCCGGTCTTAGTAATCTCTTACCAGAAAGTGGCTTTGTACCCGGTTTAAGTTTATAACTCCCCATATTGATGCCTCATGTAGTATCTGGTCAATCTCACTTTGTAAATGCTGAGTAAAACACGATCTATTATTCAATCATCTGATAGGCCTTTTGGGAAAATAAAACAATGTAGTGCACACATCTATAAAATTTATCTAACACTGACCCTATGATTTGTAGTTTTCGCACACCCTTGTGGACCCCATTTATGCACTCTAGTATATTAGTGGTCATATGACCATATCTCCTTCCACCATCATATGATAATGGAAATCTTTCCATTAAAATATGCATTATATATTCATAAAATTCTCTATTACCCCATCAAATCTCTTCAAGATGTTCATTAAACATTTCTTGATAGGGATCATATGCTGAAAACATAATATAATAATGTATTAATAGGGATTTAAAATTTTATTTCAATAAAAAGTAATTTTAGAAAAACATAATCAACTTGAGAATCACATTATTTATTACCCCATCTATGAAATTATTATGAACATTATATTGGAACCACTACCGTTATATGAAATAAATAGAGTATGGTTTGTGTTTGTAGTCTATCCTCATTAGAAGTTCAGAATGTTTTTAAGGAAAAGGACCATATAATTCGAGTGGTCAACATTATTGGAGGTGGTTTCATTTCCCAGTGTTTTATAATTTTTTGGGCCTGAAAATTGGAAAATTGAGAAATATGTGTTTGGAAAAGGAAGTTGTGTGCAAGATTATTGGTGTTTTGTAAACTTGCACACAAGGCATGTTTCGGGATCAGATTGTCAAAAATTGTCAAAGGCATGAGTTACTCGAAAAATCTAGAGTTGTGCGAGGAAAATGGTTCCTGCACAAAAAGCATTGTGCATAGAATGAGAGGTTTTGCACGACATGGTGGGTTTTTTGCATGAGGGTATATGACACCTATAAATAAGAGGCAACCCTTCATTTGGAAGGACTAGAGACTCATAGAAGATCTAATTTCTGAAGCACATAAACGCTGCACAAAATGGGAGTTTCTCAAAAAGGTAAAGTTGTGCAGAAAAGTAGAAGTTGCGCGTAAAAGTAAAAGCTACATGTAAAAGTTAAATTTTTTACGTATAGTGTGTATTTGCATAAAATATTTTCTAAATGAAATGAATATATTTCATGAAAATGGATGATCTTTCATGTATAGGGTAGGTGTTGCACGCAGTTGTCTGTGTAGGATGAATATATATTTTGAATATCTGGTTCAGTGGTTCAGTGCTTTCAAGTGAATCAATTCAATACATTGATGAAAATAGTGTCTTGTGCTGAATAGAGACAAATACTTCAATGAAAATCTATTGAAGTGACCTTTAAGTATATAAACTGAGTTTGACTTCTCTTAAGGTAGTGAGCTAGGGGGAGTAGAGGGAAGTGATCTGAGGGACGCAGTGTTCAACCGCTGAACCATTATAAATGTAGTGTCCCTGGGATAGAGTGAATGTACTTGAACATTGTAATCCACATCTAGTGATGTTTAGTGGAATTTTTTATGACAGTAAACCTATCAGCGTATGCTCCTTAGACGTAGCCCTTAGTGGTGAACCAAGTAAAAGTGTTGTGTGGTCTCTTTGATTATTAATTTTTTCTTAATATTCCCATCAGTCTTACAGTTTTAACGAGTTCCTACCATCATGGGAACAATATCCTCGCTTTAAAAGAAAAAATTTACACCTTGATTCACCCCTCCCCTCTCAGGGTGTCCCAGGGTCCTACATGTTGTATTAGAGCGTAAAGGTTACTGGTGTTAGATCTGTCCTTTATTGTCATGGAGAATGCAGTCAATGATAGAGGAATCCATCTATTTGATGAAAGTATTTTTCAGATATAGTTGAACAGAATGAGATATCATTTAATATCCCATGGAATGTAGGTACTATTTTCTACTATACAAGTAAGAAAATTTACAGATCCAACAAGAATTTCTATGATTGATACATACATGAATGTTCTTGATGCAGATGCTAAATCCCAGAATGCTATCACTATATCTCTTTCAAATCAGATCTATCTAAAGGTGATGAGTTTCACCTCAAAAAATTCTATTTGTGATAAAATTGAAAATATTGATAAAGCATATTGAAATGTAAATGAGGAAAAACTTCAATTCCTTCACAATAGGTTCGACGATCTTAATATTCATCCTAATGAGAATTTAGATTCCTTCTTCAATTTAATTACTGAAGTAGTGGGAGAAATTTGAGGTCTTGGAGAGGAAATCAAAGACATTGATATCATAAAGAAAATATTGTGAAGATTTCCTCCTATGTATAATGAAAATGTGTCATCCCTTGAAGAAAGAAATCTATCAAAACTATCCCTTGATTATCTGCTAAGTAGTCTAGTGGCATATTAGATGAGAGTCAAACAAAAATATGCTACGACTCATGTTAAAAAGGAAAGGAAATTCAAATCCATGGAAAAATTGAAAATTTCAGAAGATAGTGGTGGAGAATATGATGATGAAAAATAAATTCATTTCCTCATTTCCAATAGGATAAATAAGGGAAAAGGTAAATTTAAAGGTCAGTTACCTATGGCATGTTTTTGTGTGTGGAAAAGCTGGGCACATTCTCTCTTAGTGAAAAATAAAGTTTGATGATGATGAGAGTGAATAAGAATACATTGGGAAGCCTCATAAAAAGTTTTTCAAAAAGGGATATGTCACGACCCGTCTTCGGGGCTCATGCCGCGACTAACCCCAAGCCCGCCTCCCATTGTCCAGGGGCTGGCAACTAGCACCAAGGCGTAAATCCCGACAAAAAGGGGAAGGCATTGCCTTTGTAAAGTAAACAAACACCACAGAGTAAGCAAGAAGAAGTAAACAATAAGTAAAACTGGGTACAATAGTAGTGTGGAAAAGTAAGTGGTCCAGAATACAAACCCAAACTGAAAGTAAATTACAACTGAAAAAGAAAGTACAACAACTGAAAAGTAAATCAGCAACGCCGAGCGGTCCACTGGTAGTCCCACCTGAAGGGAGGGTATAGATAGCCACCTCAGCTCCTCGGGTCTAGCCATCCACTCCATGTACATCCCGCCCAGTGGTCCACCTCTAGGTACCGACTGCTCCACTAGCCTCTACCACGATCAGCGTTGTCCGTCGTCTGCATCCAACACAATGTAGTGTGGCCAGAGCCCATGCAGGGGTGAGTATAAGCTACTCAGTAGGGACCCCGAGACCCCTGAAGGTCTCCTAGAATCCACAAAGGATAATCCACAAAAGAAAGACACAATCATGAAGTAACAACCAACACTACTTAGGTATATGCCCATACATATACCTAAGTCATCAATTCCAGTTCAGCTCTAGCATCCAAGCCCAAGTTCGATCACGTCCACACAGGATAGCACAACAAAATCCACATAGGAAAGCAAGTCAATCATATCGAAGATAATGATTGAAAGTCAAGACTCAGCTCACCCAGGTATACTTCTTTGTAAGAAGATAGATATGATCAGATGTAGCCACTGATTCATCTAAGTCGTCGGACCCACACATGATCGATAGGTACTAACCCCCGCAATGAACCACACAGGATCTGACCCACACAGGATCGGTATGCACTAGCCCACATAGGACCGCTGAGCGCTGACCCACACAGGATCTAACCCACACAAGATCGGTAGCACTGATCCACTGAGTATCGCTGAGTTCTGTAGTCATCGTTGTCGAACCCATTGAGGATTTCTGTACATTCATCATCGTCGTCGCAGTCACAGCTAGCTCTAGGGTTTCCGCACACAGCAAGCTCATTCCGGGAGGGTCTGCTCCACGAGCTGAGGGGCTGATACATAAACTGACACGAAGTCTAGTGTTGATGTATCCCAAAGTTTCGTATCGTCAAAAGGAACTCAGCGTGACAGACAGCGCGTCAATCGGACACCCGGTCTGAGAGTTATTGGATTTTTCGTTCCGGGGGCCTAGTTGGGTTTTAAGGAAAAACCAACCTGACCGCACTCCAAAGGCGTCCAAACCATGTGCGAAGTAATCCAAAAGGTCCGTATCACTATGATGAATCCAACAAAGTCGACGGCATGTCAATTGGACATCCGGAGCTCAAGTTATAAGTGTTTCCGCTCCGAGGGCCTGATTGCTTTCGTATTCGAACCAACCCGGCCGAACCCAAAGTTCTCCGAAACCTTGAGTGTAATATAATGAAACGCCCGTATCAATCCAAGGATCACATCGTAACTGACGGTGCGTCAATCAGAGGTCCGTAGCCCAAGTTATTGGCGTTTTAACGATTCTGTCAGAAGATAGGGGTTCGGGCCCGGTCCGACCCAGCCCGATACCCCCTGGGTCAGCCCGAACCAGGTCGACCCGACCCAGGTCCGGTTCCGGCCCATTTGGGTGTGGCCCGTCTCAGCTGGCGCGGCTCGGCCTGGGCGCGCTCGGGCGGCCTGCGTGGCCAGCTCGGTCGGTGCCGAGTTGGGCGGAACATGGGGGGGGGGGGGGTACTGCCCCCGGATTAATGAGAAATGACCCCCACATGGGGGGCCGCTCATTCGGCCAGCTGAGGGTTACGAACCCTCGGTCTCCCCCTGAAACGGCCGGCCCAATCCGGCCGACCGGTTGCTGCCGCCGTGGGACCGCCGCGGTCCCGCCCTCCTGTTCCGGCGCCACGACCCCGCTCCGACCGCGACTCCTTCGAGGTTCTCCCGCGTGGCGTGATGGCGCCACAGCTTGTTTGACTTCAATGGAACAGTGCGACGACGCCCCGCTTCTTCGCCCATTCTTTATTATTTCCGCATGGTGCAATGCCACCGCGCTGCCTTGCTCATGCCGCAACAAAAATCAAGCATCAAGGGGGGAGGAGAGTTGACCGTGTTCATGCGGTCTGACCTCCTCCCGTTATTGCGATAACAGGTGGCCCAATTAGAGAATGAAGAACGATAATGAAAGTATTCACGAACAAAATAATTAATCCCCTACCTTGAGGTGCCGTTGAACAAAGGTTCGTTGCAAGGAAGAACGTCGCGGAAGACGGCGTCGCGGAAGGAGGATCATCAGCGTCCCGTCGTCAATCTCCGAGGATGGCGTCTCTCACTGGCTGCGAGGAGGGAAGAAGACGGTACGACGAACTCCCCTTTGTGGTGATTAAGTACTTCGTCAAAGGGTCGGTGTTCTTCGCGTTCTTCGATGAGGAAGAAGAACGTTCTTCAGAACTTAGAGCTTTCCTCTCCAAAATCCTCTCGCACAAAAAAACCACCCTAATAAAATAAGTGTTGCCTTATTTTATTACTCAAGCCAAAGGTTTTTGAAATTCAAAATGAATAATTCAATTAATTGAATTAATTGAAGAGTTTTAACCGCCCAATTAAAGAGGCGTTTAATATTTAGTTTAACGCAAGAGTTGACTTTCATTTAATTGGGGAGTCTGGGTGAGTTACATAATTAATAAGGGTTGAGGAAGTTGAAAGGGTGGGGCTCGTGTGGGACCTACCCCACTAAAATCCTACCTAGTGGAGTAGTCAGGATGTGGGTCCCACTCCAACCACTTAGCTTAGGTTAACACTACTTAGAATAAAAATGAAATGGTTTCACCCTTTTTATTTTTATTCTTTACTTAACCCAAATTTTAATAACCTCACCCGAGGAAACGAAACTCTGGAAAACGTTTTTCTAAGCAATTACCGGCACTGCGGTTTCATCGGTGCCCTCGGAATTCGATTCCGAGCACCGGTCCAAATGTTAGGAAAAACCCGCTCGTTCGTTCACTAAACGTACCTGAGCTAAACTTTGGAAAATTATTCCGGGCACACCGGGCCTCGGAATCAGGTGCCGTCAGAAACTGCGTTCTTGTAAAATTCCAAAGAAAAATTAAGAAAAAATTTCCCTTGAATTTTACAGTTCTTTACATTACTCCCACCTCAGGGATTTACGTCCCCGTAAAGATACATCATAATCTAGGGAAACAAATGTGGGTACTGTGCACGCATCTGAGCCTCCAGCTCCCAAGTTCTCACTTGGAGGTTCCCGTGCTGCCATCTGATCCACACTAGAGGAATCGACCATCCACATAGGACCTGCTCCTATCGATCCTCGAACTCAACCAGGACTTCCGCAAAAGTCACCCCATCGTCAAGGTCTAGCTCCCCATGGTCGATGATATGTGTCGGGTCGTGCACGTATCTCCTCAGCTGAGATACGTGAAAGACGTCGTACACCCGGTGCAACTAAGGTGGTAAAGCCAGGTGATAAGCCACCTCACCAATCCTGCTGAGGACCTGGAATGTTCTGATTAAGTGTGGAGACAACTTGTCTCCTCAGCCAAATCTCTGTAATCCACGTCGAGGTGACACCTGTAAGAAGACGGGGTCTCCATCCTCAAACTCTAGTGGCCTCCGCCTCCTATTAGCATAAGATTTATGCCGGCTCTGAGCTATCCTCATCTGCTCCTGGATGTCATGGACCTTCTCTGTCGTGGCCGAGACCATCTCTGATCCCACAAGTGCTACTCCCCAGGGTCTGTCCAGCACAGCGGTGATCTTCATGGTCGGCCATACAATGCCTCATATGGTTCCCTTCCGATGGTGGAGTTGTAGCTATTGTTGTACGTGAAATCCACCAAGGGTAGGTGATCCTCCCAGCTGCGACCAAAGTCAAGGACACATGCACTGAGCATGTCCTCGAGAGTCTGAATGGTACTCTCTGTCTGACCATCTGTCTGAGGGTGAAAGGTGGTGCTTAGACGTAGCTACGCCCCGAATGCATCCTGTAACCCCTTCCAAAGACGGGAAGTAAAGCGAGAATCTCGATCGGAGATGATAGATTATGGCACACCATGAAGCCGTACAATCTATTGAACGTAGATGCATCCCAAGCCCTCCACAGAGCCATACTCTCTGATGGGTAAGAAGTGGGCCGACTTGGTGAGTCGGTCGACAATCACCCAAATGGAGTCGTGACATCTGGAAGTGCATGGAAGTCCAATCACAAAGTCCATAGATATCCCGTCCCACTTCCACACTGGGACCTCCAAGGGTTGTACCAAGCCTACTGGTACCTGGAGCTCTTCCTTCACCTGCTGAAAGGTGAATCATCGTGAAACGAACTCTGCTACAACCTTATTCATACCCGGCCACCAGTGCTGTCGTCTGAGGTCTTGGTACATCTTCGCCACTCTTGGATGTACCGCAAAAGGGGAAGTCTGGAACTCCCACAGTACCTACTCCCATAAAGCATCTGGTACCATGGTACGTCCTCTGAAAAAGATGATGTGCTCTCCTCCCAGAGAGAATCCATCAGGTGCCTGTCCTGAGGATATCTGTGCACGCTGCGTCTCATAGTCATCATCCCCACGTTGTGCCTCTCTGACCCGCTGTAGAAGTGGAGGAGTGACTGTGAGTGATTGTAGAAAGGCTGCTCCATCACTATCCACGACGGATATATGAAAACTGGCTAGCTGCTATGTCGCCTCCCCATGTAGCTGAATGCCAGTCCTCCTGCTGATAGCATCGGCTACTACGTTCCCCTTTCCAGGAGTATAGAGTATATCAAAGCCATAGTCTTGGAGGAACTCAAGCCATCACCGCTGTCTCAGGTTTAGGTCCTTCTGTGAGAAGATGTACCTGAGACTCTGGTGGTCAGAGTAAACTATAAAGCGCTCGCCCATCAGGTAGTGTCGCCACATCTTCAGAGTGAAGACCATTGCTGCTAACTCCAGGTCATGGGTAGCATAGTTCTGCTCATGATGCCTCAACTGACATGATCCATAGGCGATCACGGCCCGCACCTGCGTTAGGACATATCCGAGTCTTTTCCCTCATGCATCGCAGTAAACTACGTACCCAAATCCCTCCTCTGGTAGCCTCAAAATAGGTGCGCTGGTCAATCTCTATCTCAGCTCCTAGAAGCTCTGATTACATCTATCTGACCACACGAAGGGTTTCCCCTTCTTTGTTAACGTTCTTCAAATCTACAAATATTTCTCCTTTGCCGAAAAGAGAAATCTAGTATCATCCCCTGGATGAACCACGTTCCTTGCCTAATACATCCAATCTCATCATGATTGGTTAATTCATGCCATGGATGACGTTGTAAGGCCTCGATGCTGCTACCAAGAGATCCAACCGTTACTCTCGCCTCCAAGGGTTGAGTCACACTGTCGGCATCAGTGTGTGGTCACTATGTCTCCTCCAGTTGGAATCTTGTATGTGAGGGTCAAGTCAACAGTTTAAACCGGAACCTTTTAGTATTAACATACAAAAGAAAAGAAAGAAAACGTCACTATTGAAAAAGTCTTTTATTACTGAAACTCAAAGAACAAGGACACAAAGCAACACAACAATGAAGCTAGAGGCATTATGGGAAAATTCCTCCATGCCTGAAGCTAGTCCCGCACTTGTCCACCCGCTTCCGGAGCTCCGTGATCGTAAGCTTCAGCTGCCTGAAGTTTTTCTCTCCCCTGTGGTCGGGGTGGACCTCCTAGTGGTGGTGGTGGTAGAGCCTCAAAACGTCGTCCGCCACTTGCCGCTCGACCAGATCCTTGGCCTTGTCCACCTGCTCCCTGCGGACTGCCACGGTCGAACCTCTGCCTCTGCCTTGGTGGTTTCTCAACTGTCTGCTGCCCCTCTGCATGGCGGGTCGAGCAGTAATGAGCCAAGTGGCCCTGCCCGCCGCATGCATAGCACTGTCTTCCACTCGTAAGACTGGTTCTGTTGCATGTTCCCCGCACCTCTGAGCCAGTATCCTGTGGTCTACCACCTGATGGCCTGGTCCGCTTGGACCTCTACGACATCTTTCTACTACCGGCTGCAGAAGACTCCGCTACGTGCCACCTTGCAGTAGATCTCGCTGCTGGTGTAGGCTCAGCAAGAAAGATCTCAAAGAGAAGGGCTCGCTCCAATACTCTTGCCTGCGTCAGAATGCTAAGGGAGATCAGCGATGCCCTGATCTTATGCCTCAGTCCCTACTCGAAGGTCCGGTCCCGGAAGAATGGGTCCCGTACCATGTCTGTCGAATAGTACGAGAGATTGGTAAATATATCCGAGTATTGGGTGACCGTCAAGCTGCCCTTCCACAACTGTAGTATCTCCTGGATGCGCACCGCATGGAGGGTGGCTGGGACGAACTCTGAGCTGAAGAGGCTCTCAATGTTCGTCCAGAGGAGTGATGCCTCGTCTTGCACCTGGACCATCAAGCTCCACCATCTGCCTGCTGCCACGTGCAGGAGACTCGATGCAAGGATCACCATGAGGTTTGATGGTGTCGGTACCAATTGGAAGACTCGTACAACTGCCTCCAGCCAATCCTCAGCTGCCTGAGGGTCCGTCTCCCAGTGGAACCTGGGCGGTCTATGACGCTGAAACTCGTGTAGTGCACCAAGGCGACGTGCACTCTCAGTGGCTGGGGCTGGTAGCATTAGATGCTCAACGGGTAGTGGTATCGTCGGTGCCTCCGTAGTAATAGGGCCCTACACCGAGGCCTCGTCGCTCTGTGGGATGTCGTCTCGCACAACGCTCAGAACCCTAACTGGCTGCCATCGTGGGGCCATCCTGAAAAGAAGCAGGTGCACCACAGTCAAATAGTATACCTGGTGAGATAACATAAAGTAATCACAAATAAAACTTTTAAAACACACATGAAATCAATGTTTTCTTTCATTGTGTCAGAAATCAGAAGTCAGGGTCCTGGTGTGCGGATACGTCGGCCGTCGCACCAACACTGGACTCCCTGGACATATAACCACACTCAATACCCTTAACACTATTTCTTCACATAGAAGAAAGATTAGAGTCCTTAGTTCTGCAGTAGAACTGAAATCCTCTGAGACCAATTTGTGATGACCCGTCCTCGGGGCTCATGACGTGACTAACCACAAGCCCGCCTCCCATAGGTCAGGGGCTGGCGACTAGCACATAGGTGTAAATCCCGACAAAAAGGGGAAGGCATTGTCTTTGAAAAGTAAACAAACAACACAGAGTAAGAAAGCAGAAGTAAACACTAAGTAAAACTGGGTACAATAGTAGTGCGGAAAAGTAAGTAGGCCAGAATACAAACCCAAACTGAAAGTAAAGTACAACTGAAAAAGAAAGTACAACAACTGAAAAGTAAACCAGGAATGTCGAGCCATCCATTGGTAGTCCCACCAGAAGGGAGGGTACAGATAGCCACCTTAGCTCCTCGGGTCTAGCCGTCCGCTCCGTGTACGTCCCGCCCAGTGGTCCACCTCCTGGTACCGACTGCTCCACTATCCTCTACCACGATCAGCGTTGTCCGTCGTCTGCATCCAACACAACGTAGTGCGGGTATAGCCCGTGCAGGGGTGAGTATAAGCTACTCAGTAGGGACCCCGATACCCCGGATGGTCTCCCAGAATCCACAAAGGATAATCCACAAAATAAAGATACAATCACGAAGTAACAACCAACACTACTTAGGTATATGCCCATACATATACCTAAGTCATCAATTCCAGTTCGACTCCAGCATCCGAGCCCATGTTCGATCAC
The DNA here is from genome assembly GCA_963277665.1 of Viscum album. Taxonomy (NCBI): domain Eukaryota; kingdom Viridiplantae; phylum Streptophyta; class Magnoliopsida; order Santalales; family Viscaceae; genus Viscum; species Viscum album. The sequence continues at coordinate 677,203,209 of OY728159.1, read as the reverse complement.
GTCCACACAGGATAACAAAACAAAATCCACATAGAAAAGAAAGTCAATCATATTGAAGATAATGATTGAAGTCAATACTCAGCTCACACAAGTATACTTCTTCGTAAGACGATAGATATGATCAGATGTAGCCACTGATTAATCTAAGCTATTAGACCCACACAGGATCGATAGGTACTAACCCCCGCAATGACCCACACAGGATCTGACCCACACAGGATCAGTATGCGCTGGCCCACACAGGACCGCTGAGCGCTGACCCACACAGGATCTGACCCACACAGGATCAGACCCATAGAGGATCGGTATCACTGCTTCACTAAGGATCGCTGAGTGCTGTAGTCGTCGCTGTCGAACCCACTGAGGATTTCTGTACAATCGTCATCATCGTCGCAGTCACAGCCAGCTCTAGTGTTTCCGCACGCAGCAAGCTCGTTCCGGGAGGGTCCGCTCCATGAGCCGAGGGGATGATACATCAACGGACACGAAGTCCGATGTTGATGTATCCCAAAGTTCCGTATCGTTAAAAGGATCTCAACGTGACAGACGGCGCGTCAATCGGACGCCCGGTCTGAGAGTTATTGGCTTTTTCGTTCCGGGGGCCTGGTTGGTTTTTAAGTCAAAAACAACCGGACCACACTCCAACTGCATCCAAACCTCGAGCGGAGTAAGCCAAAAGATCCGTCTCACTAAGAGGAATCCAACAAAGTCAACGGCACATCAATTAGACGTCCAGAGCTCAAGTTATAAGCGTTTCCGCTCCGAGGGCCCGGTTGGTTACGTATTCGAACCAACCCGACTGAACACAATGTTCTCCGAAACCTTGAGTGTAATATACCGAAACGACCGTCTCGATCCAAGGATCGCATCACAACTAACAGTGCGTCAATCAGAGGTCAGTAGCCCAGGTTATTGGAATTTGAATGATTCTGTCCAAAAATAGGGGGTTCGGGCCCAGTCCGACCCGGCCCGATACCCCCTGGGTCGGCCTGAACTGGGTTGACCCGACCCGAGTCCGGGTCCGGCCCATTTGGGTGCGGCCCGGCCTGGGCGCGCTCGGGCGGCCCGAGTGGCCTGCTCGGTCGGTGCCGAGCTAGGCAGAACGGCGGGGGGGGGGGGGGGGGGGGCTGCCCCCCTGATTAAAGAGCCGCGACTCCCACATGGGGGGTCGCTCCTTCGGCCAGCCGGGTGTTATAAACCACTTGTCCCCCCCTGAAATGGTCGGCCCGGTTCGGCCGACCGGTTGCTGCCGCCGCGGTCCCGCCCTCCTGCTCTAGTGCCGGCGGCCGGAAGCCGGTCGCCGCTCCCTGCTTTGCCGCGACCAAAGGCCGCAACATTAGTCCGACCGGCGCGGCGCGACGGCTCCACGGCCCCGCTCCGGCCGCGGATCCTTCGAGGTTCTCCGGCGTGGCGTGATGGCGCCACAGCTTGTTCGACTTCAATGGTGCGTCGCGACGGTGCCGCGCTTCTTCGCCCATTCTTTATTATTTCCGCGCGGTGCAACGGCACCACGCTTCCTTGCTCGTGCCGCAACAAAAATCAAGCATCAAGGGGGGGGGGGGGGAGGGGAGTCGGCTGTGTTCGTGCGGTCTGACCTCCTCCCGTTATTGCGATAACAGGAGACCCAATTAGAGAATGAAGAACGACGACGAAAGTATTCACGAACCAAACAATTAATCCCCTACCTCGAGGTGCTGTTGAACAAAGGTTCATTGCGGGGAAGAATGTCACAGAAGATGACGCCGCGGAAGGAGGATCATCGGTGTCGCATCGTCGATCTCCGAGGATGGCTTCTATCACTGGCTGCGAGGATGGAAGAAGATGGTATGACGAACTCCCCTTTGCGGTGACGTAGTTCTTCGTCGAAGGCTCGATGTTCTTCACGTTCTTCGATGAGGAAGAAGAACGTTCTTCGGAACTTAGAGCTTTCCACTCCAAAATAATCTTGCACAACAAAACCACCCTAATAAAATAAGCGTTGCCTTATTTTATTACTCAAGCTAAAGGTTTTTGAAATTCAAAATGAATCATTCAATTAATTTAATTAATTGAAGAGTTTTAACCACCCAATTAAAGAGGTGTTTAATATTTAGTTAAACGCAAGAGTTTACTTTCATTTAATTGGGGAGTGTGGGTGAGTTACATAATTAATAGGGGTTGAGGAAGTTGAAAGGGTGGGGCTCGTGTGGGCCCCACCCCACTAAAATCCTACCTAATAGAGTAGTTAGGATGTGGGTCCCACTCAAACCACTTATCTTAGGTTAACACTACTTAGAATAAAAATGAAATGGTTGCACCCTTTTTATTTTTATTCTTCACTTAACCCAAATTTTAATAACCTCACCCGAGAAAACACAACTCCGGAAAAAGTGTTCCTAAGCAATTACCGGCACTGCGGTTTCATCCGTGCCCTCGGAATTCGATTCCGAGCACCGGTCCAAAAGTTAGGAAAAATCCGCTTGTTCGTTCACTGAACGTACCCGAGCTAATCTTCGGAAAATTATTCCAGGCACACCAGGCCTCGTAATCAGGTGCTGTCAGAAACTGCATTCTTGTAAAATTACAAAGAAAATTAAGAATAAATTTCCATTTAATTTTATGGGTCTTTACAGGATACTTCAAATCCAGAAAGAAAGTATAGAAGAAGAGTTCTGTCTATGAAGAGGAAGATGGTGATATTGAATTCTGTGATGAAGAAGAACACGAATTTAAAAATGGAAATCATGCTTCCATGAAGGCTACCATTTAAATGTAAGAACCCTCGATCGATAAAGATAGAGATAATCAGATGAATCCTAATGGGGATCCCATGTTACAAATTAAGGATGCCTTTTCCATGCTTAAGAATAAAGGTAAGAGTTGAAATAAGTATACAGCAATGGTGGAAGAATCATCAGAATATGTTGATGAGCTTGAAGATGAAATTGAAAAAATAAAAGAACTAGTGAGAGTACAATATTCAATACATGAAATCACATATGATGTTATAGAAATAAAGAATAGAATTGAAGAAGAATAAAATGTCATAAATGACCTTACGCCCATACTGGAAGAGAAGTCCAAGACTGTTGAGGGTCTTGAGGAAGAAGTTGTTATTCTTAGGAGTAAACATGAGTGTAAATCAACCACAAATGATGGTAATAAGAAAATTAATTTTGGAAGATTCTTAAATTTAGAATTACTGGTAAGAGGCAAGCGTGGATCAGATCAGGTTGAGAAAATCTTGAGTTTTCAAAGACCCACATGCATGGGAAATAGTGGAAATGACTATGAGACTGAGACATCAACTGCTGGAAGTGAAGAGAGACAAAAGAAAGACAAGATAAAATGTATACATGTTGAAAAGTTTCTTAAAGTTCTTAATAATAAACCCTAAATCCAAACTAAAAGAAGAACGAATGATTATCCTTAATCATTCAGAAAAGACAGGTAGTTCAACCATTTTCCCAAGAAAGAAAGCATGAGGAGAAATATATGTGAGAAGAAATTTCCTCTCATGAAGTGTCAGTTCTATGGCTATCTGGGCCATACCATGTGATATTGAGAAGTGGGAAAGAGCTATTTGACTGGGTAAGATCTACAATTTTAACAGAGGAGACCAATTTCATATCCTACATCTTACAGAAGAAATAGTTTCAATAGATACTGTTTTCACTATTCTAACATTGTCCATAAATCTATGTATTACTAATAGAGGTATGGCAAGATAAATTAATACAAATCTCAAAGATGGGTCAATAATCACCCTCTTGATGGTGTTGTTCTCAGAAACAATTACTCTCCTCTAGAATAAGAGTATGAGTATGGAGAATTTGATTCTATGGAAGAAATAATTGGAAGGCCATTAATGTCCTACACCTAATCCAATATCTCATGGAAAGAGAAGAATAAAATTGAGAAATCCAATCTTGCAGAAGTATCCCTCAAAGTTAAAAAAAAGTATCAACACCTAGATTCTTGATATTGTATTCTCATCCCATATGACAGGACATGCTGAACTTTCGAAGAACATTAAAATGAAGGTTGATGGAAAAATGAGGTTTGGTAATGATGGTGCATTGAATATTAAAGGTAGTGGAAATATAGGTCTTTCCAATGGAGAGTTGAAGAATATTGAAGTTATTTATGTGGATGGTCTATATCAAAATATCCTCAGTGTGAGTCAACTCTGTGACTCAGGGATCATTGTAACTTTCAATCAATAAGGCTACAATATAAAGGAAAAATAGGGGATTATCTCTTGAAATGCTGTAAAACACATGGAAACGTATATCAGGTTGACAGTAAAGATAACTATTTCTCTATGTCTATTGATGAATAAAACAACCTGTGGCATAAAAATCTGGGGCAAATTAACCAAAAAGACATGGAAAAGATATCTAAGATGAAGATAGTCATGGATATCCCCATTCTAAAAAATAAATGAGAAAAGACATGTGATGCTTGCATATGTGGGAAGTTAGTATATAGTTCATATCTTCCAAAGAAGAAAAGGGCATCACACCTTCTTGATCTCATCCATACATACGTACGTGGTCCGATAAAAGTTGCTGGAACTCATGTAGATAGATACATCATCCTTTTCATTGATTTTTATAGTATAATGGATTGTCTAATGGTTCTTCACAGGAAGCAGCATGTACTTGATTTTATGAAAACTTATCACCGAATTGCATAGAATGAGACTGGACGAAGAATCAAAGTCCTGCGATCCAACAATGGAGGAGAATACACATCCAATGAGTTTGAGAATTACTTATAAAAATATGGAATATGGAATAAGGTAGATACTGTTATAACTCCACTACAAAATAGATTTGTTGTGTGCTAAAATTGACAGGTCAACAATATGGCCAGGACTATGCTAGTTGAGATTCATATCTCTCTCCATTACTGGAAAGAAGATGTTGAAGTTGCAGTGAAATTTCAAAATTGAACGGGGATTTATATTAGAGAAAAGAAGACACCCTATGAATTGTGGCATGGAAGGAAGCCTTCTTTGAAATAATTTCATGCTTTCTAAAGAAATTTTTTTATCTAAAATAAAGAAGGAAATCAAGGAAGTTTTGTGGAAATGCAGATGAAGGAATATTTATTAGATATCCAATGAACAACAAATCCAACAAGTATTTCAATAAGTTCTTCGGGAGGATTTTGGAAAGAAGTTATTCCAATATCATTGGAGACAAAACCCCAAATGATTCAGTTAATTCTTATGCTGATGATATAGAAGATGAGGAAGAATGTGAACATGGAGTAAATGAAAATAAAGAAATAGAGGAAGGTTTATAAAACACCTAGGAGTCACATCAAGATGATGGATGGGAAAAAGAATCTGAGGGTGAAACCATATCTGGAGATAATTCAGTTGAATATTAGAGTAGGAATCAAAGAGAAGAAATTGATCAATCCAACATCATTGGGTATTTGACTAAACCCACACAAATGAGGATAATGAGGATTAATCCACAATTTTCATTTATATCAGTTGTGGAATTTTCCTCATTTGAAGAAGATGAAATGGATGAATCATGGGTGAAGGCTATGAATGAAGAGTTAGATCAAATTGAAAAAAATTAGACATGAGATCTGGTCAAGAGACCTGAGGGTCACAATGTGTTTTTTAAAAGGTGGATCTTTAAGAAAAAATATTATGAGCATGGTAATTTGATCCGAAATAAGGTGTGACTGGTGTTAAAGGGTTATTCCCAGATTGAACATGTCGATGTTAAGGAAACATTTTATCCACTAGCAAGACTGGAGTCAATCAACCTTTTCCTTGTCATGGAAATTCAAATATGATAGAAATTATATCAAATGGATATTAAGACATCATTCTTGAATGGTGTAATCAAATAAGAAGTCTACATCGAACAACTAGGGTGTTTTGTTCTTGGTACTAATGAGACAAAGGATTGTAAACTAAAGAAGGCCCTCTATGGTTTGAAGAAGAAACCATGAGCATGTTATTCTCTGCTATATTTTTATCTCAAGAAGTTATAATTCAAATGAGTATAAGTATATCACAATATCTATGTGAATAATTCTTCAAAATATCAGTTCATGTTTCTTTTTTACATTGATGACATTATATTTTAGTGGAAATAGGAAAAAATCAGTGGATGAATTTTCCAATCACATGAAATTAGAATTTGAAATGTCTATGATTGGGGAGCTCACATATTTCTTGGGGATAGATGTGATTTAAAATATGGATTACACTTTCATTTCTTAGGAAAAGTTTTCATGAGAGATACTGAAGAAATTTAATATGCATGACTCCAAACCAATGTCAAATCTGATTGATGTTGGAATCAAACTTGGAGAGCATGAGGATGGGACCTCTTTATATCCCACCATGTATAGGAGGATTATTGGAATCATGATATACCTAATGGATACATGTCATGATATTGTATTTGAAACTTTCATAACTACCCGATTTTAGATTAATATGATGGAAGAACTTATAACAATAGTAAAAAGAATCATGAGATACATTCAACGTACTCATAATTTTGGGTTATAATTTAATGCATGAAGGGATATTAAATTATCAAAACTTTATGATGCTAACTAGGATGGAGATGTAGTGAACAAGAATTCCACCTTTGGTGGAGCATTCTATATTGGGAAGAAATGTGTTGGATGGTTCAGCAAGAAACAATAAAGTACTTCTCTTATTACTACTTAAGCTGAGTATATCTCTGCAAAAAATTTTTGCACTCAACTACTATGAATGAAGCAGTAACTGACACATATTGGTGCTGAGGTGAAACCACCAATGGTGATTTACTGTGATAAATATAGCACAATTATTTTAACGAATAATCCTTTTCCGTATTCTTGTACAAACCATATTGAAATAAGATATCACTTTATCAAGGAAAAATATGAACATGACATGATTAAAATGGATCATGTGGGAACTAATGAACAAGTGGTTGATATCCTCAAGAAGCCACTTTCAGCAGCAGTGTTTGAGAAACATCGGTTGAACCCCAGTGTTCAGCCACCTCCCATTGCATAAAGAGGTTCTAAAATACCCCTCTCCTCAGTTATGTTAATTATTTTTAATCTATTTGTGGATGTGATTCATGTTTATGGCTGAGATACTATCCAAGGGGTGTTTTTAGCTATTCAATGAACATTTGCTGGTCTTTGGGTATATTTCCACTGGCAGAGAAAAGAATAAATTCAGGATTCAAGACATGTACATGTAATAAACATGTAATGCTTTTGTGACATGATGAGAATTCGATGTTAGGAAGAAAAAGAATACATGATGAGAATTCAGTTTTAGGAGGAGAAGGAACACACGATGAGAATTCAGTGTTAGGAGGATAAGGAATACATTCAGGATATGTAATGCTTCTGTGTCATAGTAAGAGAATATATTGGGTGGTGTCTTTAATAATTCCAAAACAAGGGATCCCAATTCACGCTTCCCCTCTTTTTTTCTACACTAAACATTTCTCTTGTAGACTTAGAGTGTTGCCCGAGTTGATTCTTGTGTTTCAGGTTTTCTTGTGGCTGGTACTCTATTGTATTTATCTGGTGATTTCCAATAAACCCAAAGGGGGAGATTGTTGGAACCAAGGCCGTTATATGCAATAAATGTAGTTTGGTTTGTGTCTTTTCCAATCCTCATTAGAAGTTTATAATGTTTTAAAGGAAAGGGATCATACAGTTCGAGCGATCAATAGTATTGGAGGTGGCGTCATTTCCAAATGTTAAAAGTGAAAAATTGAGAAATATGTGTTAGGAAAAGGGCTTTGCACGCAATATTGTAGGTGTTTTGTAAACTTGAGCCCAAGGAATGTTTTGGGGTAAGATTATCAAAAAATATCTCAAAGGCATGAGTTGAGAAAAAAATATGGATTTGTGCATGAAAAATGGTCCCTACATGAAATGTATTGTTCACAAAATGAAAGGTTTTGCGTGACACAGTGGGTTTTTCATGTGAGGTTCAATGACTCCATTAAATAAGAGGTGACCCCCCTCATTCGGCATAGTTGGAGACATAGAGAAGATCTGAGTTCTGATGCATGTAAAAGCTGCATGAAAAGGGAGTTTCATGGGAAAGTATAAGTTGCATGTAAAAGTTAACGTTGCACGTAAAAGATAAAAGTTACAGATAAAGGGTGTAATTGCGCGAAATATTTTCCACATGAAAAATAAAATCTTGCATGCCAATGTAAGATCTTTCACGCATAGGGTAGATGTTGTACACAATTGTAAGTGTTGGATGAATACATGTACTGAATATCTGGTTCAGTGGTTTAGTGAATTCAAGTGCATCACTTCAGGACTACGATGAAAGAAATTTATCGTGTTGAACATATACAAAGACTTCAATGAAAATCTATTAAAGATACTTTCATGTTGATAAACTGAGTTTGAATTCTCTTAGGGTAGTGACCTAGGGGAGTCGAGGGAAGTTATCTAAGGGACATAATGACCTGTCCATGAACCATTCTAAAGGCAGTGTGCCATAGACATAATTACTGTACCCAAACCTTGTAATCCATATCTAGTGAAGTTTAGTGAAATTTGGTTTAACCGGAAACCTGTCGGCATATGGTGCTAGGATGTAGCCCTTAGTGGTGAACCAATTGAAACTGATGTGTGGTGTCTTTCTTTGTGATTATCTTCTTTTTTTTCCATTATTCTTACAGTTTTAACGATTTCCTACCACCGTGGGAACAGGATCCTTGTTTTAAAAGAAAAACTGGACACCCTAATTCACCCCTCCACTCTCAGGGTGTCCCGGGGTCCTACACATTACATACATTATATCTAATAAAATATCGATGATATGCATTTATCACTCTCTATAAAACCTCGTCGCTATTTACAGACTCTATAATCACATGATGGAAATATGATATCCAAAACAATCTCTGGTTTTGCATGACATGAATGCATATATGTGCCAAAAACCAACTCCAAGATTCAAAATTCTCATCCAAAATAATGAATACATGTGTCCGAGGAGTATAATTATTATCTAGTGTGGTAGAAATAGGTATAACACTTGTATACTTTCCATAAAGGAAAGTTCCATAAACCTGAATGAATTGATTACAATAGGAAAAAATAGTAATGCATGGCCTGAATGCCCCAAACATCCTACCAAAATTCACATTTGATCGATAAACATGGTGATTAGGGGAGACATACTCAATAGCGTTCAAATGATAAATAATATAATTTTTGAGAGACAAAAATTCCATAAGTTTTGGAAACATTGCATATGACTCATACCAATCCCCATACACTTTTATAATTGCCTTCTGTTTTCCATTCCAAGCATTGTTTTATGATATCTTATAGTTAAACAACTATTGTATTCGTTCCTAAAAAAGGTCCATAGGAACATCATGAAATGTTGGTATAACCTCTATAATAACAGTTGATATAAACTCAGCCCTAAGTGAAGAGTAATCCTATTATAATCTTGGATGTACATAAGTGTGTGGACCTTTTAATTTGGTAATCTTCCAACATATAAAAAACTTATTATATATTTACCTCAATCGAAATTCACATTCTGGCCCATATTGTTTACATTGAATGAGATATTTTTCCTTATTCAACTCATCAACCACAAATGTTGAATTCCTCTCTATGTGGTATTGTTTTATCAATTTTTTTAAAAAAAATACTTTAAAAAACTTTCCTGAAATAAACAGTGTTATTAGTTGATGAATATTTATTTCTTATAATGCTCGTGAATTATGAAGCCAGTATAAGACATCCCAATAAAAATGTTATTCACGCGACATTCCTTTAACTAATGAAGTCAATAAAAAAGGATTATTTCCCATAACTGGTGGATGCCTATGCATAATAGGAACCTAAAAAGGATTATTCCCCACATCACTCTCAGCCACATCATCTCCCAATGCCCTAGTAGATACTTCATCCTCATATAAAATGTTATTTAGAATATCAGGAGTACACAATGGGATGTCCCCTACATTTCCTTCCGAATTCATATCATCTTCTTCATAATTTGGTTATATAACAGGATTCATACGAGGAGAAAATGAATGAGAGTGTTGTGAAGGACTGAATTATACAGAGCTCACTAAACATGGTTCAGTAGTAATAGGTTTCACCACATCAATATAAAAAATCACCACATATAATTCATTCAGAACATCACTACACAATTTCTTGAATAACAAATTTGGATACATCCAATCCTCAATATCAATCAGAGGGTACTCGATGTACCATAAACATTCAGGATATTGAAGATTTCAATGGTTTGTGGAAGCAATTCATTGATCAACGCTCATTTTTAACCTTCTATAAATCTTATTGTGAACTTCATCCAATGTCATACAATCATGAATAGTTTCCACTATTATAGTTAGAAAACTATAGCTAAAACCCTACTCAGTATAAATTACCTTACTATTTTAGTACATTTTTGCAGACATGATTACCAAGAAAAAAAATAATTAGTAGAATATTAAATATTACATAAAATATTTAAATTATTTAAGATGGTTATGATTAAATAATTTACTTGATCTTCATAATTTTTCTATGGATTGGTTTATCCCTATTTGATAAACCAACCAAAACATAAGGGGTATCATTGTACATTTATTAGTTCATATTCCATCTACCATCAGTGTCTTCTCAGGTATGGTGTAAAAATCCTGTTTTAAATTGAAACCATTCTTGAAGAACACCCTTTAATTACAATGATACTCATATGAAAGTGAGGGGGTCTAGGGGTTACAAAGATATAACATTTTTTAAGTAGACATGGAGTTACTTACATAATAAGAGAGAGGGATGAAAATCATGTCATCAACACGGAAAACAAAATGAAAATATTACAAATTATATTACTAAAAAAACACGACAATCATTTTAAATCATACATTAGTTGGTCATCTCAAGATCATCCAATTATTATAAATTAAAAAATCAGATACAAAAAAATTAATATTCAATTTCAGTCATACATTAAACGGTCATTTGAATATCAGTAAATATTATAGATTGATAACATGTTTGTTTGAGATATTTATTATGTTCAAAATTTTTTCACTTTAAATACTTTAATTAATAAGTAATATATATATACATCAATTTATAATCTTTCTATCATGAATAAATAATCATGACTTGATATTTAGACTTATTCTATTTATTAGTTTATCATTATTTGATAAACTAACCAAAACCTATGGGTGAGTCTTTATTATCGCATATTTCAGCAACCACCAGTCTACTTTCAAATAGCAATGCCTCTTGTCAAACATCTCTTGTCGAACAACTCTTTTCGAACTCCTTTTTATTAAAATGTTAGTCAAATGAATATGAGGGGGTATTGATGTAATAAATACATATCATTTTTTAAGAGAACACAAAGGTCCTTGAATAATTAGAGAGGGTTGACTCCTAGGTCATCAACACAAAAAATAATACGTAATTATTAAAAATTATTTAACCACATACATAAAAAAGACATGCAATTTCAATTATTCATTGGTTGGTTATCTTGTGATCAATCATCACACAATACTCTTAACATGTTTTTTGGTATAATTATTATTTTATACATATTATATAACTCTACCTATAACTAGATGTAATATATAACAAATATCTACAACAAATCTCAAAAATTTTAACTTTTCAATGTGTGTATGTATATATATTTAATAATAATATTTATTAAATTTAATTAAAAGTAATATAATTTATAATTACATAATAACCATTAAAATATTTTACACTTATGTTATTTCCAATTTTATAAAATTTCATATGTATATATAATATTTTTTTCATTTTTATACATTTTAAAATATAAGTAATTATATTTTATACTTTACTAAATGAATGAATAATTATTTATACATAATATAATTTAAAATATATACTTATAATAAACTTTTTTTATACTATTAACAAAAATAATATTACATGTATATTTTAATAAATTTAAATATGATACTTTATATAACTAATATATTTTTAATAATATACCTACATCTATAGAATATATACATTTAAAAAAAAACTTCCCTAAATATAAACCACATTTTATACATAACATTTCATTAATATAAACACCTTATTTAAATTTTATAAACATTCAATATAAATTATTTTATACAACCAAAAACAACTCATTCATAAATTAAATCATATAATAAACACTAATTTATACATTCATACATTGATTCATCCTCACATATTAAATAAAGAAATCATACAAACAAAATAAATAACATTTAGAAAATTAAAATTGTAAATAAAAATATTACCTTTTTAAAAAAGCTGCAAATATATGTTGAGAAAGATTAAATATAGAAATTTGTAATAAAAATAAGAGGAAATGAATGATACTTGGAGGGGGGAACCCCTTTTATAAAAATCATCCGACAGGTTGCATGAAACACATTCACACTTCCTTTGTGTGTTTTGTGATGGAAGAATGAATGAGGTTCAGGCTTCTCCAATCCCATTTAAAAAATGGGATCCCTTATAATGTTCTGTAACAAAAATAAAAATACCATAAAAATACCTTGCAACCCCAATAATTTTCAATTAATAAAATCCCCACATTTTCTTTTTATTTTTTAAATCATGTTTTCCCATTTTAAATAGAACATTTAATTATTTTAATTTTTTTTCTAGAACATTTTATAATTTTTTTATATTTTCATCAATTTTTTTACCCAATAATTTTAATAATATATATATATAGCAGTATAATATATAAAAACATAATATATATATATATATAACATACAAAATATAATTTATGGGCATAATATATTTAATATCAATACATAATTATTTAAATTGATATATAAAAAAATATAACTAATTCATAGTAAAATTAATTAATGCGTAGTATATCACAGTTATCCAAGAAATTGAAAATTAGATTACAAAATAGAATTACTAAAATAAACCTATATCTTCACAACCATTTGAAGTTATTATAAATGATGTTGGGACTCCCACAACACCAATAAATGAAAAAGGAAAGGATTTGGAAATTCTAATCCCTTACATCATATACCAATCAAATGATTATGATCCTCTAGAATCAAAACCAAACCAGATAAGGGATGAAAATTATTGGTAAACACACTATAAGATACCTATCATACAGGGATCTCATTATAATAAGATTGTAACACCCCGAGATTTTATGAGATATATTAATTTTAATTTCTTTGATGTCTTCTATTATATAATACACCAAGATTTTCTTGTACTATACGCAACACCGTATTAGCTTACAGTATATGCAACACTATTCTTGGCTCGTGTTACACACAATTTCAAGTTCATTTTGTGGAAATTATTATACGAAACATTAAGTATAGATTTTGTTTAATGTGTAAATGAAATAAGTTTTGATTTTGATATACGCAACACCAAACGTAGATTTTACTACATGCAGCCCTGACTTGGCTAGAATTACACACAATCAAGACCTTCCTCAAGAGCATGTGTAGTACGCAATACCGAGTCTCACTAAACGAGATATTATTATAATATTATTATGAACTAGCCGTTATGAATAGTAATACACACTATTTGAAATTTTATAAATTTTATCTTTCGAAATGGACTTCATTTTTGGATTCAGAATATCGAAATTAGCCTAGGGTGAATTTTTGGTATTTTTATGAAAACTTTCAATTTTTGATGAATAGTGAAAACACTAGGATACTATTTAAAAACCGAATTTTTATTTAAATAATTATTTAATTTATTTAAATTTATTTTAGGTCAAAATTGATACATAATACATGTATAAGTTCAATGTCATTCATTGGAGTCATTTTATAATAATTTTAGATATATAAAATTTTTATTGAACATTTCACCATCTTTTACCCACCTCCTAGGAGAATTTGAAAATTTTCATAAAACTTAATTTTACAACTTCTATGAGTGGAATTCCAAAAAGCCGAGAGACATAGTTAATATCGAGGATTAAAATGTGGTTTAATAAGATAAAAATAATTTTTGGTGAATAGTAACTTTTTACTTTTATTTACCACGGTTAAAAGTAAATAGGGTAATTATGGGTAAAGATGATATTATTATTACCCTATCAAAGGTCATAATTCTATTGGATAAGTTTAATTCGACCAAAAATAACCTTAGCATTAAAATATTACCATTTAGGTCCACTTGTATTAGATTAGGACATTTATTATTATTTTATTTAAAGAATAGTTAAAAGAGTTAAAATCAAAGTTCAATAACTAAATTTTTATTAATATAGGGTTATACATAAGATAAATTCGACTATAAATATTAATTAGATAGATAAAAATATTTCCTACATAATGATATTTTATTTATAATTTTTAGACATTAAATAATTTAATTTATTTATGACACAATGATGATGCAGTAATTAACTTATTAATGAAATATTAACATAAAATATGTTATAAATACACAAATAAATGTAATTTTAGACTTTTTATATATTCCACTATTTTTAAGGTTAATATGACATGTTATTATTGATTCAAATAACTTTTTTCAAACAAATCATGCGGTTATAATTTTTACAAAAATCAATTACCAAATAGTTCAAAAATTCACATAAAATAGTTTAAAAAAATATTATATTATTAAGTTCTATTCTATTATTAAAAATCTAAGGGTAGGAAAAATTACTTAGATAAGGTTATATATATTAATAATTAACCACTTGGGGTTCATTTGGCTTGTTATAGTAAGTTTACTAACCATATAGTGTAAGAAAACAAGAAGACACGGTAAAAGTTAAATTATTTAACATAGAGTTAAATCTAAATGATAAGGTTAAAATAGTAACCTAAACTTGTATAAAACCTATTGGTTGAGAGTATTTTGACCCATTACCACTTTATATTCGAAATAAATCAATTTTGAGCTATTATAAACCGAATATGACTTTATTATAAAATAATATTTTAAGTTTTTTCTAAGGTGCCCCTCTCCTCCCTTATAAAAGGGCACCTCCTCCCTCTTCTCTTTACACAATTTTGAGCTTTAATGCTCGGAAAAACCCTTAACATTTCCCTTCTCAACTTCCCTAGAAACACTATAGAGGTTCTGGTCTCCTCAAAAGACCAACTCTAGTGCCTTAAGAGGATGCTTAAAAGAGGTGCGTCGAAGAAGAGGTAATCTCTTTTACTGATTCTTTAAAGTTTCTTTCTTCTTAAAAAAATTATTATTTAGTTTTTCCATTATAAAGTAATAACATCAGTATTAATTATATACTGATATGTTATTATAAATATTAAACAACCCCGTTTCACCTTCTATACATCCTATGGAAAACAAAATCACCGAGCGTGCGTATGTACGAAATACAGTCTCCACGCCGTGGTGTAATCTGTTTTTCCACCACCACCTTACATGGATTGGTATAATGGTGTAAAGAATAACTATATATAGTTATTATAACATCATACTGATTCTGAGATATTATATCATCCACTCCAATTCAATTCAATAATTATGGGAACGATATCATCGCTCGTGCGTATGTACGGATTACCGTCTGCACGACGCGATGAGATTCATTCTCCATGTTAACCACTCAAGAATGATTATAAAGTATATATAATGAATAATAATGAAATATATGAAATGATAAAGCTACTGAATTTATATATATATATATATTTCATAGAATTACTTCCATTCAAGTCAATAAGGAAAGGAAAACAACGTTCATGCGTACGTACGACGGACCGTCTCCATGAACAGTGTATTTCATTTCATTTATCTATCTATTATATATATATACTGAATATCTATGATATATAAATCATGATTTAAATTCTGGAAGTAATTAAATCATGATATACGTAATAATAATATCAAGAACAACAATTCCAAACATGTACGATAAATAAAACGAGTTTACCCAAAACGCTGCTTTAACATGGAATTTACAAAAGAACGGGTAATATAAAGTCATAGGTGAACCATAGATGATATCATAACAATGAATATGATTCTGTAATAAGTCAATGACATTATTTAAATCATTATACAGGACGTTCAGATACGTACTAAGCATATCGGACCTATGGTAAGGGATACTTATTCCAATCTCGTTCTTATCCGAGATTGTTTATACGTAAGTATTTACTGGGGTTATATTTTTCATCCATGTCCTTAAAATGTTTTTCATAAAGTGTTTAATATTCTTCCATGTATGTTTAAAGACATTTTTAACCTTCTTTTAATTTTACTTTGTGTTATGGATGGAATCTTTCTTTTGTTTACCATACATGGTACTTTTTGACTTTTCCAGAAAAAGTACGAGGAGAATGTTTTTTTAACTTATAAGGCATGAATGGATTTTTACGGTTTCATAATGCCTTATTTTCATGAAGATTACTCTACAATATTTCAGGTTTATTTTCAATAAAATCCCTTTCTTTTAAAATTTCATGGCATTTTGTGAAAGGAAAATGATTTTTAAGAAGAAAGGATATTTTCCTCAAGAATTCTTTTCCAGTGTTTTATCAAAACCATTTTCCATCCAAGATGACATTATTTCACATGTGTATGTTTCATGTATAATATATCTATTATTTACATGGTTTCACTTTTCTTATGATGAAATGATATCCATTTTTTTATATGGATTATGTTATTATGGGATGATGTTTATAAAACCCATTTTTATTCTTTGGGTTATGATGAATGATTTATGTTTATGTTGTGGCACAAGTAATAATGATTTCATTATGAGATGGGTGAGACCTATATCTCCCTCCAATGCATTGGGTAAAGATTTATATCTCATGAGATATACATGGCTAGAACGACAAGTAAATCCGGTTCAGTAATACAGGGCTGGAACGACAAGTAAACCCGGTTCAGTAAGGGACTTTGTCCACTAAGATGGTCTTGGCAGCAATGTCTTGGCTACTATGGAAATAATATCACAAGATTAATTTTTTTCCATAATTAGAAGTTTTATTACCATTCTATTTTATCATTATTAATGTTCTTTTATGATCTATGCGTTATGTACTACAATGTTTTATGTCATTGCTCAAGATTTTGATGTTTAGATTTTATGCTTATGTTTTTACATTCAAAAGTCTATGGATTGTTTTGTGTTCTATATGTTTACCCTAACTGGATATTTGAGCTCGCCCTTTTTATGTTTTCTTTTCCCCAGGTTATAAAGAAAGGTTTTAGGTAAGAAAATTAAAAGGGAAGATCCTTATAGGAGATGTTGAAGATCTTTCACCGTGATTAGAAGATTATATTCCAAGTTTCCAAAGACAGAAAACTATTATGGTCATTGATTGTTTGTTTTTTTTATGTATTAAGTATTCAGAAAATGTATTGTAATTTCCATGTACTCCAAGCTTTGGGTCTCTACATTTGGTATCAGAGGAACGGTTTAGTCAACCTTTGGAAACTAGGATGTGAAAACATTAGTGAAATACCTAGAGAAATTTCTGAGGTATGTCTAGGGACATCTCTAAGGTTAATTATAAGTAGAGGTTATAGTCCTATAATTAAGGTAACATTAAAATAATTAAACCTAGTATGTTAGATATTGAAGGTACTCCCCATTGATTATGATTTTTTCCTCTCACACTATTTTTTTGGGGTTTCAGAAAATGGCTGGAAACAGGATGATTCACGATAATGGAGGATATGATGGACAATGGAATGATATTATTCAGGAGTAACCAAATGAAATTGGATTTGGAGGTCCACATATCATTATTATTCCTAATCCGAAATCTCATAATATGATCAATAATATCAACTTTGGTAAGTTTCCCGACTCAGCCAATAAGAGAGAGATGGAGTTTCATGATGATCATAGAGGAAAGAAAGTTCAATTCCCCACATGTAAATCATGTGGGAAGAGGCATCAGAGAGAATGTTTCAAAGGAACTAGAAGATGCTTTGGGTGTGGAAAAGAAGGACACAAAGCTAGTAATTGTAAAGGAAAATGTTCAGTTAACAAAATGGACAAGGATAATGGTATTTCTAAGACATAAAAAATGGTTAAATGTTTTAAATGTGTAATGTATGTGCATTATGCAAACCAATGCCCTAAGGGAAAATCTCATGAAGATAATCAGCATGGAAATATGGGCAGTATTTATGTGGATGTTGATGAAGAGACTAAAAATGATATATAAGATGAAAGAAATGATGAAAATCAGTCAGTGGTTTAACAAGGTAGTGGAATGATTGTATGTTTATCAAGAATAATATAATGTACTATGAAATAACGAAAAATATAAGGATTGTTACACTATTGTCTTTCCTTGAGTTTTTGAAAGTATATGATTAATGGTTTTCACACCCGTCGTTTCTAATTTATTTATTTTTCTAATTTTCCTTGCATCAGGTAGTTAGGGTCGAGGCCCGACATGAAATCTCTAAGTTCTTATTTAAAAACGTGTGTTTTGACCTTGATTGCGTCCTGCGCGCCACGGTCGAAGCCGTGCGGCCTCGCTTGGGTCGTCGCGCAACCCCGCCTGGTCACTTCATGCCTTGCCGATGTTCAATTAACAAAATAAGATGAATTAAGAATGGTTTTGATAATAATAATATTATTAATATCAAATGAAAATACTATTATTATTATTATTATTATTATTATTATGACTGCTTCAGGTTTAGCATCACCGGACGCACAGGCAGGGCACGGTTCTGAGACCGTGCGGTCCGCCTGACTTTCAAAATGAGTTAAAAACATAACCGGATAATGAAATAATAATGAATAATGAGTTTTAAATAAAATGGAAATAAAAATTTTAATAAACTTTAATAAATTGTTTTAATGATAATAATAAAAATATTGTTTGAGATTAATAAATGTAATGGTTAAGATTATGTGATGCTATTACAATTTATTTCTTGTTATTATACCACTTATTTCTTTTATTTCTGTTATTGCTTTTTTTATTATTATTATTATAGGTATTATTTTATTTTTACTTAATTTATTTTAGGGTTTCTTTGATTCTTTTTTTTCTTTTATTATTTTTCTCTCCCTCCCCACACTCTCTCCCATCGGACCCCTCCCCCATCCCTTTTGCGTTTTTTTCCCATGGAAACCCTACAGCTCCGCCGCCAGCTCCCACCATCGCCACGCCATCTCTGTCCACCAACATCACGGCGCCTCCACCCCCGATGTGCATTTCTCCGATCATTGCTAAACCGACTCCTTCGCCTCCCAATGCCACGCCCCCACAAAGCCCCCGTCGGCTTCTCCGACATGGCCGACTTTTCCGCCCCCCGGGAACAAGACTCCTCCGGAGATTTCCTCTGGCTCTCCATCGGCGCATGCGGGGAAAATCTCTCCACCCTCTTCTGTTTCTGATCGGCCCTCCACGCCTTCTCCTCCCAGCAGCAGTGGCCATTCGAGGCCACCTGCGTCGGAGTCGGGATCCCGCCATCCCCCAACCTCGGACTCTTCCTCCCATTCTACAATGTCTCCCTCTTTTAACTTATCTGCTGGTCTGGTGATTGGAATTGTTGTGGCTTCTTTGCTGACCCTTCTAGTGTTAAGTTGTTGATCTTTTTTTTCTGCAAGAAGAAGATGAGAAGGAACACTTTATCATCAGATTACTATGCACCGCCTCCCCAGCTCGCTCCCAAAGTGGATTCTGAATCTGTCAATGGAATATGCTAATTCATTTCTGGGATTTGATGTCTGGGATTGGTTTGGTTTTTCAAGGGTCTAAATTGAGTTGGTTGTGATGCGAATTGGTTGCAATTGGTGTTTCGCACCCAAGCTTGGATGTCTCTACGTCAATGGAAGATTCTTTTTCATTTGTTGTGGTGCGTTGGATGACCAATTGGAGCCGCGCCCTAAATGTTGTGGACTCTCCAACACCTGAGGTAGGTGGTTCCATGTCATTACTTCATTTAGATAATTTAATTTGTTTTTTTAGTTTAACTTAATATGTGCTATGGTTTAGTTGCAAGATGAGAATTATGTTTATAATGTTTTGGTAGAGCTGTGGAGGTTTTGTGAAAATGCATTTTAAAAATGGTGTAACATGCGTGCGTTATGAATGTTGCACTTTTCTTTAGAAATTGTCATTTTTATTCCTTTCGATTCGGTTGTGGTAAATTCTAGAAATGTCTAATAATCGTTTATAGTGTGACAAAGAGGTTCTGAAAGGGGTGATTTGTGAAATTGATTTTGTAATGGTTTCTTTTGCATGCGATATGTTTCATAAGTTGAGGAATTGTTTATTTAAGTGGCGTTTTTAGTGAGAAACAGGGTTGAAAGTTTTTTGAGGGTTGTTTGGCAGGTGCGAAAGGTGTTTTCGAGTCACTTTAGGTGTTTGTATATTTAAATAGATATTTTCAAAGTATATGAATCACTTTTGGTGTTTTTTCCTTGTTGTGTACCTTTGAAGTTAAAATGAAAAATTGTTTGAATAATGGAAAACAAGTTTTGACATGGTTACCTCGTGTATCAAGTTTTAAAGTGACGCCTCTGTATAAAATCAAGTTGTTTTTGGTGTAAGGTCTTCTTGTATTTTTTGGAAATGATTTTAATAATAACTCAAATGATTTGTTGGTGTATTTATATGATGCTGAAATGGTTCTTTATAGGACATGAATATGCTTTCACTTTTAAAGTGGTGTATTTTTTATAAAAAGAGACATGTCATGTGCGTGCGTCTTTGAAATAGTGCTTTGGTATGAAAATGGTGACTTTTGTGTGCAATATCCTGTTTGGTCTGCGAAATGAGAAAGAAATATATTATGTGAATGTGAAACTTGTTTGAGCACAAGGGAAAACCCTGGGTATCTAGGTGGGTGGACTAGAACTAGTGCGCTAGTGAACCGGATGGGTGTCGTCCCTATTTCACTTAGCTGGATTGAAGATTGCAACATTAACTAAACATGATATCTGAGGGTCGTGGCCTTCAAAGCCACGTGTTCTGAGGTTCGTGGCCTTCTAAGCCACGTTTTCTGAGGGTCGTGGCCTTCTAAGCCACGTTTCACCGAGACACGAGGTTCTAGGGTCCCACTCGAGCTAGATGAACCTTAGGGGATTTACCCACAGTGATCTACAATCAATGTCGTGGTGCCTTCCGTCGGTATATGGAGGACCACTTGGGTGTTAGCATGTGTGTGCGTGTGTGAGTGTGTGTGTGTGTGCATATGTGTGTGTGTGTGTGTAAGTATGTGTGTGTGTACGTGTGTGAGAGTATGTGTGTGTGTGCCCATAATGAACTTTTCTTATCCTCTTTAAAATTGTTTCTGTGAGATGAGTTCTTTTTGGTGTTTTTATTTATCATTTAGCTTGTAAATGTTTTCTTTAAAATCATTTTTTAAAGTATAATTTTGAATAAGCACTTTAAATTGTCTTTTGATGTTGTGGCATGGAACCATTTCTTGGTGGCATCCTACTGGGCTTTTAGCTCACACCCTGCATACACCCTTGGGTGTGTGTAGATTCTGTTTCTTCTATATTCCAGGTTGCGACTTCGTGCTCAGCGATGGTGGTTCTGGTCGTTGATGGTCTTCTCGTGCAGGTTGGTGTTGTGGCATGCGGATGCTACACCACTCTTGTCACTTGGAGGTTTGAGTTAGAGTTTTGGTCTCTTTTGTTGTCGTTGATTTTGGGATGTTGGCTCTAACTGTAAACCATTAAATTTGATTTCAGTTCAATGGTCTCGTTGGTTGTCAATTTCCCAGTTTCATTTTATTATCTTTTTAGTGTTTGTGTGTACTATTTCGGGTAAACTGTTCCCACAGGTTACTCTTGATACCCGGGCACTTGTGCCAGCCCGTGGGGATCGGGAACGCCCTTCGGGCCTTGCCGCGGACCGGGTCGGGCACCGGGTCGGATGGCGACCCAGCCTAGTTCGTGAAAAAATGGTATTAGAGGGCAAGGTTTGCTCTCTTGGGTCGTTTTCTTTTGGGATAGAGTCACGGTAGACTTGAGTTAAGGTTGTTGGGACTCGATGTCCTGACTACGAGCAATGTGCCTGGCCAGAAAACCTCGTGGCGGGACTCGAGTAACCAAAGTGTGTTGAGGTTTGTGTGTGTTTTTGGTCATTGCGGTTAATCTTGTCCATGGGAAGTAAAAAAAATGGTAAGGTCAGTGGTCCTAGTGAGCTCGCAGGGTCTGGAAAGCCATGTGGAGCCGGGACGCTGTCCTAGAATACCCTCCGTGGCAGTGGCATGACTGGCGTATGGCCGCCAACCTTACATTCCAGTCACCCTCTGACACAAGTTTTCTCTTGCGTCATTTCTAGTCTCTTTGGTTTGGATTCATGAGAATTTTGTTTTTAAGTAAAAATGTTTTAGACTTGGAAAAAAATGATTTTTAAATGAAGCGCTTTAAAAAGAAAATGAGGTATGAGGTTTGAAAGGTGTGGGTTGGATGTTTTGGTTTTGAAAAAAATGGTATGGTTTGTTTTTGACCCTTGGTGTTCTTGTGGGAAACCACATGAATGAGTTTATATGGGGAAAAAATGGTTAATGGCATGAGCAGATGAGTGCTTGGATGGATATGAGGTGGGTACCAGTGCGGCACGAGAACATGCATGTGCGAGGCCCATGGGACACCATTGGTGTTTGTGCAACCCACTGGCTTTGCTTATTTTTAAAACGTTTTTTTAAAGGAAAAGTTTGGTGTTTTTGTAAATGGTGTTTGTGTGGCGTGTCCTTGTGTTTTGAAAATGTCGGATGTGAGGCGTTTTGATCTGAGGACTTTTTCGGAATGGTTGTGTCCTAAGTTTGAATTCTTATTTGTAAGTTGGTATGCAAGTGTGTATCTAGTTAATTCTTTTGAAAAATACCTCGGGGAGCCATTGCAGTGGTTTCCCCTGCACGTTTGGTGTTTGCTTGTGGTACGTCTTGACCGTTGGACCAGTTTGGTTGGGTCCAAGGTTTTCTTTCTTGGCTAGTGTATTCCCCCCATAAAGCGTTGTCATGTGATTGAAGTGTGGCCACAAACAATTCTCCGTTGGCCGACCCTCCAGTTGATTAGATGAATATCTTCTTGGATTCTAGAATTGAACCCACCTATCATTTTTACATCTAAGCGGATCCTCTCGCAGTGGGATGACAGATGCGAGGGTATTTGAAGGGAGTTTCGGTCTATTTGAGTTGTATGAGTCATTGGGTATGAAGTTTGACGTCGTTGCGTCTGAAGGTTACCCCCTTGAAACAGTGAAAGGAAATCTCATGGGGAAGGGTGAAGGCGGTTCATAATTATCAGTGTGGACCAGTGTCTTGAAGGTCTTTGTAGTATTTACATCGGTTGCAAGGGTCATGTTCAGTGACGTCTTGCAGTGGGAGGTCCCTTTGATTGTCAACGGTGGTTTGGAAGCGGTAAAGGAGAATGTAGTGGGAAAAAGGTGGAAGCAGTCTGGAGTGGTCAGTGCTGACCACTATTCTAAATGAACTTTGGTCCTTTGTTGGTTTCGTTTAAGAAAGGGTCTACGTTAGACCACTAGTGTGACAGACCTAGTCACATGGGAATGCTACAATCAATTACAGGAGTCACGTGTTGTTTAAAACTCATTTTGATGTTCCTTTCCGTATAATGTTTCTCTCGACAACAATGATCGTTCTCGGAGACGATTTGTGGTGTCATGTTCTCATTCGGTGTAACAAGGGATGATGCACTTGCACCAATTAAGCTCTCGTTCATGTGAATGTTCAGTGTGAGAGTAATTAGATGTCATGGTGTGTGTGTGTCTAATGGTGTTTCCTCAGGTGCAGTATGATTGCTTGTGACACCAAGAGGAGAAGCTCCATTCGGGAGTCTTCCATTCCTAACTACGAGGCCGAAGATGCTTCAAACATCAGGACTCCAGCCATAGGCCTTGGAGTGAAGCTGGCGCGTGGTCAGGAACCCAGAGAGTGTATGAGACCACGACTTTATTTCTATCATCGGTGTTGAAAGTGAAAGCAACATAAATTGTTTTCTATTGTGGTTCTGCTCCGAATGAGTCGTCTGGTTGCATAAGGTTTTCGTGACCATGTTGAAGAATGTTCGTCTTGTGAATTAAAGTCTTGGGGGTTGCGTTCCACTAGATATAATTGCTTTAGTGGTCCTTATAAAAGTTTATTTAGTAAATCTGTCTCAAATCTGAGTAATGCTCATCCAGGAATGTGGAAATGCTGGTTTGTCTTGGGTCATGATTTTGACGCCCGGTAGTCGGCCCCCTCCCTCCCCGCCCCTTGTGGTGGGGTGTTTGGTCACCATCAAGAATTTTTCAATGTTATGTATCCTCTGTTCGTTCTAATGGAGGCGAGACCCATGATGGGTCTCGCACAAAGGTCCCTCGAATAAATCAGTGTTGGCCTTTCCTTAATGGTGGGGAGTCCGCCCAGACCTCTCCATATTGGTTTTCTAGTCTCGTCCTGGGCGTTGGTAGGTTCTTAATGGTGGGGAGACCCACATTGGTTCTCACACGAATATCTCTTGAATGAATCAGTGATGGACTTTTCATTAAGGGTGGGGAGTCCACTTGAACCTCCCCATGTCAGTTTTTCAGTCTCATCTCGAGCGACAGTGAGTTTTTAATGGTGGGGAGCCCCTCGGGCCTCCCCATGCTGAACTTTTTCTTCTGTTTTTAAATACGGTTTGGTGATAAGGTATGACTTTCTCTGCTGATTCCAACCGAATGGTGCGGTTTTTGTTTGATAATATTTGAGTTGTTTCGTCTGATGAGGTTGGTTTTCGCAGGTGCGAGAGTTGTTTTCCTTGATTAGTCAACTGGAGGTGTTTTAACCCTTAGGGCTGGGCGACACATATGAGGAATTCTTTTTACGCATTTCTTGAAGTCCCCATTAAGTCACTCTCTCTGAGCATGATTTTTGTTTGTCTCTCTTTGCTTGATGTTTGTGGGGAGCCCCTTTGAATCTAAAGGGAGTGTAGATTTCTGCTGTGGGGTTTTGTTCTGGTTGTGGCTTTCTGGGGACGGAAAGCTTTATGGTGGGGAGAATTGTCACACCCGTCATTTCTAATTTATTTATTTTGCTAATTTTCCTTGCATCGGGTAGTTAGGGTCGAGGCCTGACATGAAATCTCTAAGTTCTTATTTAAAAACGTGTGTTTTGACCTTGACTGTGTCCTGCGCGCCGCGGTCGAAGCCGTGAGGCCTCGCTTGGGTTGTCGCGCGACCCCGCCTGGTCACTGCATGCCTTGCCGATGTTCAATTAACAAAATAAGATGAATTAAGAATGGTTTTGATAATAATAATATTATTAATATCACATGAAAATACTATTATTATTATTATTATTATTATTATTATTATTATGACTGCTTCAGTTTTAGCATCACCAGACGCACGGGCAGGGCACGGTTCTGAGACCGCGCAGTCCGCCTGACTTTCAAAATGAGTTAAAAACATAACCAGATAATGAAATAATAATGAATAATGAGTTTTAAATAAAATTGAAATAAAAAGTTTAATAAAGTTTAATAAATTGTTTTAATGATAATAATAAAAATATTGTTTGAGATTAATAAATGTTATGGTTAAGATTATGTGATGCTATTACAACTTTTTTCTTGTTATTATACCACTTATTTCTTTTATTTCTGTTACTGCTTATTTGTTTATTATTATTATTATAGGTATTATTTTATTTTTACTTAATTTATTTTAGGGTTTCTTTGATTCTTTTTTTTTCTTTTATTATTTTTCTCTCCCTCCCCACACTCTCTCCCGTCGGACCCCTCCCCCATCCCTTTTGCATTTTTTCCCATGGAAACCCTACAACGCCGCCGCCAGCTCCCACCATCACCGCGCCATCTCTGCCCACAAACATCACGGCGCCTCCACCCCTGACGTGCATTTCTCCGATCATTGCTAAACCGCCTCCTTCGCCTCCCAATGCCACGCCCCCACAAAGCCTCCGTCGGCTTCTCCGACATGGCCGACTTTGCCGCCCCCCGGGAACAAGCCTCCTGCGGATATTTTCGCTTGCTCTCCTTCGGCGCATGCAGGGAAAATCTCTCCACCCTCTTCTATTTCTGATCGACCCTCCAAGCCTTCTCCTCCCAGCAGCAGTGGCCATTCGAGGCCACCTGCGTCGGAGTCGGGATCCCGCCATCCCCCAACCTCGGACTCTTCCTCCCATTCTACAACGTCTCCCTCTTTTAACTTATCTGCTGGTCTCGTGATTGGAATTGTTGTGGCTTCTTTGCTGACCCTTCTAGTGTTAAGTTGTTTGATATTCTTTTTCTGCAAGAAGAAGATGAGAAGGAACACTTTATCATCATATTACTACGCACCGCCTCCCCAGCTCGCTCCCAAAGTGGATTCTGAATCTGTCAATGGAATATGCTAATTCATTTCTGAGATTTGATGTCTGGGATTTCTTTGGTTTTTCAAGGGTCTAAATTGAGTTGGTTGTGATGCGAATTGGTTGCAATTGGTGTTTCGCACATAATCTTGGATGTCTCTGCGTCAATGGAAGATTCTTTTTCATTTGTTGTGGTGCGTTGGATGACCAATTGGAGCCGCGCCCTAAATGTTGTGGACTCTCCAACACCTGAGGTAGGTGGTTCCATGTCATTACTTCGTTTAGATAATTTAATTTGTTTGTTTAGTTTAACTTAATATGTGATATGGTTTAGTTGAAAGATACGAATTATGTTTATAATGTTTTGGTAGAGCTGTAGAGGTTTTGCGAAAATGCATTTTAAAAATGGTGTAACATGTGTGCGTGATGAATGTTGCACTTTTCTTTAGAAATTGTCATTTTTATTCCTTTCAATTCAGTTGTGGTAAATTCTAGAAATGTCTAATAATTGTTTATAGTGTGCCAAAGAGGTTATGAAAGGGGTGATTTTTGAAATTGATTTTCTAATGGTTTCTTTTGCATGCGATATGTTTCATAAGTTGAGGAATTGTTTATTTAAGTGGAGTTTTTAGTGCGAAACAGGGTTGAAAGGTTTTTGAGGGTTGTTTGGCAGGTGTGAAAGGTGTTTTCAAGTCACTTTAGGTGTTTGTATATTTAAATAGATATTTTCAAAGTATATGAATCACTTTTGGTGTGTTTTCCTTGTTGTGTACCTTTGAAGTTGAAATGCAAAATTGTTTGAATAATGGAAAACAAGTTTTGACATGGTTACCTCGTGTATAAAGTTTTAAAGTGATGCCTATGTATAAAATCAAGTTGTTTTTGGTGTAAGGTCTTCTTGTATTTTCTAGAAATGATTTCAATAATATCTCAAATGATTTGTTGGTGTATTTATATGATGCTGAAATGGTTCTTTATAGGAGTTGAATATGCTTTCACTTTTAAAGTGGTGTATTTTTTATAAAAAGAGACATGTCGTGTGCGTGCATCTTTGAAATAGTTCTTTGGTATGAAAATGGTGACTTTTGTGTGAAATATCTTGTTTGGTATGCGAAATGAGAAAGAAATATATTATGTGAATGTGAAACTTGTTTGAGCACAAGGGAAAACCCTGGGTATCTAGGTGGGCGGACTAGAACTAGTGCGCCAGTGAACCGGATGGATGTCGTCCCTGTTTCACTTAGCTGGATTGACGATTGCAACACTAACTAAACATGATATTTGAGGGTCGTGGCCTTCTAAGACATGTGTTCTGAGGGTCATGGCCTTCTAAGCCACGTTTTCTGAGGGTCGTGGCCTTCTAAGCCACGTTTCACCGAGACACGAGGTTCTAGGGTCCCACTCGAGCTAGATGAACCTTAGGGGATTTACCCACAGTGCTCTACCATCAATGTCGTGGTGCCTTCCGTCAGTATATGGAGGACCACTTGGGTGTTAGCGTGTGTGTGTGTGTGTGAGTGTGTGTGTGTGCATATGTGTGTGTGTGTGTGTAAGTATGTGTGTGTGTACATGTGTGAGAGTATGTGTGTGTGTGCCCATAATGAACTTTTCTTATCTTCTTTAAAATTGTGTCTATGAAATGAGTACTTTTTTATGTTTTTATTTAGCATTTAGCTTGTAAATGTTTTCTTTAAAAGCATTTTTTTAAAGTATAATTTTGAATAAGCACTTTAAATTGTCTTTTGATGTTGTGGAATGGAACCATTTCTTGGTGGCATCCTACTGGGCTTTTAGCTCACACCCTGCATACACCCTTGGGTGTATGTAGATTCTGTTTCTTCTGTATTCTAGGTTGCGACTTCGTGCTCAGCGATGGTGGTTCTGGTTGTCGATGGTCTTCTCGTGCAGGTTGGTGTTGTGGCGTGCAGATGCTACACCACTCTTGTCGCTTGGAGGTTTGAGTTAGAGTTTTGGTCTCTTTTGTTGTCGTTGATTTTGGGATATTAGCTCTAATTGTAAACCTTTAAATTTGATTTCAGTTCAATGGTCTCGTTGGTTGTCAATTTCCCAGTTTCATTTTATTATCTTGTTAGTGTTTGTGTGTACTATTTCGGGTAAACCGTTCCCACAGGTTACTCTTGATACCCGAGCACTTGTGCCAGCCCGTGGGGATCGGGAACGCCCTTCGGGCCTTGCCGCGGACCGGGTCGGGCACCGGGTCGGATGGCGACCCGGCCTGGTTCGTGACAATGGTACTGGTAACCATGAAAGGTTATTCAGATATTTTTGGAAAGCAACTAATATGTGCACAAAGAAGGGATAAAGAGATAATGAAATGTTTGATAGTATTAATGAGATCATGACTGATATAAGGACAAAGTGATATCATGGTTTGTGGATATAGAATTTTTGGGATTTTGGTATGTAGAATGAGTTAGCTTTTGACAACATTCATGTTTTCACTAAGTTTCAATGAGTATTCATTTTTCAAGAAAATACATGAGTAAGGTTTTCACATGTTTGGAATGTGACCAAAAACAAGATATATCTTATGACATATGGGAGACAAATGAAGGAATTCACATGCTCAGTAGATGAAATTTCTAGTAATCGGACAAAAGTATTTTCGATAAGACTAAAGGTAGGAATGGACATCATATAGTATTGCTTAAGGCTACAATTTTATTTCTTAAATTTTATGATAGTATAGTTTTCGAAAGAGGGACAACCTATAGAACGGGCGACAAACCGTCGCATCGGACAAGGCTGTGGGAATTGAATGCACAACTGAAGTGTGATAGGCCTTTATCACTGGCCTACATGAAGTCCCTGGTTAGTAGAAACTGGTTTTGTTTTATTAAGTGGTATGATAGATGAAGTATAAGTCCATTTTTGAAACCATATATGATTAATCTCACAATAGATGTACCTATGTATATAACTTTCGCTAACCTTATGTTTGAGACAGATCGAATGGCCTATCATTCTATCGCATGATCCGCTAACACTTCACGGAAGACAAATTAAACATCATTTCTTTAAGAGATGAAGTGGAAATTGTTCAAGGCACAAACAATACTGATATTGTACCAAAATCAATTATGTATTTCTTCAAATTAAAAATTTTACACTTTAGGAAAATGATATTGAAAACCAAAAATGTTTTCCTAGTGATCTTATATCTGATGAATCAGACGGTACCTTAGATCATCAGAAATTTATGGCTTTGTGATTGTTGGATTTTTCATAGCCATGTTCTCTACCACTCTCCATCAGAACTTGATGGTTAGATTTCTCTTCCATATCAATATTTCACCTATGTTCTCATATGTGGAAACCCAGTGATTAGTTAATTTGGGTAGCCATTATGTTTCATAATTTAGTTTTTAAAGTTATGTTTTGGTAGTCCTTTTTACGATGTGGGTTTCTATTAAAGAAACATTCAAGTTGTAAACCATTTATAACCTCGACGAATTTCGAGGGAGAAATTCATTTTAAGGGGGGTAGAATGTTACACCCTGAGATTTTATGAGATATATTATTTTTAATTTCTTTGATGTATTCTATTATACACTAAAACAATATTATCTTGTACTATACGCAACACCGTATTAGCTTGCAGTATACGCAACACTTTTCTTGGCTCGTGTTACACAAAATTTCAAGTTCGTTTTATGGAAATTATTATACGCAACATTAAGAATAGATTTTGTTTAATGTATAAATGAAATAGGGTTTGATTATGTTATATGCAACACCAAATGGAGCTTTCACTACACGCAACCCTGACTTGGCTTGCATTACAAGCAATCAAGACCTTCCTCGATAGCGTGTGTAGTACGCAATACCGAGTTCCACTAAACGAGATATTATTATAATATTATTATGAACTAGCTGCTATGAATAGTAATACCCACTATTTGAAATTTTATAAATTTTATCATTCAAAATAGACTTCATTTTTGGATTCGTAATATCGAAATTAGCCTAGGGTGAATTTTTGGTATTTTTCTGAAAACATTTAATTTTTGATGAATAGTGAAAACACTGGGATCCTATTTAGAAACCGACTTTTTATTTAAATAATTATTTATTTTATTTAAATTTATTTTACATCAAAATTCATACATAATACCTATATAAGTT
This sequence comes from Viscum album, assembly GCA_963277665.1. Classification (NCBI taxonomy): domain Eukaryota; kingdom Viridiplantae; phylum Streptophyta; class Magnoliopsida; order Santalales; family Viscaceae; genus Viscum; species Viscum album. The sequence goes on along the minus strand of OY728159.1, from coordinate 677,172,774 downwards.
CAATATCATTCATTGGAGTCATTTTATAATAATTTTAGATATATAAAAAGTTTATTGAACATTTCACCGTCTTTTACCCACCACCTAAGAGAATTTGAAAATTTACATAAAACATAATTTTACCGCTTTTGTGAGTGGAATTTCGAAAATCCGAGAGACGCAATTAATATCAAGGAGTAAAATGTGGTTCAATAAGATAAAAGTAATTTTTGGTGAATAATAACTTTTTACTTTTATTTACCAAGGTTAAAAGTAAATATGGTAATTAAAAGTAAAAATGATATTATTATTACCCCAACAAGTGTCCTAATTCTATTGGATAAGTTTAATTCAACCGAAAACAACCTTAGGATTAATATATGACCATTTATGTCCACTGTTATTAGATTAGGACATTTATTATTATTTTATTTAAAGAAAATTTAAAAGAGTTAAAATCAATGTTTAATAACTAAAACATTTTTAATATAGGGTTATACATAAGATAAATTAGACTATAAATATTCATTATAAAGATAATAATATTTCCTACATAATGTTTTTATATATATAATTTTTAGACATTAAATAATTTAATTTATTTATGACACAATGATGATGCAGTAATTACCTTATTAATGAAATATTAACATAATTGATGTTATAAATACACAAATAAAGTAATTTTGGACTTTTTATAAATTACACTAATTTATTAGGTTAATATGACATGTTAGTATTTATTCAATTAACTTTTTTTGAACTAATCATGCTGTTATAATCTTCACAAAATCAATTACCAAATAGTGTCAAAATTGACATAAAATAGTGTTTAAAAAAATATTATATTATTAATTTATATTCTATTCTTAAAAATCTAAGGTTCTTCCAAATGAATTAGATAAGGTTATATATATTAATAATTAACCACTTGGGGTTATTTTGGCTTGTTATAGTAAGCTTACTAACCATATAGTGTAAGAAAACAATAAGACATGGTAAAAGTTAAATTATTTAACTTAGAGTTAAATCTAAATGATAAGGTTAAAATAGTAAACTAAACTTGTATAAAACCTATTGGTTGAGATTATGTTGACCCATACCCACTTTAACTTCTAAATAAATCAATTTGGAGCTATTATAAATAGAATATTAATTTATTATAAAATAATATTTTAAGTTTTTCCTAAGGTGCCCCTCTCCTCCCTTATAAAAGGGCACCTCCTCCCTCTTCTCTTTACACAATTTTGAGCTTCCAAGCTCGGAACAACCCTGCCCATTTCCCTTAAAAACTTCCCTAGAAACATTATAGAGGTTATTGTAACACCCCAAGCTTCCACGGTACGTTTCCCTTCGAATAATGCGATAGCGTGTGTTGTACGCAACCTCGAGTTCTAACACACACCACAACTAATTAAACTAGCCGTTGTGAATAGTAATACCTACTTTTTGAAATCATATATATTTTATATTTCAAAATGGACTTCATTTTTGGATTCAGAATATTGAAATTAGCCTAGGGTGAAATTTTGGTACTTTTCGGATAACTTTTATATTTTGATGAATAGTGAAAATTACTAAATTTTAATTAAAATCAACTTTTTTAATCAAAATAATTAATATTGATAAATTATGAATTTGAGTGGTTTTAAAGTATATTTAGAATATATTTTTACCATTTAATTTAATGTTTGTCATTGGACATAATTTCACAATTAAACCAGACATAAACAAGTGTCAATCTTTTGATAGTTATTATCTCTTAAAAACACGCTTTTTATTTTAACAACGAGAATTAATTTTAAATTAATTTCTGCCACTTCTGTGTTTTGAATTTGGAAAAATGGATTACATATTTGGAATCAGGATTTCCAAATTATGTAAATAGGTAACTTTTATTTTTACACATTTTGAATAATTACTGCGGTAAATATTTTATTTACCATGGTTAAAGGGTAAATCCGGTAAATAAGGGTTAAAAAATAATATAATAATAATACAAAATTACCCTAAAACGTGTCCTAACCTTATTGGTGGACACATACCCGACCATGAGCATGCTTGGGTCGATTTGGGGACCCCTTAGAGCCACTTGTATGTGGTAGGGACACATTATATTAATAAAGTTAAAATAAAAATAAAAACGGCATAAGCTTACATCTTTTAGAAGAACAATTTTTACATAGGGTTATAAATGTTGTATTTTCGATTATAAATATTCATTAGAAAGCTAAAACGATTTCCTACATAATTATATTTTATTTATAATTTTTAGACATCAAATAATTTAAATTATTAATGACACAATAATGATGCAATGTTTACCTCATTAATAAATCATTTAAATAAATAAGATTATAATGATTAAAATATTATCTAAAACCTGTCCAATTCTTATTGGTTTAGGTTATTTAGAAAATGAGTCATCTTATCTTCGACCTCAATGATTTTTGGACCATTATAAACCGAATATAAATATATTATAAAGTAATACTTTCACTCTTTCCTAAAGAGCCCCTCCTCTCCCTTATAAAAGGAGACCACTTCTACTCATTCCTCACACCTCTCAAGCCACATGGATCGTCCAAACCCTGCCCAAATACTCTCCCAACTTTCCTCACTACAACCTAGAGGCCTTAGTTGGATCATAAAGCCAACCTAAGGAGCCCTTTTGATCAAATCAAAAGGAAGAACCCGAAGAAGAGGTAATGATTTCACCACCCTTTTCCAAGTTCATTTCTTCTTCCACTTCTTCTTTCTTTGTTGTTACCATTATAAAATAATAACTCCAGTATCATATATATACTGTGATGTTATTATAAATATGGTACAACCATATTCAGTATTCTATCCACCCTTTGAATAACATGTCACCATACGTGCGTACGTACGGCTTACCGTCTCCACGTCGTGGTGTAATTGTTATTCAATATATTATTATTTGGATGGGTATAATAACGATATGTAACTCATGTAAATAATAAATATAACATGTTAATGATTATTTATATATGATATACCATCCATTTATATATTATTTTAATATCAAAAGAATGATATTGTCGCTCGTGCGTACGTACGGACTACCGTCTCCACGAACGCGATGAGATTCATTCTCCATCGTATCCATTCAAGTATAATTATCATTTGATGATTTAAAAAATGATGTTTAAGGACTCGATATCATTCTGGATATGAATAATATACAACCTATCCTTTACATACATGTCTTACGTAACAAAACATACAAAAGAAAACAAGTAAGTTAACACCCGAAACAACGATAATACTAAGATATTATTATCAAATCAATATTAAAAGATCATATATGATATGATATTAATATATATGATTCTTGTATAATTTAATAACAATTATTTCAATATTATACAGGAGGTTAACCTACCCCAACCAAGTAAAAGTACAAGGTAAGGGATTTTCTTATCTCACATTCTATTCCGTGAGATTTCCATTATTCGCCACTAAATTATTGAAAGTGGTGTATTGTGTACTGGAATTTGATATATATTATCATGATTATCTTTATATTCATGTTATTATGTAAATAGTTTGGTGGTTATTAACTTTTGGCCATACGACTCAGTTGATTAACGTGGTAAGGGGTTGTCATCTCACTCCTTATTCCCGTGAGATTCATGCCATATTGCCACCATTACCTTTTGTGTGGTGTATGTACTGCCCATAATTATATTCTTTGTGTAATACACTTTAATTTAGGGGTATTTACATATTCATTGTATGATACCTCTTTCATGGGTTGTATGTTTCATAAGTTACCAAATTGGTAAGGGTTATTTCACAATCTCTTCATTATCCGAGGTTGTTATACGTAATAATATACTGGGATCTCTTTATCATCCACATCCATGTTTTTTTAAAATGTATTTCAAAACATTTTTAATATTTAAAAGAATATGGGTTAAAGTCATTTATACCCTTGTTTGACTTTTTATAAGAGGTTTATAAGGGAATCTTTCGGTCGTTTTCCAAACAAGGTGCTTTTTAACCTTTTCGACAGAATTAAGATAAGAATGTTTTTTTTAACTTATACAACGGGTGCAGTTATTTTCCACAATTATAAAATCTTATAAGCTTCCCTTACAAGCTTATAAGGATATTTTCAAAGTAAATATTTTCTTTTATAATTATGTGACTTTTAAATGATTTCAAAAAAAGAGATATTTCTCTCAAAAATATGAAAATCCAGTGCAAATGTATACGTATTTAACGCAAGCCTCAAAATGTTTTCAGAAAACCGGAATCTCGAGTGTGGTAGATAGGAAGGGATTGGGAGTGTACCCATCATGGCCTATAATTAGTCGAGAAGTCTCAGAATTAGTTATTTTGTTTTCAGAAGCTTGCATAATGATTTCATAAAAACACTGGAGTACTTTTTATCAATTTTAAACATAAGTATCTTCTAAAAATATTACATCGGTAGGTCTCATGAGACAAAATAGTGTCTTGGCACAAGGCCTTGACAAAATCTTATTTGTAGTCTTGGCACGAGGCCTTGGCTATGTGGTTATGATAGTCTGGCATTATGCATTCCAACATTATGAAAGTGGTTATTGATTTTTCATGTGATTATTCGATTAGTAGAATATCCATGTGAATGAGTAAATGGAATTATTTCATTTTATTTATGCCATAAAATGTTGAAAGTTCATGTTTGAAAGGCTTTTGTTTTAGTTATACATTGCCTTAAATGTTTATTCTTATTTATGAAAGTTTCCGCTATATTGTTATCCTTACTGGGCATTTGAGCTCACCCCTTTTCTATGTTCTATTTTTCCCAGGAAGTGAAGAAGTAAATTATGAATGACCAGTAGGGATATTATGTGGGGATATGAGTGTGGATTATGGAGACATTATGTTGTTGTAGTAGTTTTTCATTTTATGATGTAATGTAAAACATATGAATATATCTAGTGTTTCCAAGGCTACTAAACCAATCGGTCTTTCGAGATTTGATCTTTCTTATGATCATGCCGATGTTATGTAATAATGCACCGAATCTGGGTAACTAGGGTCGGGGCATTACATTATGGTGTCCTTAAAAGACCAACTCTAGTGCCTTAAGAAGATGCTTAAAAGAGGTGCATCGAAGAAGAGGCAATCTCTTATACCGATTCTTTCATGTTTCTTTTTCTTAAAATTCTTCTTCTTTAGTTGTTTAATTATAATGTAATAACATAATTATTAATTATATACCGATATGTTATTATAAATATAAAACAACCCCGTTTCACCTTCTATCCATCCTACGGAAAACAAAATCACCGCACGTGCGTACGTACGGAATACCGTCTCCACACCGTGGTGTAATCTGTTTTTCCACCACCACCTTACTTGGATTGGTATAATGGTGTAAAGAATAAATATATATAGTTATTATAACATCATACTGATTCTGAGATATTATATCATCCACTCCACTCCAATTCAATAATTATGGGAATGATATCATCGCTCGTGCGTACGTACGGATTATTGTCTCCACGACGCGATGAGATTCATTCTCCATGTTAACCAATCAAGAATGATTATAATGTATATATAATGAATAATAATGAAATATATGAAATGTTAAAGCTAATTTATCTATATATATATATATTTCATATAGTTACTTCCATTCAAGTCAATAAGGAAAGAAAAACAGCGTTCATGCGTACATATGACCTACCGTCTCCATGAACAGTGTATTTCGTTTCATTTATCTATCTATTATATATATATATATACTGAATATATATGATATATAAATCATGATTTACATTCTGGAATTAATTAAATCATGATATAAGTAATAATAATATCAAGAACAACAAGTCCAAACACGTACGATAAATAAAATGATTTTACCCAAAACGCACCTTTAACATGGAATTTACAAAAGAACGGTTAATATAAAGTCATAAGTGAACCATAGATGATATCATAACAATGAATATGATTCTTTAATAAGTCAATGAAATTATTTAAATCATTATACCGGAGGTTCGGATTCATACAAAGCATATCATACCTAAGGTAAGGGATAATTATTCGAATTTCGTTCTTATCCGAGTTTGTTTATACACAAGTATTTACTGGGGTTATATTTTTCATCCATGTCCATAAAATGTTTTTAATAAATTGTTTAATATTATTCCATGTATGTTTAAAGTCATGTTTACCCTTCTTTGACTTTTACTTTGTGTTATGGATGGAATCATTCTTTTGTTTACCATACGTGGTACTTTTGGACTTTTTTGGAAAAAGTACGAGGATAATATTTTTTTAAATTATATGCATGAACGGATTTTTACGGTTTCATAATTCCATATTTTAATGAAGCTTACTCTACAATATTTCATTTTTATTTTCAATAAAATAACTTTATTTTAAAATTTCATGGCATTTTGTGAAAATAAAATGATTTTTAAGAAGAAAGGATATTTTCCCCAAAAATTATTTTCAAGTGTTTTATCAAAACCATTTTCCATCCAAGATGACATTATTTAATATGTGTATGTTTCAATTATAATATCTCTATGATTTACATGGTTTCACTTTTCTTATGATGAAATTATATCGAATTGTTTTATATGGATTATGTTATGATGGGATGATATTTATGAAACCCATTTTTATTTATTGGGTTTTGATGAATGATTTATGTTTATGTTGTGGCCCAAGTTAGAATGATTTCATTATGATATGGATGGGACCTATATTTCCCTAAAATTCATTGGGTAAAGATTTATATCTCATGAGATATACATGGCTGGAATGGAAAGTAAATTTAGTTCAGTAATACATGGCTAGAATGACAAGTAAACCCGGTTTAGTAAGGGACTTTGTCCACTAAGATGGTCTTAGCAGCAATGCCTTGGATACTATGGAAATCATATCATGTGCTTAATGTTTTTCCACAATTACATGTTTTATTCCCATGCTATTTTATCGTGATTAATTTTTTTTATGATATATGCCTTATGTACTGCAATGTTTTATGTCATTGCTCCAGATTTTGATGTTTAGATTTTATGCTCATGTTTTTACATTCAAATGTCTATGGATTGTTTTATGTTCTCTATGTTTACCCTTACTGAGCATTTGAGCTCACCCTTTTTATGTTTTCTTTTCCCCAGGATATAAAAAAATGTTTTAGGTAAGAAAACAAAATGGGAAAATCTTTATAGGAGATGTTGAAGATATTTCACCATGATTAGAAGATTATATTCAGAGTTTCCAAAGACACTAAACTATTACGGTCCTTGACTGTTTGTTTTTGTTATGTATTAAGTATCCGAAAAAGTATTGTAATGTCCATGTACTCCAAGATTTGGGTCTCTACAAAGATCACAATCTATCAAACATTATAACAACATAATAGAATGAAAATCATCAATAACCACATCAATCAAACTAAGGTTTATCATATCCAAGAGTAATCAATTATCAAATAACTAAAAATATTAACAATTCAATTCAAAACCATGTTCCCAAGTACACTCTTCCAAACCACCATGCCGAATCCGGTTATGAACAACTGAAATAACAACCCCATGCAACAAAATATCTAGATAGTCTTAAATCTCAACAAGCCATTCCCCAAACGTTTCTTCATCTTCCACATCTAACTCATCATATTCAATTACATGTGGATCATCATAAAGATACTGATGAATCCATGATACAAGGAAAACATCACAGATATGGTTCATATATGGAGGTAGTTCTAACAAATACCTAACTATACCAAATATGCTCTATCATCTCAGAAGGTTTAACAAAATGGGTTGAAAGATTACTCGCATGACTGAATATTCACTACCAACAATGAGAATATAACTTCAGAAATAGATGATCTCCAATATCAAACTACAACAGTCTCTTTCTAGGGTCAGTATAGGACTTCTGAAAACCTCAATCTTCATTCATCCCCTCATGAATCTCTTACAACTTTTCTAGTGTGTTCTGTAACAATTATGATATAAGAATAACTGACTCTCCAATATCATTCTAAGACAATGAATATCTATAAGGTTGGTTATAAAATACTTCAAATGAGGCCATACCAAGGTTGGTGTTATAGAAATTTTTATAATAACACTAGGACGAGGGAATATGGTTCAACCAAAGGCCTCTATGATGTAGAATACATGATCCCAACATATCTTCCAGAGATTGGATAGTCTACCCGACTAGTCATCCTTCTATGGATGAAAAACTTTTTTTAGGAATAGTTGAGAGAAAAATGTGTGATGGAGACCTATCCAAACTCAGGAGGTAAAATGGGTATCTCAATCAGTGGTGATCATCTTCAGAACCCCATAGAGCCTCACAATATTCTATAGATACCTCCTTAATAAAAAAATTCACTATGATAAAATCCTTAATCACCATGAAGTGAGTTAACCTTATAAAGTGGTCCACAATCACCCCAATTGAAAAATATCCACCCTGGGATTGAGGAAAACCTTTGATAAACTCCATTGAGGTGTCTTCTCACATTTACTAATGAACATGAAAAGTTTGAAGTGACCCTCTAAGTACACAATTCTTGACCTTTACATTATAGAAGACCAAATATCGAGATAAAAACTTATAAACAAACCTCTTTATACCAAGAAACCAAAATAAACTATTTATGGTATGGTAAATATTAGTCATTCCAGGATATAATACCTCGGTCATGTTATATAACTCATGGAGAACCAACTAATGCAGCTTCGTGTGAATAAAAGGCCTACCCTAGAACAAAACCTATTTTTTAATAATCAGATTATCCTTCAGGGAAATCACTATAAATAAATCGATCTTTCTAAGCCTCCACCTCCAAACCCCCAACATGGATTAATCTACCAACTACATTAAGGAGGAAAAATGGGTATCTAATAGAGATATACTATACAATAAACATACCTCATATCAAGGTGTAAGGCTATGATATTTTCAATCACTCTCCAATCATCTCCCAACTCTTTAAAAACATCTCCACAATACTTATTTCTCACCATATTTTCAACAAAATAATCTTTTCTAGTATATAGGAAATATCAATGTCATAGTCCTATAAAAATTCCATCCACTTTCATTGTCCCAAATTCAATCCATTATTGGCGAAGATATATCATACTCTCTTGATATTTGTGAAGACTAAAAATTTCTCTCCAATGAGATAATTCCTTTATAACTTCTAGGAAAACACAACAACAAAAATCTCAAGATCATGGGTACTTTATTTAAAATCTCGGGGTTATAACTATGGATAATCATACGAGATAAATTCATTATATTGTTTCAAAAAACTAATCTAATCTTTAAATAATAATAATAGACCATAAACCTAACACCCTCCTCATAAAAAATGAATAATAGGATCACTAACCAACTTTTCTATCAAATAATCAAAAGAATGTATGATATTTATTGGTAATGTAATTATTAGGTATCTCCATATAATAAATTGTTTCAATGAATCTCATGCAATATCCTACAATAAAAATGGTGTTTTTAAACACAAATGAATTTTTGGGGGCAACTTAAAAAATAACGTCATTAATATTCAATGTATCCATAAATACACCCCACTCAAAGATGACTTGTCTTTAGAAATTCCCTACATAACCTCGAATGTTCACTTCCATAGCATCCCAAAATAGCTAATAACATATAAGAACCTCTAAAATGACTCAAAAATACTCTGCATGCTCCTCCTCTAATATATAGTAAACAAGGATTCCATTTATGAATACTACCAAAAAATGATTAATGGACTCACAAAATATGGAGTTCATGAGTCCTATGAACATTGATGGTGTGTTTTTGACACCTAAGCTGATTACCATGAGCACATGGGGACCATATCAATTGGGGGAAAATCAAAAAAATTGTATGTACTTTTTCTTGATAGAACACTTGGGAAGACTAGTGAGTTATTCTTAAAAGTATATGAACATGTATAGTTGTTACATTAGGAAGTGATAAATTTTTACATAATAAATGATTGATTCCTTATTCACTATAATATTGGATTTAAATGACATGGATCCAATTTTTTTTTGAATAAAACTAAATTGATGATAGAAATTTTTGAGGCGGTAACTTATTTGAAGGCTTGTGGGATCATTTTATATCATGCACATAGAATTTCTTAATGTTTTATGTATGAGTTTATATAAAAAAATATGTCTATTTAGACCATACAATAGAGTCTTATCTACATCCTAAATAGTATCCACTTCATCCTTATCCATCCAAGTAGAAAGGGAGGTGCTTAATTGATCAAGCATGCAGTGGAGGAAGAGCTTCACATAGGGTGTGCAAGGGGGATCAAGACCACACAATGAGATAGACTGAACTTCCTATGAAGGATAATTACAAAAGTGGACCTAGTTACTAACTTATGGGATATGTGTTCTGTATCCTGGCTAATAAACCATCATTGAGTTCACTCACCGTATCTATGTGGGACTCACATATACCATGTCACTATTGATCCATTATTAAAAATCGAGATAAAACCGCAGCTATCTGATTATAAATGATAGAGTTTTTTAGATACATTTTTAGAAAAAAAATAATTATTAAAATAATTATAGGTTAAAAATATTTATAAAACTAAAACACAGAGGTGGTAAGGGCCTTTATTCCTCTGGAATATTTTCACTCAGGCCAAAGGTTGTGGGTCCTTACCACCTTTTCCAGACTAAAAAATACCTATTTTAATTATATATGTTTTTATATTTAATTTTTTAATTTAGTTTTTTGTTTATATATGTTTAATATTTTAGTAGAATTTAGGTGTTATTTAATATCCAACATTAATGCCATTAAAGTAACATGGAGTTCTGACAGAAAGTCTCTCCTAGGGATCCCTTTTATATGTTGGATTTATAGTACCCTAGGATTCTCATACATGGATATTATATATTTATAGATTATTATTACTTACATTATATAGAAACATTCCCATGGACCTTAATAGTTTAGTTCCTTTTGAAACATGTAACAAATTATTCTATTTCGTGAAAGATATTCAACATCTCCTATAAATATCTCTCACTTCATCTTTCCTACTTAAAACATTTCTTCATAACCTGGGGTAAGAAAACATAATAAAGTGTAATAATAGATGCTTTGTAAGGGTAAAAAATGGAGATACATAAGCATAACATGAGCATATGGGTATGAGAACAAGTTCATAAAATTTGAAAATCACACCTTACATATCAAAGATCATAATAATGAATCATGGAATAAATATTGGAAGTTCAAAATACATAAATCATAAGAAAATAAAAAAACATGATCCATGAGAGTAAAACAGTGCAGTAGGATATATAATTTTTGGAATAAACATAAGATTATAAAATCTTGTGTTAAGGATACCTAAAAATAAATTCATAATAGTTTAGTCTTCATAAAATCAACCATATACCTACTTTGGGCTGCAGATAACCTCTTGTGTACCCTCTTGTTTCGAGCATGGGATGACCCCATGTCTACCCAATTGTTGCAGTCTTGGGATGACCACATGTGTACCCTCTTGTTTTGGGCTTAGGATGATCCCTCATGTATTCTCTTATTATAGAATTGGGATGTCCACCTGTGTGCCCTATTGTTTTGGGATTTGGATGACTTACCACGTACTATTTCTGCTCATTGAACTTTTATCATTACCTAATGCATTGGAGGTATATATACATTCCACCTGTCATATAATGAATTCATACATATGTGTTCCACAATATCATAAAAAATAATCATATCATAACCCATGAAATAAAATGGGTATCATAATCATGTCATAATATCAAAACTTTTGGGAAAGTGATATATTTCATTATCACATCATGACACATGAAAAGAAGCGAGTTTCATAGGCATTTTATCATGGTATAACCCATGGAGAGAAACGAGTTTCTTGAACAACTAGTCATATTAAACACAAACCATTCAAATAAGAACAATAATGGTTTCCTTAGATAATATCCTCAGTAAAGTATAAACTATATCAAATTATGTCATCTTAAGAGGAAAATAATTTTGAAATATCATTTAAAACATTTCTATACTAAAATATCCTTACCACTTTGAAAAATATTTTTAAAACCCAAAACACTTTTGAAAACATTTTCTTTTGAAAAACAAATTAAAAACAAAAAATTTACAGAATATTTGGAAAGAAACTAAATAATAAAATAACATTGTAATATTTCAATGGAATTGTTAAATAAACGATTAAGGGTAAATATATACATGTCGTACATGTTAAATGAACATTAATTTATCAGAGTAAAAGGATTAGAAAAGTGTTTTGATTGAAAAATGATAAAAAGTTTTATTTGAATATTTTAAATATGAATAAATGTATAGAAATGTATTAAATAAACCATTTTGAAAATATTAACAATACTTTTGATAATATTTTTAGAAAAAATCATTTCGAAATAAAATAAGTTTCAAACCAAATATAGAAATAAAGTCAAATTTTCTTAAAAAATATCTTAATTATCATAAATACAAGAGAGTGTAAAAATGGTATGATTACTAGAATATATCATGAATAAACAAATGAAAAGAAAATTCATGATATTGATACTTTGTTGGCTAGACAGCTTGGCCGACATGGAGTGTTTGATTAGAAAAGAACTAGTGGTTTGGTGAAGTTTGACTTGCAATAGGCGGTGGTAATGACGACAAAACATGGACCAGACGATGAAGGAATATTAGGGATGACAGTGATGTGATGTTGGTGGATATGTACTGGTTGTCAAACTGGTCTCATCATGGCATCTTCAATGATGGTTTTCTTGGGTGGATCATGTTTTTTAGGGTTTTCCATTCGCAAAACATTATGGTTTTTGATTTTTTTCTTCTTCTAGTTTTTGAATTTTGAATGTGTGATCATTTTTACCACTGGAATGTGTGTTTATGTTTTTGGTTTTTGAATTTTGAATATGTGTGGCCCACTTGAATCCGAAATGAGGAAATTGGAAATTTTGAGGGATCCCACTATATCCCTTAAAGTGATTTTATGAAAAAAAAATTTGGATGATAAACAATCCGGATAAACGCTGAGATTATAGAAATAAACTCATAACACTTTAGTAGATTTGGATTATAAAATAAATTACAGAGAGATAATAAAATGGATATTTAACTCACAATAAATCCAATTATAAGTATCATAAAATACAACCATGGGATGTATACACACCACATACAAGAATTATCTGGTGAACATGACTGGTGTCGCATAGAAAATAAAAGTGAGATGATATCCCTAATCGATTGAGTAACATTTGAATCATGATATCCGTGAAATAATAAAATAAATTGAAACTTTAAATATCAAGAAATAAATTAAATTCATGATATATCATTTCAAGGGGAAGTATATGCACCCCACAAAAGAAATTAGTGGTGAATGTGGTCTAAGTCTCACGGGAATAAAAGTGTTACGAGAAATCCCCTTAGCTTAAGTCTTCACTCTAATCATACTCATTAAAACCTCATATATAATAAATATAATATTATTATTCATATATAATAGAACCATATTAATATATAATACCATATATGATTTACTTTTGACTTTATATTAGAAGTTTACTAGCAATTCCATGTTAAAGTTACGTTCTGGATAATAACCGCTTTTTTGGTCATATATGTTATTAATTGTTATATTTATGTTCCTGTTAATTAAATAATGTCTAATCATATCAATATCGATAAAAATTATATAAATATCATATATATTTAATATATATATATATAATAATCTAAAAAAATAGAAATAGGAAATGAGATACACCATATATGGAGACAATATGCTATACGTACACATAAATGTTGTTTTCATTTTCTTTTTTGACTAAAACAAAGAAAAGTATATGATATATTATAATTAAATAATTTTATATGTCATATATATCAAATATTTGTATTAAAACCATCCTTAAAACATTCTATGTAAAGGATGAATGAATCACATTGCTTCATGAGGCAGTAGTCCGCCGTACACAAGAACGACATTATTATATTCCCACAAAAAGGAAAACATGACGGTATATGTGATATTAAAATTAAAGAATCGTAAGAACATAAAAAAATAATAAATATAATATATAATCTATAAATCCAAAAATTATTCCCAACCATGGAAGCTGGTAATGAAAGAATTAAAGACATCAGTTCGCGAGATAGTAGTCCACTCTACACATGAACGATGATTGTGTATCCCATTTGATTAAAGTATTTGAATTTTTAGTTCTGAACATTATCATAAAATAATCATAGTATTTTTAAGATAATAATTTTATTATATAATATTTATATACTAATAATTTAATAGATTTATGAAATAAATAAAATAACAATGTTTGTTGATGGACGCTACTTCTTTTTCGGGTATCTCCTTTTAGTTTGCATCAAAGGACTTTCTTAGACGAATTTATACTTGAAAGATGGATTATAAGATGAAGGTAGGGGATTGGATAAGTTATTTTATCATTAATTTTTTGATACAATTTGTTTTGATCGTGCGAAAAGAGAGGAAGAGGTGGTGGCCTTTTATAAGTGGGGGGTATGGCATAATTGACATTTTGTAAAATAACGTTAGGTGTATCCATGTTTTAACATAAAAAAGGAATAAATAATGCACCAAATATGATCCATGAAAGGTTATTGTCGAAATATAGTAATAAAATGAGTTTTTTACAAGTCTATAGGTCATTTTTTTATGTTTGATGTTTAGTCCCTTGGTAAATTTGTTTTTATCCAAATCATCATGATTAATTTTAATGAATTTCAATAATCACTTTAGAAGAAAATTAAGTAGAACTTTTTAGAAATTATAATATTTTTTAATCCAAATATGAAATAAATTTGTTAAAATTAAATACAAAGAAGTTTTATAAATCAATTAAAAATTTAATCCCACAGACGGGATGAGACAACAAGTTTTTAAAGTGAAAATGTTTAAGAGTTTGAGATGTTTTTATATCCAATTTCAATGTAAAATTGATTCTAATGACCTAAATTGGATTAATAGATATATAATTGATCTAAATATACTTTAAAACCAAATTAAAATATAATTTATCTATTTAAATAATTCAATCAAAAAGGAAATTTTCGAATTAAATTTATTATCTTTCACTGTTCATCAAAAAATGAATCTTTGCAGAAAAATACCAATAATTAATCCTAAGATAATTTATACATTAAAATTTTAAAAATAAATTTTTTAAATTTAATTTATTAAAGTTTGACAATTTAGTTTTAAAATATGTGCGCGATTAAAAGGCATTAAAACTGCATTTTAGAAAAATACAACTTTTCATGCCTATAATTGGATTTACTCTTATCACATGTCTAGAAAACACATAAGATGAATGTTAAATAGTTGATTGAATATATAATATATATTTCTCATTAAAATAATTCATCCAATTTTTTTAAATTTATTTAGATAAGACGAGTTTGTGTGAAAAAATATATTTTTTTTTTCAGAAAAAGAATTTCATTATTTTCTAATAGTTCTTACTTTCATTTCTAATTTGTTGGTTATCAAGGAATTCATTTTATAAAAATACATAAGAAAAATTTTCAGAATTTAGTAAATAATTTTCAAACCCATCAATATAATGGTTAAGCGATAACTATATTAATATTTTAATAATATGACACATTTATTTTAAACTTAGTATTACGTGTAATGAATGCTAAGATCGACATTGCGTGTAACACAATCTACACTTAGTGTTGTGTATAATGCAATCTAAACAAGGTATTGTATGTAGCACAAGCCAAACTAATTGTTGAGTGTATAGAAAGCTAAACTCGGTGTTTCATATAGCTCAAACTTGACTTGGTGATGCATATAAATAAAGGTTAGCTTAGTGTAGCATGTAATGCATGCCATCAAATAATTTTAATTTATTCAAAATAATAATAATTTAAAAAAACTCAGGATTTTATAGGTTTTCCCTGGAAATCATTCTAGATTTCCAATGTGGGATCTAGGCCCCTCCTTTCGGCATAGAATTAACAATATATTTTTATTAACAAATAGTAATTACTTAATGATAATATTAATTTTTAATAAATAATTAAAATACCTAAATAATAATTAACTATTTAAATTTATGATTAAATATTAATAATTACGTAATTAATATTAATAATTTTTAGATATTATTAATTAATATCTTATGTATTACAAATAAATATAAATTACTAATTAATAATATTAATAAAAAATAAATTATCTACCAATTAATAGATAAATTAGTAACTAAATAAAATATAACTAATAATTAATAATACTAATAATAACTAAATAATAAATAAAAATAAATAATAAATAATAATAATAATTATTAATTAGAAATGAAAGAATAATTTTAAATATATATTTAAATTGTTATTAATTAGTAATTAATATTAATTGGCAACAATTATTTAATTAAATAATAACAATATAATAATAATTAATTAATTATTAGTATTCTTAAATTTTAATTATTATTCTTAATATTTAGCATCTAAATAATAGTTTTTAATATTTTTTCTAAATGTTATAGTAATATTTATTCATAAATATTAATTATTATGTAATTAATTATTTAATTTGATATTAATATTATTTTTTTAATAACTAGTTACTGAATAATATTTTTATAAATTTAACAATAATTAATATTAATTTGTAACTAATATTTATTAGAAATTAATATTATTAAATAATAAATCATATTATTTAATGATTATTTATTATTAATTAATATTAATAGTAACAATTAGTTAATTAGTTAATACCAATTTAATAATAATTAATTAATAATAATTAATGTATTAATTTAATCCTTATTATTAATATTTAGTAACTAAATAATAATTTTATATATTTATCAGTAATTTTTTTAATAATAATTATTAATAAGTATTAGTTACTTAATAATTAATTAATTAATTATTAATTACTATTATTAATATGAAATTAAATATTGATTAATTACTAATTAATTAATTACTATAAATTATATTATTGTTTTTAATAATTTGTAACTATATGATAATTTTAAATATTTATTTGTAATTAATATTAAATAATAATTAATATTTATTATAAATTAATAATATTTTTTTAAATGATACTATCTAATTAATATTTATTGATAGTTAATATTTATTAATAATTACTATTAATGAATAATAAGTAGTTAATTAACTAATAATAATTTAACAACAATAAATTAAAAAGTATTAATTTTATAATTTATTCATTATTATTAATATTTAGTAACTAAATAATAATTTTAAATATTTATTAATAATTATGTAATAAATAATAATTAATGATAATTAATTAATTAATAATTAATCTGTAATTTGTAATTACTATAATTTATAAGTAATTAAATAATGTATAATTACTATTTATTAATAACATTGATTATTAATAATTTATTAATATTTAATTAACTATTAATTATTTATTAATTGATATTTTTTAAAATATTATTAATATTAATTAGTTTATTATTAATATTTAATAGTAAGTGTTAGTATTTATTTATTATATAGGTATTATTTTGTATTAGTCATTAATATTTATGGATAATTAATTTCTAATTGTTAATAAAAATATATTATTAATCCCATGCGGTAAAGGGAGGACCTAGATACCAAATTGGAAATCTAAAAAGATATTTAGGGAAAACCCCTCTTATAAAAGTGAGCACCATGAAAGAGTTTCTTTTAGAATTTCAGACTATTTAATGTTGGATATTAAATAGTACTTAAATTATGCTGTAATTTTTGTTATATATATATATATAACCAAAAAAATAAAAAATTCAAATACTAGAAATGGTGCAGAACATGGTTGGAAGCCCATGACCCTTAGTAATTTTTTTAAAAAGAGTAAAAATATTGAATGAAAATAGTGTAGAAAAATAAAAGTGAGATGGATACCACCATCACAACAATTGGAAATTCTTCATAATCATATTCTTTGGTTCTTACCACCTCTTCCTTGTGTGCTATCATGACCTCTCAGATTCCTACCTCTTCTTCATTGTTTTAGAGTTTTCCAGACACCACTTTGATCATCCATGCCTGATGAGTCATCTTTCTTACTATTCGGGAAAATAGCTTGTTCATCATCCTCAACATTGCCCGACATCACAACTTGATGCTGTTTCCGGGTATCCTTAGGAAATTCATGATATGTTGCATCCCCAACCAATGGATCCTCATAGGCCAAATCCAACAGAAGATGCATATTCTCAACCTGCACAAGAGAAGAGGGTGAAGCAATACCATTATCTTATGAAACAAGTTGTGAGCCTTCCAATGTCCTCCATTTGTTTTTGATTCCATTCTTCTCAATGCTATCGAGATTTAAAGAATCAAACTTAGGATTATTTATTGAATCCAACATGGAAAAAATGGGTGCAACATCACACCTAGTGGACTTATTCATAGCAGCCTCCCCATAGCTAGAGGAATCTACTTCAGAAGACAAGTGTTCTCCCTTACCTCATTTTCCTCTATAAATTTTAGTATAAAAAAGGGATACTATATGCTTAGGACGAAAGGTGGGGGATCATTAAATCTTTGTATTATAGTAACAAGAAGTGTGGACTCCTCACTGCCTCATAGTGAGCATGGAGTAGCCTGTAGTGAAGTAGTCATGAGAGATCCCTTTCTTCCATTGCGTATTAATGTAATAAATATTTTTAATTAGCATTATTTTAATAATAATTTGTTTCCAAAGAAAGGTATATATAAAATCTAAATGATCAGTTGGCATGCATGGAACCTCATCCTTATGCACATCTTTTAACCACCATGGGTTTCTCTACATCCAAAATTTTTAATGTTGGACACCATCAATCTTTATTTCTCATTCCACATGAAATATTTGAACAAACCAAGGTTGATGCCAAATGAATCCATGAGAGAAGAACATATCGAGTCATGTTCATGATTTCAAAGGCTTCTATAAAGTATAAAAAAACTTCAATATGCATTTTCGTTGAAAGATTTCATGTATGTTAATATTTATGTGTAGTCACTATTTCAAAGAAATGCACATGAGAAGAGACACCGAGAAGAATATAATAGCTAACCCAAATAAAAAGTATTATTTTTTATAAAAAGTCTCTTAGAAGGAAGATCATTAGAGATATAATATCGGTAAAGAAATTTCAGATTCATGAGTTTACTAGCTCACAAGGGATGATGTTTGAATGTGGTTTTATATTCAATAATAAAAGCAATATAATTATATAAATAGTGCTATGAGATATACCTAAAAAAATGCTCACATTATCCTCCAATTTATGATGTTTCATAACCCATAGAAGCTCATGCAGATGATGGTGAAATAGATATTTGGTCTCTAGAAGTCATGCGACTCCAGTCATGTGACCATCGATCATGCATCCTGGTTAGGCGATGCCACTCGTGCAGACCAGTTATATAACCCTAGTCGTACAAAGACTTCGTGGAAAGTTATCAATGATAGACATATTGATGCTCTTCATTTCTCACATGAAGTTTCAGAGTCACATGAACCATATAGGGTATCCATTACATGAAACTGGAAAAAATTTCACCGTTTTTTTATTAAATTAAACGGGGTTAAGTTTTTTTTTTAATTTGGATATGGGTGAATAAAGTTAAATTTAAAATAGAAATTTGAAGATAAAAAACAACTCCAAATGAACTTTCACTTAGGGTGTGAAAACATAAAATTGCCACTTCATGTGGTGGTTAGGATAAAAAAATCAAAGTTCGACATGAAGTGGATGTATTCTGTAAAAATATTAAAATAAGAGAACCACTTCAAGTGTCACTCTTCATTGAATTACAATCCCCAAGGAAACCAATTCAAGTGCCACCCTCATTTTTCTACCCTATAAAAGGGAGTTTCTCCCACCCCCTCCATCTATCCCAACAATGTCTAATGTTTCTCAAAAGATTTGTGATCCTCTTATGAAGCCTAAGTGACCCTGTACTCCGAAACCCCTCCCTACAGGTATTTCTATTGAGCTTATATGTTTGTAAATTCGTGTGGGGGGGGGGGATTATAGGTGTGATAAGCTACTTGAAGATAAGCCTAAAATGGATCAATTAAATTAAATAAAAAAGTAAAAAATAATGAAAATAATAGTTTCAATACAATGCATTTATCGCATTTAAATTTTTAATATGTTTAACCCACTAAAATCCATAGATCATGCCATAAATCATTTTTTATAGTCTCATGAAAATGCATGAATGTAATGAAAACCATATATTTACCATAAAATGATGTAGTTAAGTTGTTAAATTAAAATAATATTTTTAATAAAATGTTATGTTATCATTTTAGCATCACCAGTGGAGAATGGTCGAAAAGAGATCATGTCATGTGTATAATAGTTGATGGTGGGGGGAGTCGGTAATCGCATAATGGTTGTTTAAAATACCTAACATGATGGATCTAGGTATGTTGATTGCCTATTTTTTATTACACCAAGTGAAATTATCAGCTTTATTTCCATGTTCCATACGACATTGTGTAATAGAAAATCCATAAAATCCATTGTAGCTTTACTAGAGTAAAATCTTCCTCTTTTCTCATCCATATCTATGATGGTGTTAAAATACCACAGATGAACCAAGCTAGTGTTTCAAGATCAAAATAAGAGATATTATAAAAAATAAATTCTATTTTAGTCTCATCACATTTAGCATAATCTACAAACTGATAAATGGAAACAAATTCATACACAACAACAACATTCCCCTCCGATAGCGATCAAAATGGGATTTTTCAGTGCAAAAAGAAAACAATTGAAATTGTAAGATATGATAAAATGGATAAATTTCATCCACATTAAAAACGTTTTGTATAATGTATCATTTTTCAATTATAATAAATGGTGCATTCATCATAGTTATTTTAGTTTTTATAAAATTCTCCTTTTATTAGTTGTTTTTTAGTGGTGACAAAGGGAACCTTTATCAATTTCTTATCAATGATGAAACTATAAAATCCTACTATATATTCATGTTTATTTAGTGTTACCTTTTATCTATCATAAAACTAAAGAACTAAAAAATTATTACCTTTATCAATGCTAAGAAAAAAGAGTTAATGAATGATCTCTTTATCAGTGCTTAAAAAACAATGATAAAAGTACCATCATTATCAATTATTTTTCTTAGTGCTGATAAAAGTTTGTTTTTTATTAGCTATAAAACATTTGTTTTTAGAACAAATAAGATTTATATTTTATTAATCAATTTATGAATAATTAAACATCATATATCAATATATTTATATTGATATAAATATAATTTATTTTATTAAATATACTTTATTGAATATTAAATATTTATTTACATGTAATATAGAAGATATTTAGTAAAAAATGATTTATAAAATAATTAGGAACTGATATTATTTAAAAATTTAAAAATTATTATTTATTAATAATAAATTAATAAAAATTTGATGATATAAATATTCAGTAAATTAATGAACATTATAACATAAGTTGAAAGAATTGATTGAAAATTAAAAAGTTATAAATTTTGATCTGGGTGTCTATTTGGAATCCAAAATATATCAAATCAAATATTTTGAAATGTTCTACATCATATAAACTAGAAGAATCCCATATCATTATTTTTTTGAGTTCAAAAATCCTTAAAAGGCCTCCAAAATAGTGTATTTTGTCGGGGTTCCTTTTAGGGACAATTAGATATACGAATTGGCAACCCAATTCATACCCCCACAAAAAATTATTAAGAAAAGTTAATGTTATAGTAATAACATAAGGTGAAAAGAGAATGCACAAACAAGAAATCTAAAGAGATTACATAAATAAATTCCATTCAACTCCATACATTGAAGAGATAACTAGAGAAGGTATAAAATGGGTTCTTCCCATAATTTGAAACCTTGATGACATCCAAAGCATTACATATCCTCATCTAAGTCCATAAGAAATTTCTAAAAATGATTCATCAAACCTGGAAAACATAGAACCATGGTTTATTTAAATCATCAAAACAATTGTGAAAATAATGTGCATCATCTAACTACTATTATCATTCAAAATCTACAAAATAATAGTTAGCCAAAAGGGAATCCCACATCACTGCATGAGAAAGTGTGCCATTTAATTCTATTTAAAAAGAAGCTCATGACCATAGGAGGCAAGAAATGACTGACTGACATTTTATTTTTTTTTATTCAAAAGAACTTTTGAGGAAAAAGTGGGAAACCCGATACATGAAAATACCCAGATCAAGACTATAAGGAACTGCCCCTCCCCAGCAATAACATCATTATGTTAAGCCTCCACCTCCCATGACCATTCGGCAAGCTGTCCTCAAAATAGGATGATAAACAAGTTTGTAATACATATTAAGAACAAGAAAGCCTATGTTCAACAACTTCCAATTTCATCAGATTCTATGTTACAACTCAAAAACATCAAAATCATTCTTTCATGTAGTAAGAAAATGATCTATAAACACACTAAGAGCTGTATACACAATAATATTCTAGACAATATCAATAAAATCTAAAATTAAAAACAAAAAATCAAAGAATCTCTCACAAGTAAAATGGAAATCTATACAATTGCATCATGAAAAAACAAAAATTAATGATTTGTGTCACCATTAAAACATGTTCATTGCAATAAAAAAATCCATCAGAAATTCCACATGAAACCATAATAAAAAATCCAAGAAAATTAATTTCTATCAAATGTGTCTATAATTAAAATTAGAAATTAATTTATATTCTTCCACGATTTTAGAAAGAATTTGTTCTCTGGTTTGAAGAGAAAACTATGTAGTGAATTCACAATTATTGAATTTTCATAAGACAATTATATCATGTTCCTCTATCCTAAACATCAGTTCCTTATTCATATGCTCCACTATTCTATACGCATCATTCAATTTAGAATCAACCACATTATCTGAAGTGAATGATATAGAGAAAAACTCACCAACATGTGGACAAGAAGGTTTATTATGAATTAGTTTAAGGATAATATCTATTTTTTAGGCCTGGTGGCATTATAAGATCTCATTAAATTTTTCCTTTCAGTGTTTGAATAATCTCTACATTTCTGAGATGTCTTGTAATTCAGGGTGATAAATCCCTTTTATTCAGTCATTGGGTTTTTACCTATCCTAAAAATTTATCTCAAAAAATCCTCCTCTATCTGAAAGCTTGATCACCTCTATCATTTAATGATTTGTTTTAATCAAAGTAGAAATTTTCCTCCTCTTGAACACCTTCATGAGGTTCACTGTGTTCCTATTGATCTCCTATTCGATTTTGAGAATTAGTGGGGGAATCTATATCAATGTGGACAACATCAACAAACCCAGATTCATTATTGAACTCTAATGGTTCAATCATAGATTTTACAGGTTTTTCATTATCCAACACTAAAACTTTATCCTCAAGAGCCTTTACAATAACAACTCAACAACATTTATATTCCCTCGAGTAGGGTCTTGAACCTTAGAAGGGCCAAAATCAACTGTGGGACTATTGTTAAACCCAACCATGCCCAATTTTTTACACCATCTCAACCTATGTATCTTTACTAGAAATAGGTCGTGCTACCTCGTTATCACAATCCTTCAACGTATGGGAATTATTATGGGAAACACTACAAGAAATAGGGATGATTTTTATACCACTTCCTAAAATAATCCATGATTACCATTATAAATACATATCATATATGAGAGATCCTTAGAAACATAATTATTAATATACTCTAGAAACTGAGGGTCTTGAGAGATTCCCCATCAAAAATTCCATCTTCAATAGATATCCAATATGTTTAAAAATAAAAAATTAGGCATATTATTTGAATAGGTAAATCGGTAGTCCAGGGGAACTGATCCATATCCAAATAACTAGACATTCGATGCAAGGATCAAAATCAGAGGTCCATTTATAATCATCCATAAGACAACCCCTGAATAAAAAAGAGTTCCTTTCACAAAGTCTGTAGTGTTCATCCTTATAAGAGAGGTTAAATTTGATGTCATAAGAGTTCAATAGAACAATAGGAAAGCCTGAAAAACCAATCACATCGAGCAATTTTATGAAAAACATCCATGTATATATTCATATGATAAATTTAACCAAAAAATTATAAATCTAAAGAAAGGAGATTTACCTCATTTTTTAGAAATAAATAACTTATTTCCCTTTATGTTGAAAAGATTTTGGCTCTATGTGGGTATGAGAAACCACACCAACATTAACGCCAGGCACATGGTTCTTGATAGTTCCTTAAGCAACCACAATGGTGAAGGATTGGGGGATTGAAGTATGGTTTCACACTTGGTTTCCCTAGGGAAGAGTCATTGATGAGGACATCTAAGCATTAATTATTTGTTAGTAAAGCACATCAATATTTTGTCGGGGTGCCTTAATTTTTGAACATTTGATGAAGTTACATCCTCATTTAATGGGGTCTTCTTAAAATCTTTTGGCAAATACTAAATTAATTACATTCATATAAACATTATAGTTTTTAAATTTTATAGTTTATATATTGTATTATTAATCATAAATTAATGTACAAATATATATTCACATTTTCAAATAATTAATTATGAAAATTAAATTGTATAAATAAATTAATATTCATATTTATATGTAAAATATATTTTTAGAATATAAAAAAAATAGCGAAATATATTTTTTTCAAATTTATTTGTATATATACACAATAATTTCTTTTATATAACATGAAATATATATTTATATAAATACATTATTTATACATTTAATCATTTATAATTTTATTTATTCTTTTATAATTATTTATATTTATATGTATAGATAGATATATAAATTTCTGTTTATTCGTGTGTCAATATTGTGTAAATACATCATATAAATATATTTATATAAATATATTATATAAATTCATAAAACATACCTAAAATTTATATATTTAAATACATTATAGAAATATATATTATAAACACATTTAAAATAAAAATGAATTTTATAAATACATTATATGAAATTTATATGTAAATACACAACAATATGCATATATATATAAATATACAATCAAATTTTATAAATGTATTTTAAAAAATATAATTATATATAATTATATAATAAATACATATAGAAACAAGTTGTGGGAAAATATATATAAATAAACATATATATAATAAAATAAAGAGAGAAAATATGATGGTGCAGTGGTAATTGGGGTCAATTTTGACAAGGAGGCCTGATGTTCAAAACCTTAAAGGTTTAGTTGGGGGAGTAGGGTGAATAGAATTGATAAACGTGGGGTTAAATAACTGATAAAAGGGAATATTTTAAATAAAAGACACTTTTATCCATTCTTGTTTTAATGATGATAAAGAGTAATGTTTAAAGGCAAAATCTGCAGTAATGATGACAAATGTTGATATAAAATATTGAGATGAGGGCGATAAATTCCACATGCACATGTGACTTCCATAAGATCCAAATATGTTTATTGTTGGGATTTTCATTAATGATGTTTTACATGTGAAGTTTGGTTGTAATTTTTTTATAATACCTGTTCATTCTTTAGTTCAAGGATAAAAACCAAGGAAATATTATTCATATATAAATAATTAAAGATAAAATTTCATATAGTTAATGCCTACATCATACCAGATAATGGATGATATCATGGGGAAGAAATGGAGTGATCCTTGGCACTGATCTACCTTTGAGCTTGGGATGAGGCATTAGAAGTCCAAGGAAAATATTGGGTCCTGGATCTAGTTTCTATACACACATAAGATGGATATGACAAGGACTTATTCATTATCTTATTTAAATAATAGGAAGCCACATGATATTCAACATCAGCAATGATTAAAGGAGTAAAATAATTGGGGGATAAGATGCAACCATCATATATCTTGTTTGTAGGAGGCACTTGAGGATTAGAAAAAGCTGGGATATGACCTTTATTGGATAAAAATCCCTTAAAGAATATAGAACATTAGATATCTTATTTTAAAGAGAAGAAACACTATTGGTATCAACATGATATCATATCTCAAATTAATCAAAATCCTCAAGAAGAGGATAAATATTATTAGGAGAAAATGTGAATGGAGGACAATCTAAAGGACATACATCCTTAGTAGCACCTCTAAGAAATACTGAGAAACCAGGATAAAATTCATCAGAAAAATAATCTTATATAACTAAGGGATTCCTATTTATATCTAATACAACATGATGAGACGAATAAAAATCCCTTCAAGAAACTTGGATATCGCCATTTGGTTGGAAAGTCAATATATTTGTGAAGACCAATGTGAGGGGGTGATTCGGGTTGGAAGAATCAACCATAAGAAGTTCTGGGGATGAAATAGGGGAGGAAATAGAAAGAGGTCATGTCACTATAGAAATCTCAGTGTCAGACCCGAGTTACCCCACATTAGCTAGAAAATATTGGAAGAGTAACCTTAGAGTTGGGAAATAGATCAGTGGACAACTTTGTTGTTGAAATTAAGATACTGCAAATGGGACATGTCCAAACTAGTAATCTTTTGGATTAAACCTTTTTGGGGTTGTTTCCATCTACTTTTGGGATAAATTTTAGAATGCGCCAATAGTGGAAAATAAAAACAAAAAAATTATGAACCAGAATCCACCAAAACAAACCACAAAATCAAGGAACTATGAATTACAAATTAATACTACTATAGTATATTGACTATAATTACATAACTTTAAAACTCTACTAATCAGATCCTTATTTGAATAAAATTATAAAAATGAATAAAAACCCACTCAAAATAACCAACTATGTGGTGGGTGAAGTTAAAGGGAAATGGATGTGGTGGCCCAATAGTTTTGGATAAACTCAGAAATATATAAATATAGTTGAGGATGAAAAGATTCTATAAGGAAATAAATCATTTTAACAAATGAAGGTATGAGATATCCTTATCAAAATTCAAAATCAAAATTATTTTGGGGAAAGTGGATGTTAAGACAAAATCCTCCACAAACCAAGATATTGTATGGTTATCATCAACGATGTTCAAATTATTTCTCAAATATATAACTGAGGAAATTTTCAGAATCAGAAGTGATTTTGAGGAACCCTAACCACCATCCCATACCGATAAAAAAGAATGACCCTACTCCAGAGAGACCTTCCCTTGAATTGATGACCAAACTTGAGCTTTCTCCTTAAAAAATGTAGACAACTCACCAAGATTACTAGAGAAGAGGGAATGTGAATCACCGATACCCATTGATGTTAGAAGCATTATAGAGGAATGACTACTAGTTTTTAAAACTGTAAATAGGATTCTCAGAGAATTATCAAAACCAAATGGGATCACCAGTTCCATCTAAGAAGAATGAATATAGAGAGTACCACACACAATGTTTTAAAATTTTAAAATTGATGGAGGCGAGTGAGAGGAATTATTGGTAAAAATTTAGATCTAACATTAATTAAAAAAAGAAAACAATATCAAAATTGTGTTGTTTTAAAAACCAACATCCAAATTGGTTAAATACAAAATAGTAACACTTTCATAATAAATATTAAATAAATTTATCATCCATAAAATTGGTCTCATAATATCCATTAAAATACTAGCCAAAAAATGAATAGTTATATGGTTTTCGATGATATTATCCAATATCCAGAGCCTCCATGATTGGTCTTCAGCATGAATTTTAATCATATAATACATAACAGGATTCCAAATATTTGATAAAGATTAATTAAATTTGTAAATAATGAAAATTAAAAAAATTATAAAAGATGAACATGATAGTTCATCACTTATATCCATAAATTTGTTTAAAGATAATATGTAAAAAAATGAAAAACAACACACATCATCTATAATGATGTTTTTAGTCTTAATCCACAAAGGGAAAAACAATTTTTCCTTGTAAACACATGTTAAATATATAATGATAAAATAAAATATAGTAATAAAAAATTTATAATTACTCAGATCAATTACTATAGTAATATAATATAATTTGAAAAAATGGTATACTATATAAACCCCTTATTAATTTCTCATGCCTGTAATTTCCCCAGATAGTTCCCCATGTATTTTTAAGTATCCAAAACATGACTCTTTTAACATAAATACCCAATCCATCTACCCGAATACAATGGAAACCTCTTTTTTTGTTTAATTCCTTTGAAGGATTCATTCATAATAAGAATTTAATTAAAACAAAAATATATAAAATCAAAAATATTTTAATAAATTAAAATTAAAATTAAAGATATTGGGACTCACTCCTTTTGAAGATGAATTAATCATGAGAATAATATTGATATAAAGCCTCACTATTAAATGGTAATTGAGTTCAAACAAAACCCTCTTAATTTCATATTCAGTATTTTCTGGGATATGTGTGTACTCTTCTATGTAATGTGGGGAATTTTCCTCTATGAAGGCTTTCCATTATATCTTATGAAAGGATATATTTTATCATCAAATATATTGAATTCATGGTTATATTTTAGAAATATTTTTGCAATGCCATTTCCCTCATACTCTTTATCTTCCTAATCCATTATTTATTATTTTGAATAAATAATATCATTACTGGATATTCTTTTACGAATATTTCTTAAAAAATATGTAATTGTGTATGCCCTGAAATACTTGTTTGTTGGATGAGGGTAGATGAGGTAGAGTTGTATGTTACCCAGCACGATGGGAGAGGTTCTATCTTACTATGAAGGATTACTGTGATTAATTGGGTAAGTCAAAAAGATTGATATGTAGAAAGACCAAACATTATTGTAGGTTAATGTAAGATGGAGTGAATGGTGTGAGAGTATATGTGATGAAATTACAGACAAGGGAATATTTCGATGGGGATGAAACCAAATTAGGATTACATAGGGTATGTAAAGACCAATAAATTTCAAGGAAATTTTTTTTCATAATTTTGTTGGAATTTTACGAGACTGTGGCTTCTGAGGACACCTGATTCCGAGGCCCGGTGTGCCCAGAATCAATTTTTGAAGATTATCTCAGGTACGTTCAGTGAACGAACGAGCAGGTTTTTCTATCTTTTGAACCGATGCTCGGAATTGAAATCTGAGGGCACTGATGAACTCACAGTGCTAGTTTTTTCTTATGGGGACCTTTTCTGCAGTTGCGTTTTATGCAGGTTTGAAGTTATATTTTGGAGTTTAATCTTAAATTAAATAAAAATTGTGTTGCACACATTTTTATTTTGAGTTGGTTATATCCAACAAGGGGGAGGTTGTTGGTGGGGCCCACACCCACATAACCTCCCATAAGAGGATATTTTTGAGGTGGGGCCCACACCAGCCCAACCTTTCATCTTCTCTTTAACTCCTTGAAACCCCCCTTAAACTCCTTAAACCTTTAACCTTCCCATTTTTCTCTCTCTCTTTTAATATTCCAACACACTTGATTTAAGGCATTTAATTAGTTGGCTCATCTATTTTGAATTAATTTGAATTCATTAGGTGAGAATAATAATAAGACTTATATTATTATGTTTGAGTTGGCATATCTTGAGTTGGGAAAACAAAGGAGAGGAGAATAATTCTTGAAGGAGTAATCCTCTTCCAACGAAGAACATCTCTCGACAAAGAACGATGACACCCATGAAGAATGACCATATTCTATTATCTTTCTACGCGTCAAGAGGGAAGACGCTGACTACGGTGATCATTGACAATGACAACATTCTTTTTCCTCCAACATTGATGGAAGGAGACCGTCTTCCGTGACGCTGATTTCCGCACCGATGACGAACGAACCTTGAATCAAGGTAGGGGATTAATTTGTGAATGTTAATAAACCCATATTTTTTACCTTCTAAAAAAAAGAATGTGGATCAACTCAATATTATGTTGATCCACAAAAGAATATGTTTGCGGGTTGGGATTATTTGACTGCGGGGAATAATTTAGGGGTATTTTGTTTAATACTCTTTCGAGTGATTTAATATCAAATGATAAAGCGTTTATTAGTATGATGTTAGTATAATTTATAGTTGAATAAATTATACCCTCATCGATAATAAAAGCATGTGTTTTAATGAATGGAATTTGATAACACCTAACTCGGAGGGCACGTTCCGAATAAACATGGCCCGACAACCCTCTGTAGATTGTTTGTTGATGCACGGATCGACACGCGATGATGAAACAGGCCGCAATGGCGATTTGAAGACTCCCAGTGAAGTTTGGGTCCCGTAATGACCTTAGGCGCAGTCGGTGGCCGAAACGGACCACTGGTGCGCGTCCAGTGGTCCACGGAGAGCGGAGGCAGTGACCGACGGCGGTGGCGCGCCGCCGAAGAAGACCGCCGAGGCTGAGCCGCAGTGGACCGAAACGGAAAAGCCGTTCCGGGTTGGGGGGGGGGGTGTGGCATTAAAGCCGCGCCGTTTCGTGGTCAACCGGGGGGTAGCAACTCCCCCCCCCCCCCTTCGCGTCCAGCTCGACAACGAGCCGAGCCGCGGCCCGCGCCGGCTTGACCGGATCGTGCTAGCCAGGCCAGGCCGCACCCTAACGGGCCGGACTCAGACCCAGTTCAGGCCGACCCAGGGGGTACTGGGCCGGGTCGGACTGGGCCCATACCCCCTATTTCCGGACAGATCCGTTAAAACGCCGATAACATGGGCTATAGACCTCCACTCGACGCACCATCAGTTCCGTTGGGATCCTTGGATCGGGACGGTCGTTTCAGTATATTACACTCAAGATTTTGGAGAATTTTGGGTACGGCCGGGTTGGTTCGAATCCGAAACAAACCGGGTCCTCGAAGCGGAAACACTTATAACTTGAGTTCCTGACGTCTGATAGATGTGCCGTCGACTTTGTTGGATTGATTTCAGTGAGATGGATCTTTTGGAATACTTCACCTACGGTTTGGACGTAGTTGGAATATGTTCTGGTTGGATTGTACCCGAAATCCAACCGGGCCCCTGGAATGGAAAAGCCGATAACATTCAGACCAGATGTCTGATTGAAGAACCGTCAGTGGCGTCGGTGATCAAGTTGAGAAACAGTTACTTTGAGTATACCGTATGTGAGTTCAGCATACAGTTGAGATACGACCGGGTTGGTTCGTACACGAAACCAACCCCCCCCCCCCCCCGGGACGAAAAGGCTAATAACTCACAGACCGGGCGTCCGATTGACGCGCCGTCTGTTGTGTTGAGACCCCTGTGATGAGGTGGTACTTTGTGGTACTTACATCGTGGGACTTTGTGAAATTTGGAGTATCGACCCGTAGCTCGTGGAGGGGATCCTCCCAGAGACGAGCGTATGGAGTGCAAAGACCTAGTAGTTGTGGACCTGATGACTTCTTGTCCGATTCGATTTGGAGTGACTTGTATAGCTCAGTGGGGAGCACTACTTCGTGAGGTGGAAGAACCATGGAGGAAGAGCACTACATTGTGTGGTGGCAGACCCGCGGTAATCGATAGGAGGAGTACCTCTGTAGGCTATGAGGGGGAGCACTACTGTGTGAGGTGGCAGACCCATGGCGGGGAGCACTACATTGTGAGGTGGCAGACCCGCGGAACCCGACAGAAGGACTACCTCAGCAGTCTAAGGTTAGTGATTAGCACCTTGGAGTCGTGATAGGACTACTGTGCTTGAGAGAGGAGGAGTTCTCTAGCAGTTGCGATTTCGATAATGAAAATCCTAGTTTGAGCTGAGTCAGTGACCTTTGTGTTTTCCTCATGATTTAGATGGGTTATTTGATAACTTAGGTATATGTATGGGCATATACCTAAGTAGTGGTTATCCGTTGATTTCATACCTGTGTGATACATCATGTTTGGGATGAATTACTTGATAACTTAGGTATAAGTATGGGCTTATACATAAGTATGGGTTATCTGTTGAGAACTTTCTTTATGTGCATCCTTGTTGGATTTAGTGAGAACTTGACGGTCTCGGGGTCCCCAATGAGTATCGTATACTCACCCCTACACAGGCTATGCCTGCACCTCATTGTGGTGGATGCAGACGATGGACATCACTAATCGTGGATGAGGCTTGTAGAGCTCGACGGTACCCGGAGGTGGATCCCACGACGAAATGGTACCCAGATGTGGATCCCACGACGAGTCGTTACCCAGAGGAGATGGAAGGATGTGGAGTGCTGAGGAGGACATCTGTACCTACACTTCTGGTAGGAACCCGGAGGACAAACCAGGAGCTGCTTGTCACCTTTCAGCTGTTTTCCTTTGAGTTGTACTTTACTTTCAGTTGTATTTGTACCTTTCTTTTGGGATTGTATTTACGACCCCTTGTACTATCCGCATATTTGTTTTACATCTTTACTTAGTGTAACTTCTACTTGTACTCTGATTTTGTGTTTTTTCGTTTCGTAAAGGCAATGCCTTCACTTTTTATTGGGATTTAGGCCTTTGGTGCTAGTTGCCAGCCCCTGGCCTATGGAAGGCGGGATTGGGGTAGTCACGGCATGGTCCCCGAGGAAGAGTCGTGAAAAATTGGTATTAGAGGAGTCGGTTATACCACAGAACTCAGGACTCTGATCATTTATTTCCATGAAGCAATAGTGTTAATGGTACCGAGTGTGGTCTTCAGTTCAGGGAGTCCAGTGTTGGTGCGGCGGCAGACGTATCCATACACCAAGACCCTGACTACTGATTTCCGACTTAGTGCACGAAATCACTGATTGCATGCGTGTTTCCAAAAATGTTTTAAAGTCAGCTCAAACCAGGTCATCTCACCAGGTATAAATCGATGACCATGTCACATCTGTTCAAGATGTATCCATGCAAATAGTCAGTTTGACTTCCGAGAGAGTACTCGATGACGGCCCACCGAGCGACGAGACTCCGATGCAGGGCCCTCTTTCTATGTCGGCACCTTCGAGTGGTGTACCAGCAACACCACCACCTGTTAGGCAGTAGATGCCACCCGTTGTACTAGTGGATGGTGCACGATGATAGAGTGCATTGCACGAGTTCTAGCAGCAGAGGCCTCTGAGGTTACGAGGCGAGACAAGTTCCCAGGCAGCAGTGGACTGGATGGAGCTTATTGCTAGAGTTCTATGCATAGTTTAGACACTAGTATGGCAGATGGAGATCTTAGTTACGTGTGTTTTCCACTGGGAGACCATGAGGTTGGTCCGTATAGTGATGGGGCTTCGGTAGGTGGACCTATGCCTGAGATAGTACCATCGGGTAGTGTTCCAGATATATCACTACCTTTTGGTCAACAGACACTACCAATGGTACCTGTAGAGGATACTTGTAAGCTTAATGCCTTACTTATGTTTCCACACCAGATATCCCTCAAGTTCCGAGGAAATTCTGACTCACATGTGGCTGAGGACTGGATTGAGGAGGAGGTAGAGAGTTTTCTAGAGATTATAAAGCTTCACCAGGACGACATGTCGGTAGCTGAGAATTCATCGGGGCATACAAAACCATTCCTGGTACTCGATGAATACGATGCGATCGGTGCTTCCGGGCTTGGACTTCTCAGAAAGGTTTGTTTAAGGACATCTGAGCCAACACCTTTTCTCTATGCATTCCTACTTATGCTAGGATGCTAGAAAAAACCATTGTGGTTGAGAATTCTTTTGCTGAATGAATGCAGTCAGTGAAGGTTAGCAGTGGGAAAGAAGGAAACTAGTGCCAGTCTCGGAGACTTGGGCGTGTAAAATGTTTCAAGTAGAGGAAGTGAAAAGGACAGATGAATCTGTAAGGCAGCAGACGTGGAAGCAGAGCTATGAGAGCAGTATGGAGTGGTGAAAATTTTGACATGTTGCAACCACCTGCCTTTGTAATCCCCGTTAGGATCAGGGAGTTGGAGGGCGGGGAAAAGAGTAACAACATGCGGTCAAGAAATGCGACTGAAATGCTCTAGGGATGATTCCAAGTACGGACTGTGTCTTCTACTAGCTTCCATAACAACAGACATTGATATGAATCACCCCTTCCATGAATCTTGTCCGAGACCTAGAGTTTCCGGTTAAGCCATTGACTTGACCCTCACTTCTGGAGATACCATTGGGAGGAGACTTGATAATCACACTTACGCCGATGGTGTGATCTGACCCTTGAGGGGAGAGTTTTGGTTGGAACCTCTTGGTGGCAGTGTCGAGGCCTTATGATGTTAGTTTGAGTATGGATTGGGCAATCACAGTTCATACATAAATTGACGGTATTAGGAAAAAAGGTTGTGGTCTATCTACAACGCTGGGATGGGTTTTCCTTGGTCAACGAAAAGAATACCCAAGGCAGCACAGGATAAACTCATGCATAGGAGGGTGTAGCCAATCACTCTTGGGTCGGCCAACCTTACCCTCATGGCTGTAGGAGTTTTGAGTTTCAGTTCTAACTAGGAAATGGAGGCCTCTAGAGTTCGAGGATGGAGACCACGTTCTTATACAGCTCTCACCTCGATGAGGTTTACGGAGATGTGGCTGAGGCAATGAGTTATCTCCGAGGTTCAACGGACATTTCTAGGTCCTCAGCAGGGTAGTCGAGGTGGTTTACCGCCTGAAATTTTCACCTCATTTGCACCAAGTGCACGATGTCATCCACGTATCTCAGCTAAGGAGATACGTGCATGACCCTTCACACATCATCGAGCATAGGGAGTTGGACGTCGATGATGGGGAGACATTCACAGAGGTTATAGTGGAGAACGAGGATCGACAAGAGCGGGTCCTACGTGGAAGTTCGATTCCTCAGGTGCGATTTCACTGTCAGCACGACAACCTCCAAGAGAGCACATGGGAGCGGAAGGCTCAGTTGCGTGCTCAGTACCACTTTTGTTTCCCTAGATTGTGTTATAGCTTTACAGGGATGTAAATACCTGAGGTGGGAGTAATGTAAAACCCAAAAATTTCAAGTAATTTTTTTTCTTAATTTCTTTGAAATTTTACGAGACTGTGGCTTCTAACGGCACCTGATTTTCAGGCCCGGTGTGCCCGGAATCAATTTCTGAAGTTCAGCTCAGGTACGTTCTGTGAACGAACGAGCGGGTTTTTCTATCTTTTGAACTGGTGGTCATAATTGAAATCTGAGGGCACCGATAAACTCATTGCGCCGGTTTTCTCTTAATGGGACCTTTTCCGCAGTTGCGTTTTATGCGGGTTTGAAGTTATATTTTGGAGTTTAATCTTAAATTAAATAAAAATTGTGTTGCACATATTTTTATTTTGAGTTGGTTATATCCTACAAGGGAGAGGCTATTGGTGGGTCCCACACCCATATAACCTCCCATGAGAGGATATTTTTGAGGTGGGGCCCACACGATCCCAACCTTTCATCTTCTCATTAACTCCTTGAAACCACCCTTAAACTCCTTAAACCTTTAACCTTCCCATTTTTCTATCTCTCTCTTCAAATATGACAACACACATGAGTTAAGGCATTTAATTAGTTGGCTCATCTATTTTGAATTAATTTGAATTCATTAGGTGAGAATAATAATAAGAGTTATATTATTATATTTGGGTTGACATAGCTTGAGTTGGGCGAACAAAAGAGAGGAGAAGAATTCTTGAAGGAATAATCCTCTTCCAACGAAGAACATCTCTCGACAAAGAATGAAGAAACCCACGAAGAACACCCATATTCTCTTATCTTCCTACGAGTCAAGAGAGAAGACGCCGACCACGGTGATCATCGCCAACGACAACGTTCTTTTTCCTCCGACATTGATTGAACGAGACCGTCTTCCGCGACGCCGATTTCCACACCGATGACGAACGAACCTTGAATCGAGGTAGGGGATTAATTTTGGAATGTTAATAAACCCATGTTTGTTACCTTTGAAAACAAAGAATATGGATCAACTAAATATTATGTTGATCCGTGAAAGAATATGTTTGCGGGTTGGGAATATTTGATTGCGAGGAAAACGTAGGGGAATTTTGTTTAATACTCTTTCGAGTGATTTGATCTCACATGCTAAAGTGTTTATTAGTATGATTTTAGTATAATTTATACTTGAATAAATTATACCCTCATCGATATTAAAAGTATGTGTTTTAATGACTTCCATTTGATAACACCTAACGCAGAGGGCGCGGGCCGAACAAACACAGCCCGCCAACCCTCCGCAGATTGTTTGTTGATGCGCGAATCAACAGGTGATGAAGAAACAGGCCGCAATGGATATTTGAAGACTCGACAATGAAGCTTGGGTCCTGTAATGACCTTAGGCGTAGTCGGTGGCCAAAAAAGACCACCGGTGCGCATCCGGTGGTCTGCGGAGAGCGGCGGCGACGTCGGCGACCGGCGGCGGCGGCGCGCTGCCGGAGAAGACCGCTGTGGCTGAGCTACGGCGGACAGGAATGGAAAATCCATTCCGGGTTTAGTGGGGGGGCATTAAAGCCGAGCCATTTCGCTGTCAACCAGTTGGGGGGACAATGCCCCCCTTTCATGTCCAGCTCGGGCATGAGTCGAGTCGCAGCCCACGCTGGGCCGGACCACCCGCGCCCGGCCAGCCCTCCCACGCCCGGCCGGGCCGCCCGTGCTGGGCTGGGTCACCGTGCTGGGCTGGGCCGCACCGGCAGGGCCCGATCGCGCCAGTCGGGCCGGGCCGCGCCCTAACGGGCTGGACCCGATTCGGGCCGACCCAGGGGGTACTGGTTCGGGTTGAACAGGGCCCATACCCCCTGTTTCCAGATAGATCCATTCAAATGCCCATAACATGGGCTACGAACCTCCGATCGACACACCGTCAGTTGAGTTGGGATCCTTGGATCGAGACAGTCGTTTGGGTATATTAGACTCATGGTTTTTGGGAACTTTGGGTATGGCCGGGTTGGTTCGAACCCAAAACCAATCGGGACCTCGGAGCGGAAATGCTTATAACATGAGTTCCGGACATCCGATAGATGTGCCGTTGACTTTGTTGGATTATTTCAGTGAGACTGATCTTATGGAATACTTCACCTAATGTTTGGATGCAGTTTGAATATTTTCGGGTTGGATTGTACCCAAAATCCAATCAGGCCCCTGGAACGGAAAAACTGATAACTTTCGGACCGGATGTCTGATTGACGGACCGTCAGCGGAATTGGTGATAACATTTTGAAATGGTCCCTTTGAGTATAACCTATGTGAGTGTAGGGTATAGTTGAGATACGGCCAGGTTGGTTCATACACGAAACCAACCGGGCCCCCGGGACGAAAAGAATAATAACTCATAGACCGGGCGTCCGATTGACGTGACGTCTATTGTGTTGAGACCACTGTGGAGAGGTGGTCATTTGTGATACTTTCTTAATGGGACTTTGTGATACTTGGAGTATCGACTAGTAGCTCGTGGAGCAGATCCTCCCAGAGATGAGTGTACGGAGTGCAGAGACCTAGTAGCTGTGGACCTGATGACTGCTTGTCCGATTCGATTTGGAGTGACTTGTATAGCCCAGTGGGGAGCACTACTTTGTGAGGTGGAAGACCCATGGCGGAAGATAACTACTTTGTGAGGTGGCAGAACCACGGTATGCGACAGGAGGAGTACTTCTGTAGGCTATGAGGGGGAGCACTACTGTGTGATGTGGTATACCCATGGCAGGGAGCACTACTTTGTGAGGTGGAAGACCCGCGATACTCGAGAGGAGGAGTACCTCAGCAGTCTAAGGTTAGTGAGTAGCACCTCAGGGTCGTGACATGACTACTATGCTCAACATAGGAGGAGTTTTCTAGCAGTTTCAGTTTTGATAATGAAAATACTGGTTTGAGATGAGTCAGTGACCTTTGTGTTTTCCTCATTATTGAGATGGGTTACTTGATAACCTAGGTATATGTATGGGCATATACCTAAGTAGTGGTTATCCATTGATTTAATATCTGTGTGATACCTCATGTTTGAGATGAGTTACATGATAACTTAGGTATAAGTATGGGCTTATATCTAAGTATGGGTTATCTGTTGAGAAATTTCTTTGTGTTTATACTTGTTGGATTTAGTGAGGCCTTGAGGGTCTCGGGGTCCCTACTGAGTATTGTATACTCACCCCTGCACGGGCTACGCCCGGACCTCATTGTGTTGGTTGCAGACGATGGACATCAATGATCATGGATGAGGCTTGTAGAGCTGGACGATACCTGGAGGTGGATCCCACAACGAGTTAGTACCCGGAGGTGGATCCCACGATGAGTAGATACCCAGAGGAGCTGGACGGACATGGAGTGATGAGGAGGACATCTGTACCTACCCTTTAGGTAGGAACCTAGAGGATGAACCAGGAGATGCTTGTCACCTTTCAGCTGTTGTCCTTTGAGTTGTACTTTACTTTCAGTTGTAGCGGTACCTTTAATTTGGGCTTGTATTTCTGGCCCCTTGTACTATCAGCACGTTTTTTACATCTTTACTTAGTATAACTTCTGATTTTACTCTTATTGTGTGTTTCTTAGTTTCTTAAAGGAAATTCCTTCCCTTGTTATTGGGATTTACGCCTTTGGTTCTAGTCGCCAGCCCATGGGCTATGGAAAGCGGGCTCTGGGTAGTCACGGCACGGGCCCCGAGGATGGGTCATGACAGGGTAGGGATTACCATGGGGATATCCTGCTATCTTTGAATGACAAGAAGAGTATCATGTACATCATGTAGATGTTATTTCTTGATGGGTGAGGGTAGGTGAGGTATATTAGGGTAGCGCATAGAGGTGGGGTGGATTGGTGGTCGAGTCGAGATGAGGTAAAGGAGGGATGGAAACTAGTATGGGGGAGGTCTAACTTGATGGTATGGATTACATTGACCGGTGGAGAATGTCAAGATGATATATTTGTAGGAATATAAGATATTATTTTCAGGTAAGTAATGAAAGGTGGAGTGAGTAGTGTGATATTTTATAAGATGCGACATCGAGAAAGGGAATACGATCATAGGGATGAAACCGAAGTATGAATACTTATTGGGGGAGGGAGTAAGGATTTTATCACTATAGGGACAAATTTCTTGTTGGTTGAGGTAATATTAGTGGGATAAACACCATAGAAGAGTGATTTTTTATTGGTAAAAGGTATATGAGGCAAAGGAGGGAAACACAAAGAGGTGGGGTAACATTGTAGTCAAGTCGAGATGAGGTAGAGGGATGATACCCATTAGGGTGGAGGGATATCTTACTGGTAGCAGTTGGGAGAGGTGAGATAAAGGAGGAATGAGTAGTGTGGTGTTTATGGGATGAAGCGAAAGGCGATTAGACATGAGGGATGGGTGAGCGGTGCAGGCGATACAATGATATGAAATATGTTGGATAAAGTTAAAATTATAATTTTCATTTTAAAATTATCAACTAATTAATATTTTGGTTTACACATGAATAAAATTTTAAAAAACCACCCCTTTATTTTATAAAAAATAGGGGATCCATTTAATAAAATAGATATATTTGTGGGGAAAGCAGAGACAAAGGTGGAATGAGTCGCGTGAAAGCTTCCACCATGGAGGAGTTCTTTTTAGTTGGGTGAGGGAAGATGAGGAAGAGGAGGGAAGAACATAGAGTTGGGGAGGATTTTCGGTCAACTTGAGATGAGGCATTGGGATGGTACCCAGGATGAAGGGGGGATAGCTTGCTGGTAGAAGTCGGGTGAGTCAAGATTAAG
This sequence comes from Viscum album, assembly GCA_963277665.1. Lineage (NCBI taxonomy): Eukaryota > Viridiplantae > Streptophyta > Magnoliopsida > Santalales > Viscaceae > Viscum > Viscum album. The sequence continues at coordinate 677,133,131 of OY728159.1, read as the reverse complement.
GTAGAATGAGTAGTGTGGGGTATTTGGAATGAAGAGAAATGCAATAACACATGAGGTATAAGCAAGTGGTGCAGATGATAATGTGAATATTGATACGATGAATAAATTTATAATTAAAATTTTCATCTTGAAATTATCAACTGATTAAAATTATAGATTACACATGAATAAATATAAAAACATCACCCCTCTTTATTTAAAAAAAAATCAGGTGATCCATTTTTTAAAATGGATCCATTTCTTGGGTGATGTGAGAAAAAGATGGAATGAGTGGTGTGATAGATTCCTCTACAGAGGAGTGATTTTTTCAATGTGAGGGAAGAGGAGGCAGTGGGGTGAAGCACATAGAGGTGGGGTGGATTTGTGGTCAAGTCGAGATGAGGTTGATGGATGGTACATAGGATGAAGGAGGGATAGCTTTCTGGAAAGAGTCGGGTGTAGTGAAATGAATGTGGAATGATTAGTGTGTGGTTTAAAACATGGGGAGATAAGCGACACATTATGTTGGATGACCGAGTGATGCATGAGTTACAATGATAGGCGATATGGGGTGAGATATTCATTGAATAAAGTTACAATTATATTTTTCATTTTTAAATTATCAATCGATTAATATTATGATTTTGACATGAAATAATTTAAAAACATCACCACTCAATATTTTAGATTAAAAATAAATACAAATATACAAATATATATATATTAGTGACCTAATTTCTATAATTTTATTCCAATAATTTTAAACTTTTTCTTTCAACTGTAAATAAATTTTTAATTTTTAAAGTTTACAATCCCTTTTAAAAACAGTATATCAAAAAATATTTTGAATCTAGTTATCGATTTGTCATGACCCCCTCCCACCAAAGATGCCCCTCATGAGCTGGAAATGGTGAAAGTGAGATAATGACCCCCGAGTCCCGCCTCCAGTAGGCCCCGGGTTGGCGACTAGCACCAAGGGTATGAGTTTACACAAATATAATATCACAGGATATAAAAAGTAAGGTAACAAAAATCACTAACTTCCCAACCCCATTCTTTAACCAGTTATTATCTTTATTTAAAGGTTCAACCATTTCTCATGAAAACAAAAGGAAACCCGCCACACATAATACATAAATTAGAGAGACAAAGGTGAGATCCCTACCTCAAAAGGTCCCGATCACGCCGCTTCCGACGACGTCCTTCGGTGTCCTCCGCCTTCGCCAAACCCGACAAACGCCTCCTAGGATGGAAGTTGGAGAAGGAATGCCAGAAGGAAAGGTGAAAAGTCCGGGTATAGAAGCTTCGTCCCGTCGCTACGATCATGTGGCCGCTAACGGATCGTAATTCGGAGCTCGGACAAAGAAGTTAGAGGAGGAAGACTTCTTGATCATCCAAGAGTGTCGTCGTGCGGAGAAGAAGCGATTGGTCTGGAAATAATCCGCGACCCTTTCTTATATAGCCAACGAATAGGTAAAACAGTATGCAGCGTGTATTGATGAATACACGGTGTGACTGTACACCCGTTACGTGTTTTGACTGGTCAACACACGACACGTCACGCGGTTTCCACACGTTTAAAAAAAAAGACGTTAATTTTATTAATATGCGTGTTTCGTTGACCCGAGACATAACTCATAAAAAGGTATCCATAACTGGTCTTAAAATGACCGTCTTAATTACAGGATTACACTTCCACTGACGGTTCGTCATTCCGACACCATATGAAGAAGTTATAGACTTTTTAAGTTTTGATCACCCAAAATAATAATAATATTATTTTATTATTATTATAATTACTTATTTATTTATTTTTATAACTCCAAATAAATCTTGATTTGGTCTTTTTAACGTTGGAAACATACACTCCCTCCTTTTACATTTATTTCTCTTTTAATTTTATTACCATTAATACCTTATAATCATTATTATAATATATAATAATAATGACTTACAAAAGAACCTCCTCAAACCCACGCCACCACAAAAGTGGCGCCTCCTTGGCTCCATGTCAATCACGCCCCACCTCCTTGATTGCCTTTCTTTTTTTTTCTTTTATTATTTCTCAATTTTCTATTATATCATTCTCTCTCCAATCTAACTCTTCCATGTTATTATTAATAATAACACCCATCATTATTACCAGATCTATCAAAAAAAACCAACATTATTATTATAATTATTTAGTATAACACTTATAACAAAACCCCAAATAAAATTTATTAACAAGTCACCATTTATTATTAATAATAATTATTATTTTTGATGTTTGCCGCATTGACCACATAAAAAAATGTTTTTACAAAGTAATCGACCGGAGAGGTACGGTCCATTACATTAGATACCTCTCAAAACATTCTCGTCCTCGAGAATTAAAACCAACCCAGAAAAAGAATGGATCCGAACAACCACCCCGCAAGACACCTCTCAGGGCTCTTGTCATAACAGGAAACAACCGACAAACCTAATTATATGAGTTAGGAATTCCTTCTCCCATACCGAGATATTATCCGCTTTAGGCGGCACTGACTCGCCTTCACGGGTTTAATCGCATCCACATTAATGCGTCTCTATTAGGAATTAGGTCTTCCGACTTCCATATATTAGGATTTTCCAAACTTACACTACCCCCAACACCATACACAACAACAATAAATTGGCCGAACACATGGCTTCAGGAATTCCTTCTCCCATGTCGAGATATTATCCGCTTTAGGTGGCACTGACTCTCCTGCACGGGTTTAATCGCATCCACATTAATGCGTCTTGATTAGGGATCAGGTCCTCCTCTCCCCACATGTAAGGACTCTTCACACACATTTAAAGGAAAGAGGGAAATAACATAGCATTATAGACTCATGGAAAACAAAGTCCAGACCCAAAGCATGGGTGAGAATGAGTTTCAACAATTGAGTGTGATGCTCTTGGATTTAAACAAAACATAAACGAGATCATTTAAGTAAAACATGAAACATCTCTCTCGATCTTTCGCCTTGCTGGGTTTGCCGCTTCTGTTGTGTGAAATTGTCCGCGTCCCACTCCTCTGCATTTCTATTAACGTCCAAGTGCCATAGATGTACGGTAAACAAGGATCACCTAAGCCCAAGTAGTAAGGAAAAACTCAAAGTTTTAATTATCATTTTATTTCAATTTCTTTCCCAGAACACCCAAATCAAGAAAAACACAAACATGATGATGCATGTACCTTCCCTAGGGTCTCTACCCTGCAATCAATATAGTCTCACTTGGTCGTTCGGTAGGCTCAGAGTCCTTGCATCGGATCACGGGGGGCCCTAAAATCCCGTGTCCTAGCCGGTCTTCCCTGGCCTATGTCACGCACCAAGATTAACAAACACTGTTGCCCTACCATCCCATGCAATCCTCACTGTGCCTAACTCCAGACTCCATTCTATCTCTCAACCATCAGCCTCTGATACCATTCTGTCACGACCCCCTCCCACCAAAGATGCCCCTCCTGAGCTGGCAATGGTGAAAGGGAGATAATGACCCCCGAGTCCCACCTCCAGTAGGCCCTGGGTTGGCGACTAGCACCAAGGGTATGAGTTTTCACAAATATAATATCACAGGATATAAAAAGTAAGGTAACAACAATCACTAACTTCCCAACCCCATTCTTTAACCAGTTATTATCTTTATTTAAAGGTTCAACCATTTCTCATGAAAACAAAAGGATACCCGCCACACATGAAACACAAATTAGAGAGACAAAGGTGAGATCCCTACCTCAAAAGGTCCCAATCACGCCGCTTCCGACGACGTCCTTCGGTGTACTCCGCCTTCGCCAAACCCGAAAAATGCCTCCAAGGATGGAAGCTTGAGAAGGAAGGCCGGAAGGAATGGTGACAAGTCCGGGCTTAGATGCTTCGTCCCGTCGCTACGATCCTGTGGCCGCTGACGGATCGTAATTCGGAGCTCGGACAAAGAAGTTAGAGGAGGAAGACTTCTTGATCATCCAAGAGTGTCGTCGTGCGGAGAAGAAGTGATTGGTCTGGAAATAATCCGCGACCCTTTCTTATATAGCCAACGAATAGGTAAAACAGTATGCATCGTGTATTGATGAATACACGGTGTGACTGTACACCAGTTACGTGTTTTGACTGGTCAACACACGACACGTCACGTGGTTTCCACACGTTTAAAAAAAAAGACGTTAATTTTATTAATATGCGTGTTTCGTTGACCCGAGACATAACTCATAAAAAGGTATCCATCACTGGTCTTAAAATGACCATCTTAATTACAGGATTACACTGCCACTGACGGTTCGTCATTCCGACACCATATGAAGAAGTTATAGACTTTTTAGGTTTTGATCACCCAAAATAATAATAATATTATTTTATTATTATTACAATTACTTATTTATTTATTTTTATAACTCCAAATCAATCGTGATTTGGTCTCTTTCACGTTGGAAACAAACACTCCCTCCTTTTACATTTATTTCTCTTTTAATTTTATTCCCATTAATACCTTATAATCATTATTATAATATATAATAATAATGACTAACAAAAGAACCTCCTCAAACCCACGCCACCACAAAAGTTGCGCCTCCTTGGCTCCATGTCAATCACGCCCCACCTCCTTGATTGCCTTTCTTTTTTTTTCTTTTATTATTTCTCAATTTTCTATTATATCATTCTCTCTCCAATCTAACTCTTCCATGTTATTATTAATAATAACACCCATCATTATTACCAGATCTATCAAAAAAAAACCAACATTATTATTATAATTATTTAGTATAACACTTATTACAAAACCCCAAATAAAATTTATTAACACGTCACCATTTATTATTAATAATTATTATTATTTTTGATGTTCGCCGCATTGACCACATAAAAAAAACGTTTTTACAAAGTAATCGACCGGAGAGGTCCGGGCCATTACACGATTAGAATGAAAATATTTATCTACTAAGTTTAATTTTAATAATTACATATTTCATTATTGCGTTATCCATATTTTATCAGTGTTTACACATGTCATATTTTTATAAAAAATTAAAATTAAAATATACACACATAGGCCTATGTTTTGAAATGATTTTTACATATAAATGTTTATAAAATCATTTATAATATAAATTTATAAATAAAATTTAAAATATATAAAAAAATACATTAAAACATTTTTAAAATAATATAAATTCAAAAATAATTTTAAAATTAAATTTCAAAGATATAACTAAAATATGTTATAAAATCTTGAATATTTAAAACATTACTGTCAATCAATTTATGAAAAAATGGATTAAAAGTGTATTAAATATCTCAAAACATGTCATTAATTCTTTTTTATTTCCAGAATAATTGATGAAAACTAGAACACGAATGTGTGTAAATGGATTTTCCATGTCATAAATCCAATGGATGTCCACATTATCGTGTGACTCAGTAAAATAAAATCTATATAAAGGTCAAAATCAAAACACTAAACTTACTTATCATGACAAAGAAATCATTTGAAATTGAAAATGGATGATACATGATTTCCTTCAAACATAATGTATCCTGAATTTAACTGAAAAATAAAACACGTAATTATCATTTGAAAATATTATCAGATAGACCAAAAAAATAAAAATGGTTTAATGATATGGTTTCCAATTATATAAAATGAAATTTTAACAATTAATACTACAAAAATATGTTTAAAAAACATGCATTTCCTGATAAAAACAATAGGGATAAAATTTCAGACAAAAAATACTACACTTGAACTAAAAAAACTAAATAAAAAAATTCAAAAAATATCTAAAACAATCTGAAAAAAAATTTAGAGATGGCCCAAAAAAAGTGAAAGAAAAAACCCCAAGGGCCATGCTAAAATTTTAAACAAATTACACAGGATGTGGATCTATTTTGGTTAAATTCCCCATAAAAATAAATTAAAACAAGATAAAGACAAATCAAACTAAAAGAAATAAGATGACCAATGTCTATAGTTCAACAACATCTTTGAAGAAGATTTCAACTCTTTAATAATAGCGATAAATAAATATTACAATTTCTAACTACAATGTGATTAGCAACCTGGGTTACAATACCACCACTACAATGTTATAGTCAATTCAATCACATTGCGATGTGATTTGAATACCGACACCAACCAGCCAATATGGATGGTATTCTTTACATGAAAGAAATAATGAAAACCACCACCATAATAACAAAATGAAACTAGAAGAGTTAATATTATAACAAATTCCTAGACACTGTTAATTATAATGGATAAGTCTTTTGAGTGGATCATCATAAATTTATTCCTTCCAAAAAGTTTATAAAAAATTCTTTAAAAATTAAAAATTCATGTGTATTTAACATTTAAAAGGAAAGGATGCACACATCTTGCAGTATTCATTATATTATTTCAGATAGCATTACTTAAGTATAGATGATTGGGAATGATTCCCAAAATGTATAGTACAATGGTAAAATAAGTGGTTACATTTATGGAAATCATATCTGATAGGAAATAAAATGATTTCAGGGATCTCATGGGATTAAAATTAAAAAATAAATTTAAGAATGCACTGGAAGTAGATAACACTATAATTTAGAATCATAAAGGGAAGCAGGATCATGGTGCTCTGTTGACTCTCGCAATCTGATGGTGATCACTTTGAGATATAGGGTTCCTCTACATCATTGTTCAATTACACTATTTTTTCTATGGTGGAAGATGAGTAAATGGCTCTTTATCCTTTCTCATATGATGCAACTTCATGAAATAATCCCACTATGATGAACATGCTCGAAGGTTCAGTGATTTCGATTTATAAGGTTAGATCTTATGTTGACCTATAAGATATTCCTCGGTCCCTTATGCATGTAGTGGGTTGTACCTATTGTCCTTCACTTACAAGGTCATAAATGTCTATTTCGGGTGATGGTGGTCCATCTGTTGTAGCTGGTGTAATAGGTCTGGGGGAATCACGTCCAGTTGTTGTCCAAAATAGAGTATCGTTTGAGGCACTTTGGCTGGCTATCACAATTGCTTCGAAAATTATGAAGAAGGGAATGCCTGCATTTATCGAATCTAGTCATGAGATTATTGCAGACGAGATCAAAGAATGTAAGTTATCTATTACTGATCATTTATCTATAGAGGTGAAGGATCATTGATGAGGTTTATTTTAGATTAGGAATCACTTGATTTCTATTTGGGTAATTGATGGCTTGTGAATTGCCTATCGTGGTAAGGGATTATTTCATGTGGTCATTCTGGATTCTTCTATAATAGGTAAATAAGGGGTTTTTTGGTCTCATTAATTTGAGTCATGGTTTTCTTAGATTACTAGATTAGGATCGTGCCGTTAACCCTTTAAATGTGAAGAATTAGCTCACCTGGGATTGGATTAGGTTTCATGGGTTGACTTGTCCCCTCTTACATCTATTGATTTTATGGGAGATCACTTTGGCCCTTAGTGCTCTAATAAATATGGATATGGAAATGAAAATGGAAAGTACAATCACTTATCTAGGATACATGTGGATATTCACCTCACACATCCTCTGATTATTACTATAGTGTAATATGTTGATGATTATAGATATGATTTAGCTATTGAATATAAAAATGTGCTTGTGTTTTCCAAGGTTACTGTAATATTGGACACTCTTTACCTAGATGTCAGAAGAGTCTAGTGTGTAATGCTTCTGGGATTAATGGGAGCACTAGTGATAAATGAAGGAGGGATATGGACCCTCATTCAAATGGGGACACAAAAGGGAATCATGTGATATAGGAAAAAAATGGAGGTCGTGGGACCTGATGGTGGTGAGGGTAACGTTTGTGAGGACCTCAACATTTTGGTGCATTAGGAGGGGGCTTCAGGTGGTCACCAATTGCAGAAATTGGAACCCAATTTTTGGGTTTTCTTTTCAGATAGAGGATATGAAGAGAACCTATGCCACAGATGATGCTATTAGAGGAAATGATGAAAACATATATGACAAGGATGGGTGGTCCATAGAAAATGAACACAATCTGGACTTAGATTAATTGAATAAGGAATATTACTTCAATACAAGTGGAAGTAAGGGAAGGAAAGGAGTTAAAATATTGGGTCTCCCTGTATTAAATATGAGACGTGGATCCGAGCAGACAATAACTCAATCCCCTCAAGACATTAAGAATCATTATAATATAATTATGGTTGAATCTACCACATGTTAGAATTTCTATATGGATGGTTCATAATTAGCACATTTTTCAGTGATGGAGGAGGTTTCAGATCATTCTGGAGCCCCTTCGCTTCCTGGGTATCCTTCAATGGTCAGGGATGACTAGGATGTCAATGAAAATGGGGAGACCAGAATTGATGTCATTGATGGCATTGTACCCTTGGAAATGATACATCATTTGTGACATGTAAGGGTAATGAGTAAAAAATTTAGAGAAAGGTCAAAGTGATGTTTTTTATCTGAAGTTTTTCAGATGTTATTGCCCAAAAAATCTGGGCAACCTATTGTGTTAGAAGGTTCAGGTTCCGAATGAGAATGTGTAGGAAATTATGGATATCACTACCCTAGTGGCTTCTAATATTAATGATTAATGAGTTAAATTGAATGATATTTTAAATAAATCTCAAAGTCGAGATGTGTTTCATGAGGATTTTGGTAATCTATAGTACAATTATTTGTGGGTATCAAAAAACCATTTCACTAAAAATCATGACATGGGGTCCATTGTGGTGGAAGAGGAATCATCAGTTATGAATGATCTAGTCAATGTTTGGAAAGCTCCTAATCAATGTAAAAGAGGAAGACATCATAGAAGTCAGGGTGGTTCTTGAGGAAGAGAAGATAGATACAAAATCAGATGATACTTGTTGTCTTATTTCTTTGGTGATACTTATGTTTCATTTTAATTTGAATGCTTACATCCTAATTCACTAGTATTTTATTATTATTTTTATCAATAATTTTCTTAGACAGTGGCTTTACCAATGGTTTTTACTTCTTTATTATGATTTAGAACCATTTTGTACAAAATTCATGCACCACAGAATATGATTTTTCATTGGGGTTCATCATCACCATAATAACTCATGCACAATAAATAACCATGCCACCTCATCATGAAAGTCAAAGAAAAATGATGTATTATGCACAAGGTGATTCAAAGCCACCTTCCTAGATGGGGAAAGCGTGGCGTGCCCTGGGACCTGGTAGGCCCCCTAGTGGGAGTTATGCATTAACCATACAAACATTTTGCACATGGGCCTCATCCCAGTTGGTGAGGTCTCTTAATGTGCATCTACGAGACCCAATTTAGAAACCAGGTAAAGGCATAATTCTGGGTTACTATAGCAGGTACTGCAGCAGTACGCTACGAGCATTGTAGCAGTTATTGTAGAAGGTACTCTTCAGTTCCGTAGAAGCCAGACCTATTCACCTTGGGCCATAGGTTTGGGATTGGAGTTCTTAAGGCCTTCGGACCGCCCATTACTATGGGTTAGTAAGGCATTAAAAACATCTTTATGGCCTTTGGGCCACCTCAAGGTCTTCAGACCACCTCAAAGGCATTCACGGCCACCTGATATGCAGATTCCTAGATAAATTATACAAGGAACCAACTCTAGAGGAGGATTCAAGAGCAGGGAACTTTCTCCAGAGTAGGGCTAAATGGATTGGGAAGAATGGGTGGTTATGACATTACCATCGGTATAGGTCTTGTGCATCTCTTCACATGATAGCTAGTCGAATAGCCATGCAATGGTTGAGAGCTGATCACGATGCAGATGTTGGGGAGGGCGGTTTCAAGTAGTCATAGTCTATATGATTTTTAAGACCTATGGGTTCTATAATGTCTCCAAATCCTACATTAAATGTAATCTATAAGTCTATGAGCCTTGTAAGGGTTACCCTTTATCCATTGAAAGGGGGTTATAAAAAATCAATAAAAAAGAAGGCCTTCTGGCCATTCTGGAAAAGTGTAAATGTAATCAACATTCTAGGTCTGTACATTTCCGATTATAACCAAGGGATCCTACAGGTGATTTATATGGCCATCACTAGTAACACATATAGTATAGGCCCATTTTCGTCCAACAGGTTTATTAACCAAAGAGATAGATGCAAGATCTCACGTATGATTTTCCACCAATCTTGAATATTCTATAACCACCCTAGATGTGATTTTTCCTTGGTGATTCCAATTGGTAGGATTGTCCTCACAAAATACAGAGTCCCTATAGTTTAATTTCACTATACTACTTCACATAACTGACTTGTGCAACTAATTGACACTCTTTCTTCCTCTGGATACTTTTTTATATCACATCTCAATCTTATACAATACTTAGGTTCTCTACATAATAGTGTTAGTGAATCTCTATGAGTTTAGGGGTAGCGAAATCACCTTCACTATATGTTGAATATTCTTTCCCAAACCAGAGTGCATGAAACTTTTCTCTTAACTTATATTTGAGCATGTAAACATATTTTATTCAGGACCACAAACTCACAATGTTTATGAGTTCATGTATATTCTCACTGTCTCCTAGTGGAAAATTATGAATATATTTCAATAAAATCATAGATTCATGAAATATACCATCCTTCATGCCATAACGAAGGCTGAATCACACCATGATAATTCATGTAATACATAACACAAAATCATAGTGTCACACTTTACCTTTGATTTATTTTTCTCAAAGATCTCTAATAGATCTATTGATCAATACCTAGAAAATGTGAAATATTTTTTTTGGGGTTTTTTTATTTTTCTTATTAAATTTAATGGGATTAGGTATTTTTTTATTTGGGATATGTATGGGTGAAGGGCTCTTTAAAATTGATCTTTCAAGATAAAAACCAAAAAACACAAGATGGAGTGGCACTTTGGGTGTGCAAACAAAAAAGAGCCACTTAATGTGGCACTTTGTTGATAGAAAAAATCAAAGCGCCACATGAAGTGGCACTCTTATGTAATATGATTAAAAGAACAAACCCACTTCATGTATTTCTCTTCATTGAATTTCAGTCCATAAGGGAATCACTTGAAGTGGCACCCTCATTTTTCCACCCTATAAAAGGAAGATCCCCCATCCCCTCTATCCATACCAACAATGTCTAATGCTTCTCGAAGCTCTGTGATCCTCCTCCAAAGCCTCAATGACCTTCTACATCAAAACCACTCCCTGCACTCATTTAGATGACACCCTAAGAAATTGAGGAAACTCTATTTATATTTAAATTTGTTAAATATTTTAATTAATCTCTTTACGTTTTTTAATTTGAACCTAATAATTATATAATTACAATTTGAAGTTAATTTAGTAGGCTATTTATTATTAGTAATTAGTTAATAATTATATAACTATAATTAGTAATTAATATAGTATTACTTAATTGTAATTAAGAATTATTTCACTGTAATTAGTAACTAATTTAATGTAATTATAAATTAATTATTTGTAATTAGTACTTTATTAATTGTAATTAGTAAATAATTAATTAAGTAACTAATTATAATTAGTAATTAAATAAATGTAATTATTAATTACTTAATTAAAATTAGTAATTAATTATGTATTACTTAATTGTAATTAGTAATGAGTTAACGATAATTTGTAAAGAATTTAATGTAACTACCAATTAATTTTTTGCAGTTAGTACTTTATTAATTGTATTTAGTAATTAATTAATTTAGTAATGAATTGTAATTAGTAATTAAATAACTGTAATTAGTGATTACATGACTAGAATTAGTAATTAATTATCACATAATTATAATTATTAATTAGTTAACTATAATTAGTAAATAATCTAATGTAATTAGTAATTAATTATTTGTAATTAGTACTTTAGTAGTTGGAATTAGTAGTTAATTAATTATGAAATTACTTTTAATTAATAATTAAGTAACTATAATTAGAAATTACATAACTGGAATTAGTAATTAGTTTACTATTACATAATTTCAATTATTAATTAGTTAACTATAACTAGTAAGTAATTTACGACAATTAGAAATTTATTATTTACAATTAGTAATTTATTAATTTTAATTAGAAATTAATTAATTAAGTAATTAAATTTAATTATCAATTAAATAAATATAACTAGATATTAGTTAACATTAAATAGTTATTAATTAATTGAAATTAGATATTAATTATTTGTAATTAGTACTCTATTAATTGTAATTAGTAATTAATTAAGTATGCAATTATTTTTGATTAGTAATTAAATAACTATAATTACGAATTACATAACTGGATTTACTAATTAGCTTAGTATTACATAATAGTAATTAGTAATTAATTAAGTTTAATTATTAATTAATTCATTCAAATTAGAAATTAATTATTTTTAAGTAGTACTTTATTAATTGTAATTAGTAATTAATCAATTAATTAATTTTAATTATCAATTAAATAATTATAATTAGTAATTAAACAATTGGAATTAGTAATTAATTTAGTATTATTTTATTGTAATTATTAAATATTTAAGTGTAATTAGTAATTAATCCATTCAAATTAGAAATTAAGTATTTGTAATTAGTACTTTATTGATTATAATTAGTAATTAATTAATTAATTAATTAATTATAATTAATATTGAAATAACTGTAATTAGTAATCACATAATTGGATGTAGTAATTGATTTAGTATTAATTAATGATAATTAGTATTTAGTTAATTGTAATTATAAATTAATTAATTCAAATTAGTCAAACAACAAATTTATAATGAAGTAATTTTTTATTTGAAATAAAAATTAATTAATAAATAATTAAAAATTAATTAACAATAAAATAATTAATTAATGAATGATTGAGGAATGAATATCATAGGATTCAATTATTTTGAAGTACTATTTAATTAATGATTAATTACAATTTAATTATAATTTCTAAACTAATTAATTTATAATTTTTATTCTTATTTATAAATTATTAATGTTATGAATGATTATATAAGAGAGTATGTTCGATAAATTTCTTTTAGAATAGAGCCTTTCATTACATTCTAGGTATGATAATGAATGTTTTCATCAACCTTGATCTTAGTTTGTAATTAATGTTATGAACTTGAATTTATTTGTTGAATATATTTTGTGCATATTAAGTGGAAGATTTTTCATGAATTTAATTATCTCTTGAGTAAAGTCTCCCCACATAGAGGGACTTTGGGCTAGACCACCAACATTCCAGGAGCCTTTCCTTGGCTATTAATGTGAATGAGGTTGTCTATCTATCGCTCTTGGCATACTTATGTGGTGTTTTTCAATCTCATATAACTGTTGAATGTTAGGTTCATGAACCTAAATTTCAGTAAGGAACACTACTTTTCCAACCTTATGTTTAATCTGAAAATCACGGTTGGGAACATAAATTTTGTAAATATCCCTATGTTTGAGGATATAATATATGGTTATTTAACCCAATTTTTGTAATTAATGATATATTGTGGATTAGAATTTTGAGGAATCCATATAGAGAGAAATCCCTACATTGAAATAGTAGTTTATAGAATTTGAATTCTAGATATTTTCTTAGATTTTGAAAACTATTTTTCTAGAATAAATATCACATTAAAATCCATTTTATGGTACATTAAAATGATCTTAAAAAAATGTTTAATTATTCTAAATTTTTAAGGGAATCTTTGATTCCCAATAGTCATTTCAATTCATATCACAAATGCACTCTATGTTTTTAATATTGTGATTTATCAGATGATATTTCTGGATCTTCTTGAGCATAATTAAATTGGATTTATTATTTATTCTTCTTGGAGTTTTATAGATTCTATGAATGAACATATAATAATTAAGAATCAATTTTTTTATCATCTCCCTATTCCTCTAATGTTTTACTAGTTAAATCTCTTTATAATTTCATCTGGATTTTTAAAATATTATTTTAAACTATTATAAATAAAACTATATATTTATAATCATCTATTGTTCATCAATGTATTTTATAGGACTAAACTTTATAGAAATTCATGTTTTAATTTTCTTTTGTGTACTTATCTTGATATTAAGATTTTTGTTTTTCTACTTCTATTTTTTATATTTTTTTGAATATAAACATGGAGTTTCATCAAAAGGACCATGTTGTGAAGTTTATCTAATATTATTTTGAAGATCTATTTATCCTTTACTAATAGTTTATGTAACACCCCAAGCATCTACGGTACGCTTCTCTTTGAATAATGCAACAACGTGTGTTGTACACAACATCGAGTTCTAACACACCACAACCAATCAAACTAGCCGTTATGAATAGTAATACCCACTCATCGAAATTTATAAATTTTATTTTTCAAAAAGGACTTCATTTTTGGATTTGGAATATCGAAATTATCCTAGGGTTAATTTTTGGCATTTTTATGAAAAACTTCATTTTTTGATGAATAGTGAAACCACTAAGCGGTAGTTAAAAAACTGAATTTTTCATAAAACTTAATTTTACCGCTTCTGTGAGTCGAATTTTGAAAATCCAAGAGACATGGTTAATATCAAGGATTAAAATGTGGTTCAATGAGATGAAATATTGTTTTGGTGAATAGTAACTTTTTACGTTTATTTACCACGGCTAAAAGTAAATAGGGTAATTAAGGGTAAAAATGATATTAATATTACCCTAAAACATGTCCTAATTCTATTGGACAAGTATATCTCTGCCAAAAACAACTTTAGGAATAGGATATTATCATTTAGGTCCACTTGGATTAGATTAGGACATTAATTATTATTTAATTCAAAGAAGAGTTCAGAGTTAAAATCAATGTTTATTTACAAAATTTTTTTTAATATAGGGCTATACATAAGGTAAATTCGATTGTAAATATTCATTAGAAATATAAAAATATTTCCTACATAATTATATTTTATTTATAATTTTTAGACAGAAAATAATTTAATTTATTTATGACACAATGATGATGCAGTAATTACCATAATAGTGAAAAATTAAAATAATTGATATTATAAATACCCAAATAAATATAATTTGAGACTTTTTATGAATTAAAATAACTTTATAGGTTAATATGACATGTTAGGAATGATTTAATTTACGTTTTTTGAATTAATAATTCATTTATGATTTTCACAAAAATTAATTTTTCAAATAGTGTCAAAATTGACATAAAAGTGTTTTTAAAACAAATATTATATTATTAATTGATATTAAATTCCTAAAAATCTAAGGTTCAGACAAGTGACTGATATCATGATAGGTGTGTCATTAATGGACCACTTGGGGGTTTCTTGGAGGTATATAGTAAGTTTATTAACTATATAATATAAAAATACAAAGTGACATGGTAAGTGTCAAACTAATTAACTAAGAGTTAAAACTAAAGAATATGGTTAATATAATGACCCAAACCTATCTAAATTTTATTGGTTGAGTGGTTGTCGACCAATCCCAACATTAAGCTTTAAATAATACAATTTGGAGCCATTAGAAACCGAATATGAATTTATAATAAAATAATATTTCTAGTTTTTCCGAAGGTTCCCCTCACCCCTCTTATAAAAGGGAACTGCCCCTTCTCACTAATTCACACCTTCAAAGACTTTTGGTTCAGCCAAACCCTGCCCTAATACTCTCTCAACTTCCCCCACTACAACCTAGAGGCCTCAGTTGTATCATAAAGCCAACCTATGGAGCCCTTTTGATCAAATCAAAAAGAAGAACCCGAAGAAGAGGTAATGTTTTCAACATCCTCTTTCAAGTTCCTTTCATCTTCAACTTCTTATTTATTTGTTATTCCCAATCTAAAATAATGAATCCAGTATCTCATATATACTGTAATATTATTATAAACACAGTAAAACCATATTTCATCATTCTATCCATCCTTTGAATGACATGCCACCATATGTGCGTACGTACGGCTTACCGTCTCCACGTCGTGGTGTAATTGTTATTCGAAACATTATTATTTGGATGGATATAATAATGATGTGTAATTCATGTAAATAATAAATATAACATGATCACTATTCTTTATATATTATGTACCATCCAATTAAATATTATTTTAATATCAAAAGAATGATATTGTCTCTCTTGCGTACGTACGGACTACCATCTCCACAAACGCGATGAGATTCATTCTCCATCGTATCCATCCAAGTATAATTCTCATTTGAAGATTAATAATAATTTTTAAGGACTTAATATCATTCTGTATATGAATACGATAAAACCTATCCATAACAAACATGTCTTACATAACAAAACATATAAAAGTAAATGAGTAAGTTAACACCCGAAACGACAATAATATTAAGATACTATTATCAAATCAATGTTAAAAGATCATATATGATATCCTAATTATGTATATGGTTCTTGTATAATTTAATAACAATTATTTAACCATTGTACAAGAGGTTAACCTACCCCAACCAAGGAAAAGTACAATGTAAGGGGTTATTTCGCAATCTCTTCATTATCCGAGGTTGTTTATACATAATAATCTACTGTGATTTCTTTATCATCCACATCCATGTTTCTTAAAAATGTATTTCAATTTTTTTTACTATTTACGAGAATATGGGTTAAATTCATTTATACCCATGTTTGACTTTTTTGTAAGAGGTTTCTAATGTAATTTTTCTGTCATTTTCAAAACAAGGTGCTTTTTAACCTTTTCGACAGAATTAAGATAAGAATGTTTCTTTAACTTATACGGTTGGTGCAGCTATTTTCTGCCATTATAAAATCATCAAAGCTTCCCTTACAAGATTATAAGAAAATTTTCAAATTAAATGTTTTATTTTATAATTATGTGACTCTTAAATGATTTCAAAATAGGAAGAGATATTTCTCTAAAAAGGGTTTTGATTTCATCTATGTCAACATCCTTGGATAGATTTTAAGTTTATTTGGAGTTGATTTATTATGATACAAAACTTCCATATTGTATTGATGGTTTTTTGATATTTTTGACTGTGGATGTGTTATTTTTATACCATTCATGGTTTATGAAGAAATTATTTACATTTCGTATGCTAGTGTTAATACGAATGTTTATGTTATGTTTAAACCTGTTCATATGAGGAATGCATTGGACTTAATATGTGATTGGTGGAGCCTGCTATAGCTCCTCGATGTATCGGTAGGTCTCATGAGATAAACTAGTGTCTTGGCACAAGGCCTTGACAACATATTATTTGAAGTCTTGGCACGAGGCCTTGGATATGTGGTTATGATAGTCTGGCATTATGCATTCCATCATTATGAAAGTGGTTATTGATATTGCATGAGATTATTTGATTAGTAGAATATCCATGTGAATAAGTAAATGGAATTATTTCATTTTATTTTTTCCATACTATATTGAAGTTCAGGTTTAAAAGGCTTTTGTTTTAGTTTTACATTTCCTTAAATGATTAATCCTATTTATGAAAGTTTCCGCTATATTGTTATCCTTACTGGGCATTTGAGCTCACCCCATTCCATGTTTTATTTTTCCCAGGATGTGAAGAAAGTATTTTATGAATGACCTGCAGGGATAGTATGAGGGGATAAGAGTGTGGACTATGGAGACTATATTGTTGTAGTTTTAATTTTATGATGTAATTTAAACTTTATGAATGTATCTAGTTATTACAAGGCTACTAAACTAATCGGTCTTTCGAGACATGATCTTTCTTGTGATCATGCCAATGTTATGAAATAATGCACCGACTCTGGGTAACTGGGGTCGGGGCGTTACAGTTTAAACTGTGATATGGACCTATTATATAAAAACCAACCTAATTTTTCTTTTCGAGTGGCATATTCTCACACTAAGATATGTTTTTATAATTCCATGTAAAATAACCAGAAGGCTCTATAAATAACTTTTTGTAAGGATTAAACTACCAAAACTCAACTGTATATGTCGCTGGATAAAATGGATATTTAGTAAAAATAACTAGTCTCATGGATATTGAGTTGGTGGAGTAGACTTGGTGATCATTTTGACCCTAACCACCATAAAAATTAACGTTATCTTCTTCATTATTTATCTTATTCTTAATAATTTTGAAGAGAAAAAAAATACTTTATCACTTCAAAAATCATAAAAAAGGTTCCATTATGAATTATCAAATTGATTTTTAAAGTGACACATAACACCCCTTCTTCTGTCTTCATTTTTATTCTGACCTACAATTGGTTTCTGAAAGGAGCTCTTTGAAAAATCATGTTATTCCCTTTCAAGCATGTGAAAAAGGTCAATACGAAGAAAATATGTTACTAGATAAACTCAAAGTATGAATGTTAATGATCAACGTACCATATTTCAATGAATAAAATTATGAATTTTTGAAATCCCAATTGGTCTTCTATTTGAAGAATCATAGGTTTAGTGTAAATATAAAAATTGTTAAACCTTATGAAATCCCTGTAGAGCCATAGAAGTGTGACACTTTGAAAAAGAAATATTAAGTTAATTGAAGAGCCATTAATGAAATTATATATGGACTTAGTTTTTATGAATTAAATCTTGTTTATCAACACCCTACTACTTTTGATATGTGAAAAAATATCATGGTTTCCAATGAAGGAGCATATAATGCCAAATATCTGATATAAAAAAATAAAAACTAAAATTTTATACATCTAGGTTGTATGATGGTAAAATTATTTCTAAATTTAATGAATGATTGACTGAAATATTTAATTTCATTACTAAAATGGGAAATATACTTCCAAAACTGAATCAATAATTAAATGTACATAGTGTTTTTTCCAACAAATGGAATGAAATATATGCTACTCTAAGAAAATCCAATCCTTTAAAATGTTTAAAAATGAAGGAATTTCTTAATAAATTAATGATATATTAATCAAAAATTCACGTGGAGGAATAAGATAACTGAATGATCGAGATGGAGAATACGACCTTCAATGTTTTTGTTTAAAAAATGGAAAAAATGATTAAGGAGGGTGTTATATCATTAAATGATTTAAGATTTTAAAAATCTATAAAAAGTAGATAACCTAGAATGATTATTCAATATGATCTATAATAGAAAAATAGGCTCAAGGAAGTCCTATAATGATTCTAGAATGAATGATCACAGGCCAAAAGTGGTTTGGTTCTATGAATGAAAAAACATTTTTTATATCAGCCTTGATTTCCCATAGGTAAAAGTGAAGAAATGGAGAATTGAAATTAATGAAATGGAGTACCAAATAAAAGTTTCTTAATAGTGAAAATTATAAGATGTCTATGAAGGCTATGTGGAGTTTTTATGAAGACACTAGTATCACTTCATGTTATAATTAATAAAAGGAGGAATTTATTCTAAATCAAGCCTGATCTTTATGGATAAAGAAGATGAGGTAAAAACATATTACTTTTTCTATTCTGATTCTAAAGGCTTATCAAATGTTAAATTATCTAAATATTATTCCGTGTTTAAATAAAAATCTTAATCTCAGTTAGAAATTACAATTCTTATATAACTATTCATAATGCTATAATATGTGAAAATGCATCCATATTAGAACAACACCTTGATTTGACAGAAAATTAAGTAAATCTACTTCAAGATTAACTATTCATGAAACTAGAATTAATGAATTATTGGTTAAATTAAAATACTTTAAAATAGATCCAAGAATAATTATTAAGGGATGAGAAAAATTAAATAAGATACTAGGAAATAATGATTTCGAAAAATAAAGACATGAAATTTCAATTAATAGTGAAAAACTAATGTGATATGATATTATTTTATGCCAAACTCAAAGAACCATAAATTTTATAGGGATAATGTTTTTCTATAGAATTAAATTATTTCATGCTGATAAATTTTTTGCTGAATCTATATATTAGTTATCTAAGGAAACCTATTGTTACTAGAAATTTATATAATGTTAATTCCATAAACAATAGATTTTTTTTTGTAAATTTGTTTCCAGATCTTTACTGAATGAAACTACATGACTCAAGTGTATTAGGTTACAAAAATAAGATTTGGTTTGTTATTTTTGTAGCTAAAAATCCATAAGGACAAAAGTTAAATATCGTATATGGATAGTTTCTTATCAAGACACACTAGTGAATACTTTTAAAATTTCTATTCACTATCAAAACTAACTTGAGGCTTGGTTACCTTTGGAGAAAATTATAGTAGAAAGATAATTGGTTTTGAAGAAGTAGGAAAACCAAAAAATCATGATCAAAAAATTTCTCTATGCTTGAGGACTACATAATGAAATTCTAATAAATTATCAAATACATGATGATGGATTTTGTTTTTATTTTTCTAACAAATGTTGTACCATTTTCAATAATAAACTACTTATTTTTAGATCACCTAGAACTGAAAATGTTTATAAATTTGGCCTATGTTCCTTGTAGCAAAAAAGATTGAATTATTTAACTATATAAATAAATGAATCCTTGATATTTCATAGGATATGGGGACACTGTAATATATTTTACCTATATAAGTTATCTAAAAATTATTTAGTTTTAGATCTTCCCAGTCTTATGTTTTACCAGAATTGGATTTCTGATTCATTCTATATTGGTTTCATCATAAGTCATAATTTAAATCTATTATCAAGGTTTCTATTTTTAAACATTTAGAACTTAGCCTCATAGAGTTGTTCATACCATCTAGAGTTTAATTCTTAGATTCCAATTTATCTATTTTTTTGTTAATGATTTTTATGGATTTACCTGACCTTATTTCATAAAACATAAATGAGAATATTTTTTTGTTTCTTTGAGTTATTTTGTGAAATTACTCAAATTCAAATTGATTAGAATATAAATTCATTAGGAAGTGAATATAGAGAATAATTTGAAAATACATTGTTTAATTATTTTTTATCAAACTTTAGTATTAAACACACTTTATCTACTCAAATAACTCTTATATATAATGTAATTACTGAAAGAAGAGATTAAAAAATTAATAAAATGGAAAAGAAATTTTTTATTTAATATAGTATTCCTAAATATTTGATTTGTTATAAATTTTTCTTATGACTTTTACTATCATGAATATATTTTTAATGATGAATTTTCTAAAAAATAAACCCAATTCGGTATGTAGTAAAATATCCTATTGTTTGAATCTTTATGGTTTCTGGATATAAGGTACATATCATGAACACTTGAGAAAACCTTGGTATGTATTTTCCAAAGGATAGTGAAGGAATATTTCTTGGAAATTCTATTACTTCTAAATATAATAGAGTGTTTAATAAAAATTCAAAGTTAGTTAAATAATTTTTTCTTGTCAAGTTTGATGAAATTGATCCATTTTATCACAAAAAAATAAAAAAAATGAATCGACTTATTATTTGAATAACATGATACTTGGATCATCTAGATGTGTATTTAAAAATAAATTAGTATGTGATCAGAATAAATATATTTCAGAAGAACATGGAATTGACGAACCAGAATATTTATTACCTAAATAGAATAGAACCATAAAGGACCACCCTGTAAAGATTTTTATAGGAGGACTAGATTAATGAGTCATAGATATAATGATTACAATAAAAATAGTTGATTTAACTTCCTTTCAGTCATAGTTTTAACCTATAAATGTAGTGGAAGCTGCAGATGATGTAGGGTCGATGATAACTATACAGGAATAACTAAACTAGTTTAATATAAAAGATGTTTTGAAATTACATGATACGCCCTAAAACAATATACTAATAGGAATCAAATGGGTCTATAGAAATAATTAATATGGACAATGTATAATCACTTATAATAATTCCATATTGATTTCTAAGGGTTATAACCAAGATGAATGAATATATTATAAGGAATTTTTTCCCCAATTTCTTAGAAGGAATCCATTATAATCATATTGGGCTATAAATATCATATTAATTTTATGTTATACCTTAGGGATGTAAAATATACTTTATTAAATGGTTATTTAGTAGATGAAGTTTATTTTGAGAAACACCAAGGTCTTTAAAAACCTAATCCATCAAATTATATTTCTAAACATACTAAATATCTTTATGGATGCTTGAAATTATAATCTCACTATATCCATTGAACCCTAATATTTTAACCCTCAATACCTCTGATTCATACCAAGGAAAATACATGGGGAAATGATGAAGTCATTCCATTATGTAAAAAGAGAAATATTCCTTCCAACTATGAAAGGAATGTTTTTACTTGGAAAGTAGTATAATTTGAATGGATCTTCTAGATTAATCTACTATTAATACTTAATATATGTTTTAAAATACTGTAGTATATGTTTGAAAGTAGAAATAAATAGAATTTTTTTAGAATTAAGTAAAATAATTTTATTCACATGTATATCTCGATTTTTTGATATAGAAATTATTTTATTTCATCAACGGTAAATGATAAGGAATTTTATATTTCTATGGTTCATATAGCAAAAAATTTCAAATTATACAATGAATGAGTTCTTCACATCTACTTAATATTGATGGATGACAATATTCATAAGATAAAATTCACAATATCTTTTTTATTTTGAAACCACTCACAACAAAAATAAGATTGTAAAGTATTGTGAGGTAGAAAAAACAGTCTCAATCATGATCATTCAAACTGCTTTAGTATCGAGGATGGAAGAGTTTGTGAGAATACTCTTCCTAGGCATTTATGAAATTTTTTTATGCTAAAAACATAAAATTGAATTTCATTAGGTATATTACGAGGTATATATATCTTTGTTTCTTGAAGGATGTAATAATGTCCTTCTATCTTTGTAAAATATTGGTTGATCATATTTTATACAAGAGAGGGATGATTGGTGACATTATGAATGCACTGAGATTCTATCACAACAAAATCCTATGTATTGGAATTCTCACGATTGTTTTCCATTTTATAGAGCACAACCAAGGGTATATTGATTCTCATTGGTGCTGATGAGGAATAATAGTCTACAGATAATGCTCAGGAGTGAAAATATCATTGAATTAAGCTGGTTTTCTGGGTAATGGTTAAGATGAAGATGGAGAATCTCATTTTGAAGGAGATGGGGAACTTAATTTGGATAGAGGTCTAGGAAAATATTTCTATGTAACATCCAAAATTCTAATTAGTACCCATAAAATTTATCTATTAGAAGATAATATCCCTGCTAGGAAAGAAGATTTATTCAATTCCGTATAACATTTAAGGATCCTTAGGTAGAAAAATTAGATTCATGCTAGATGTGACTCATAGTAAATGATAGGGTTATATTGAAGAAGATTTAAAGGCTGGGGTTGAAGAAGTTGATCAACATGTTTTTAGTGCTAATGAAATTTTTAAGGAGACCGATATAGTATTATATGAGTATTTTTTTCATGATGAAGAAAAACTGGTTGAGAAAACGAACTCTAAAGTGAATTTTAGTTTACTCAAGTTGTTGGGAGACCTAATATAATTAGGGTTTAGTCATTTTATTGTGATGAAAATTCATTGGAGAGGTTAGTTAAAGAATTTTATAATGGAACGTAAATTTATTGGAGAATTTTCATGTGAATAATTTGATGTACATTAAATTAAAATGGTTCAGGTTTCATAGCCTTCTATGAGGAAAGAGATAAGTTAAACTAATACTGAATATGAGATGAATTTTCAAGAGAATACTAATTAATTCACATTGGGTATGGTCTGTAAATTCAACTAGTTATGGATGAATCAATTATTTTACAAGTATAACTTGAGAGTTCTCAAAGATATTATGATGATATAAAGAAAAAATTTGTTTCTAGAATAGATTTTGACTCTATTCAGAAATATTATGAATAATTGAATGAAATAAAATTTTTAAGGTTAGATTACGATGTTTTAAAAAGAGTTATTGAAGATCATACTGGTTATATCATACGTTAAACTGTTTTGCAATCAGATTTTGGAGACTTAAAGAAGATTACACCAACTTATTTGGAATTTATTAAAACTAATTATAGTTTAAAAAAACTACTTCCAGAGGTCAAAGACCTATATATGGGTTAATAATGATGGACCTTTTTTCTACTAATATATCTTATATGGATAAAATAATTTAATGCCTTCAGTGTTATAGCATGAACCAGTACACTTTGGTTGAAAATTAGAATGAGATTGTGAAGATGTTAAATTTTGTAGAGCTCAGAGTTTGGTTTTTGTTTTCTCATCTTGGTAAAATTGTTTAAAATACATTCCTTCATATAATACTCTTTAATTTTGTAAAAGTAAAACTATGGGAAGTGTTAAAATTTTCTATGAGTCAAGGTTGTTGATGAAGGAATTGGTAGGGAATATGAATCATAATTCATAGCTATTTATGGAATAATTAATAGTTTTTCTTCAAACTATCTAACATTCCCTAACCATAGATTCTTATTATGATGAATGAAAAAAATTATCCTCATCCTTATGATTAACCTATTTAAATCAGTGAACAAAATTTCATGAAATATTGGATGATTAAAAAAATTTAATTCTATTGTCTATATTATGTTATCTATTTTATTTATTTTAAATTTATTGTTTACTATGGTATTCTGTTTCAAATATTATTCATATTTTATTTATTTATTTTTGATTAAATAAAATTCATTAATAATTTTGTGTTATATTGAATTCATTTTAATCTATTTCTTTACATTATTTTTCCTTATTTCACAAAAAGTCTAATAAATTTTGATAAACACAACATTTTAATATTTAATTTAATAAATATATTTTTCGATTAACTCTTAAATACCTATATATATTTTTTATATTTCTATTTCTTTTTGATCATTTATAAGGGGGATATTTCTAGGTATACGAATGTTGATCCAACAATTTCATTTTATTTCTAATTTATTTTTAATTTAAGATAACCCTAATTTGATTTAATAATGAAGATAATTTAAGTGAATTTGAATAATATATTCATTGAAATATTTTTTTTGCATTCTCTATAATTTTTTGACGTAATTTAGATGAATGTTATTTTTCTATGTTTTCTTGAAGTGCTTGTAGAGGTCTGGAATCATTATTCATACCCTTACATTTAAGGTGAATGTTATGTTTGGGAAGATAACTTTTGGAAGGGACCTCTACTTTTGATTCCTTATAATTAAGATGGTAGTTTGGTTTGGAAAACTATTTTTTGTAAAGATCCCAACATTTGAGGGTCTAATATATGATTGGTTAATCTAACATAATGAATTAGTGGTATCTTGTGACTTATAAATATTAAGATATCATATATATTGAAATCCCTACGTTGAAGAAATCATCTAAGTAATTTGAATTATAAATATTTTTTCAGAATTTATAAATTGATTTTTATAATATATATAAAATTAAAATAATTTTAAATTATGATTGAAAGGCTCTTAAAAAAGAAGGTTGTTTCATTTTCTAAGAAAAGTTACGATTTCTAGTGGGTGTTTAAATTCAAACGTCAAATGTATTATGTGTTTTGAATATCAAAATTTATCTAGAAATGTTTCTATAACTTCTTAACCCGAATCGAATTATATTTCTTATTTATTCTCTTTGGTGTTTTCTAAATCATGTGGGTGCACATTTTATAATTAATAATCAAATCTATTTGAAAATATCTCTATTTTTATGAAGTTACAGCAGATGAATTTCTATATCATTTCATCAGTACCTTATGAAAAACAATTCTCTTTTACTAGAGGTGCAAATATCTCTAGATAATCGTCTATAGTTTTTTGAAGAATTTATTAGGACTACATTTTTGAGGAAAACAATATTCGACTTTCTAATAAAAACCTATCATGTCGCTGATAAAATTTTTCCTACTATTTTTCTTTTTAGATTTCATCTCTATAGCATTTATAGTTTCATAAAATGGACTATGTGGTGATGACTATCTAACATTCCTTTAAAATTATCTTCATTTTTCAATTAATGTGGAAACTATGTAATGGACCTTCTATTAAACAATAAACCTATATTTTCTTTGGGAGTGTCAACTACCCGCACTAATTTTTGTTTCTATGGTTCATTGTAAATGAACTAGAAGTATATGTAAAATCCCTATTGTACAGTTTCAATAGCCTTTAACCAGTAATTAAGGCCCCTGATTAATGGAACTAATTAGTGAAAATCAACGATCTCATAGAGAGAGAATTAAGGAAGTGGAATATGGGACCTATGTATCCAGAACCACTATAAAATTAATGTGTTCTTCTACTATATTAGTACTCAGAACAATTTTTGAGGAAAATAATACTGCATTAGGTTCTAAATCATGAAGTGGTTTTAATTTTATATTATCTTAGCATTTTCAAAAAGACAAAATCACCCACATTATTTATTTATGTATATTTCAAACAACATGTGATACAGATATATAAACCTTTCATGGAATTTAGAATTGTGATGAAACCTCTAAACCATCAAATCATTGAAATATGTGAATTTCAATATTTAGATAATTATATTGAAAAATAAAAAATTATACCATTCAAATTTTTAATCATACAAAAATATGAATTATTTTATCTATATTTTGTAATTGATCCAGTCTATATAGTACTATTATTTATTTTTAAATTTTGGCATGGACTTTATAGATTATTATTTTTATTATTTATTAATTTTATATTTTCCAGGGAGAAAAATATTATTTTTAAATACAAGGGATGCACAAATATGATGAAAATAATAGTGGGGTTCAATAAAATTATATTTTTATATGGATATTATTTTTTAAAAATTAAATAATTTAAAAAAAAATTTCTATAATTATTTAGTTTTAACTAATAATTATAAAACATTATAAAATTAATTAATATTGATAGTAGTAATAAATATTTTTTTATGTAAAAATAATTATTCTATGTTTCAAACAAATTTTTATGTTTAAAATTATTGAATTTAATAATTTGAATTATCTTATAATTGTTTTTTTATATCATTTTCTTTGATATATGATTTGTGGCCTGATATATTATAAGACATATGATTAATGTAGTATATTAATTAAATTAAATTCAATGGTATAATTATGTCACCAAATATATTTTGTGAATTACATTATTTACTGTCTATAATATTAGGTACATCAAATGAATGATATATATTATGAGTCATGAGAACGTTCACACACCTTCTAAAATCTATTTAGGCATCACTACTATAAATAATGCGATATCGTAACTAAACCTTTCATGTAAAAAAATATTACATTTATTATTATTTTTTTAAATAAGTTTATGCATATGATTTATTTTATTTTATATTTCATATAATTATTTAATATTTTAATTTATATATATTATTATTAAGTGTTCATTTATTTAAACATAACTTTTCTCCTGGATAAAATTTCAAGCATGATATTGTTCATGGTTTTTTTCTCAAAAAATAATTGGATAGAAATGTTTACATAGATATGTATTTTATAAATATTCTAGTCTATTTTATACATGAAATAAATAAAGATAACTTTTTATTTAATTTCTTGAAATGAGGGATTTTAAGTGCATTGACCCTGGGAATGGGATGAATTTAGATCACTTATTAATTAATGTGAAAATATTAGAATTGGTAAAATCAAAATTGAAATGTAATAGAACTCTTAAAAACATAATTCTATCCAGTGTCTTGGAGTTTAGATAACTATCACAAGGGGATCTTGTGTTGATTATTTTCTTGATAAGATCATTCATGGGTTTGATACATGTTTCTCATATTGTCTTTTTTTGAAACATTCTAAATATTGGTAAAATAATCATGGTATTTGATTATGTATATAATATAATGATTAAATAATTAGGTGATATGAACTATGTCTTTCAGTTCATTTACAATATCAGGGTTATTGTAATAGAAATATCCAATGATAAATCAATTGGAATATAGTTATTTTCTTTCTCATGGTATCTTATTGGTCTAGAGGATGAAAAATAAGATAGAATATAATATAACCCACTTTATTACCTCCTTGTTGTTTCTAGAAGGACCCATACCTAAAATAGTCTTAGTATTAACAATATCTAGTTATACTAAAGATTCACCCTGATGGGATATAATATGGTTATTTCTCACATCCATGTCCCCCTATTAAGGTACTTGTTTCTCTTATATTCTTGGTCCAAATTTCCCCTAGTTTTCCCCTATCCCCACTTTAATTTAGAGAAAAAATGAGGATTTTTTGGGTGTCTAGAACTGGCCACATGGTTTGGCTGCACAGTTTACTAAATCGTGCGAACTAACCATGCACAACCTCCTGGTCATAAAAAAAATATTTTATAATTCCATGTTTTCCCTTATTATCTTAACCACAGTGTTCCCATTTCATCCCCATTTCATTCCATACATCCCTTGATGGAACTCTAGATCACTCAAGCTCCATAGGAACCCAAATTTGAAGGGGTTTTTGGAAGAGAAACTTCAAGGATTCTCAAGTATGTGATTTTCCTTCCTTGTTTATTACATTTACTTAGGGTTTCTTCCCTTCTCCTTGGTGATCCAAATGTCCAGAATCTATAGATTCATACCTAGGGTTTGTTTTTGAGTTTTTGGTCCAATATTGTGGTTTAGGTTCGTTTGCACTCACTTTTGGCGCAACGGGGATGCAGTTGATGTTTGGCACTGGGATTTTAGGGTTTTGACACATTTGGTAGGTGATTCCATGTGTTAGAATTATTGGATGAGTTAGATTTTCTAGATTTATATTATTATCATGTTCTTATTTGACTGTGTTTGGTATGAAAACTATTTTTTCATCATTTGTTTAGTGATTGAATTTTAAGTTCCCTTTTTGTGTGAAAATGGGTGTTTTTCATGTAAAAACTATTTGGTACCAATTTGGGTTGTTTTATAATTCATTGAATGGTTTTATTAAAAAACTTTTGTTCTTCCAATTCTATATTGGAGTATTATTTTTTTGAATTTTGTTTTAAAATTGGGGTTTTAAATGGATTTTATGTGTAAAGTTTTATTATACGTTTTGAAATTATTTGAAAGAAATTCTCAGAGAATTATTAAGTTATAAAAATGGTGAAAAGAATGTATAGCTACCGTTTTGAGTGTGTATTAACATATCTAGTGTTTTTATGTGTAAATGGAATTTATTAGCATGTGTAACTTGTTTTAGCACAAAGTGGGAAACCCAAGAATCTAGGTGGGAAAACATGTACTATTATGCTAGTGATCGATAGTGGTTTTGTCCCGATTACACTTAGAAAGTTTTACATTGACAACACTAAAAAATATAATGATGATGATTAGGGACCACTAGGTCATGGGTATGTTCCCTATTAGTGGATCAGGCATGAGGGCTGATATTGGATCTGGATACTTTTACACTGCGATACGAGGTACCTGGGGCCCACGACTGGAAAGTACCTAGGGGTGTTCTTGTGACTAGTGATCATTGAATATTTGGTATTTACCATAGGATTATGGTGTGTTTGGATGGAAAAATTAGTATCTTACATGTTTTATTTAAATATATTCGTTCCTTAATGTCAACCCTTTGAAACTTTTTTCATTTAAAAATTTTCATCTTTAGAAATTGTGGCTACAATTTCATGTTTATAAAAACTTGAAATCTTTTTATCTCAAGATGTTTATCAAATGATATATTTGGGTGGTATCCTATTGGGATTATTATCACACCCTAATTAAACATTTGCGTGTATGTATACTTGATTATGTTTGACGAAGGTAAGGATAAGGCCTTTGGAGACGGTAGTTTGGGTTGTTAGTTTCCTTCCATGGTGCGGTGTTGTGGAGACAGCTCGTGGGTGATAAACCCTTTTTGTGTGGTGGAACATGGGATGTGTTTCATCTACATTTTTAGTTTTTAACCTCTTGTGTCTTTTTTAAAACCATGTATTCAGTTCTAAATTTTATTTAATGCTTGTTTAGCATGAGGTTTCAGATTTGGTTTATTCTTCATTATTTGTTGTTTATGTATCATAACTTAGAAAAATAATTCTCAAACATTTTTTTATGATACGCGGGCACTTCTTTCATTCTGTTGGGATATAGAACACCCATCGGGCCTTTCCACAAGCCAGGTATGGTGCCAGTTTTTATGGTGACCAGATTCGGTTAGTGAAAAAATGATATCAATTCCATGTTAATCTTTTAGGGGTCATATCATTATTTTGGGATGTTTTTGGATATATAGGAGCTTGGATTTTCAGGGATTAGAGTTATATAAGTGAGTAGGATGCCTATACCACACCCCTCTTGATAGACCTGGTGTCACCATGGGATGTTATGATTTTTGTTTGTCTTCTATTCCAGGTGGGACGTGGAGGCTGCAGACTACACGTAGTCATCGGGTGGGGGTAAAGTGGTTATTTATTTCATTATTGTGACATGTTTTAATTATTTATATTGTATGTAATCGCAAAGTTTTTCTAGAATTGTTGTACTGCTGATTTAATTTTTGACTGTTTCCTTATGTAGCACCATGCCTCCCCAGAAGGCTCCCATGCACCCATGAGATGACGCTAGAGAGAGTTCTCCCTCACTAATCAATCAAAGGATAGTAGAAGATGTGGTTTGGGATTTCCAAGGTCTAGAATTTGGATTAGATCTGGTACTGCTTCAGGTAGAGAAGAGGAGTATGGTCCTAGGATGGACAAAGCCAAGAGCTTTCTAAAGAATAAGTCCCCTTATTTCCAAGATAGCATAGAACCCTAGGAATAATAGGAGTGGCTCAAGAATATTGAGTGCATGTTTGAGTTTATTGACACACCTGAGGAGGTCAGTGTGAAGTGTTCCTCTTTTATGTTAGAGGGTCCTAGATCTGGGCGGTGGGAATTTGTGCTTCATGCAGGGAAGCATGAACAGATGAGTTGGAAGTACTTAAAGGTTACGTTTAATGACTTTTACTGCCCTGAAGTCTTGGAACATTCTAGATCCCAAGAGTTTATGGAGATAGTTTAGGGGGATCGTTTAGTAATGGATTATGCCAACTATTTTTCTGATTTGGTTTGGTATGCTCTGAAAATGGTCTGCAATGGGAAGATGAATGCCCTGATTTTTGAGAGGCGTTTACGGCTAGAGATATATTCCCAAGTATTCTTATTCAACATATATAATTATTTTAAGGCGGTTGAATGAGATTTTATGGTAGAGATTGAATGAAAGGGGATATCTAGTTTCTCTAGGATAGTATTAGTGACGGGAAGTGTTAATTCATCTGAAAAGAAGAGGATGAAGGAGAAGCAGACAATGAAAGGAGGTGGAAGTTCAGGCTGCACTTCCATGCAGCTTTCATCTGTGGCTTATGATGCAAGGTCCATCATGTTACCCTAGTGTGGGAGGCCAGGTCACATCGGAATAATATTCGCATCTCCTCCAAAACCCTATTATTAGTGTGGGGGTATGGGACACTTGTATCATTTTTTCAGGATGGAACGTCCACTCCAGAGCGGGGAAGGGTCTGTGGCCTCCATGGGGATTCCAATCCAGTCAGATCCATCCAGTATTTTGGTATCTCAGTTCAGTGGAACTGGATGTAGGGATTGATTTTCTTATTGATAGAGCTTGTTCAGGGTAGAGCCACATGCAAGTGGCCATTCTTAGGCAGATTCTAGGCACCATCATGCTATGGAGCAGGTACCGGTAGGATAAAGTGCAAATACTTCAATTTTCCAACGTACCATTTTGATTTCATCTTCTATAGATACTACTATTTTCAATAATGGTGCTTTTGTTTCATTTATCTCTGCCTGTATTGTAAGTGCACTGAATTTTCCAACTGTGTTTTTATCTATTGTGATGGAGTTGGTGATGCTGTAGTGTAAAAAGGAGAAGGGTCTCAGGTGCCCATCGTGTGCACTTACTCTGTCTAGGGTTGAGATGGAGGGGAACCTATTTGTCTTGGATATGGATCTTTTGGACATAATCCTCAGCATAGATTGGAAAGTTCACTTTTAAGGGAACATTGCTTGTTATAGGCAGTGGGAGTGTTTCATGACACATGGTGGCAGTCCTCAGGTTTTTCTTGGGGAATGGGATCCTTGGTCGGGTCGTACAGAACCTCTACTCCCAGAGCTATGAAATATTATCTTCTAGGTATCATTTCTTACACTAGGGGAAAATTGTCATGATCCTATTGGCATACTAGCCCACATGGTGGATGAGTTTCCTGAGGTATATTTAGATAATTTTTTTGGATTTACCTCAGATCAAGACATGGAGTTCTCAATTGATTTCACTCCAGTAACATATCTGATATATCTTCCCTCATATTATATAGCCATCACTAAGATGAGGGATTTAATGATACAACTGGATGATTTGGAATCCAAAGGATTAATTTTACCAAGAGTCTCTCCTAGGGTCGCTTCTGTCTTTTCTGCAAAGAAGGCTAGGGGATCCCTCCAGCTGTGTATTGTCTACCGAAAGATGAACAAGGTAACCATTAAGAGAAAATATCATTCTACTGGAATAGATGACTTTTTTTATTAGTTTAATGGTGTGAAGTGGGATTTTATGATAGAATTGTGTTCAGGTTTCCACCAACCTAGGGTGAAAGAGGTAGATATCCTGAAGACAACTTTCTGAAGTAGGAACATCCACTTTGCGTACTTAGTCATTCCTTTCGGGTTGACCAACATTATTGTAGTTTTTATGGAGCTCATGAAAAATCTGTTCCACCGGTATCTAAACTACTTTGTCATGGTATTTTTGGATGACATCCTCATTTACTTGGATCTGAGGAGGAGCATGAGCATCACTTGAAGATTCTGTTGGGCACCTTACAGGATCATCACCTTTATGTAATGTTTTCTAGTGAACCTTCTAGATTTGGTAAGTGAAGTTTCTAATCCACATGATCTCAGAGCATGGGGTTTTGATGGACTCTGATAAGATCAGAATTTGAGGCATCCTTCGATAAGCTGACGTGGTGACTTCCTACCACCACTATGTTGATCTTTTTTGAATCTATAAATGGATTTCTGGTGTATTGGGATGGTTCAGGTATGGGTCTATGATGTGTTCTCATACAAGATGGTCACATGGTGGTGAATGGATCTCTCCAACTCTGAAAACATGAAATGAATTACCCATCCCATGAATTGGAGTTGTCAGTGGTGATTCATTTTTGAAGACTTGGTGTCGCTACCTTTTTGGGAAAAAGATTGTGGTCGACTCTGATCACAAGATCCTAGCCTATATTATCTCATAGAAGGATCTTAATTTGAGGGAGTGAAGTTGTATTGAATACCTAATGGTGTTTGACTTTGATATCATCTATAACCCAGGAAGAGAAATGTGGTGGCTAATTCCTTGCATAGAAGAGTACCAGTTAAAGCTTTGAGGTATTCTAGTGATGTGTGTACTCTGATTGGGCCCTTTTCTCAAATGCACATGGAGACCATGGAGAATAGTGGAGGAGCATTCTTGGAGATCATTGTGTTGAATCTTGATCTTTCAGAGTAGATTCCTTAGGATCATCCCAGTGATGAGCTATCTCAGCAGTCGATGTAGTCTCATCATGGTAGGGAGACATCTCCTAATTTGTGCCCATATCCCAATGGTATCTTGTGCTTCAAGGGCCGTTTAGTGGTGCCTCTATCTTTGAGGAAGGTGGTGATGCACGATATCCACAAATCTCAGGGGGTCATTCATCCCAGGGATACCAAAATGTACTACAGTGACTATCAACAGTTCTGATGTCCATGTATGAGATGTGGCATAGTGGACATCATGTTGAGATGCTACACATTTCAGCATGTAAAATCATAGCATCAAAGACCCTCCAGTTTTTTCTAGCCATTACCCATTCTATCCTAGTAGTGGGATGAAGTCACAATGGATTTCATTGTTGGATTGCCTCATACACCTCAGTGTAAGAATTATATTTGGGTGGGGATCAACCATATGACCAAATCATCCAACTTTATTCCAATTAGGTATACATTTAATGTGTATGAGTTGGGCTGATTGTATCTTCAGAAGGTGGTAAGGCATTATGGTGTGCCATCAGTAGTTGTCTCGGATAGAGAACCCTGTTTCACTTATCATTTTTGTTAAGGCCTTCAAAAGGCCTTGGGGTATCAAATTAAAATGATAATAGAATACCACCCTCAAATGGATGGTTAGAAAGAGTGGGTGAATCAGATTTTAGAGGACTTACTTCATGCATGTGTTTTGAATTTTTGTAGGTTCGTGGGAAATCCATTTAGGACTGGTCAAGTTTTATTATAATAATAGTTACCAATACTCTATTAAAATGGATTCATTTGAGGTTCCCTATTGTCAAACTTGTTGGCTCCCATATGTTGGGTTGAGGTGGGTGAGACCTCATTGTTAGGGCTCAGCCTTGTGCAAGAGACATTTGAGAAGGTAAAGATGATCAGGCAATGTTTATTGTCAGTTCAGAGTTGGCACAAATCCTATGATAAAAAAATGAACCGAGATATAGATTTTTCTATGGGTTATCATGCATTCTTGAAGGTGTCCCCTGAACTAGTTCATCATTGTTTTGGAAATCAGGGAAAGCTAACACCGAGACATGTCAGACCTTATGAGATTACAGAGCGGATTGGAAAGGTGGAATATTGGTTAGCTTTTCATTCTTTGTTGACATCTATCCATGCAGTTTTTCAAGTCTCTCAATAGAATAGTTTCAATCTATATCCATCCCATGTGTTGAATTGCAAATATTTGGAGACAGATCCCAACTTATTAGTGTTTTAGCAGATGATGCACATATTGGATTCTCAAGAGTAGGTGCTTAGAGTGATGTCTATTCTACTGGTCTAAGTCATTTGACAGCATGGGAATTATTTCCATGAATCTAGGGAGTATAAGACATGGATTGAATAAGTGTATTCATTATTGTTTTTTGTTCAAGCATCAGGTTGACTTTTTAGGGCTGACATTGTAACGCCCCAACCCTAGTTATCCCGAGTCGGTGCATTATTACATAACATAAGCATGATCACAAAATATCAAGTCTCGAAAGAGAGATTAGTTTAGTACCCTTGGATGTACTATATACATTCATAAGGATTAAATTACATCATAAAATGGAAAACTACAACAACATTGTTTCCAAAGACAACACTGAGATCCCATAGACTATCCCTGCTGGTCAGTCAAAATATACATCTTCGCATCCTAGGAGAAATAAAACATAGAAATGGGTGAGCTCAGATGCTCAGTCAGGATAACAATATAGCCAAAACATTCATAAATAAGAATAAACTTGTAAGGCAATGTATAAAACTAAAACTAAAGCCTTTTCAACATAAACTTCATCATAATATGGAAAAAATAAGTCAAAATAATGCCATTTACTTACTGACATGGATATTCTAAAAGTCGAATAATCACATGAAATATCAATAGCCACTTTAATAAAGATGGAATTTATAATGCCAGACTTTCATAACCACATAGTCAAGGCCTTGTGCCAAGACTACAAATAATATTTTGTCAAGGACTTGTGCCAAGACACTAGTTTTTTTCAGGAGACCTACCAATGCATCGAGGAGCTATAGCGGTCTCCACCCATCACTTACTAAGTCTAATGCATTCCTCATATGAAAAGGTTTAAACATAACATAAACATTCGTATTAAAATTATCATAAAAAATGTCAATACTCTATCCATAAACCGTGAATGGTATGAAATAAAAAATCCTCAGAAAAAAAATATCTAAAAAACTTCAATACAATATGGACGTTTTGTATCATAAAAAACCCACTAAAAACAAAGTTAAAATCAATCAAAGGACGTTGACATAGATGAAATGAAAGCCTTTTTAGTGAAATAACTCTTTCTATCTTCAAATCATTTAAATGTCACGTAATTATAAATGAAAACATTTATATTTGAAAATATTCTTATAGGCTTGTAAGGGAAGCTTGGATGATGTTATAATGGCAGAAAATAGACGCACCCTCCATATAACTGAAAAAAACTTTCTTACCTTAATTTTGTCAAAAAGGTCATAAAGTACCTTGTTTGGAAAACAATAAAAAGATTCATTTCGAACAATTTTATAAAAAGTCATATAAGGTTATAAATTAATTTATCCCATAGTATAGTAAATAGTAAAATTGTTTTGAAATACATTTTTGAGAAACATGGATGTGGATGATAAAAATGTCCCAGTAGATACTTACGTAAAAACAACCTCAGATAATAAAGATATTGTGAAATTAACCCTTACCTTGTTCTTTTCATTGGTTGAGGGTAGGTTAAACTCCTGTATAATGGTGAAATAAATTCTATTAAATTATAAAATAATCATATACATTAATATGATATCATATATGATCTTTTAACATTACTTTGTTAACAATATCTTAGTATTATCGTCGTTTCGGGTGTTAACAGATTCATTTTCCTTTATTTGATTTGTTATGTAAGTAATGTTTGTTATGGATAGGATGTATCTTTTTCATATTCAGAATTATATTAAGTCTTTAAACATTATTTTTAATCATCTGATGAAAATTAGTCTTGAATGGATACGATGGGGAATGAATCTCTTCGCATTCATGGAGACGGTAATCAATATGTACGCACGAGTGACAATTTCATTATTTTGATATTAAAATAATATACAATTTGATGGTATATCATATATTCAGAATCATTATCATGTTATATTTATTTTTTACATCAATTAGTCATCATTATTATACCCATACTAATAATAATGCATTGAATAACAATTACACCACGATGTGGAGACGGTAAGCCATACGTACACACGTATGGCGACATGTCATTAAAAGGATGGATAGAATGATGAATTTGGTTGTAAAATATTTACAATAACATCACAATATATATAAGATACTGGAGTTGTTATTTTATAATGTAAACAACAAAGAAATAGTAAGTCGAAGAAGAAAGAAACTTGGAAGAGGTGATGAAATATTTACTTCTTCTCTGAGATCTTTTATTTGATTTGATAAAAAGGGATTCGTAGGATGGATTTATGACTAAGGGAATGCCTCTAGGATAAAGATAAGATGGTTTAAGGGGTATTTCGGTAGGTTTTGGCCGATCCAAAAGGCTTTGAAGGTGTGAAATTGAGATAAGGGGAAATTCCCTTTTATAAGAGGGGTGAAGGGAACCTTAGGAAAATCTAGAAATATTATTTTATAATAAAATAATTTAAGGTTTATAATGGATCCTAAATGGATTATTTAAAGGCTATGGTGGGTATGTGTCAAAAACCACTCAACTAACACATTTTAGACAGGTTTGGTTAACTATATTAACTTTACCTTTTAGATTTAACTCTTAGTTAAATAGTTTGACATTTACCATGTCTCATTGTATTTTTATATTATATTGTTAATAATAATACTATATACTTCCAAGAGAACCCCAAGTGATTAATTAATTATACAACTATCATTATATAAGTCTTTTTTCCAAACCATATATTTTTATGAATAGAATATCATTTAATAATATAATATTTGTTTTAAAAACTCTTTTATGTCAATTTTGACACAATTTGGTATTTCATTTTTTCTAAATTCATAACAGCATTATTAATTCAAAAAAAATTCATCTAACCAACCCTAATATGTCATAGTAACCTAGAAAATTAGTGGAATTAATAAGATGTCTCAAAGTACATTTATTAGGATTTTCATAATATCAATTATTTTAATCTTTCATTAATATGGTAATTACT
The DNA here is from genome assembly GCA_963277665.1 of Viscum album. Taxonomy (NCBI): domain Eukaryota; kingdom Viridiplantae; phylum Streptophyta; class Magnoliopsida; order Santalales; family Viscaceae; genus Viscum; species Viscum album. The sequence continues at coordinate 677,095,537 of OY728159.1, read as the reverse complement.
ACATCATCATTGTGTCATAAATAAATTTAATTATTTAATGTCTAAAAAATATAAATAAAATACCATTATGTATCAAATATTTTTATCTTTATAACTAATATTTATAGTCTAATTTATCTTATGTTTATCCCTATATTAAAAAGGGTTTAGTTATTAATCATTGAATTTGACACTTTTAACTCTTCTTTGAAATAAATAACAATAAATGTCCCATTCTAATCCAAGTGGACCTAAAGGATCATATTTTATTCCTAAGGTTGTTTTTGGTTATATTAAAATTATCCAACAGAATTAGTACATGTGTTAGGGTAATAATAATATCATTTTTACCTAGCATTACCCTATTTAATTTTAACCGTGGTAAATAAAAATTAAAAAGTTACTATTCACCAAAAAATATTTTCATCTTATTGAACCACATTTTACTTACTGATATCAACCATGTCTCTCAGATTTTTGAAATTTAACTCCCAGAAGCAGTAAAATTTTGTTTTTTGTAAATTTAAAATGCTCCTAGGAGGTGGGTAAAAGATAGTAAAAAGTTCAATTAAAATTTTATATATCTAAAATGATTATAAACTGACTCCAATGAATTACATTGAACATATATAGGTATTATATATATATTTTGACCTAATATAAATTTAAGTAAAATAAATAATTATTTAAATAAAATTTCTGTTTTAAACTATAACTCTATGTTTTTTCACTATTCATCAAAAATTGAAAGTGTTCAGAAAAATACAAAAAATTCACCATAAGCTAATTTCAATATTTTGAATCCAAAAATGAAGTCCATTTTGAATGATAAAATTTACAAAATTTCAAAAATTGGGTATTACTATTCATAAAGGCTAGTTTGATTGGTTGTGGTGTGTTAGAACTCAAAGTTGCACACAACACAGACTATTGTATTATTTAAAGAGAAGCATAACGTGAAAGATTGTGGTGTTACGTTATCCCCTCCATCATATAATTTTATCCTTGAAAATTTTAAAATATTACTTCATAAAAAGACTCGGGTGGTACTTCATCATAAGTTTCTCAGGTTCCCACGTTGCCTCTTCCATATTATAGTTTCTCCATAGAACTTTTACCAGACGAGTCGTCCGGTTTCTCAGCACATGTTTTCTTGTATCAAAAATCTTGATAGGATATTCGCAATAATACAAATTAGGTTCCAGTTCTAATTCCACATAGGTGATTATATGCATTGGGTCAAGAATTATTTTCTCAATAGTGAAATGTGGAACACATCATGAACTTTAGAGATGTCACGAACCGAATCTGGTCACCGCCAAAACCGGCACCAAACCCAGCCCATGACATGACCCGAAGGGCGTTCCCTATCCCCACGGGCTGGCACAAGTGCCCGGGTATCATTAATTTAGGTTTGGGAACGATTTACCCGAGTATGAAAGCATAAAACATTAAAAACATTCCATAATATAAATCTGAAATTTTTGAGCCAAACAAGACTTAAGTAAAAAAAAACCAGAACTGAGTACATTGGTTTAAAGACAATACAAGTGGTACAAATAAAAATAATTATAGAATTAAGACAGCCCCAAGGACTCCACACGACTAGGGGTCATCGCCCCCAAGCTATATAGGGAACGCCCTTCGGGTCATGTCATGGGCTGGGTTTGGTGCCGGTTTTGGCGGTGACCAGATTCGGTTCGTGACAAAATGGTATCAGAGGGAGGTTCGCTCCTTGGGTCATGTTATTTGGGGAAGAGTCAGCATAGTCTAGAGCTAGGATTTTTGGGACTTGAAATTTCAGTCATGGGTAGTGTGCCTGGCCAGCACACCTCATGAAGGGATTCAAGTCACCATGGTAAGTATGGATTTATTTGAGTGCTTTGGTTTTCTTGGATTAATGATGACTATGGGAAATGAAAAGAGAGTTGGGAGAATAATCTCAGTGAGCTCGCAGGGACTGGCAAGCCATGTGGAGCCATGGATATTTCCCTAGAATACTCTCTGTGACGGCAAAGTGATTGGAATATGGCTGCCAACCATATGTCCAAGTCACCCACCGAAACTAGTTTCCTCTTGCATTGTTTTGTGCTTTAGTTTTGAAATCTTAGCACTTTGGTTTTAAGGTGACTTGGTTTTAAGAAGCGTAATGTTTTTATAAAATGATTTTCAAATAAAGAGGGAATGGTTTGGTTTATGAAATGGCGGAACTGAATTTTCAGAATTGTTTTGAAATGTAAAATGGTGTGCTTACACCTCTTTGAAAGCAGGAACTATATTGAATTTGGTTCTGAAAAGTGTTTCCAATAGAGTTTTCTAAACAATTAGGGTGTGTTTTAATGGGATGATATGTTTCGAAATTGACGTGAATAACATAAAAGTTAGTTCTTTTCTAAATGGTTGTGTCCTTATGAAATGTTTTGTAAGATGTGAATTGGGATTTCGTTCTCATTGTTAGCAGTTTTAAGAAAAAGGTTGGGTTGGTTGACCATTTTGTTTTTGAAAAGTAGAAGGAAGTTTTGTTTTACCCTTTTGTATTTCCATGAGTGACCACATGCGTGGGGTTATATGGGATGATGGATGGTTGATGGCATGACTGGATGAGTGCTGGGATGGATATGAGGTGGGTGCCCGATGTGGCACAAAAACATGCATGTGTGAGGCCCATGGGGTACCATTGGTGGATACGCTTACTGCTAAACCGTTTGTTTTAAAAAAAAATTGGTTTTAAAGAAAAACATGATGTCTTGATGAATAGTTTGTTATGGTCTGTATTATGGGTTTTTGAAAATGTTGGTGTTGTGGGATGTTTTGAGTTCTAGAACCCCTTCTGTTTGAACTGTGTTTTGGGTTTGTGTTTGGTCGGTAAGCTGTGTTGCAGGGATGGTTAGTGGTCTCTTTTGAATTTTTTTTTTGGGATGCCTTTACGATGGTTCCCTTCATGTGTTTGGATCTGGTTTGTGGCATGTTTTGACCAATGGACCAGCTTGGTTGGGTCCTTGGGTTCTCTCATTGGATAAGGTATGCCCCCATTAAGGGTTAATGCACAACTGAAGTGCAACCCATTTTGTTTCGCCATTGGAAAATCCTCCAGTTGATCAATATAAATAATATTTTATTGAACATTTCTTTTATTGAGTCTACACCCATTCATTTCGCTGATTTGTGGATCCTCTTGTAGTGGGATAGTGCTTGGGGAAGGTTGAAAGAGACCTTAGTTTCTTAAGTTTCCTAATTCACCAAAGGTGGGAGTGTTGTTTCGTTGTTAGTACAGATGAGTGTCTTGATGGTGTCTAAGAGGGCATCTGGGTTCTTTATAGTTTCTTTGAAGAAAGAGTTATTATTAAAAAAACCAATTTTGAGATTTAGGTCATGATATGATATTGTGTCCACGTTTTGGACTTATCTGTTGTTTAGGGACTTTGAATATGGTCCTGTTCCATGTATTGTTTCTATCAATCGTCAGGGTCATGTTCGGTGACGCATTGTGATGTTGTGTGCTCTTTTGACCATAAAGGTGAAGGTCACACAATCCCCTAAGGTTCTATGTTATGTTGGGATTATGTCTCCCTTGGGAAAAACATAAAATCCGATATCTTAGAGGAAGGTGTTTATATGTGTCTTTCCCTTCTGTTGTTTCTCACCCAAAGAAACAAGGTGCGATGTGTGTGCATCTTCTGATCCCTTGTTTCAGTGAAATGAGTTTTTCTGGGCAAAGTGGGTTATGAAGTGTGTTATGTCTTGATAAACCCATCAGGGTATGTAGTGTAGTTGTTTGTGGAACTGAAAGAATAAGTTCCACATAGGGGTTTCAACAGCCTAACTGCGTGGCCGAAGATGCTTCAATATTTTGAGCTCCAGCCATAGGTCCCGGAGAGAAGCTGGCGCGTAGTCAGGGGAAACACCAGTGTCGTTTAAACACTTATACAAAGTCCTATCCTCAGTATGAAAGATAGGAAAAGTTTAAACCTATGGTTTCATCATCTTCCTTCTGTTGTTCTCGTTCGGTGGAAATAGGTAGAGGGCCTTGTACCCATGTCATCGCCTAATGTCTTTCCCTCCCACGTTGGTTTCCATTGAGTCATTGGAGGATGGTTGGAAATTTGGCTAGAAAGTTTGAGAACACATTTTGTGCATGATTAGTAGTGTCAGTGTGCTAGGAAGCCACATTCAAATAATGATCAGCATAGTTAGTGCATGGTTTCCCAAACCGTGCGGACTGACCCTGCACCCTTCCCAAATCTTAAAAAAAAAATTGAGTCTTTTTGTGTCGGCCCATGCTGGTCAGTTAAGATGGTTGGTTCTTGTGGTGGGAAGACCCACTGTGGGTATCATGTATATTATTTTGTATATTTCTAATTTATGTATACCCCTTGTACTAGGGAGTCTGTTTGGGCCTCCCCTTATTAGTGTCTTGATTCTGTCTGGGGAAAAAAAAATTTAAGTTGTCTCTTATGGTGGGGAGCCCATTTGTGTCTCTTCATACGAGTGACTCATATTTTTTTCCTTTGTTTTGTATGGAAAGTAGGTATTATCATTTGGAGATATCTAACTACCTACATCTTACTTTGGTAAACATTGATATTGGAGAGTGACAAATGGTTTAGTTATAGAAGGGCAAGTGTAACCTTGTTCGATGTTGTTGTTTATTTGGGTAAATTGATTGAGTATTGTTCAGATTGTGTCTGAGGAGTTTTCATTTGGGATAAAGCTTGAATTTGCTTTATTCATTCAGGAAGGTGGTGTAAGTCATGTTTGTGAGAGTATTCCTTCCTTCTTTGATCACTGGAGGTGTTATGGCCTTTGGGGGAGAAACCTGGCAAGAGAGTACCTCTTGGTTTCTCAGTTGAGTTTGGTTGTTGCTTTGGCCTTACTGTGACTTTCCGGGGCGGAAAGTTTTCATGGTGGGGAGAATTGTCACATACATATCTTATTTTAAATGTATTTTTATTTTACATTCCATTAATGCTTTGTTTTGGGGGGTTTCCAAAGTTTTTATGGAGAATATGTGAGTTTTCATGAATTGGGCCAAACCATGAGCCCAATTCCAGATTTAAAAATAAAATTTGTTTCTTTTATAACTTATTCATTTTTTAATATTTTTCACTCATTAAAACTCCTAAATGTCCTCCCCTGATATATTAACACCACAATTAAAATTTGGAGTCTTTGGAAATCCATAACTAAGGTGTATATGGGTTTTTATTTAAGAGATTGGGCCTGCCCGAAAGCCCAATTCCAGTTTTAAAAATAAAATTTGATTTACTAATAACTTATTCTTTTTTAAGGATTTTTCGGTGATTCCAAGCCCCAAACACGCCCCTTGAACCCAGCCTCGCGTCCCATATCCTCCTACCCTCTTTTCATCTCTTTTGCATCGCGGTTTAGGTCGAAATATCTGGAGAACTCAAATTTCGGGCAGATTTGTAAAGGTAATTTGTTTCCTTCATAACTCCTTCGATTCTTACTCTTTTTCCCCCATTCAAATTCCTAAATGATCTACCTATTCTTGTTCGAACCTCCCTTGAAGGTTTGAGTATTTTTGAAATCAGCTACTGGTATTTTGGGGGGCGATTTCTACAAGATATTTTAAGTAAGTTGTTCTCCTCCTTTCTTCTTTCAATTTGTTAAGGGTTACATCCAATTTAGTTAGGGTTTCTTCCATTATAATTGTGGTTCCTAATGTCCAGGAAGTAGGGTTTAAAATTTAAGGTTTTATATTGTGTTTTATGGTCTGAAATTCTGGTTTTAGGTCTGGTTTAGATTTCTTGAGGTGCGGCGGTGGTGCGTTTGAGTTTTCGCACAAAGGATTCAAGGGTTTCCTTGGTTTTGGTAGGTGATTCCATTGTGTATGAAATCTTTGTGAATTGGCTACTGTTTTTATGGTATTTTCATGCTTATTAAATTTTATTATTTCTGAAAAATATAGTTTTAGTGGTGTTTGTATTTAAAATGAATCCTAAAGGCCAATTTCATGTGAAATTGAGGGTTTTTCATAGAAATGTATTATTAGTTTAATTGGGGCTACCCTATAAGTAACTAGTTGATTTTATTGAAGTATAATAGGGATAAAAATATTGTTTTTAATGATTGTCCCTTGTGTTTGTTGCTGAAAAATCTGGTTTTAAGGGTGCTTGTGAACCACATGAAATTCTAAGAGTTGTGTTGTGAAAAAATGGAGACTTTGCAATGATGTCATTTCTTGAACCATATGGGGTTGCCCCAAAAATGATTTTGTGTTTTCACTGAAATTTAGTGGGATCTACTTTATGTTTTGGAAACTTAAATATGTGCACATAGTATGCAAGTGAGGTGTATAAGGTGTTTTGTGTCCGAAACACTATGAGATTTTGAGGAATTGTTTTATGAAAAATCTAAGTGTTTTGTTGCATGTTTTAAGTGGTATAAAATGTGATAGCTACTGTATTGGCTGTGATTGACCAGTAATGGTGTTTTATAGGAAAATTTATTTATGTTTCATCCTGAAATTGATTGAGCACAAAAGGGGAAGCCCGGGTACCTAGGTGGGGCAGATTTGTACTAGTACGGCTAGTGGACCGGATGGGTTTTGTCCCTGTTTCACTTAGCATTTGGATAACGACAACTCTAACTAAACTATGTGGATGATTATTGGGGACCACTAGGTTATGGGTGTGTTCCCTACTAGTGGCTCGTGCACGAGAAAGGATTTTGCTATGGTTACTCTACACCGAGGTACGAGGTACATAGGGCCCAAGACAACCTAGTGCCTAGGGGTGTTCCCAATGTTGTTGCTCATTGGATTTGTAGTATCTACCCATGTCTTAGGGTGTGTTTGGAAGTAAATTACAGTATATAACATTTCTATTTTAATGTGTTAGTATTCCAAAAATTTTGGATTGAAAACTATTTTCAATTAGAGGTTTCATTTCTTGAAATTTGAACACCACTTTTCCTTGCGTTTGAAAACTGCTTGCTTTTTCACATTGTATTTCTTACTCTTTGGAATCATTGGGTGGTATCCTACTGGGCTTTGGCTCACACCCTACTTACACCCCTTGGGTGTAAGTAGACTTGGTTATGTTTGATTCAGGTAAAGGAAGGGATAAGGGTGATGGCGGTTCACGGTGTTAGTTCCCATTCTTGGTGCGGAGTTGTGGAGATAGCTTGGGGGCGATGACCCCTAGTCGTGTGGAGTCCTTGGGGCTGTCTTAATTCTATAATTATTTTTATTTGTACCACTTGTATTGTCTTTAAACCAATGTACTCAGTTCTGGTTTTTTTTTACTTAAGTCTTGTTTGGCTCAAAAATTTCAGATTTATATTATGGAATGTTTTTAATGTTTTATGCTTTCATACTCGGGTAAATCGTTCCCAAACCTAAATTAATGATACCCGGGAACTTGTGCCAGCCCGTGGGGATAGGGAACGCCCTTCGGGTCATGTCATGGGCTGGGTTTGGTGCCGGTTTTGGCGGTGACCAGATTCGGTTCGTGACAAGAGAGACTTGGAGGCATTTACAAACGGTAAGCTACTGTCCCAATTCATTCTAGAATTTCGAAAGGTCTGATGTACCAGTTACATAATTTTCCCTTCTTACTGAAACGTGTAACACCCTTCCATGGAAATACCTTCATGAAAACATGATCTCCTACCTGAAATTACAAATACTTCCTTCGGTTATCGACATATCTCTTCTGCCTAATTTTAGATGCTTTGATGTGGGTTTGGATTACCTTCACCTTTTCCATTGTTTCCTCAACATGTTTTGTGAATACGAGTTTTCTTTCACCAACATCATCCCAACTGGTTGGTGTGTGACATCTCTTTCCATATAACTCTTCTTATGGTTCCATCAGAATACTTGAATGAAAGCTATTGTTACAAGAAAATTCTACCAGAGGTAAATATTGATCCCACGTACCTTGAAAGTAAAGTGAGAAAGATCTCAACACGTCTTATAAGGTTTGAATAGTCCGTTCTGATTGTCCATCAGTTTGGGGTGGTAGACAGTGATCAAATGAAATTCCGTATCTGGGGCTTTCTAAAGACTTTTCCAGAATCTTGAGGTAAAATGTGGATCACGATGAGAAACAATTGATATGTGTACTCTTTGAAGTCCCACAACTTCATTAATATATAGTCTTGATAGACGTTCAAGGGGTAAATATTCTCTTATAGCAAGAAAATGAGCTGACTTGGTAAGATGACCACTAATGACCCATATTGCATCATTCATTCTAGGAGTCTTTGATAGTACCATGAAAAATTCCATCGTAATATTATCCCATTTACACTCAGGTATGAGAAGAGGTTGCAAGGCTTCTCCAGGCTGTTGCCTTCCATATTTCACTTGTTTACAAACCATACATCTTGACACAAAATAAGAAATCCCCCTCTTCATGTTGTCCTACCAAAAATATTTTTTCAAATATCTATACATTTTGGTGCTCCCAGGGTGTATAGAGACATTGGAACTATGATCATCATCCAAAAATTCCTTTTATAGATCAGGTATATCGAGAACAGAAAGTCTCTTCCCAAATTTCAAAATTCCATCTTCATACACAAAGTCACTCAATCTCCCATCATTCAGAGCTTCAATATTCTTTTGAAACTCTTCATCACCAGTCTGATAACTCTTTATAATTTCTATTAAATATGGTTTGGAAACCATTTGAAAAAGTATTTATGTTTCACCTTCCATGGTGATTCCATTATCCATCTTTACTAGATCCATGTACATAGGATCCTTTTCAATTATCAGCTTGTTAAAAACTCCCTGATCTTTTATACTCAAAGCATCTACCACCCTATTTTCCTTCCTCGGGTGGTAGTGTATAGTGCAATAATAATCAATGAGTAGTTCAAGCCATCTCCTTTGCCTCATGCTGAGTTCTTTCTATGAGAAAATATACTTCAAACTATTATGATCGGTATATGTCTAATAATTTTCACCATAGAGATGGTGTCTCCAAATCTTCAGAGAAAATATTATAGTTGATCACTCAAGAACAAGAGTAGGATAGTTTTGCTCATGAATTTTTAGTTGTCATGATGCATAGGCAATAACCCTATCATTCTGCATAAGGACACATCCAATCCCTTTCTTTGATGCATCACTATAAATAACAAACCCATCATTCCCTGATGATAGATTCAATATAAAAGCATTATCTAATCTTCTCTTCAATTCTTCAAAAAAATTCTTCACACTCTTTTGTCCAAACAAATTTAAAACCTTTTCATGTGAGCTTTATTAATGGGTTATCCAACCAGGAAAAATTCTGGATGAAATGTCGATAATAACCTGCTAAACCAATAAAACTGTGTACCTCAGTTATACTCATTGGTGCTGGCCAATCTTGGATATCCATAGTCTTAGAATGATCAACAGAGATTCCATACCTGGAGACAATATGGCCAAGAAAATAAATCTCTTGAAGACAGAATTCACACTTGCTAAACTTCCCATATAATCCATGTCTTCTTAGAGTCTTCAGGATAATGCGCAAGTGATTTTCATGATCTTCATAGATTTTGGAGTATACAAATATATCATCAATAAATACCACTACAAATTTATCAACATATTCCTTGAAAACTCTATTCATTGGATCCATGAAGACAGAGGGTGAATTAGTCAATCCAAAAGGCATTACTGTAAACTCGTAATGCCTGTACCCGGTTCGAAATGCTGTTTTTGGAATGTCTTCCTTCTTCACAAAAAACAGATGATATCCCGATCAAAGGTCAATCTTTGAAAAGTATTGAGCTCTATGAAGTTGGTTGAATAAATCATCAATATGAGGTAGGGGATAATTGTTCTTTATTGTTATATCATTGATCTCCATGTAGTCAATGCACAACCTCATAGATCCATCGTTCTTCTTATCAAAAAGGACAGGGGATCCCCATAGAGAAAAACTAGGGTGAATAAATCCCTTATTAATCAGTTCCTCTAGTTGTTTCTTTAGTCCCACTAATTTCACAGTGGCCATTCTATAAGGGGTGCTAGATATGGGCCTTGATCTAGGAATTAAATCAATGGAAAACTCAATTTCTCATTTTGGAGGATTTCTAGGTAAATTTTCTGGAAACACATCAACATATTCTTTCACAACAGGTACATCCACTATTTGAACATTTTTTTCCTCACCCACAGTTAGTTCATTCTCTTCCTCCACAATAATTGAATTTAGTTGAGCTAATGGGGGTGGATCTTGATAAGAATCGGGTGGTGACGATTCTACTCTAAAGATAAGGTGTTCTTTATCATCGTCATCAAAAATCATAACCTCCTTCTTCTTACAATAAATTTTCACATCATGGTCTGAAAGACAATCCATATAGAGGATTATATCAAATTCAATCTTGGGTATGATGATGAGATCAACAGATAAATAGCATTTATATTCCCTAATGGTAACTGATTCACAAAACATTGTTGCGATGGTACTTCCCTTAGGAGTTTTGACTCACAACTCCCTTGTTAAATTAAATTATAAATATATAATTTCCTTAGAAAACTGAGAAGATATGAAACAATGTGATGATCCAGAATCAAATAATGAATTTTCTAAACATGAGGAAGCCATTAAATTACCTGCCACCACGTCTTTCAGAGCTTCAACCTTAGCAGTAGTGATAGAATAATCTTGGCCTTGATCCCTTGGCCATTACTGAGGTAAGTTCCCCTGACTCATAAGATATTAATTTTCATAATGCCCCCTTTCTCTAAAATTGTATCATTCAACAGTGACAAACTCTTTCTTCCCCTTGCAATCATGAGCTTGGTGGACTTTTTCACCCCACTTGTAACAGACTCTCATTCTCATTAGGCAAGTACTGGGGTGTTTCTTCCCCCATTTACTATAGGATGGATATTCAACTTTTCCCTTCTTCCCCTTATTTCCATTTCCAGAGTGTTCAGTAGATCTCTTCTTCTCTTTCATTTCTTTAAAGTCATAAGACATAGATAATTCTTTTTCTATCTTGATCGCACATGATAAAATATCTTCATATGATGAGAAGGATTGTGAGACTAATTCTAGTTGGAGAGATGGTTTTGAACAATAAAAGAAACAATCAATCTTACTTCTTGGGTTATATAAATAATCTGCCGCATGCCTCGCTAACCTTGTGAAGTTATCCTCATACTTTGCGACATTCTCCTCCTCCTTTTTTCTCGAACTCAGAAATTGCCTTTCCATATCTACTCTATGTTCACAAGTAAAGTATTTTTCTATGAAAATCTCTTCAAACTAACTCCATTCCATATTTGATACTTCATCATCTTCCTTTGTGTTTTGAATCAATGACCACCATTGATCAACATCTCCATCGAGGCGGTAAACTATCATGACAACTTTTTCCCTTTCACTACTCCCCAAGGCATAGAATATTTTCTCTAAGGAATTTATCTATTTCTCAGAAACTAATGTATTTGTACTCCCATTGAATGTTAGTGGTTGTTGAATCATGAAGCGGTCTAAATTTGATCCTCTGCGATGTGGATCAGGGTGCTCCATATGGGTAAGGTTATTATTAATAACCTAAGTGAGTTGTCCCAGTATGGTGATTTGCTGATCAGCACCAGTTGCATCACCATCTCCACTATAATTATCTTGAGTTAGAGGGAAATCCCTACATGGAGTGCGTTCATTTATATGGTTATCATTCTTCCTACTAGGGGCCATTTCTAGATAATGGCATAAACTATATTAGTTTATGAATCTAAATACATAATTCCAAACTTGTAAAACACTTAACATAAATTGAACAGTTTACGGATATAATCCACCATCATAAAAAATGTTTTCTTTAAGGAATTATATACTCATAAACCATTCATAATGGTTTGTAAAGAAAATGAGAATTATCCTAAGCATATCCCCTGGGAGTTTCATAACAAAGAGTGCAGTAAGGCCTGTTGTCGTTCCCCATTCCCGTTCGAGTCTAGCTCAAAGTGGTGTTTTCCAGTTTTACCTCTAGGTACATCCGTGCCAAAGCTGTCTCTACCTACTCATATCCAGACATGGATGTATTTCATGTAAAACTCACAAAATCTCTACAATACCAAAATTCTAAGATGTTCTTCAATACTAATTCTCAAAGTCTATCTTAGGGCTATGTGCTCTAATTAGAGTTTATCTAAATCTAGCTTCCAAGGATTGTACTAAACTTCCTCTAATACCAACTGTAACACCCTTAACCCAGTTACCCAGAGTCAGTGCATTAATACCTAACATTGGCATGATCACAAAATATCATGTCTCGAATGACCGATAAGTTTAGTAGCCTTGGAAGTACTAGATACATTCATAAGGTTTACATTACATCATAAAATGGAAAACTACAAAAAAATATTTCCATAGACAACACTAAGATCCCATAGACTATCCTTGTAGGTCATTCATAATATACTTCTTCGCATCTTGGAAAAAATAAACCCTATAAAGGGGTGAGCTCAGATGCTCAATAAGGATAAAAATATAGCAGAAACTTTTATAAATAAGCATAAACATTTATGGCAATGTAAAGAACTAAAACAAAATATTTTTCAACATAAACTTCATCATAATATGGAAAAAACAAATCAATATAATTCCATTTACTTACTCACATGGATATCCTACAAGTCGAATAATCACATGCAATATCAATAGCCACTTTCATAACGATGGAATGAATAATTCCAGACTTTCATAACCACATAGTCAAAGCCTTATGCCAAGACTACAAATAAGATTTTGTCAAGGCCTTGTTCCAAGACACTAGTTTGTCTCAAGATACCTAACAATGCATCGCCGAGATATAGCGGGCTCCACCCGTCACTTACTAAGTCCAATGCATTTCTCATATGAAACGGTTTAAACATAACATAAACACTCCTATTAGAACTGGCAAAAAATGTCAATACTCTATCCATAAACCATGAATGGAATGAAATAACACATCCACATTCAAAAATATCACAAAACCTTCAATACAATATGGAATTTATCTATCATAATAAACCAACTTCTGACAAACATAAAACCCATCAAAGGATGTTGACATTGATGAAATCAAAACATTTTTAGAGAAATATATCTTTCTATTTTGAAATAATTTAAAAGTCATGTAATTATAAAATAAAAGATTTATATATTAAAATATTCTTATAATATTTTAAGTGAAGCTTCGATGATGTTATAACGGTGGAAAATAGTTTCACCCACCGTATAAGTTAAAAAAACATTCTTACCCTAATTTTGTCGAAATGGTCATAAAGTACATTGTTTGGGAAACGATGGAAAGATTCTTTTCAGACCATTTTTTAAAATGTCAAATAAGGTTATAAATGACTTTAAACCATAGTATAATAAATAGTAAAAATGTTTTGAAATACATTTTTATGAAACATTGATGTGGATGATAAAAATGTCCCAGTAGATACTTACGTAAAAACAACCTCGGATAATAAAGAGATTGTGAAATTAACCCTTACCTTGTTCTTTTCCTTGGTCGAGGGTAGGTTAACCTCCGGTATAATGGTGAAATAATTTTTATTAAATTATAAAATAATCATATACATTAATATGATATCATATATGATCTTTTAGCATTTCTTTGTTAACAATATCTTAGTATTATCGTCATTTTGGGTGTTAACTGATTCGTTTTCCATTATATGCTTTGTTACTTAAGTAATGTTTGTTATGGATAGGATGTATCTTATTAATATTCAGAATGATATTAATTCTTTAAGCATTATTTTAATCATCTACTAAAAATTAGTCTTGAATGGATACGATGGGGAATGAATCTAATCGTGTTCGTGAAGATCGTAATCTGTACGTACGTACGAGTGATAATATCATTATTCTAATATTAAAGTAATATATAATTGGATGGAATATCATATATACCGAATAATTATCAGGATATATTTATTATTTACATCAATTATAGATCATTATTATACACATCCAAATAATATTGTATTGAATAACCACTACACCATGACGTTGAGACGGTAAGCCGTACGAACACACGTATGGTGACAAGTCATTAAAAGTATGGATATAATAATGAATTTTGCTGTAAAATATTTATAATAACATAAAAGTATATATAATATATAATAGTTATTATTTTATATTAGAAACAAAAAATAAAGAGGTAGTGGGAGAAGAAAGGAACTTGAAAGAGGTGATGAAATATTTACCTCTTCTTTGGGTTCTTCCTTTTGATTTGATCAAAAGGGCTCCTTAATATGCATTTAGGACTATAAGAAGGCCTCTAGGATGAATAGAGTACATTTTAGAGGGTATTTGGGTAGGTTTTGGCAGATCCAAAAGGCTTTGATGGTGTGAATTAGAGAGAAGGGGAAGTTCCCTTTTATAAGAGTGGTGAGGGGAACCTTAGGAAAAGATAGATATATTATTTTATAATAAAATACTTTATGATTTAAAATGGCTCCAAAATGGATTATTTAAAGGCTAAGGTGTTCTTGGGTCGAAAAACACTCAACCAATAGTTTTTATATAGGTTTGGGTCACTATATTAACCTTATATTTTAGATTTAACTCTTAGTTAAATAGTATGACATTTTCCAAGTCTCTTTGTATTTTTATATTATATGGTTAATAAACATACTATATACCTCCAAGAGAACCCTAAGTTGTTCATTAATGATACACCTATCATTATATAAGTCTTTTGGCTGAACCATAGATTTTTAGGAATAAAATATCAATTAATAATATAATATTTGTTTTAAAAACTCTTTTATGTCAATTTAGACACTATTTGGTATTTTGTTTTTTCTAAATTCATAACAGCATTATTACTTCGAAAACAATTCATCTATACAACCCTGATATGTCATGTTAACATAGAAATTTTTTTTAAAACATAAAAAGTCTCAAATTACATTTATTTTTATATTCATAATATCAATTATCTTACTGTTTCATTAATAAGGTAATTACTGCATCATCATTGTGTCATAAATAAATTTAATTATTTAATGTATAAAAAATATAAATAAAACACCATTATGTAGTAAATATTCTGAGCATTCTAATGAATATTTGTAGTTGAATTTATCTTATTTGTAACCCTAAATTAAAAAGGGTTTAGTTATTAACCATTGAATTTAACACTTTTAACTCTTCTTTGAATTAAATAAAAATAAATATCTTTATCTAATCCAAGTGGACCTAAAGGGTCATATTTTATTCCTAAGGTTGTTTTTGGTCGAATTACACTTATCCAATAGAATTAGAACATGTTTTAGGGTAATAATAATATCATTTTTACCCTTAATTACCCTATTTACTTTAAACTATGGTAAATAAAAGTTAAAAGTTACTATTCACAAACAATTATTGTCATCTTATTAAACCAAATTTTACTTATGTCAACCATGTCTCTTGGATTTTTGAAATTTAACTCACAGAAGTAGAAAATTCCTTTTCTTTTGAAGATGGAGGCTCACTCTCCGGGGTGCTCTCTGGCTCTCAGCTCGACTTCTTTCCTAGGGTTACCTCTCCCCAGTGTTTTCTCCTTCTGCTTCGATTTCCCAAGTTCTCTCTTCTCTCTACTCAGTTCTCTAGGCTTCATTCTCTCCATTCCCTCTCTTATTTCTCTCTCACGATTCCGATATCCCCTCTCTATTTCTCCTTTCCGGGATCTGTGATGACCTTTCCAGATGCCTTTATGTGCTCTGGCCTCAAGCTCCTCCGCTCATCTCCAGGTCAAATCTGGAGCGATGGGTACACCGAGATTTGGGCTACTAGTTTGGAGATTGAGGGTCTTCTCAGCATCTCGGTTCTTCTTCTTTTAAAGTCTCATACCTCGATATATTTCTATGGTTATATCCCCTCACATCACTTTTCTTTTTGTTGTCCTTTCCATTTTTCATACTTGGGTCCAATCACATTTCTTCTTTATCGAACTTAGTGGTTTTGGGTTATTTTTTGCTGAGGGGTTTTTTGTATTCAGTCTGTTCTGTTCTTCTGTTGCTGGTTCGATGTTGGAGTTTTATGGTAATGTGGTGATGGATTTGGGTGGAGATTTTGTAACGACAAGGATTTCATTTCCAATTATTACTTTGTTCATGATTTTTTTTCTGGTTTTCATTTCCCTAGATCGTGGTATCCCTGTCGGAGATGTGGTTTTTCTCTGGTGACAATAGCGGTGGTTCTCTTCTGGTGATGGATGTCAGTGTGTTGCGATTCGTTGAGTGTGGGAGAGGAGAAGTTCAGATCTGGGTTTGATGATGATGATGGTTGGTAGGGATGCGATTGATGGTGCATGAATGACTCCGGATGGCTCATTGTCCGAGAAGTGCCTTTTGAATTTTGAAATTTGGATTGTTTCAGTGGTTGGTTTCTTGGGTGAAGCAATGGGTGAAGCAGTTGGTCAGGTCACAGGATTTGTGGTATTTCCTGTGAGGATGGTTCTTTTGAATTTTGAAACAGGCTGTCTTGGGGAGGTGAAGGGCTACGTTTTATATTTTGAACTTTGAACTATGTAATGTGTGTTTTGTTTGGGATTAACTTGTTTATGGAGAATGGATTGTAGGTTCAAACTTACACTCAAAGTGGATTTTCAATAAAATAAAAAAATGGTTTGTGGTAACTCACTGAATTGGTACAATTAAGTTTTATTGAAATTTGAAAATGCTCCTAGTAGGTGGGTAACAGACGGTAAAAAGTTCAATAAAAGTTTTATATATCTAAAATTACTATAAACTAAATCCAATGAATTACATTGAACTTATATAGGTATTATGTATCTATTTTGACCTAAAATAAATTTAAATAAAATAAATAATTATTTAAATAAATTTTTTTTAAACTATAACTCAGTGTTTTTCACTATTCATCAATAATTGAATGTTTTCAGAAAAATACCAAAAAATCACCCAAATCTAATTTCGATATTCCAAATCCTAAAATAAAGTCCATTTTGAAAGATAAAATTTATAAGATTTCAAAAATTGGGTATTACTATTCATTATGGATAGTTTTATAGGTTGTGGTGTGTTAGAACTCGAAGTTGCATACAACACACACTTTTGTTTTGTTCGAAGAGAATCATACCATAGAAGCATGGGGTTTTACATTCTCCTCTCCTTCAAATAATTTCATCCTCAAAATTTCTAGAATATTAATGCATAAAAAGACTCAGGTGGTTCTTCATCATAAGTTCCTCGGGTTCCCATGTTTCCTCTTCCATCTTATTGTTTCTCCCTAGAACATTTACCAGACGATTCGTCCGGTTTCTCAGCACTTGTTCTCTTGTATCAAAAATATTGATAGGCTATTCGCAATAATACAGAACAGGTTCTAGTTCTAATTCATCATAGGTTAGTACATGCATTGGGTCAGGAATTTATTTTCTCAATAGAGATACGTGGAACACATCAGGAACTTTGGAGAGACTTGGTGGCATTGCCAACTATATGCCCAATTCGTTCTAGAATTTCGAATGGTCTGATGTACATGGGACTTAATTTTCCCTTCTTACCGAAATATATAAGACACTTCTATGGAGATACCTTCAAGAAAACATGATCTTATACCTAAAATTCCAAATCCTTCCTTCGGTTATCGACATAGATCTTCTACCTACTTTGAGCTGATTTTATGTGGGTTTGTATTACCTTCACCTATTCCATTGTTTCCTCAACATGTTCTGGGCCTACGAGTATTCTTTCACCAACATCATCCCAACAGGTTGGTGTGCGACATCACTTTCCATATAATTCTTAATATGGTGCCATCTGAATACTTGAATGGAAGCTATTGTTATAGAAAAATTCTACAAGAGGTAAATATTGATCCCACATACATTGAAATTCAAGTGAGAAAGATCTCAACATGTCTTATAAGGTTTTAATAGTTTGTTCTGATTTCCCATCTGTTTTAGGGTGGTAGGAAGTGCTCAAAAAAAGTTTAGTATCTAGGTGTTTGTAAATACTTTTCATGATTCTTGATGTAAAATGTGGATCACGATCATAAACAATCAATAGGACTCCATGATGTCTCACAACTTCATTAATAAATAGTCTTTCTAGTTGTTCATGTGGTAAATCTTCTCTTATATCAAAAAAATGTGCTTACTTGGTAAGTAGATAAACAATGACCTATGTTGCATCATTCCTTCTAGGAGTCTTTCGTAGTACCATGAAAAAGACCATCATAATATTATCCCATTTTTACTCAGGTATTGGAAGAGGTTACAAGACGACTCTAGGCTATTGCCTTCCATCTTTCGCTTGTTGAAAAACCATACATCTTGACACAAAATCAGCAATCTCCCTATTCATGTTGTCTCACAAAAAATGTTCCTTCAAATATCTATACATTTTGGTTCTCCCAGGGTGTATAGAGAAATTTTAACTATGATCATCATTCAACAATTACATTTTTTGATCAGGTATATTGGGAACATAAATTCTCTTCCCAAATTTCAAAATTCCATCTTCATACACAAAGTCACTCAATCTCCCATCATTCACAGCATTAATATTCTTTTTATACTCTTCATAACCGGTCTGAGAAATCTATATCATTTCTAGTAATGTTGTTTTGGAAACCATTTGAAAAATTATTGATTTTTCACCTTCCATGGTGATTCCCATATACATCTTTTCTAGATCAATGTATGTAGGATTATTTTCAATTCTCATATTGTACAAAACTCCATGATCCTTTCTACTCAAAGCATCTTCCACCTTATTTTCCTTCCCCGTGTGGTAGTGTATAATGAAATCATAATCCTTGAGTAGTTCAAGCCATCTCATTTGCCTCTTTTTGATTTCTTTCTATGAGAAAATATACTTCAAACTCTTGTAATCGGTATATATTGCACATTTTAACCATAGAGATAGTGTCTCCAAATCATCAATGAAAATATTACAGTTGCTAACTCAAGATCACGAGTAAGATAGTTTTTCTCATGAATATTTAGCTATCGTGATGCATAAGAAATAACCCTATCTTTCTGAATAAGGTCACAACCAAGTCCTTTCTTCGATGAATCACTATAAATAACAAACCCATCATTCCCCGATGGTAGAGTCAAGATATGAGAATTGACTAATCTCCTCTTCCATTATTCAAAACATTCTTCACATTATTTTGTCCAAAAAAATTTAACACAATTTTTTGAAAGCTTTGTTAATGGGTTAGCCAATAGAGAAACATTCTGGACAAAACGTCTATAAAAACCTGCTAAACCAATAAAACTGTGTACCTCAAATATACTCGTTGGTGCTGGAAATTCTTGGATTGCCTTGATCAGAGAAGGATCAACAAATATTACATCCTTGGAGAAAATATGGCCAAGAAAATAAATCTCCTGAATCCAGTATTCACACTTTCTAAACTTCCCATATAATTCATGACTTCTCAGAGTCTTTGGGATAATGCACAAGTGATTTTCCTGATCTTCATAGCTTTTGGAGTATACCCAGACATCATCAATTAATACCACTACAAATTCATCAAAATAGTCCTTGAAAACTTTATTCATTAGATCCATGAAGATAGAGGGTTCATTAGTCAATCCAAAAGGCATTACTATAAACTCATAATGCCCATACCTAGTTCGAAATGATGTTTTCATAATTTCTTCCTTCTTCACACACAATTGATGATATCCAGATCGAAGGTCAATCTTTGAAAAGTATTGATCTCCATGAAGTTGGTCAAATAAATCAACAATGTGAGATAGGTGATACGTGTTCTTTATTTTTATAGCATTGATCTCCATGTAGTCAATGCACAAAATCATAGATCCATCATTCTTCTTAACAAAATGGATTAGGGCTACCCATGGAGAAACATTGGGTAGAATAAATCCGTTATTACTCAATTCCTATACTTTTTTCTTTAGTTACCCAAGTTGTTTCCTTATTACTCAGTTCCTCTAGTTGATTCACAAAACTTTGTTGTGGTGATACTTCCATAAAGAGTTTTTACTGACAACTCCCTTGTTAAATCAAATTGGAAAAATCTAATTTTATTAGCAAACTGGGAAGATCTGAAACAATGCGATGATCCGGAATCAAATAAAGCATTTTCTAAATATGAGGAAACCATTAAAATACCTACCACCATGTCTTTTGGAGCTTCAACCTCAGCATTAGAGATATCATAATCTGGGCCTTGATCCCTTGGCTTTTCTGAGGTAAGTTCCCCTGATGCTTAGGACATTCATTTGAATAATGCCCCCTTTTTCTTCAATTAAAGAATTCAATAGTGAAAACCTATTTCTTCCCCTTGCAATCATAAGCTTGGTGGCCTTTTTCATCACACTTGTAACATGCTCCCATTCCCTTCAGGAAAGTACTGGGGTGTTTCTTCCCACATTTACTATAGGATAGATATTTAACTTTTCCCTTCTTCCACTTATTTCCATTTCTAGAATGTTAAGAAGATCTCTTCTTCTCATTCACTACTTTTAAAGTCATAAGACTTAGAGAATTATTTTTCTATATTGATAGCACATCAGACAATATATTCATACGACGAGAAGTATTGTAAGACTAATGCTCGACGGAGAAATGTTTTTAACCCATCAAAGAAATGATCAAACATACTTCTTGGGATATGTAAATAATCTGCAGCATGCCTCACTAACCTTGTAACGTTATCCTCATTCTTTGCAGCATTCTCATCCTCCTTTTTCCTTAGACTTAGAAATTTACTTTATATATCTACTCGATTGTCATGAGGAAAGTATTATTCTAAGAAAATATTTACAAACTCTATCCATTCCATATTTGATACTTCATCATCTTCCTTTGTGTTTTGAATCAATGACCACCATTGATCAGCATCTACAGTGACGCGATAAAATGCCATGACAAATTTTTCCCTTACACTACTCCCCAAGGCATGGAATATTTTATCCATGGAATTTATCCATTGGTCATACACTAATGGATTTTTACTCCCATTTAGTGTTGGTGGTTGTTGCCTCATGAAGTGGTTTAACATTGATCCTCCCTGTTGTGGATCAGGGTGCTCCATAAGGGTAAGGTTATTATTCATAACCTGAGTGAGTTGTCCCATTATGGTGATTAGGTGATCAGTACCGGTTGCATCACCAGCTCCACTATAATTATCTTGAGTAGGAGGGAAATCCCTACATGCAGTGCGTGCATTGATACCGTTTCCATTCTTCACACAAGACTCTATTTATAAACTATGGCATAAACTAGATTAGTTTATGAATGGAAATACATAATTCCAAACTTGTAAAACACTTAACATAAATTGAACAGTTTCTGGATATAATCGATAATCATAAAAAATTGTTTTCTTTGAGGAACTATATAATCATAAACCCTTCATAATGGTTTTTAAAGAAAATTAGAATTATCCAATGCATATATCCTGGGAGTGTCGTAACCAAGAGTGCAGCAAGGACTGTTGTCATGAACTAGTTCCAGTTCAAGTCTAGCTCAAAGCAGTGTTTTCGGGTTTTACCCCTAGGTACATCTATTCCAGATCCGCTTCTACTTGCTCATATCATGACAGAGATGTATTTCTTGGAAAACTCACCAAATCTCTATAATACCAAAATTCAAGGAATTACTTATATACTAATCCTCAAAGTCTATCTTAGGGTTATGAGCTCTAATCAGAGTTTATATAAATCTAGCTTCCAAGGTTTGTACTAAACTTCATCTGATACCAACTGTAACGCCCCTACCCCAGTTACCTAGATTTGGTGCATTATTACATAACATTGGCATGATCACAAAAGATCATGTCTCAAAATACTGATTAGTTTAGTAGCCTTGTAAGTACTAGATACATTCATAAGGATTACATTACATCATAAAATGGAAAACTACAATGACATTTTTTCCATAGGCAACACTGAGATCCAATAGATTATCCCTGCAGGTTAGTCATAATATACTTTTCGCATCCTGGGAAAAATAAAATATAGAAAGGGGTGAGCTCAGATGCTCAGTAAGGATAACAATATAGTGGAAACTTTTATAAATAATCACAAAAATTTAAGGTAATGAATAAAACTAAAAAATACTTTTCAACATAAACTTCATCATAGTAAGGAAAAAATAAATCAAAATAATTACATTTACTTACTCACATGGATATTCTACTAGTCGAATAATCACATGCAATATCAATAGCCACTTTAATAATGATGGAATGCATAATGCCAGACTTTCATAACCACATAGTCGAGGTCTTGTGCCAAGACTAGAAATAAGATTCATGTCAAGGCCTTGTTCCAAGACACTAGTTTGTGTCATGAGACCTACCAATGCATTGAGGAGCTATAGCGGGCTCCACCCATCACTTACTAAGTCTAACGCATTCTGCATATGAAAATGATTAAACATAACATAAACATTCATATTAAAACTGGCATATGAAATGTCAATACTCTATCCATAAAAATGAATGGTATGAAATAACACATCTATAATCGAAAATATCACAAAACCATCAATACAATATGGATGTTTTGTATCATAATAAACCAACTTCAAACAAACTTAAATTCCATCAAAGGATGTGGACATAGATAAAATCAAAACCTTTTTAGAGTAATATCACTTTGTATTTTGAAATAATTTAAAAGTCATGTAATTATAAAATAAAACATTTATATTTTAAAATATTATTATAATATTTTAAGGGAAGCTTTGATGATGTTATAACGATGGAAAATCGACACACCCGCCGTATAAGTTAAAAAAACATTATTATCTTAATTTTGTCAAAAAGGTCATAAAGTACCTTGTTTGGAAAACGACGGAAAGATTCCTTTCAAACCATTTTATAAAATTTCAAATAAGGGTATAAATGACTTTAACCCACCGTCCAGAAAATAGTAAATTTTTTTTGAAATACATTTTTTTGAAACATGGATGTGGAAGATAAAGACGTCCCAGTAGATACTTTCGTAATAACAACCTCATATAATAATGAGATTGTGAAATTAACCCTTACCTTGTTCTTTTCCTTGGTTGAGGGTAGGTTAACCTCCTGTATAATTGAAAAATAATTTTTACTAAATTATTCATGAATCATATACATTAATATGATATCATATATGATCTTTTAACATTGCTTTGTTAATAATATCTTAGTATTATCGTCATTTTGGGTGTTAACAAATTCATTTTCCTTTATATGATTTGTTACATAAGTAATGTTTGTTATGGATAGGATGTATCTTTTTCATATTCAGAATGATATTAAGTCTTTAAACATTATTTTTAATCATCTATTGAAAATTAGTCTTGAATGGATACGATGGGGAATGTATCTCATCGCGTTCGTGGCGACTGTAATCCGTACATATAGACGAGCGACAATGTCATTCTTTTGATATTAAAATAATATATAATAGGATGGTATATCATATATACCGAATCATTATCATGTTATATTTATTATTTACATCAATTAGACATCATTATTATACCCATCGAAATAATAATGTATTCAATAACCATTACACCATGACGTGGAGATGGTGAGCCATACGTACGCACATATGGTGACATGTAATTGAAAGGATGGATAGAATAATGAATTTGGATATAACATATATATAATAACATCACATTATATAGAATATACTGCATTTATTATTTTATAATGTAAAAAACAAATAAAGAGGATGTGGAAGAAGAAAGGAACTTGAAAGAGGTGATGAAGCATTTACCTCTTCTTCGGGTTCTTCCTTTTGATTTGATCAAAAGGGATCCTTAATATGGCTTTCTAACTAAAGTAAGTCCACTAAAATGAAGAGAGGATAGTTGAGAGGGTATTTAGGAAGGGTTTGTCTGATCCAAAAGGCTTTGAAGGTTTGAATTAGAGAGTAGAGGAAGTTCCCTTTTATAAGAGGGGTGAGGGGAACCTTAGGAAAAGCTAGAGATATTACTTTATATTAAAATCATTTACCATTTATAATGTCTCCTAAATGTATTATTTAAAGTATAAGGTGGGGATGTGTCGAAAACCACTCAACCAATACATTTTAGATAGGTTTGTGTCACTATATTAACTTTATCTTTTAGATTTAACTCTTAGTTAAATAGTTTGACATTTACCATGTCTCATTGTATTTTTATATTATATGGTTAATAATCCTAATATATACTTCCAAGAGAACAACAAGTGATTAATTAATTATACAACTATCATTATATATGTCTTTTGTCTGGACCTTATATTTTTAGGAATATAATATCAATTAATAATATAATATATTTTTTGAAAACTCTTTTAGGTCAATTTTGACACTATTTGGTATTTTGTTTTTTCTAAATTCATAAAAGCATTATTACTTCAAAAATAATTCATCTAACCAACCCTAATATGTCATATTAACCTAGAAAATTAGTGTAATTCATAAAAATTCTCAAATTATATTTATTTAGATATTCGTAATATAAATTATTTCAATCTTTCATTAATATGGTAATTACTACATCATCATTGTGTCATAAATAAATTTAATTATTTAATGTATAAAAATAAAAATAAAAATAAATTATATAGGAAATATTTTTATCTTTTTAATAAATTTTTATAGTCTAATTAATCTTTTTTGTGTCTCTATATTAAAAATTGCATAGTTATTAAACATTGAATTTAACACTTCTAACTCTTCATTGAATTAAATAACAGTAAATGTCATAATCTAATCCAAGTCGACCTAAAGGATCATATTTTATTCCTAAAGTTGTTTTTGGTCGAATTAAACTTATCCAATATAATTAGGGTATGTGTTAAGGTAATAATAATATCATTTTTAAACATAATTACCCTATTTACTTTTAACCGTGGTAAATAAAAGTAAAACATTACTATACACAAATAATTATTTTCATCTAATTTAACCACATTTAATAACTAATATCAACCATGTCGCTCGGATTTTTTAAATTCAAATCAATAAAGTGGTAAAATTATGTTTTATGTAATTTTTCAAATGCTCATAGGAGGTGGGTAAAAGAAGGTAAAAAGATCAATAAAATTTTTATATATGTAAAATTATTATAAATCGACTCCAATGAATTACATTGAACTTTTATTGGTATTATGTATCTATTTTGAACAAAGTTAAATTAAAATATAATAAAAAATTATTTAAATAAAAATTTTGTTTAAAATATAACATAGTGTTTTTCACTATTCATCAAAAATTGAAAGTTTTCAGAAAAATAACAAAAATTCACCCTAAGATAATTTTGATATTCAGAATCCAAAAATGAAGTCCATTTTGAAATATAAAATTTATGAAATTTTAAAAATTTGGTATTACTATTCATAAAAGCTAGTTTGATTGGTTGTGGTGTGTTAGAACTTGAAGTTGCATACAACACACTCTATTTTATTATTCAAAGTGAAGCGTACACTAGAAGCTTGTGGTGATACATTCTCCCCTCCATCAAATAATTTCATACATGAAATTTCTAGAATATTAATGCAAAAAAGACCCGGGTTGTTCTTTATCATAAGTTCCTAGGGATCCCACATTGCCTCTTCCATCTTATGGTTTCTCCATAGAACTTTTACCAGATGAGTCGTCCAGTTTCTCAGCACTTGTTCTCTTGTATCAAAAATATTGATAGGATCATAACAATAAGACCGATTGGGTTCCTGTTATAATTACTCATAGGTGAGTACATGCATTGGGTCAAGCATGTATTTTCTCAATAATGATATGTGGAACACATCATGAACACTGGAGAGACTTTTCGGCATTTCCAAATCGTAAGATACATCCCCAATTTGTTCTAGAATTTTGAAAGGTCCGATGTTCCTAGGACTTAATATTCCTTTCTTACCGAAATGTATAACACCCTTCCATGAAGATACCTTCAAGAAAACATGATCTCCTACCTAAAATTCCAAATCCTTCCTTTGGTTATCGACATAGCTCTTCTGCCTACTTTGAGCTGATTTGATGCGGGTTTGGATTACCTTCACCTTTTCCATTGTTTCCTCAATATGTTCTGGGCCTACGAGTTTTCTTTCACCAACATCATCCCAACAGGTTGGTGAGCGACATCTCTTTCCGAATAACTCTTCATATGGTTCCATCTGAATACTTGAATGAAATATATTGTTACAAGAAAATTCTACCCAAAGTAAATATTGATCCCACATACCTTTAATGTCAAGTGAGCAAGATCTCAACATGTCTTCTAAGGTTTGAATAGTCCATTATAATTGTCCATCAGTTTTGGTTTGGTAGGAATTTCTCAAACAAAGTTCAGTATCCAGGGATTTCTGAATACTTTTCTAGAATTTTGATGCAAAATACGGATCACGATCAGAAAAAATCAATAGGGGTACTCCATGAAGTCTCACAACTTCATTAATATATATTCTTTCTAGACGTTTAAGTAGTAAATATTCTCTTATAGAAAGAAAATGTTCTTACTTGGTATGATGATCAACAATGACCCATAATGCATTGTTGCCTTTAAGAGTCTTTGGTAGTCCCAGGTCAAAGCCCATCATAATATTATCCCATTTCAACTCAGGTATGGGAAGAGGTTGCAAGACTCCTCCAGGATGTTTCCTTCCATCTTTTACTTGTTGATAAACCATACATCTTGACACAAAATCAGAAATCTACCTCTTCAGGTTGTCCCATAAAAAATGTTCATTCAAATATCTATACATTTTGGAGCTCCCAGAGTTCATAGAAAAATTGGAACTATGAGCATCATCCAACAATTCCATTTTCAGATCAGGTATATCGGGAACACAAAGTCTCTTCTCAAATTTCAAAATTCCATCTTCATACACAAATTCACTCAATCTCCCATCATTCACATCTTTAATCTTCATTTGAAAATATTCATCAACAGTCTGAGAACTCTTTATCCATTCTAATAAATATGGTTTGGAAAAAAACTGAAAAAGTATTGATGCTTCACCTTCTATGGTGATTCTCATATCCATCTTTACTAGATCCATGTATATAGGATCCTTTTCAATTCTCATATTGTTCAAAAATCCATGATCCATTCTACTCAAAGAATCTTCCAACTTATTTTCCATCCAAGGGTGGTAGTGTAAAGTTCAATCATAATCCTTGAGTAGTTCAAGCCATCTCCTTTGCCTCACGTTAAGTTATTTGGATGAGAAAATATACTTCAAACTCTTGTGATCGGAATATATCTCACATTTTCACCACATAGATAGTGTCTCAAAATATTCAAAGAAATCATTACAGCTTCTAACTAAAGATCATGAGTAAGATAGTTTTGAACATGAATTTTTATCTGTCGTGAAGCATAGGCAATAACCCTTTCATTCTGCATAAGGACACAACCAAGTCCTTTCTTCAATGCATCACTATAAATAACAAACCCATCATTCCCCGATGGTAGAGTCAAGATAGGATCATTGAATAATATTCTCTATAATTATTTAAAACATTTTTCACACTATTTTGTCCAAAAAATTTTAACCCCTTTTCGTGTGAGCTTTGTTAATGGGTTAGCCGACATGGAAACATTCTGGACGAAACGTCAATAATATCCGACAAAACCAATAAAACTGTGTACCTCAGTTATACTAGTCGGTGATGGCCATTCTTGGATTGCAATAGTCTTAGAAGGATAAATAAATATTCCATCCTTGGAGACAATATGGACAAGAAACGAATTCTCCTAAAGCCCGAATTCACACTTGCTAATCTTCCCATAAAATTCATGTCTTCTCAGAGTCTTTAGGATAATGCGCATGTGATTTTCATGATCTTCATTGATTTTGGAGTATACCAAGATATCATCAATAAATACCAATAAAAATTCATCAAGATATTCCTTGAAAACTCTATTAATTAGATCCATGAAGACATAGGGTGAAATAGTCAATCCAAAAGACATTTTTGTAAACTCGTAATGCTCGTACCTAGTTCGAAATTTTGTTTTCAGAATGCCTTCATTCTACAAACACAACTGATGATATCCAAATCGAAGGTCAATCTTTGAAAAGTATTGAGCTCCATGAAGTTGGTCGAATAAATCATCAATGCGAGGTAGGGGATACTTGTTTTTTTATTGTTATAGCATTGATCTACATGTAGTCATTGCACAACCTCATAGATCCAACTTTTTTATTAACAAAAAGAACAGGGAATCCCCATGGAGAAACACAAGGTAAAATAAATCCCTTATTACTTAGTTCCTCTAGTTATTTCCATAGTTCCAATAATTCCATAGTGGCCATTCTATATGGGGTCTTCGATATTGTAACACCCCAGGTAAATAAAGAATATTACATTTTCATATTTATCCATATTTGTGAATAAAATATTGATATGACTTTAAAGGGGATGCTATGCTCGATGGCGTACCTAACACGCAACAACGAGTTTCTTGGGAATCTTACGTTGCACTCTAATAATAAAATAATATTATTTTAAATGGTAGTTAACATGTAGCCGTTGTATTGGCAGGAATGGATAGAAATAACTAAAATATGATTATATATGTTTTTAAATGTTTTTACATTTATCCAATAGAGGATAGAGACTTAAAATACGGAAAGAATTCAATTTTAGGTGTATATGCCCGAGTTTTCACTAAAGTTTCACTTATCACCTTTTGATGTTGAACCATCATTAAATATAGTTTTGTTCACTCTTAAACATTTATTTGGACCAAATAAAACTCTTATTAAGAATCGGGACATCAAAATTTACTTTGTGTAAATTTTTGGTATCTTTCCGATAAAGTTCATTTTTTAATGAATAGTGTAAAATGTTGTATTTTAATTCAAAACCACTTTTTAATCTAATTTATTTATATGATTAGATTATCTTTTGAATTGGTTTTAAAGTGAAATTAGAATATATTTTTACCATTAAATCCAATAGTGGTCGTTGGAATTAATTTCACTTTGAAATCAGACTTAAACCAATGTCAATCTTTTGATACTTATTGTTTCATAAAAACACGCTATTTGCTTTGACAGCGGGAATTAATTATTAAATTAATTAATGTGACTTATATGTTTTGAATTTTTTAAAATAGACTTCATTTTTGAATTCTTAATATCAAATATAGCTTAGGGCGAATTTTTGGGATTTTTCTGAAAAACATCAATTTTTGATGAATAGTGACACCACTAAGTGGTACTTATAAAAACTGATTTTTCCGTTTAAATGAAATTTTGCCATCTTTGTGTTTTGAATTTCAAATATCCGACATACATGGTTTTCATTAAGAAGTAAAATGTGGTTCAATGGGATAAAAATTATTTTTTGGTGAATAGTAACTTATTAAGTTTTTAATCGCGATTAGAGGTAATTAGTGTAGTTTAAGGTAAAAATAATGTTTTAATAATATGAAATGAACTTGAAACATTTCCTAACCTCATTGGATGTGTAATTTACGACCCATACAAGCCATGGGTCAACTTGGGGACCCCATGGAGCCACTTTGGTTGGGAAATGACATAAATAACTTTTTATTTAATGTAAAAGTAAAAATGACACAAACATGATATGTTTTACTTAAACAATTTTTTAGTGGGGTTATACAAGTCAGATTTTTTATTATAAATAGTCATTGAAAATATAAAAATATTTCCTACATCATAGTAATTTATTTATAATTTTTAGACATTAAATAAATTAAATTATTTATGACATCATAATGATGCAGCGATGACATCATTATTTGACGATTTAAATAAAATGAGAAGATAATGTAAACTCTATGACCTACACATGTCCAAAACTTATTGGATGGGTGGATTTAGAATCCTTATCACCTTATCCACGAATTATATCAATGTGGGACCTTTTAAACCGAAACACATTTTCAAATAAAGTAATATTTCTTACTTTCCAAAAGTTCCCCTCCTCTCCTCTTATAAAAGGCCCCCACCTCTACCTCATTTCACACACTCCTCAAGCCTTTGGCTCGGCCAACCACTTCACATTTACTCTCTCCAAATCCATCTCCTCATCCTAGAGGATTCCCTTTTGGCAGAATCCTTTCAAAGGAAGCCTTTAGGCTCAAATCAAAAGGAGTTACACGTTTAAAGGTAATTCATTCTCTCATGTTCATTTGTTTTATTTTGATTCTCCAACCCCCTAAACTCTTTTTATTTACTTATTTTGTAACAACACCAGTATCTTCAATATACTAGGATGTTGGTATAAGATTTATTCGAGCTACACTCTCACACAACTACATCAAATGGTTAAAGAACATACAGTTTCCGTGGATGGCGAAATTCTGCCTCCCAAAACGATGATTGTTCAATACTCATTTAACACCTTCAAAGGTGGCCATTATGATGTCACTATTTTTATATATGATATATAATATGTTTATGTTTTCCTTAAGCTTCTGTTTTTTTTCATTTTGGAAATACCTTTATGGTTTCCATTATGGGTAAACCCGATATCTTCATTTAAGGAAGTGCGGACTACCGCCCCCTCAAAGTGATTTGATTCGTTAAATAACATATGTGGGACGTATAAAGGATGGATCTATGATATAATATATTACATTATACTGGAATTATAATATACCTTTATATCCTTATGATTTCATTCTATAAAATACGAAATAGAAATGAAAGTAGCGTTCATGCGTACGTACGGCTTACCGTCTCCATGAACGGTGCATTTCATTTCTTACCTCTAAATGATTATGTAATGTTATAAATGTATTCATGTACTGGATATATATGACATATATGATATCTACATCATGAATACAATTCTGGATATAATAAACATTTGGCCACACGAACAACATGTAATTGTAAGAAGTCCACTTTCGACTTAAGAACCAAATATCGGCAAAACAAATATTATTAACTTAAATGATTACATAATGTTTATGACATGGTAATAAGTGATATAAAAGGAATAATGAACTTGAAAAAGGTTCTTAAGTAACTATAAATTAACTCATGTTTATTATTCAGGAGATTAAAGAATGATCGATTCAAGTCAGACCCAAGGTAAGAGATCCTACACCTCTCTTTCTTTTTAAGTACACTCTTTTATGTCATTCCTTTTAAGCTCATATTTCTTATGATTGGGATGTTATTTTATATTACTCCTACTGTACATATTATGTTCATATGATGAGAGACCCTATTTCCTCTCATCAATCCATTTTGGAAGTTTTGAGTGGCGCCGTTAGGCTGCCGAATTTTCGTAAGGGATTTTTCATCTCACTTTTATTCCCGTGAGATTTATGCTACATTTGCCACAAATTCCATTTAGTGGTGTATGTACTGACCATTATTCTACTCTTTGTGTAATATAATTTCATTTATGATTATTTACATCAATGATCTATTGTCCTTCTTTCTTGGGGTGTATGTTTTGAAAGATACCCAAGTCGGTAAGGGATCCTTTCACCCTCCTCTTTTTTAAAAGACTTCTTTTGTTGGGTCTTTTAATTTACATATAGTTATGTTTGGATATGTTCTCATATATCCTTATTGATGTAAATTTTATGTCCAAGTGCTGAGATACACTTTTTATCTCTCATCAACTCATTTTGATGTGATGTCGTTAGGCTGTCAAGGGAACTTTTTAACCCAATTTCGATTTCTTTGGGTTCAACATGTAGTCATTGAATATGTCATCCATTGAATATGTGTGAATGACCTTTTATTGTTTTACACTTAATATACACTTATATTGGGTGTATTTATATTTGTCACACATATTTTTGAGATTGATTTGTCCTTAAATTAAGGATACCTTCTTTATAAGGGATTTCATTACATTTGACATTTCTATTGAGGGTTCATTGTTGTTATGCACCAATTCACTCTTATATGGTGTATATACTGTCCTTTGGAGTATTATATCATGAATCCATTTATTCTCAGGATATTATAAAGTTCTGACTAAATGTTATTACTCAATTATTGTATTCAAGTGTCTCTAATTTTGGTAAAACCCCTTTAACCAAAATATCGTTTTAAATGTTTTAATTATTTGTTCTTATTAATATCCATGTTTTCAAAATGGTTTTAAGGATTTATTTATATGGATATTAATGGTTTAAAATTTTAAGCTTCAAGGTGGTATGGGACACTTTGATTCAGAAATCTCTTTATTAAATGTTTTAAATGGTTTTGGAAATGGTTTCTTTTTGAATGGATCGAATATTTCAATATACTAAAATGTTATATTGTGATTGAAATGTAGAAATCTTATGTTTCCTTTATGCATGTTTTGTGTGACACATTTATGTTATGGTTCTTGGGCATTGTTATGAAAACGGGTGGTTCCGTGATAAACTAATGGCGGGTGAGCCCGATATAGCTCTCCAATTCATTGGGTAACGCGAAGGAGTGAAACGTTAAGGTTTCTCCGAAGAGATTTAGGGAATATACTATGATGGGTATTCCAAACGTAACCAAGAGGGTTACTCCCTACGTAAGAATGTTGTGAATGCATCAAGTTACCTTTATGTCTCATGTTTTCTATGATTTATTCATGGTTTGATGAGGTATGTTAAAGTGCCTATGTTTTATGGGTAAAGTATGATTTCATTCTTATGTATATATGAACTCATGTTTCCTTTCCATATTTTTATAACCCTTACTGAGCTTTTTATGCTCATCCCAAGTTTTTGAAATTTTTTTCATAGGTCAAGGGAGAGGTACATGATGTGATGATAGTGTCAAGGATGTGTCAAGAAAGAATCCATGTTATATTTTAAATATGTTTCCGTTGATGGGAAAAATGAATACTGTATTTTATGTAACCACTTTGTTTAAATTTGGAATGTAATGCAAGTTTCATGATCTAATTCTCTAAAACACTAAACCTGAAAAGATCCTCAATGTTTAATCTTGTAATAACTCAAGATTAAGTAAGGTTTAAGGCTGGGGCCTTATAGTTGGTATCAAAGGGTGGTTTAGATAACTTTAGAGGTTAGGGTATTCTTTAAGCGTAAGTGACATTACGATAATGGTTAGGATTTCAGAAAGAGTCCTAGTTTTAGAAAAAGTGAATGAGTAAGTATATCTTAGTGTTTATCTTACTCATTAGTACATGATGATTTTGTTGATATACTCACACTGACCTTTTTGGTTTTAGTAAATGGCTGGATCTAGCAGGCACCAAAGTAATAGTGGATGTGAAGGAAACTGTGACAGTTTTTTGAGCAAGCAACTGAATGATATGGGAGCTGCAATGAGAACTCTTGTGATTATCCTCAACCAACTATCTGGAGTCATGATTGACCACCTAAACCTTGGATATTTCTCTAAGACATCATATATGCAAGAAACAAATCCCTACGGAAGTACAGGTAATAATCATAAAGGTAAGTGTGTTAAAAAACCTATGTGTCAAAGATGTGGAAAGAAACACCTAGGAAAATGTTTCAAAGGGACAGAAATATGCTATAGATTTGGAAATGAAGGTCATAAAGAATGAACCTGCCATGGAAAAAGGAAGAATCCAGTTGACTCGAGGAAAGGGAAAGAAGTTCTTTCTGAGGGATCAACTGAATGTTTTAAATGTGCTGTGCATGGTCATTATGCAAACACATGTCCTATGAAGAAGTTTCGTGAATGGGTTCACCAAGAGCATACCAATATTCGTTTACCAATACCTAATGCCATTCCGATTGAGGATGAAGAAACTGACAATGACCAATCAAAGGTATGTACTATTTCATGACTATTGTTTTCCTATTTTGGAATCTTAGGATATGATTCATGATTTTGTTTGTAGTAAAGAGGTATTTCGGAATAAGTTGGAAAGGAATGGATAATGGATCATGAAGAATGTTTAATGAGTAAGATGTCAACATATAAGGGCTTCAAGAGTTATGGTGAAATCCTTAAGAGTATTAAGTCTCTTTTGATGATGGGGTTACATTAGAAGACTTTTTATATTATGTGCAACCCTGATGTTTAATATAGGCAAATTTTATTCAAGTAATAGTTATCTTTTCTTTTGTGGGCATAGTTATAAAGAACCATTTGGGTTTATATGATCCTTACTTTTGAGGTAATTATGGGTTACTATATGTTATGATTAAAGTGATAGGAATGAGATAAAATTGAGGTTAAATTATGTTATGGTTATTTTTGATGATTTTATCCCTTTTTGGGGAATGATTTTAGAATTATATAGTTTTTGAAAAAGGACAACACGTAGACCGTGTGACTACCCGTCGCGTCGGACAAAGCTGCGGGAATCGAACCCACAATCAAAGTGCAACTGGTATTTATCGCCTACCACTGGACTACGTGAAGTCCCTGGTTAGTTTGACTGATTCTTTTTAGTTATATGATTTTATGAATTAAGAGTAAGTTGATTTTGGGTTATTTATGAAAATGATTAACCTATCATAGAGGATATGTGATTAGGTTAATTACTTTTCAATACGAGACTTTAGGAGCAACTGATGTTGTTTGGAGATAAATGTTACGATTTAACTTGGATGACTATTTGACTAAATCCTTCAAATATTTGGGTTTCAATCTTATATTGGTTTACTTTGAAGAATTTTATGGACAAATTGTTTATTGGATGGTCCTCGTTGAACTTTGGGTTTTGTTGGACAAATTTTGGAGATTAAGCATGGATTTTCTTTTTAATGGGTTATCATTTTCTGGATTATCTGACCTTGTACTAACCTTTTTGGTTTTGGTTTTGGTTAAAGCCTAAAGACATGGGATGTATATAGTTCTCTTTTGTGGATTAGGTGATTCTCTAGAAGTTTATTATAGTACTCTTAATGCGAACAAGTCTCCCTAAATACTCGTCTTTTGGAAAAAATATGAGTTTGATTAAGGAATCTAGTAAAAGTTGAAAGTCAACATGATAAGTGACTATGTTTCCTTATGAATAAATTAACTTAAAACAAAAATGTTGTTTATTAACTTTTCCTACTGGGGAATCGAATACCGTTTAACCCATCACAAGTTTGTGATTTTCTTGTGGTTAACTTTCTCCTAAACATGTTTTCTATCACTCTCCATTAGAACATGACCCTATGTTTTCTCCTCCATGACCATGTTTTCCTACTTGGAATCCTAGTATGGGTTAACTCAGGTGACCTCTGTGCTTATATTTCTTTATTTTAAAGTGATTGTTTTACCGACTCTTGTTTCGATGTGGGACTTTCAAGGATGTTTCCAAGCTCAATTTTAAAAATTGCGAGGACGCAATTCCCAAAAGGGGGGAAGGATGTAACACCCCAGGTAAATAAAGAATATGACATTTTCATATTTATCCATATTTGTGAATAAAATATTGATATGACTTTAAAGGGGACGCTATGCTCGATGGCGTACCCAACATGCAACAACGAGTTTCTTGGGAATCTTACGTTGCACTCTAATAATAAAATAATATTATTTTAAATGGTAGTTAACATGTAGTCGTTGTATTGGCAGGAATGGATATAAATAACTAAAATATGATTATATATGTTTTTAAATGTTTTTATATTTATCCAATAGAGGATAGAGGCTTAAAATACGGAAAGAATTCAATTTTAGGCGTATATGCCCTAGTTTTCACTAAAGGTTCACTTATCACCTTTTGATGTTGAACCATCATTAAATATAGTTTTGTTCACTCTTAAACATTTTTTTGGACCAAATAAAACTCTTATTAAGAATCGGGACATCAAAATTTACTTTGTGTAAATTTTTGGTATCTTTCTGATAAAGTTCATTTTTTTAATGAATAGTGTAAAATGTTGTATTTTAATTCAAAACCTCTCTTTAATCTAATTTATTTATATGATTAGATTATCTTTTGAATTGGTTTTAAAGTAAAATTATAATATATTTTTACCATTAAATCCAATAGTGGTCGTTGGAATTAATTTCACTTTGAAATCAGACTTAAACCAGTGTCAATCTTTTGATACTTATTATTTCATAAAAACACGCTATTTTCTCTGACAACGGGAATTAATTATTAAATTAATTAATGTGACTTATATGTTTTGAATTTTGTAAAATAGACTTCATTTTTGAATTCGGAATATCAAATATAGCTTATGGCGAATTTTTGGGATTTTTCTGAAAAACATCAATTTTTCATGAATAGTGACACCACTAAGTGGTACTTATAAAAACTGATTTTCCGTTTAAATAAAATTTTTCCATCTTTGTGTTTTGAATTTCAAAAATCCGACATACATGGTTTTCATTAGGAAGTAAAATGTGGTTCAATGGGATAAAAATAATTTTTTGGTGAATAGTAACTTATTAAGTTTTTAATCGCTATTAGAGGTAATTAGTGTAGTTTAAGGTAAAAATAATGTTTTAATAATATGAAATGAACTTGAAACATGTCCTGACCTCATTGGATGTGTAATGGCTGACCAATACAAGCCATGGGTCAACTTGGGGACCCCATGGAGCCACTTTGGTTGGGAAATTACATAAATAACTTTTTATTTAATGTAAAAATAAAAATAACACAAACATGATATGTTTTACTTAAACAATTTTTAAGTGGGGTTATACAAGTCAGATTTTTTATTATAAATAGTCATTGGAAATCTATAAATATTTCCTACATAATAGTAATTTTTTTATAATTTTTAGACATTAAATAAATTAAATTATTTATGACATCATAATGATGCAGCGATGACATCATTATCTGACGATTTAAATAAAATGAGAAGATAATGTAACCTCTATGACCTACACATGTCAAAAACATATTGGATGGGTGGATTTAAAACCCTTATCACCTTATCCACGAATTATATCAATGTGGGACCTTTTAAAACCGAAACACATTTTCAAATAAAGTAATATTTCTTACGTTCCAAAAGTGCCCCTCCTCTCCTCTTATAAAAGGCCCCCACCTCTACCTCATTTCACACACTCCTCAAGCCTTTGGCTCGGCCAACCCCTGCCCATTTACTCTCTTCACATCCCTCTCCTCATCTTAGAGGATTCCCTTTGGGAAGAATCTTTTCAAAGGAATCCTTTAGGCTCAAATCAAAAGGAGTTACATTTTTAAAGGTAATTCATTCTCTCATGTTCATTTGTTTTATTTTGCTTATCCAACCCCCTAAACTCTTTTTATTTAATTCTTTTGTAACAACACCAGTATCTTCAATATACTAGGATGTTGTTATAAGATTTATTCGAGCTACACTCTCACACAACTACATCAAATGGTTAAAGAACATACGGTTTCTGTGGATGGCGAAATTCTGCCTCCCGAAACGATGATTGTTCAATACTCATTTAACACCTTCAAAGGTGGCCATTATGATGTCACTATTTTTATATATGATATATAATATGTTTATGTTTTCCTTAAACTTCTGTTTTTTTCATTTTGGGAATACCTTTATGGTTTCCATTATGGGTAAACGCGATATCTTCATTTAAGGAAGTGCGGACTACCGCCCCCTCAAAGTGATTTGATTCGTTAAATACCATATGTGGGACGTATAAAGGATGGAACTATGATATTATATATTAGATATACTGTAATTATAATATACCTTTATATCATTATGATTCCATTCTATAAAATACGAAATAGAAATGAAAGTAGCGTTCATGCGTACGTACGGCTTACCGTCTCCATGAACGGTGCATTTCATTTCTTACCTCTAAATGATTATGTAATGTTATAAATGCATTCATGTACTGGATATATATGACATATATGATATATACATCATGAATACAATTCTGGATATAATAAACATTTGGCCACACGAACAACATGTAATTGTAAGAAGTCCACTTTCGACTTAAGAACCAAATATCGGCAAAAAAAATATTATTAACTTAAATGATTAAATAATGTTTATGACATGGTAATAAGTGATATAAAAGGAATAATGAACTTGAAAAAGGTTCTTAAGGAAGTAGAAATTAACTTAAGTTTATTATTCAGGAGATTAAAGAACGATCGAGTCAAGTCGGACCCGAGGTAAGGGATCCTACACCTCTCTTTCTTTTTAAGTACACTCTTTTATGTCATTCATTTTAAGCTCATATTTCTTATGATTGGGATGTTATTTTATATTACTCCTACTGCACTTGTTATGTTCATATGATGAGAGACCCTATTTCCTCTCATCAATCCATTTTGGATGTTTTGAGTGGCACCGTTAGGCTGCCGAATTTTCGTAAGGGATTTTTCATCTCACTTTTATTCCCGTGAGATTTATGCAACATTTGCCACAAATTTTATTGAGTGGTGTATGTACTGACCATTATTCTACTCTTAGTGTAATATAATTTCATTTATTAGTATTTAAATCAATGATCTATTGTCCTTCTTTCATGGGGTGTATGTTTTGAAAGATACCCAAGTCGGTAAGGGAACCTTTCACCCTCCTCTTTTTTAAAAGACTTCTTTTGTTGGGTATTTTAATTTACATATTGTTATGTTGGGATATGTTCTCATATATCATTATTGATGTAAATTATATGTCCAAGTGATGAGATACACTTTTTATCTCTCATCAACTCATTTTGATGTGATGCCGTTAGGCTATCAAGGGAACTTTTTAACCCAATTTCGATTTCTTTGGGTTCAACATGTAGTCATTGAATATGTCATCCATTGAATATGTGTGAATGACCTTTTATTGTTTTAAACATAATATCCACTTATATTGGGTGTATTTATATTTGTCACACATATTTTTGAGATTTATTTGTCCTTAATTTAAGGATACCTTCTTTATATGGGATTTCATTACATTTGACATTTCTATTGAGGGTTCATTGTTGTTATGCACCAATTCACTCTTATATGGTGTATATACTATCCTTTTGAGTATTATTTCATGAATCCATTTATTCTCATGATATTATAAAGTTCTGACTAAATGTTATTCCTCAATTATTGTATTCAAGTGTCTCTAATTTTGGTAAAACCCCTTTAACCAAAATATCATTTTAAATGTTTTAATTATTTGTTCTTATTAATATCCATGTTTTCAAAATGGTTTTAAGGATTTATTTATATGGATATTAATGGTTTAAAATTTTAAGCTTCATGGTGGTATGGGACACATTGATTCAAAAATCT
This sequence comes from Viscum album, assembly GCA_963277665.1. NCBI lineage: Eukaryota > Viridiplantae > Streptophyta > Magnoliopsida > Santalales > Viscaceae > Viscum > Viscum album. Next base: position 677,056,522 of record OY728159.1, on the reverse strand, counting down.
CTTTATTAAATGTTTTAAATGGTTTTGGAAATGGTTTCTTTTTGAATGGATTCAATATTTCAATATACTAAAATGTTATATTGTGATTGAAATCTGGAAATGTTATGTTTACTTTATGCATGTTTTATGTGACACATTTATGTTATGGTTCTTGGGCATTGTTATGAAAATGGGTGGTTCCGTGATAAACTAAGGGCCGGTGAGCCCGATATAGCTCTCCAATGCATTTGGTAACGCGAAGGAGTGAAACGTTAAGGTTTCTCCGAAGATATTTAGGGAATATACTATGATGGGTATTCCAAACGTAACCAAGAGGGTTAATCCCTACGTAAGAATGTTATGAATACATCAAGTTACCTTTATGTCTCATGTTTTCTATGATTTATTCATGGTTTGATGAGGTATGTTAATGTGCCTATGTTTTATGGGTAAAGTATGATTTCATTCTTATGTATATATGAACTCATGTTTCCTTTCCATATTTTTATAACCCTTACTGAGCTTTTTATGCTCATCCCAAGTTTTTGAAATGTTTTTCACAGGTCAAGGGAAATTTACATGATGTGATGATAGTGTCAAGGATGTGTCAAGAAAGAATCCATGTTATATTTTAAATATGTTTCCGTTGATGGGAAGAATGAATACTATCTTTTATGTAACCACTTTGTTTAAATGTGGAATGTAATGCAAGTTTCATGATCTAATTCTCTAAAACTCTAAACCTGAAAAGATCCTCAATGTGTAATCTTGTAATAACTCAAGATTAAGTAAGGTTTAAGGCTGGGGCCTTATAGATATGGTCCTTGATCCAGGAATTAAATCAATGGAAAACGCAATTTCTCATTCTAGAGGATGTCCAGGTAAGTCTTCTGGAAACACATCAACATATTCTTTCACAATAGGTACATCCTCTATTTGAACATTATTTTCCTCACCCAAAGTTATTTCATTCTCTTCCTCCCCAATAATTGAATTTATTTGAACTACTGGGGATGGATCTAGATAAGAATAAGGTGGTGAAGATTCTGCTGTAAAGATAAGTTGTTCTTTGTCATCATCATCAAAAATCACAACCACCTTCTTCTTATAAATTATTTTTTCATCATGGTCCAAAAGCCAATCCATATACAGGATTATATCAAATTAAATCATGGGTATGATGATGAGATTAGCATATAAATAGCTTTTATATGCCCTAATGGGAACTGATTCACAAAACATTGTTGTGATGATACTTCCCTTAGGAGTTTTTACTGAAAAATCCCATGTTAAATAAAATTTGAAATATCTAATTTTCATAGAAAACTGGGAAGATTTGAAACAATGCGATGATTCATAATCAAATAAAGCATTTGCTAAACTTGAGGAATCCGTTAAATTACCATCCACCATGTCTTTCGGAGCTTCAACCTCAAAAGTAGTGATAATATAATCTTGGCCATGATCCCTTGGCATTTTCAGATGTAAGTTACCCTAACGCTTAGGACATTCATTTTCATAATGCCCCCATTATCTACAATTGTAGCATTCAACAATGACAACCTCTTTCTTCCCCTTGCAATCATGAGCTTGGTGGCCTTTTTCCCCACAATTGTAACAGACTCCCATTCCCATCAGGAAAGTACTAGGGTTTTTCATCCCACATTTACTGTATGATGGATATTCAACTTTTTCCTTCTTCCCCTTATTTCCATTTCTAGAGTGTTCAACAGATCTCTTCTTCTATTTCTTTGATTTAAAGTCGTAAGACTTAGAGAACACTATTTCTGTCTTGATTGCGCATGAGACATTATCTTCATATGATGAGAAGTATTGTGAGAGTAATGCTTGATGGATAAATGGTTTAAAACCATCAATGAACCGATCAATCTTACTTCTTGGGTTACGTATATAATTTTCTGCATGCCTCTCTAACCTTGTAAAGTTAGCCTCATACTTTGTGACATTCGCATCCTCCTTTTGCCTCAGACTCAGAAATTGTGTTTCCATATCTACTCAATGGTCACGAGGAAAGTATTTTTCTAGGAAAATCTATTTAAACTCCCTCTATTACATATTTGATACATCATCATCTTCCTTTGTGTTTTGAATCAATGACCACCATTGATCAGTATCTCCTGTGAGGCGGTAAACTGCCATGAAAACCTTTTCCCTTTCACTACTCCCCAAGGCATGTAATATTTTCTCTAAGCAATTTATCCATTACTCAGTCACTAATTTATTTGTACTACGATTGAATTTTGGTGGTTTTGCCTCATGAAACAGTCTAACATTGATCCTCTGCCTTGTGGATCAAGATGCTCTATACAGGTAATGTTATTATTCATAACCTGAGTGAGTTGTCCCAGTATAGTGATTAGCTGATCAACACTAGTTGTATCACCAGATCCAACATAATTATCTTGAGTAGGAGGGAAATACCTACACGGAGTGTGTGCATTGATACGGTTTCCATAATTCCAACTATGTGCCATTTCTAAAAAATGAAATAAACTAGATTAGTTTATTAATAGAAATACATAATTCCAAATTTGTAAAAAACATAACATAAATTGAAAAGTTTATGGATATAATTCAAAATCATAATTTTTTTTGAGAAAGTATATACTCATAAACCCATCATCATGGTTTGTAATGAAAATGGGAATTATCCTAAGCATATCCCCTAGGAGTTTCGTAACCAAGAGTGCAACAAGGCCCGTTGTCATTCACCAGTTTCCGTTCAAGTCTGGCTCAAAGTGGTGTTTTTTGGTTTTACCTCTAGGTACATCTGTGCCAGAGCTGCCTCTACCTACTCGTATCCATAAATGGATTTATTTCTTGGAAAACACACAAAATCTCTACAATACCAAAATTCTAGGATGTTCTTCTATACTAATCCTCAAAGTTTATCTTAGGGATATGTGCTCTAATTAGAGTTTATCGAAATCTAGCTTCCAAGGTTTGTACTAAACATCCTCTGATACCAACTATAATTCCCTGACACCAGTTACCTAGAGTAGATGCATTATTACATAACATTTGCATGATCACAAAAGATCATTCTCGAAAGCCCGATTAGTTTAGTAGCCTTGGAAGTACTAGATACATTAATATGGTTTACATTACATCATAAAAAGGAAAACTACTACAACATTGTTTCCATAGAAAACACTGAGATCCCATAGACTATCCCGGCTGGTCAGTCATAATATCCTTCTTCGCATCCTGGGAAAAATAAAACATTGAAAGGGGTGAGCTCATATGCTCTTTAAGGATAACAATATAGCAGAAACATTCATAAATAAGCATAAACATTCAAGGAAATGTGTAAAACTAAAACAAAAGCCTTTTCAACATAAACTTCGTCATAACATATAAAAAATAAATCAAAATAAATCCATTTACTTACTCACACGGATATTCTACTAGTCGAATAATCACATGCAATATCAATAGCCACTTTCATAATGATGGAATGCATAATTCTATACTTTCATAACCACATAGACAAGGCCTTGTGCCTAGAGTACAAATAAGATTTCGTCAAGGCATTACGACAAGACACTAGTTGGTCCAATGAGACCTACCGATGCATCGAGAAGCTATAGCGGGCTCCACCCATCACTTACTAAGTCCAACGCATTCCTCGTATGAAAAGGATTAAACATAATAGAAACATTCATATTAAAATTGTGATACGAAATGTCAATACTCTATCCATAAATCATGAATGGTATGAAAGAACACATCCATAGTCAAACATATCACAAAACATTCAATACAATATGGAATTTTTGTATCATAATAAACTAATGTCAAACAATCTTAAAATCCATCAAAGGATGTTGACATAGATTAAATCAAAACCTTTTCAGAGAAATATCTCTTTCTATTTTGAAATAATTTAAAAGTCATGTGATTATAAAAGAAAACATTTATATTTTAAAATATTCTTATATGATTATAAGGGAATCTTTGATGATGTTATAACGGTGGAAAATAGACGCACCCGCCGAATAAGTTAAAAAAACATTCTTACCTTAATTTTGTCAAAAAGGTCATAAAGTACCTTGTTTGGAAAACGATGGAAAGATTCCTTTCAAACCATTTTATAAAATGTCAAATAATGGTATAAATGACTTTAACCCATAGTCTAGTAAATACTAAAAATGTTTTGACATATATTTTTAAGAAACATGGATGTGGATGATAATGATGTCCCAGTAGACAGTTATGTAAAAACAACCACAGATAATAAAGGGATTTTGAAATTTACCCTTACCATGTTCTTTTACTTGGTCTAGGGTAGGGTAACCTCCTATATAATGGTGAAATAAATGTTTTTAAATTATAAAAGAATCATATACATTAATATGATATCATATACGATCTTTTAACATTTCTTTGTTAATAATATCTTAGAATTATCATTGTTTCAGGTGTTAACTGATTCGTTTTTCTTTATATGATTTGTTATGTAAGAAATTTTTGTTATGGATATGATATATCTTATTCATATTCAAAATGATATTAATTATTTAAAAATTAATTTTAATCATCTAATGAAAATTAGTCTTCAATGGATACGATGCGGAATGAATCTCATCGTATTCGGGGAGATGGTAATCCGTACGTACGCACGAGCGACAATATCATTCCTTTGATATTAAAATAATATATAATTGGATGGTATATCATATATACCAAATAATTATCATGGTATATTTTTTATTTACATCAATTAAACATCATTATTATACCCATCCAAATAATAATGTATTTAACAACAATTACACCACGACGTGGAGACTCTAAGCCATACGTACGCAGGTATGGTGTCATGTCATTCAAAGGATGGATAGAATAATGAATTTGGTTGTAAAATATTTATAATAACATCACAGTATATAGAAGATACTAGAGATATTATTTTAGAATGGAATCAACAAATAAAGAGGAAGTGGAAGAAGAAAGGAACTTGAAAGAGATGATAAAATATTTACCTCTTCTTCGGGTATTTCCTTTTGATTTGATCAAAAGGGATCCTTAGGATTTCATTCTGACTAAATGAAGGCCTCCATAATTAAGAGTGGATAGTTGAGAGGGTATTTGGGAAGGGGTTTGCAAAGTCAAAAGGCTTTTAAGGTGTGAATTAGAGAGAAGGTTAAGTGACCTTTTATAAGAGGGGTGAGGGGCACCTTAGGAAAAGCTAGAAATATTATTTTATAATAAATCAATTACATTTTATAATGGATCAAAAATATATTCTTTAAATTATAAAGTAGGGATAGGTCGAAAACCACTCTACCAATAGGTTTTAGGCAGGTTTGGGTCAATATATCAACCTTATATTTTAGATTTAACTCTTAATCAAATAGTTTGACATTTACCATGTCTCTTTGTATTTTTATATTATAAGGTTAATAAACTTACTATATACATCCAATATAACCCCTATTCGTTCATTAATAAAACACCTATAATTATATAAGTCTTTTGGATGAACCATAGATTTTTAGTAATAGAATATCAATTAATAATATAATATTTTTTTTAAAAACTATTTTATGTCAATTTTGACACTATTTGGTATTTTGTTTTTTCTAAATTCATAACCGAATTATTACTTCAAAAACAATTCATATAACCAACCCTAATATGTCATATTAACCTATAAAATTATTTTAATTCATAAAAGGTCTCAAATTACATTTATTTGTATATTCATAATATCAATTATTTTAATCTTTCATTAATACGGTAATTACTGCATCATCATTGTGTCATAAATAAATTTAATTATTTAATGTCTAAAGAATATAAATAAAATACCATCATGTAGGAAATATTTTTATCTTTATAATTAATATTTATAGTCTTATTTATCTTATGTGTCTCCCTATATTAAAATTGGTTTTGTAATTAAACATTGAATTTAACACTTTTAACTCTTCTTTGAATTAAATAACAATAAATGTCCTAATCTAATCGAAGTGGACCTAAAAGATCATATTTTATTACTAAGGTTGTTTTTGGTCGAATTAAACTTATCCAATATAATTATTACATGCGTTAGGGTAATAATAATATCATTTTTACCCTTGATTACCCTATTTACTTTTAACCATGGTAAATAAAAGTAAAAAGTTACTATTCACCAAAAATTATTTTCATCTTATTGAACTACATTTTAAATACTGACATCAACTGTGTCTCTCAGATTTTTTAAATTCAACTCAAATAAGCTGTAAAATTATGTTTTATGTAAATTTGAAAATGCTCCTAGGAGGTGGGTAAAGGATGGTAAAAAGTTCAATAAAATTTTTATATATCTAAAATTTTTATAAACAGACTCTACTGAATTACATTGAAATTATATAGATATTATATATCTATTTTGATCTAAAGTAAATTTAAATAAAATAAATAATTATTTAAATAAAAATTCAGTTTTAAACTATAAGTCAATGTTTTTCACTATTCATCAAAAATTGGATGTTTTTAAAAAAATACAAAAAATTCACCTTAAGCTAATATAGATATTCAGAATCAAAAAATGAAGTCCATTTTGAAAGATGAAATTTATAAAATTCCAAAAATTGGGTATTACTATTTATAATGGGTAATTTGATTGGTTATGGTGTGTTAGAACTCGAAGTTGTGTATAACACATGCTATTGTATTATTCCAAGAGAAGTGTACCATGGAATCTTGGGGTGTTACAGACATTTTTCATGGTGGAGATAATTTTCACATCCATTTCCCCCTTTCAAGGTACACTTTTCCCTTCTATTGGTCGACTAAAGTTACCCCTAGGGTTTTCACTTGCTCCCCTTAAATTTGGATGAAATTGGAGGGTTTTTTGGGTGGATAGAACTGGCCGCATGGTTTACTAAACCATGCGGAAAAACCATTCACAATCTCTATGTCATCAAAAAAATGTTTTATAATTTCAATTTTTCCTTTCTGGGCTTAACCCTAATGCACCCATTTCTTCCCCATTTCTTTCCTCACAACCATTGAAGTCTCTCAAGTTCCTTATTACCCCAAATTGAAAGGGGTGTTTGTTGTAAAACATTCAAGGATTATCAACTAATTGATTTCCCTTTCCTTATTTCTTTCATTATCTTAGGATTTCTTCCCTTCTCGTTGGAGTTCCAAATATATAGAAACTAGGGCATCATACCTAGGCTTTTTTTGAGTTTCTTCATCCAATATTGTGGTTATAAGTTTGTTTCCACTCCAATGTGGTGTAGTGGTGGTGTGGTTGAAGTTTCTCACAAGGATTTCAGGGTTTTGACACATTTCATGGGTGATTCCATGTGTAAAAATTATTGGATGAGATATCTTTGTTGGATTTAAATTTTCAGAATGTTCCTCTTTTATTTTTTTGGGTGTGAAAACTATATTGGGTTTCATTTATAAATAAATTTATTTTTAAGTTCTATTTTTGTGTAAAAATGGGTGTTCTTCATGTACAATTTTTGTTGTATCAATTGGGGTTGTTTTATAATTCATGGAATGATTTTTTTGAAATGTTATAGTGCTTCTAATTCTATTTTGGTGTAATTTTTGTTTTCATTTTGTTTTAAAATAGGGGTTTTAAATGGATTTTATGTTCAATGTTCTGTTATACTTTGTGAAATTGTTTTATGGAAATTCTAAGTGCTTTATTGAGTTATACAAAAGGTGAAAATCATGTATAGATACTATTTTGAGTATGTATGACTGGGACTAGTGTTTTTATGTGTAAGTATCATTTTTATCATGTAGAAATTTTTTGAACACAAAGAGGGAAACCCAGGTATCTAGGTGGACAGATGTGTATTATTATGTCAGTGATCTGGAGTGGTTTTGTCACTGTTTCAAATAGAAAGTCTCACATTGAAAAAATTAACAAAAAATATAATGATGGCGATCAGAGACCACTAGGTTATGGGTATTTTACCTACTAGTGGATCATGTAGGAGAATGAAAATATGATCTTGTCTCTTTTACACCAATATATGAGGTACCTAGGTCCCACAGCTAGCTAGTACCTAGGGGTATTCCTGTGACTAGTGCTTGTTGACTATTTGGTATTTACCATTAGATTATGGCGAGTTTGGATGGAAAATTCAGTAGCCTACATGTTTTATTTAAATTTATTCATTCTTTAATTTTAAACCTTGGAAGATATTTTCATTTAAAAAGTTTCATCTTTAGAAATTGTTGATACCATTTATTTTTTATAACAAAATTTAATATTTTTTATCTCATTATGTTTATCACATGTTATAGTTGGGTGGTATCCTATTGGGATTAGGATCATAGTATAATTAAACCTTTAGGTGTAATTAATCTTGATTATTTTTGACATGGGTAAGGGAAATGACTTTAGAGATGATGGTTCGGGTTATTAGTTTCCTTCAATGGTGTGATGTTGTGGAGATGGCACGTGGGTGATAACCCATTGCCGTGTGGTGGTCCTTAGGTTGTTTTTGTTGCTGATTTTGTATTTTGGACCGCTTGTGCCATGTTTAAAACATTTTATTCAATTCTGAATTTTATTTACAGCTTGTTTGGCATGAATTTTTAGATTGGTTTTATTCTTAATTATTTGTTCTTTTATAGATCCTAACTTAGGTAAATCAGTCCCATACAATTATTTGTGATACCTGAGAACTTGTGCTTGCCTGTGGGGATAGGAAATGCCCTTTGGGACTTGCAATGGGCTGGGTATGGTGAAAGTTTTGATGGAGACCAGATTCGGTTTAGAACATTATTGGTTCTTCAAAGTTATATAATCAGAAAAAAATCCTTATGAATTATATCATGGTAGAATAAAAAATACTTATATGTCATTATGAAATAGAAATTGATCTTGGCTATGTTCATTTTATGCTATGGTTGAGTTAACCACGCCATTGGTAGCTGTATTATATCCTATAGGTTGATAAGTATGTAATTTATTAGAGAAATATGATCATCGAAACCAAAGGAGATTCTAGGTTAACTACAAGATGTCCGTGGATATATCCTTGATAAAGAGGCATGATATCCTAGTTGATCCCCAGTATATAATAATTTTCTAACACACACACACATAGATATATATGGTATATTTTGGGTGACGTGGTATGATGATAATCAATATACCTAACCAAAATAATTATAAGACTATCTAGAGATAATTTTTCTATATTTGAGGATAATAATAAAAGTCAAAACATTATTTAAAATTTGAGGAGCATTAGGTGGATAATGAATGACTTATAAAATTATTAATTATTATATATGTCATTAATGTCCATGGAGTTTATGATCATCATCATGAATCTTTAATTTTTTTTACTTATGGAAATATGGCATGAAACTGTATAGTGGGATCATAACAGTTAGACACCAATGATTAGATACTTGATAAAAAGAGTGTGTAATCCTAGTTATAATATACGATCTTTTGTGTGATCTTTCCCACACTCTAATTATCATCCTCATCATTCAGTTTCATTAATTTATCCTACCTTTAAAAAACAATGAAGTAATTATATTGAAATGTGAATTTTTATTGATAATTGATTCACCCCTTTCTCAACGATCACACAAATAAAATCCCAAGACATACAATTGTTACCAATGTTGGTAGTTACTTTATTATTTTTCTATCAGTGAGTTGTTCTTTTGTAGAATAAATTTTTATTCCCATGTATCATAGTCATGTAATATTCCAAACATATTTTTATTGAGTTTATATAGATATTATGAAATCTATCATAATTAAAGGAGTACTAGTGTTCAATGGAAAAGTATTTCATGCATGGAAAGAGAGGATAATTACATATACTTTATCATATTTAATGAATTTAAATGATATCCATGATAATTTTGTATATATTCCCATGTATGTGATAACCTTAACATTACATTTTATGAAAATTTTTGAAGTTGATGGAAGAGTTCACATTTTTTTGGTGTCATCCCTCTTAGAGAATGAATTGACATTAGTGTTGAGATCAAAAAAATGAATGGAATTTATCAAAAGGTGTATCATTTTATTTAAATATACAAAAAATATCATGTATTAATGAATATAACATATCCATTCTAAATATTATAATATTCACATTAGATAACATGAATTGATTTTTGATCTCTTCATTTGGGTTAAAATAATTTCTACTATGTTTGAAATTATTTAGATATTCCTAATATGTCTGCCATGGTAATGCAATTGATTAGAGTTACACTGAAAAATTATTGTGAAAACTATGTTTTATAGTAGATCAAAACTACATATTCTTATCATAAATATTCTCAATAATATCTTTATATCCTAAAATATGTGTAGGTAGTCATCTGTAATAAAGTAAGATTATGAAAAATAGGAGACATAATCAATGGACACAAAATGATTAAATAACATTCAATATAAAAGTTATCATAATATGTAATATGATTATGATCTTTATTCTATGAATTTAAATATATCCATTGGGTAATTTTCTAAAGCCACACAACATGGAAAAAGTATTTATTAAGGTAATCATCCATTCATGTGTTTAAATTTTGGAAATATTTGATATGTTTCTTCTAGTTATACTAATAAGAATTAAACAAATTAATAAGAAGTCATCCCAAAATATCAACTATTAGAAAAATGGTTGTATGTTCTACAAATGGATAAATATTTTCCAAATATAATGTAATGGGAAAATCATATCTGATAATGAAATTTATATCAAAACAGTATATACAATTTTGTGAATGGAAAATAAAAAACAATGAAGTGTACTCAAAGGATGAATGCCATCTTGTTTTTCTGGAAAACTAAATGTGTTAAATGATCCATGTAGAAAATAAGAGAAAAGATATAATGTCTAGAAACTCATGGATTTTCAATTGAAAATAGAGAATTTAGAATGTTTAAAATAAAAAATAATCTTTAAAATAGAAAATAACGTGTTAAATAATGGTATTAAATCATTATAGAAATATATTGAAAAATAAAATTTCAAGGGTATTGTAATGATGAAAATGGTGTCCAAAAAATATAGGTGATAATAATGAAATTGTTGAATTTAGAGACATGATGTTTGATATTACTATAATAATCTTTCTTAGTAATAACTATGAGATGATGTTATTTGAGGTAATGTTTGTTAAAGATGAAAACCCCTTATGAAAATAATTGTTTGAATTTAGATATAATATTAAAGAAAAAAGAGAAAATTATAAATCACCAGGGAAGGTTGTGGATTTTTCTATGAAAATTATATTATCTTATGATATGATGATATATTGTCTTTGACCTAAAAACTTTCATGAAAGCTTCTCACATTATTTATAATAATGGTGATAATGTGATTACTTAATGAATGAAAAGAGAAATAACCATAGATAAATAATATATTGGTATTATAAATTCTATAATCAATATTTCAAGGAAGAAACATTGTTTGAGTTTAAAAATATGGTAAAATCTAACGTAATGAAAAATATCTATAAGATTAATAAATTTATTAAAAATTAGAGGGGTTAAAAAGTGATAAAAAATTAAATAATATTATGAGGTGGAATATTTCAAATGAAAGAAATTCTAGTTTGAATAAATATGTTTGTTTTTTAGAGTGTATGGGTATTGATCGTATTTGATTTAGTATAATATGTATCTCACTTTATAGAAAATAGAATAAAAATTATAATGGGTATAAGTTGAATACATGAAAGGAAAACCAGTCTCTAAGTGATAATATAAAATAATAGTTTTTTATTCATATATGTAAAATTGTGGGGGGTTTGATAAATGTACAAAAATTACCAATAAAGTATCTCATGATACTACCAATATAGATAATTAAGAGTGAAAATTCAAAATATTTATAGGGTATAAGTATACAAGAGAAAACCATTGTGGTAGAGGTGGATTAGAAGTAATTTAAAAGAGAAAATCCATGAATTTTAATTAATAATTTCTTATCAGATGTGTGTAGAAATAGTAATGTTTTAAATATTATAAAAATTTATGATAGGTGATCTGTTAATTCAATAAATGAGGGATCTTCTAATGTGAAAGGAGTTGGGCGAAGAAAATTGTAGGAGATTAGTTTCAATTATTTGATGTTATCATTATTGGTGGGTTAAGAAACAATCGATTAATTATCTCTAATATTTGTGATAATGGGAATGAATTTATCTTTTCGACAACTATATCCATAATTAAGATGATGTAGGATGAAATAATCAGTGGTAAGGGGCAATGAATGGGTATAAATAGATTTTAGATTTATAAGGAATAAAAAAGTTGTGGCATGTGTGAAATATAAGAGAATAAGCATTGGAAAACAAAACATTCCCATTTATGTCAATAGAAAATGAAAAAATATAAAATATAAATCAATTATAAATTGTTATATGTTGGTTTGTTAGAGAAAAACCACTTTTGGTGGTTGTCAAAAGAGAAATATGGTGAACAAAATTCATAATCTAGTATGTTTCAAAACTATGAAATATCATTAATTGATAGACTTCTATGTAAGTTATTCGATTGGAATGAAATCAACTAATATATATAATTATTTTATTATATTTTTTTGGATTTTAGTTAAATAAATTATTACTATGTTATATCTATAAAATAAAAAACTCATGTGTTGTTAATTAATTTGGAAAGATATTCTAAAAATAAAATAGGATGTTCTATCAAAAGATATTTTTCCATAATTTTTGTGAATAGATAAATAAATTATCTGAGGCATATAATGAGAATTGGGTGAAAAGGCTTAAATATAAATTTCTATACACAATTTCTGAAAATAAATTCACATAAAGGAAGAACAATAGTTTAGTGTACATGAGAAGAACCATGTTATTATTAAGTATAACATGAAAATATTTTTGGTAGAAAATAAATCTATTGGAAATATATTTTTTAAAATGTTTCATTTTTTTAAAAAAATTTAGATAATTAATCATTTTAGATTTGGTTTGGAAATAATCCCCACATAAAGTGTTGAAAATTATTCAGTAGCCTAAGTTAGATCAATATTAAATGAAGCAATTTTGGAATATTTGATGGTTTAGATTATGGTAAGATATTTATTGGATATATAGTTGGTTGAAAGAGTTTATAATGTCAAAATTAGAATCTATGGAAAATTATTATTATATTTGATATAATATTCAAAAAGGATTATGTAACATACTGTATATTATTTCATATTGGGTATGATATTAAGTAAAATTCATAAGGTTAGGCTGGATAAGAATATATAAATTTACTTTATATTCTTAGTAATCAAAATATTCTACATAATTATGATGTTTTAAATGATGATTATGGATTATATTAGGTGATATATAAGTTCATAACAATTAGAAATAATTTAGAGTAAAAAACCATTATAGAATATAGAAATGGTTATAAAAATGTGTAATTGTGAAAAATTATGATCATACTACCATGCAAGTGTTTGTTTAACCAATTTGTATTAATGAATGATTATAACATGAGTATTGAATTTTAATGATGAAGGTATATTAAAATAATATTGAAATCAATGAAACCATGGAATTATTTTTTAATCTTAAGGATAATGTTCTGGTATAATATTTTTTACCAAATCATATTGACATAATGTATTAATTCCTCTAGAAGATGGTATAATGTAGAGAACATACATTAGAATATCTTACAAATAAGGTTTATATAGAGTAAATAACTATGAATATTTTAATTAATGATGAATTTCATTACATAATTGGATTTTTTATAGAGAATTATCTCTATAAATGCCTATAAGTTTAATGTTTTTTCTCTTATTAAATAATTTTTTTTGTAAAATTGATATACAAGTATGGGAAATTTTTTATAAAGGGATCGATGCTATACATATTTTATTGAAAATAAAATGGGATAATTATTGAGTTGTTTCATATAGTAGAGACTCACATGATGTTGGTAGGTGAAATTTTTGAGATGAGTATATATTATTTTACGGAGTTCAAAAAAATAAAAAAGAGAAATTAATATTCCCTTAAAGATGGGGAATATTAAAAAACAATCATGATTTCAAGTGGATAAGAAAAATCTAAGAAGATACCACATGATATTGGGCAATATAGATTTTATCGTTACATCATTGGTCAAATAACTCTAAAAACAATGTTTTATCTAATGGTATGGTGTTTAGATAACTCTAGAATCCAAATATTACATTTACTAATTATAAACACATGTGGCAGTGACATTTTTTTACATTAGATTATTCAACCACATATTAGTTACATGAATTATGTTATGATTAATGTTAGAGATATAGTCATAAAGAGAAAAAGAGAAACCAAAACATGATGAAACACAAAGTTATATAGTTGCGATGTCTGTATACAGCTTTGAAATGTATCTTTACAAAATTTTCTGAAGCCCATTTCATTTTAGTATTTTTCATGCCTATATATATTGCATGTTTTAGGTCAATAGTTGTAAAAATTCACTGGATAGTTGGAAAAAACCATCTAAGAGGAATCCATAGAGAATTTTGGCCTGATTAGAAGGAAAATATAAATGGATTACCCTTGACCAATCATTCGATGTAGTTGAAGAGGATAGTAAAAGAGTCATCAAATTTTTTATTTGAATTTTATTATTCATGTACCTTGAATTCAGGATCAATTTCATTCTCCAATAATTTTTTTGTCTAATAATATGATAAATATTTAAATAATAAGTCATAATAGTTCCAAAAAGAAAATTAAAAACACAATTAAAAGAGTTTTTGAACCGTGTAAAACACTATTATTTCATATGAGTACATTCATTCTCTTAATCATTCATTACCACCATATTGATTTGTTTATTGAATATTGATTTAACTTTCATGAGAATAACATTTTTGATAGGTGGTTTTTTAGTGACCACTACATTACCACATATAACAAGCGTTCTAGACCATTTATTCATGAAAAAAGTAGAAAAATGTTAAAAAAATATGTTTATAAAAGGATTAGGTTCTTCTAAATTTTTTCTTTATTTACATTAAAAATCGCTCCACACAATCTCTAAAATATTTTTTTTAAAATTTCTATGTGAATATTATGTTTTTTCATATATAAAAGTTGTTGATATATATATATATATACATACATATATATATATATATATATTCCAAAGAATATACAATAGAATTATATTAAGACAAAAATTTGCACACATTGAAATTCAGTATAACGTATAATTTTATTTTTCTAAAATTGAATCAATTTCAATGTATATGTTATATAAAATCATCACTCACATTAAATTTCTTTGGTCAACCCTAATAATAAAAAACCATAATTTTTGGAACCTACATATTTTCTTTCAAATTCCATTAAAAGAAATAACATTTTTTATTAGTTGTGATACTTGAAAACCCTAACTATGTTATAAAATGAATTATTCCATTATGGTGGAATATTACAATCAAATAAAGGTCATTACATTACAATTTAGATAAATAAAATAAAATTAAAAACATTATAAAAGTAAATAAATAAAAAGTAAAAAAAATTTCATAAGAATTACATATCCATAATCACGATCACTGAATAAAATCAAATTACTATTAATAACTACAATAGTAATAAAACATGTTATAAATATGTAATCTAGGAGTGGCGGCGAAGGAACCCTGGCGATCCTCTCGGGCTACCGGTGAAGATGGTGGCACTTGCGCTGACCCTCCCCCCTGGGGGGGGAGAATCGTCAGCTGGGGAAAGACCAGGGGTTTTCCGGACATTTTCAAAACCTGACTTTTCCCCATTTTTAGAAAATATCGTTGAGAGCCAAAGCCCCAGACCTTCTCAAAGGGTTCCCTAATATTCAACTTTTGACTTCGGAATTCTTAGAATCTTCTACGCTTCTGAATCTTACATTGATTACGCGGTTTAGGAAACAAAGTTCTTCAGTGGATGCATTCTATAGATTTATTTTTGGTTCTTGGGATCTTCGGGAAAGAGCGACTGCTGGATTTCTTGAGAGGCATCACATGATGATTCGGTTCGAGTCAGAAGCAAACCTTATTTCATCCTGGTCGAGGGATCCTCGAAGCTTCAATGGATGCTGATTCTTTCTATTACGATGGTCCTTTGAGTTTCACATGAATCGTGATTCACTGTCGGCATCAGTATGGGTAAGAATCCCTAATCTCCCACTCCCTTTGCAGAATCCTGTTGTTATTCACATGCTAGGTAACCTTGTAGGATGGTTTTTGTGTTCGGATTCTCAAACAGAAGATCCGTGCCACCCGAATAATCCACGGGTTTGTGTGGAATGGGATACATCCTGGATACCGTTTAATTATGTGTGGATTACAATTGGAGAGGAGTACAGGTGTAAGCAGCAGGTGGTCAATGAGGAATACATTGATTTTTTCACATCTTTCCACTGCTTGGGTCATACAACGATAGTTTTCCACATGGGAGGGCCCATGAAGGCTTGTTGTTCAGATGTCTATATGTCTACTAGAAGGGAGGGTGATGCTATGGAAAGAGTTTCAGAGGCTGGTGTGAAGTCGGGACCAGGACAGATGGATATGGGAACTGAATATAGAGGAAAGGAGCAGCAACCTCCGGTGATTTAATGTGAATTGGTCGAGGAATGTAGAAGGATCACTGTGGAAAAACTTAGCTCTGTATGTGGGGAAGGAGATGTTCTGGGAAAAGCATTGGAGGTTGGTGCAGGGGTGGTTTCTGTTCTAGAGGACAAAATACTAGAAGGAAATGGCACAGATATCCAGCCTCCATTATCAGCTCAATAGACGGTGGATATCAGTAGATAATTGGTTGAAGACGGTCAAGGAGATGTGGTTACATTGGGTACGGTGAATACCTTGGAAGGGCCTGTACTGGTGGTTGAAGGGGATCATTTTGAGGAACTCAGAGAGGGGGAGGCGTCCCTAACACAAGCAGTGGAGGATGAGGGTTCTGGGCATGTTATGAATTCTATCTCCTCAGGGGGGGTCTAGAGGTATGGATACCTCATCCATGCATTCTATCCCCTCAAGAAATAGGTTTGAAAACCCTACCAATGTCAATTTGGGCTCTAGTTTCTGTGCTAATTCAGAAGATGGGGGTGCCGGTGTTGGGGTCTCCATGAAGGAGCCGATCGGTGGTAGTCTAGGACAAGATGAAATTTTTAGAGATGAGGAAAATTATGCTGATGGGGTTAGATGTCTTACCCAGATTGGAAGTAATACTTTGATCCAAAGAAAGAGGAGGAATAGTAGGGGCGATGGTATTGGATCCAAGGAACTCCTACGTAAAGGGAAAGACCAGGATGAGGGTGATAAAGAAAAAATGAGTGGACCAACTATTCATTCTTATAGAGATATAGTTAAAGGTGGGAACAAGAGGATGGAAAAATGTGAAGGAACATTATCTGCAACTCAAAGAATAATAACTAGGAAAGACTATTCTTATCTTCTAAGCTCAGAAAGAACCAGATCTTCTTTTAAGAGGGATAGTGGGGTGATTATTGAATTTTAAAAAGATAGCTTGGCCAAGAAGTCTTGTGAAATCCAACTGCCTCTGGATCAATCGAGGAGTTGGGAGCTTAGTGATATTTGGATGTGGCACAGACCGGAATCTGTTTGGGAATCGGCCACTACGGATGACGAATCTTTTATGGGATGCGAAGACGATTGTAGGTACTATCATATGTAGTGTGGCTCTTTTTTTGTTGATTGTGTTTTAATAGAAAGTTTTGGTTAGTGGTATTGTAGGTCGTTTGGCATTGTTATTTATTTGGTTTCGAACCTTGTTTTTGATACCTACAACCCATAATCCGTCTTTTAAAATGGGAAAAAAATGTTTAGCACATGTTATAAATAAGATAAACACCATACCAAATAAAATACAAGAATATGGTGAATGATTTTTAGAAGTAAGAAAATATATTAGAGAAAAATTTTGTTGTTATGTGTTCATTGAGCATATATGGAAATTGATAATAAAAAATCATTAGATATAGGTGTAAAATTATATTATTATGGAAAATAATATCACTCTTTTAAAATAATAATTTGACAATTTTTACATAGTCATTGATATAGTTTCTAAAAATATATGTAATAACATTATGAAATTTATTTGGAATGATATAAATCATGATAAAAATATTTAAAAGTCATCCATATAGAGATCATCTATCTGAATCTTATACGGATGTAGGTTTACCTATTTTTTCCCATACCTATACCTAGTTGACATTAAACAGGGGAGGAATAAGTAAAATCATTAACAGTAGAAGTTCAAGATCATGGAAATTTTTTTGAGATCCATGCTAGCTAAATCACCACCTGTGACTACCACCATTACTAAAATCACAATTAGGGATTACATAGTGTCTTTAAGAGGCTTTGTAAGTTAACGATATGTTTAATTGTTAATGTAATAAATTATATATATAAAATATGTACTTTCATTATTATATGTATTTTTATATAGTTTACATTATATTTGTTTTTATCCAAATAATAAATTTGTTAAATATATGTTTAAAATTATAATATTTTTATATACTAAATGATTGATAAAATTCAATAAGTAGTTTTAGGTAAATAATGAATATGACTAAAATAAATAAATATAAAAAATTTATATCATAGAATTAGCTTACTAAGTGTTTCATATTATTATATAAATAAATTAAGTCAATCATATTAAAATAATGATATTAATGATGTGTACTTGTTATATATAAAAATTGATAAATTAACTTCAATCCTTTTTTATTACCTGTTATAAAATATTAAAAAAATATTTTTTTATTGTAAAATATATTTTTTTTTAAAAATTAATTGTATAAATTATAAATTTTCAATTACAATTATTTTAAATTATTTTATAAAAAATTGATTTAATAAAATGGTTTTCATATTTGGAATATAAATTCTAGTCATTTGGTATAAAAGTCAATTTCATATTTATGGAAAAAATAATTTATCGAAGTAAAAAAGTGAGTTGCACAGTGAATGTAAAATAAGGAAAAAGAGTAAAATTTAGAAACAATTAATGAAAAAATATCTATCCATGTCTCAAAATTGTGTTCATGATTGGATTCATGACCCAAATCCATTATTATTCCACTTTGGATTCAGTGTCGATTAGATATTATATTTTTTATTCTTTATAGAATGAGTATTTGTGAAAAATCTTGTGAAACTGTCGTATAAAAGTCTCCCAATTTTCCAACATAAAAAAAAACCTTCCTTTAGATTCCTCATAAATACATTCCTTATTTATCCCTATAATAATTATCCCTTTATAAGGTATATTCAATTCATAAGGATTCCCTTATCCTCCAATATCAATAGGGTCTTTAAGAGAAGTTTCAACAATTCAACATAAGTGTCATCTTATCATTAATTATTTTTGATTAAAATGACTATAAAACACTTCTCCAATAGTGATAAAAAACAATAACATAAAATTTAAGTAATTATAGTTTTTTGAAGGTGATATTACAATTATAAAATATATATTTTCAAATTCATTCATTCTAACTAAGATGGTGCACCGGGAAGGGTTGCATCACTGAGAAGAGGAATGAATTAGTGGATTTGTAAAACATTATACAATTGAATTTTCATGATTAAAACTATTAGAAATTAATATAATATTATATGCTACTAATAAATATTAAACATTTTAAGATATTAGAATAAAATAAAAGGGACATGGTAGATAATAATTTTTTCATTATTTAGACTAAGTGTGAGAGCCTACTCATTGTTACAACTAATTGATATCCAAGTACACATATTTTAAACAATATTTATAAAAAAAATCATAGTGGGTAGATCGATTTTATCATACAACCAGAACTGATAGTATCATGACTGTAAGTATTTATTTATTTTGGTTCCCACTAGCTATGTTGTAAAAACAAAAAAAGTTGAGAAATACTTCCCTAAGATTCATGTTGATTAAACATCAAATATTTTATGGTACCCTTCATGACTTTAAAAATATTAAAGATAGATACAACTCACTACTTCAAACAAATTGAACTGTTATGGTATTCATTGAGGGAAATATAAACAACAAATTGATTCATTATCACTCCTTGTAGAAACATTGAGGTCTAATTAATCTTATCGATGAAATATTTGGAACTTAAAATTTTATATCACCACATCATATTCAAATCAGTCATAGAAAATTATTATTCTATTCTCTCACACAAGTCACTTTCTTCATTTTCCTAATATGAATTTTTTTGTTCCCATATTCTCTATATACAAAAAATTCATTTTTAATATAGGTGGACAACTTAAATTTAATTTCATATTGACTTCTCAAAAAATTTAATGATATTGGAAAGCTTGATCCTCAAACAAAAATAATAATAATTATTTAAATTCTTTTTTCAGCTATTATCTTTTGAGTGAGCCACACTAAACTTTTCAAATGGATCAGTCTTACACATATTTTAATTGAAAATTCAAAAATTTCTAATTTTCTTCCATGAAACTATCATATCTATTGAACATGGAATGTTAGAAACCAAAAAAATAACTCCCAAATAAATTTAATTTTTAATTTGAAAAATACCTAGTAGGGATGTCATCATCAATTTAAAATGATAAGTATTAATTCTCATTTTCATGAACTTTCTCTTACCATGAATGAATATCTTATAGAAAAATATATCTCTTCAAAGAATAAACTTACTATATGACTATGCTTGTATCACAAAAAAATCATTTGCATGAATTTTTTGAACATAATAACAAAAAAATATCATCACACTATTTTTTAAAAAATAATTTTTTGAGTTTATTAAAAAATATAAAAAACTTAATTTTTCCCTATTTAATTATTCTAAAGGTATAGTATTGTTCACCATAGTGTGAAGATCCGAACCCATTCTTTCAATATGAATTGTAATTGATTTTTATGTTTCAGTTATTAAATATTTATATGAGTATCCTATGGTTTTATATTTATAATAATGTACTATTATAAAGATTCTCGATATTTTACAAAGTGTTAATCCTTATAGCACTCAGAATCACCCTTATACAAACACCAAATAATCCTGATATAGATGATTATAACAAATATGATGCATATATAGAGCCTATTTCATTATAAAGAGACCATTAATCTAAGATATTATGCTTACAAGCATTATTATTTATCCATTGAATGTTTTGTAATACATGCTTATAAAGAGGGATTATCCTTGCACATTTTTCTAGTCATCCTTACCAACTCAACCCTTTTCCCCTTTTTATCGTCCCAATGACCAAGAATTACATGACGATGATGGAATATCCCTATATGTTTTTAATCATACTAAAGTAGCTTAGAATTGTTCCTTATAGACTCCAAGGATCATCCTTATAAAGTTAATAAATAATGTACATATTGTGGCGAGAGGCTCAAGGACTTATTTAGATCTCTATCTCAATTGAATAATTCTACATTCACTTTCAATAGGTACAAAATATCTTCAACTCATATTAGGCATTGCCAAACTATATGAAAATATTTTTTTCCTAACTTTAGAAAATGAAGAAAACCAAACATTATATACATAAATATTACATCATATTGGATGAATATTCATTACATATAATTATGATCATTTTCTAAACCATAATAGTTTATTGAATTTGAAAAAATGGATTCATAATCAACCTTTACATAAAATATTGATATCATCTACCACTATGTTCTTCATATCTATCACCCTTCTTAGAAATTTCATAAATAAAACCATTCTTTATATCAAGGGGAAAAAGAAACATAATAAAGGATGAGCTCAGATGTTTTTTATGGGTAATAAAGGAGATATTAATGCAACTTTAAGAATAACATGAGTATAAAGTAACGAGAACATGATCTTAATAATTCAGACCATACCCAACAATTCATCAAACATAATCCTGAGTCATGGAATAAAGCATTGAAGTTCATAATAAAGTAATTATATAGGATTCAACGAACACAATGCATGATATAATAACATTGATAAATGATCATATAATAAAATAGTAGAAAAAGTGTAGAATAATAATAATCATAGATATATTATGTCAATGATATACACCAAGACATTCAACCCAAGTTAGTCTTTAGATAAACACCATTGTACCTCCTTCAGAATTTGGATAACCTTCTATGTACCCTCATTTTGTCTTGGGATAACCTATTTTCCCCCTTTGAGTATATATGAAATTAATATTTACCCAATTTATTATATTAATATAATGTTCCCACCCATAAAATAGTCATAATATATTCATATGTATGCTACAAGACCATGATAATATTTATAATTTCTTCCTAACATTACCTATGGAAAAACACGATACATTAATATTTTATCATTATAACAATAAACCATATAGGGAATGATTTATGATGGTATGATATAATAATACTCCAAACTAATAAATATTAAAATAAAAAGAAGTCATCATAGATGAAAAATTCTATGTTAAACTACTAAGTAAATATTTTTTTACCTTAATAGTTGTACTTAATTTTAATTGTTTTCACAAATATGTTTAGTAAAAAACCAAGTTTACCTTAATATAAATTATAAATTATTATAATTTTAAAATATGGAATCCATTTTTCTAAATTAAACTCATAGAATTTTAAAAAATTAATTTAATATTAACTTCATACAGTCGGTGAGACCGTGTGTTTTTATGAAGTGTATTTTATTAGAAAAAAGAGATTCTATATTAAATATATGAATAATAATATTCATTTTATGAAAATAAATTAATATTTAATAATATATTATCTATATATTTCATTTAAAAAAATTCCAATTAGTTATTATTTTAATTAATTATAAAAGAGAAGAACTATGTATTTTATAAATGTTTTTAGAAATACCTTTTTTAAACCCAAAAAACTAACATATATTAAAAACCAGTATAATGTTTATTAAAAAGGAATTAAGTGGATTAAATAAAATTAAATAATACATAGGTTTCATTAAAACACATTAAAACCTTATTTATACTTTAAATACTCACATTTTATTAAAAATAAATGGCTTTCTTACAAAAATCTGTATTTTTCACTATTCACAGAAAAATCAATATTTTTTGAAAAACCCCAAAATTTCATCCAAATTTAATTTTTATGCACTAAATTAAAAAATTATGTAAATATTATCAAATAAAAAATGTAAATATTATAAATCAATTTTAAATAAAACCTTATAAAAATGTTTTTAATTAAAAAAACTTCCTTTTTTAATAAAAAATTACTTAATATTTTTGTAACTAATATAACTATCATATTTATATTAATAAATATAAAAATAATTTATTATATAATTAATTAGGATGTTACATCCTTACCCACTTTTAGAAATTTCATTCTTGAAATTTTATTCACTTACTAAACAATTGGGGATATCTTCCCCTCATAGCATTTTCTGATTAACAAGTTGCCTCTTCAACCATATAGTTTTTCATTAACACATTATCCCATTGAATCACCTTATTCCACAACAATTGATCTATATGGTTATAAATCTGAACTGGTTTTTCATTATAAGAAATACTCTCTTCCAACTAAACTAATTTAGGTATGAAAACATAAGATGAATCCGATACATATTTCCTTAACATTGAAACATGAAATACATTATTTTACTCAGATAAAAATTGAGGTAATAACACTCAGTGGGAAATTGATCACACCTTATCCAAGATTTTATATGGTTCATTGATATAGAGACCTTCACTTCTCATACATTAACATTATATAACTTTTGAGGAATACTTCAAATAGTATACAGACAGATGCTCAAATATCCTACTAGTCTATTTTATAGAAACATTAAAACTGGTACATAAGTGAGCTACATTATATCCCACTAGGTTCTTCATGACCAGAACCATTCATAGACACAGGAAAAATAATATATATCTTCACAAAATATGGAAGGAAACATAAAAAAAGGGTGATCTAAAATGCTCAATAAGGGTAAATAAGGGAGATATATAAGCATAATAATGAGCATAAGGTCATGATAACATGATCATGAAAATAAAATACAATACTCTGTATATCAAAGAACATATACATGAATCATGGAATAAATTTTAGATGTTCCTAAGACATGAACCACAATTAAATAAAGAACATAAGTTGTGAAAGCATAACATAGGAATAAGACATGGAATTTTGGAAAACACATAAGCATAGAAATTTATTTACATAGTAGTCAAGAAATCACTTCCAAGGCCATCTTAGTAGTATGGATTCACTCCCCATATGATTTTGGTATTCATGGTTTACTCCAATGACCCTATTAGTAATATGAGTTCACTCCTCATACCATCTTGGTAGTCATGGTTCACTCCCATGGACATCTTAGCAGTCGAGGTTCACTCCCAAGACCATCATATTCTATCTCATGAGATATAAATCTTTACCTAATGCATTAGAAGTAGCTATTAGTCCCACCCATCTCATAATAAAATCGTACAGACATTTTCCAAAAAATAAAAAACAATCACATATAACATATGAAATGAAATGAGTATCATAAACATGTAATAATATATTAACCTACGGATAAGGATAGGTTTCATAATCATTTCATAAAAGCATAACTCATGAAAATAAGAAGGTTCAAAAGAATAAAACAAGTGGAAAAGAAATGAGTTTCATAAAAATCATGCTAACAAAACATAAACCATTCAGATAAAGAATATGAATTGAAAAATTGAATCATTTCCCTAAAAATGAATGAGTAACACAAATAGATGACATCTTATATGGGAAATAGTTTTTAAGGTTCTTTAAAAAATCATTTCTTTGGGAAATATCATTTCTGCAATGAAAAATTATTTTAAAAACAAAAGACATTTTTGAACAATTTTTTCTTTGAAAATAATTTTGAAAACATACAAAGGAAGATTTGAAAACCATAAATAAAATTTAAAATAATTTTTAAAATCATTAATTAAGTCATTTACAATGAAATTTATCTTAAAATATCATTTTAAAACATTTTTTGGAAGTTGTATTTTGAAATAAAACATATTTCTGACCGAATAGAGAAATACAATCAGATGTTTCTTAAAAACATTTTAATAATTATCTTATATACCAAATAGTGAAAATATGGTACCTATACATGATTATATCATGGATAACCATAGGATAAGAAAATTCATAAGATTTATTGAGGTATAAATCATAAGATTTCATCAATTAAAGAATAATAAAAAACAATCCCGATAAACTATGAGATTAATTCAATAAACTCTTACAACATGGTCCCTTTGGATCATACACTCCATTTAAGAAAATATAATTACATGAAGATTATAATATAAATAAAAAAAATATATTCATGATATAACATGTCAAATGGAAGTATGTACACCTTGGAAAACAAAGTCAGTTCATGAAAAAATGTGTCTTAAAGAAGGAAAATTGAGATAAAACTATCTTACCGATTTGGTAGCTTTTGAAACATAAACCCCATGAATGAAGGATCATATAATGGATATATAAAAACCCATAAATTTAATAATAATAATCATTTAGTACAGTCATGGGAAGTATATACAACACTGATAACAAAAATAGTGGTGAACATGTTATGTATCTCATTATATAAAAGTGAGATGAAATCCCCTTACCTTATGTTTTGACTCTTTTCGTACTCAGACTAGATTCATGTATAATAAATGTAAGTTTATTATAAATATTTTTCAGAAACATATTATTATATATAATACCATATATAATTTTATTATGAATTTATATTACCCTCTTATTAAAAACACCATTCTTTGAGTAATGTTCTCTTTGTTATTCGCATGTGTCTTAATTTTTTATATATTTGGTATTTATACTGATATAAAGTTTTCCAGAATGTAAAACATGGTAAAAATATCATTTATATTCAGTATATGTGTATTATAATAATCTATATAATATATAATTATGAAATGTAATACAACGTTCATGGGGAATGTAGGCCATATGTACACATGAACGTTGTTTCCGTTTTGTTGTTATATTGAAAGAACGAAATTAAATGATAAATATGTATATATATATCCTTATTATATTATTATTATTATAATATATATATATATATATATTTATATCATATAGTGTATCTAAAACCATCCTTAATACATTTTATATAGAGTATGAACGAACCACCTCACTTTGAGGAGGCGATAGTCCACATGTTCACAAATGATGTTATCGTATTTACACAAGATGGAAAGTTTAAAGGAATATGTTATAAAATAATTAAATAATAATAAAGACATATTAAATTATATATATATATATATCACATATAAAAATCACTTCCATCATAAATTCCAACCATGAAAGGGGTTAAAGGTAAAACGAACAACATCATTCCGTGAGGCGATAGTTCACCATACAAAAGTACAGAAAGTTCATTACCTATTAGATGGAAGTGTGTGTAATTTTTGGTAGAATAATTAATATAAAAACTTCCTTTTATTTTGAGGATACTATTTTTATTATGTTATCATGGAATTTGAAGAGTAGAGGTGGTGGGTAAAAAAAAATTAAAAGAAAGGAGCTTGGGGAAGGACGTTACCTCTTCTTTGTGAAAATCCTTTGAATTTTCCCCAAAAGGGTTCCTTGGATAGATTTATGACCAAAGAAAGGATTTAAGGAGGATGGTAGGCTGTTTTATAGTTGAATCATACATATCTTCTATGAACATAAGTGGTTTGAGAGGTGTGAATTAGTGGGAGGGTAAGAGGACTTTTTTAGTAGAGGAGGAGTGGCACACATGTATATTTTTGGAAAGGGATTTCCAACCACGTTTTTCCCATGTAAATTGGATCCAATAATGGAAACAATTTGAGAAAATGGATGATAGGATCAAAATATGTCCATAAAATATATTTTTGGCAATTTTTTAGGTATTTTTAGGTCGTAAGTGTAAGTTTTTGTCATTTGTTAGGATTAATTTGACCTTAATAATTGTAATTAATTTTAATTACTTTCATTAATATTTTTGGTAAAAAAATATGTTTTCCTTATTATAGATTATAAATTATTATGAATAAAAATATTTAATCTATTTTTCCAAATTCCAATCACATAAGAGGCATAAATTAATTTAAAATAAATCATGTAGAAGGGACGACACTGTGGGATTTAATTTAAAATGATCAAATGTTTGCTAAGTTTTTATATCCAATTACAATATGATAGTTGTTACAGTGAACTAAATTTGATTAATTGATAAAATTTTAATTTAATTTAAATTTTAAATAAATTAAATAGATAATTTATCTTTATAAATATATTATATGAAAAAGTAGTTTTGAAGTATAATTCCGTATTTTTCTCTATTCATCCAAAAATGATGTTTCTCCAAACAAATGCCCAAAATTCTCCCTTAGATAATTTAAACATTATAAATTAAAAAATGAAGTTTATTTAATCAAATTAAATATCTAAATGTGTCAGAAATTAATTTTATTGTTTTTGAAACAAGGACATGAAAAACAGTTCCATTGAGAAAATATTATTCTTAAACATATAATGACTTCAAAAAATTATATTTGTACATATAATTATGTTTTATTTATATAAAAAATTACAAAAAATTACAAAAAATATTTATTACAATTAATATTACTATGTTGAATGGCTAGGTTATAATTATCTTATTTATATAATTATATTATAAAAAGAATGTTTTGTAGAAACTCAGTGTTGTGTGTAATGCACGCCTTGTCAATGTGGTGTGTACCATATGTGATGTTGGTGCTGTTTGTAATTCACTCAAAGTATGTTCCTTGTGAAAGGAATGTTTGACTTAGTTCAATGCAGGAAATCCATGAAAAATAACTTATTCAAAATAATTGTCCATAAAAACTCAGGGTGGTACATTCTACCACCCATTAAAATGAATTTCACCCAAGAAATTCATCATTCAGGTAAAAAAAATGAGGATATTTGTAACACCCCATTATTTCATAGTACATTATTTCTTCAAAGTAATTCAATAACTTTCACTACGGGCAACACCGAGTTCTAGCGCACCATGACTTACCAGACAAGCTGTTCAAAAGAGGTTATCAATAGTATTTACCGAATATTGAACTTTATATAATCATTATAATTTTTTAATACATATTATGAGTTTCTTAGACATAATGTAAGAACAAATACATTATTTTCAGATACAAGAAGTTTTTTTTTCAAAAAATGCAATTTTATCGCCTTTTAATGGAAAAGCCTTTTTAAATCCAATATTTGAAACTTTTATATATTCAATTTGACAAAATAAACTTCTTATTTAGAATCGGGACATAAGAGTTTATTTTCAATAAAGTATTGGTGTTTTTCCGATACCTTACATATTTGGGTGAATAGTGAAAAATACTATATTTTAACTGAAAACAACTTTTTTAATCAAAATAATTTATATTGTTAAATTATAAATTTTAATCGTATGGTAGTATAAATAGATTATATTTTTACCATTTAATCCAATTATGGTCATTTTTAGTAATTTCACTATGAAATTGGACATAAAGAAGTGTCAAACGTTTGATAGTTATTATTTCATAAAAATATGCCTTTTGGTTTAAATAGCAGGAATTAATTTTAAATTAATAAATGAAAATTTTATGATTTTAATTTGGTAAAATAGACTTCATTTTTTGATTCATAATATCAAAATAATCTTAGGGTGAAATTTTGGTACTTTTCTGAAAACTTTAAATTTTTGATGAATAGTGAAAAACACCAAGTTATTGGTTAAAACCGACTTTTTATTTAAATAATTATTTATTTTATTTAAATTTATTTTAGGTCAAACTAGATACAAAATACCTATATAAGTTCAATGTAATTCATGGGACTCAGTTTATAATAATTTTAGACATAGAAAAATTTTATTGAACTTTTCACCGTCTTTTACCCATCTCCTAGGAGAATTTGAAAATTCACATAAAAAATAATTTTACTACTTCTGTGAGTGGAATTTAAAAAATAAGAGAAACATGGTTAATATGAAGGAGTAAAACGTGGTTCAATAAGATAATAATAAATTTTGTGAATAGAAACTTTTTACTTTTATTAACCGCGTTAAAAAGTAAATAGGGTAATTAAGGGTAAAAATGAAATTATTATTATCCTAAAACATGTACTAATTATATTGTCTAAGTATAATTAGACCAAAAACAACCTTAGGAATAAAATATGAACCTCTTTGGTCCACTTGGATTAGATTAGGACATTTATTATTATTTAATTCAAAGAGAGTTAAAAGAGTTAAAATCAAAGTTTAGTAACTAAAACATTTTATATATAGGGTTATATATAAGATAAATTCAATTATAAATATTAATTATAAAGATAAAAAGATTTCATACGTTATGATATTTTATTTATAATTTTTAGACATTAAATAATTAAATTTATTTATGACACAATGGTGGTGAAGTAATTACCTAATTAATGAAATATTAAAATAATTGATATTATAAATATCCAAATAAATGTAATTTGAGACTTTTTATGAATTAAAATAATTTTATAGGTTAATATGACATATTATTATTGGTTATATAAATTTTATTAGACGTAATAATTCTGTTATAAATTTATCAAAAACAAAATACCCAATAGTATGAAAATTGACAAAAAAGAGTTTTTGAAACAAATATTATATTATTCATTGGTATTATATTCCAAAAAATCTATGATTCAGCCAATGGATTTATATCATGATAGGTGTATCATTAAAGGACAACTTGGGGGTTTCTTGTGTGTATATATTATGTTTATTAACTATATAATATAAAAATACAAAGCGACATGGTAAATGTCAAACTAATTAATTAAGAGTTAGAACAAAAAGATAAGGTTAATATAATGACCCAAACCTATCTAAAATATATTGGTTGAAAGGGTTTCGACCCATACCCACCTTAGACGTTTAATAATCCACTTTGGAGCCATTAGAAACAGAATATGAATTTATTATAAATTAATTCTTTATGTTTTTCCCAAAGAGCCCCTCCTCCCCTTATAAAAGGACACCACTTCTAACCAATTCCTCGCACCTCTAAAGCCTTTTGGCTTGTCCAAAATCTGCCCAATTAATCTCCCTACATCCCAATCCTCCTCCTAAAAGCCTTACCTTAGGATGAAGCCTCTTCAAGAGTCCTTTTTGGTTCAAACCAAAGGGAGTTACCCAAATTAAAGGTAACGATTTCTCTTTGCTTGTTTTCTTTTATTTTACTTCTCCAACCCCTAAACTCTTATTATTATTTTATTTTATAACAAAACCAGTATCCTAAATATACTAGGATATTTTTATGATATGTATTATAAATATACTTACACACACATCCATCTAATTGGTGAAGAACATAATGTTTCTGTGGATGGCAACCAAACGCCTCACGAAACGATGATTGTTCAATTATCTTCTACCACCTATCATGGTAGCAATTATGATGGAACTATAATTAAATATGATATAAATGATATTTATTTTATATATAAGATTCTTTAATTCCATTTTATAGCATACCATTATTATTTTCATTTTGTATATATATACTATAATTTCATTTGAGGAAGTGCGGACAACCGCCCCCTCAAAGTGATATGACTAGTTCATACCATACATGGAACATATAAAGGATGGTGTTAATAAACTTAAGTAACACATATAAGAAATTATATTATACTGTAATAATAATATACCTATGCATAATTTGGTTTTGTTTCCTTTTAAAATGAATAATTAAATTGAAGTAGCGTTCGTGCGTACGTATGGATTACCGTCTCCACGAACGTGATGAGGTTCATTTCCCCATCGTATCCATTCAAGTATAATTCTTATTTGATGATTAAAAATACTTTTTAAGGACTTGATATCATTCTGGATATGAATAAGATACAACCTATCCATAAAAAACACGGGTTATGTAACAAAACATATAAAAGAAAACGAGTAAGTTAACACCCGAAACGATGATAATACTAAGATATTATTAACAAATCAATGTTAAAAGATCACATATGATATCATATTAATGTATATGATTCTCATATAATTTAATAACAATTATTTCACCATTATACATGAGGTTAACCTACCCTCAACCATGGAAAAGTACAAGGTAAGGGGTTTTTTAATCTCACTCCTTATTCCCGTGAGATTCGTACCATATTGCCACTACTACCTTTTTGTGTGGTGTTTGTACTACCTATAATTATATTTTTTGTGTAATTAACTTTAATTTATGTGTATTTACATATTAATTTTATGATACCTCTTTCATGGGGTGTATGTTTCATATGTTACAAAATTGTTAAGGGTTTATTTCACAATCTCTTCATTATCCGAGGTTGTTTATATGTAATTATCTACCGGGACCTCTTTATCATCCACATCCATGTTTCTTTAAAAAGTATTTCAAATCATTCATAATATT
The DNA here is from genome assembly GCA_963277665.1 of Viscum album. Classification (NCBI taxonomy): domain Eukaryota; kingdom Viridiplantae; phylum Streptophyta; class Magnoliopsida; order Santalales; family Viscaceae; genus Viscum; species Viscum album. Next base: position 677,025,065 of record OY728159.1, on the reverse strand, counting down.
TTATATACTATGGTTTAAAGTCATTTTTATCCTTGTTTACTTTTTATAAGAAGTTTATAAAGGAATCATTCTTTCATTTTCCAAACAACGCCCTTTTTAACCTTTTCAACAAAATTAAGGCAAGAATGTTCTTTTTTAACTTATATAGAGGGTGCGGCTATTTTATGCCATTTTAAAGTCTTCGAAGCATCCCTTACAAGATTATAAGGATATTTTCAAATTAAATGTTTTATTTCATAATTATGTGACTTTTAAATGATTTCAAAAAAGAGATATTTCCCCCAAATAGTTTTTACTTCATCTATGTCAACATCCTTTGATGGATTTTAATCTTATTTGAAGTTGATTTATTATGATAAAAAACATCAATATTGTATTCAAGGTTTTGTGATATGTTTGACTATGGATGTGTTTTTTTATACCATTCATGGTTTATGGAGAATGTATTTACATTTCTTATGCTATTTTTAATACGAATGTATATGTTATGTTTAAACCTTTTCATTTGAGGAATGTATTGGACTTAATAAGTGACGAGTGGAGCCCACTATAGCTCCTTGATGCATCGGTAGGTCTCATGAGACAAACTAGTGTCTTGGCACGAGGCCTTGACAAAATCTTATTTATAGACTTGGCACGAGTCCTTGGCTACGTGGTTATGATAGTCTAGCATTATACATTCCATCATTATGAAAGTGGTTATTGATATTGCATGTGATTATTCGACTAGTAGAATATCCACATGAATAAGTAAATGGAATTATTACATTTTATTTTTTCCATGTTATGTTGAAGTGCAAGTTTAAACGGCTTTTGTTTTAGTTATACATTGACTTAAATGTTTATGGTTACTTATGAAAGTTTCTTCTTTATTGTTATCCTTACTGAGCATCTGAGTTAACCCCTTTCTATGTTTTACTTTTCCCACGTTGTGAAGAAGTATTTTATGACTGAACTGTATTGATAGACTATGGGATCTCAATGTTTTCATTGGAAACAATGTTGTAGTAGTTTTCCATTTCATGATGTAATGTAAACATTATGAATGTATCTAGTGATTCCAAGGCTAATAAACTAATCAGTCTTTTGAGAGTTAATATTTTGTGATCATGCCAATGTTATTTATTAATGCACCGACTCGGGGCTTTTGGGGTTAGGGTGTTACAATATTTATAATTCATCTTATCCTCATTTTACCATGTATAATTCTCTTACTGGTTATTTCTCCCTAAAAATATTACCAGGTGAGTGGTCTTGTTTTATAGAACTTTCTTTGAACAGTCTAGATTTTTAAATAGTTGTTCCTCAAATGAAAGATCATACTCCAATAGTATGAACTCTAAGTTCTGTACTTGTGAATGGTCAAGTATTTACTCCCTTAGGATAGAAGCATGAAACACATTATGGAATTGAGAGATATTTTGAGTAAGTTCCAAGTGATAGTCTACCATCCGTATATGATACAGAATCTCAAGGGGACCGATATACTGAGGGCTTAGTTTCCATTTATTTCTGAACCTAATAACATTCTTCCTGGGAGAGATTCATAGAAACACATTCTCAAAAAACTCAAATTATAAATTATGTTGTCGATTATCAGTATAAATTTTTTCCAACTTTGAGATTCCTTGATATACTGAGGAATGGTTATAACATTCTCTTCCATTTATTCAGCTATCTCAAGTCCTAAAAGCCTTCTTTGTCTAACCTCATCCTGTAATGTTGGAGATTTACATTTCTTCCTATAGAGGGCTTCATAAGGTGTCATCTAAATACTTGAGTGAAATATATTATTGTACAAAAACTCAACTAGAGGAAGGAGTGGATCCCATCCACCTTTGTAATTCATAGAATGAGATGTCAACATATCCTCTAGGGCTTTAATTGTTCTTTCAGACTGGCCATATATCTAATGATAGTAAGCAGTGCTGAAATTCAATTATGTGTTAAGTGATTGCTGAATAATTCTCCATAACTTCTAGTTAAACCTTAGATCCAAATCTAATACAAAATAATGTGGTACTCCATGAATCCTTACAACTTAAATAATGTATATCCAGACAATATGATCCAGAGAGAAGTCATGTCCGATAGCGATGTAGTTTGTTGAATTTTTTAGGATATTTACTACCACCCATATAGAATTAAATCCTTTATAGGTTTTTCGTAGTTTAATGAAGAAAAAATAGATATGTTCTTCCATTTCCATTATGGTAAGGGTAATGGTTGAAACATCCACTTTGACTTTTTTCATTAATCCTTGACTTCTTCGCACACCAAGCACCATGTTAAAACATTTGTGACATATCCCTCCATTACATCCCTCCATAAGTATTCTTTTAAGCCATTATGAATCTTAGTACATCAAGGATGAATAGAGAATGAGGAACTATGGGCTTCCACTAACAGCTCCTTCAAATCTGGAATGTAAGGAACACATAAATGGTTCCTCAAACTTATCTTTCCACCACAGTCAAGGTTAAACATCATAACATTATTTTTTAATTATAAATCTTCCTTATATGCCTCCTTAAACATTACATGGATAAAAGGGTGAAAATTTATTTGAGAAAGATGAGATATTTTCCCTTCCATAAGGATTTCTAGGTTTAAACTTTGAAAATATAGTAATATTGGATTTTTTAATTTTCATCCTATATAAGCTAGCATGATCCTTTCGAATTAATGCATCGACTACCATGTTTTCTTTCACATGGTGGTAAATTATTGGGTAGCCATAATCTTTTATCAACTCTAACCATCTTATCTGGAATATGTTCAAATCCTTAAATGAGAATATATATTTAATTATTTTATAATTGGTATATATATAACACTTTTCACCATAAAAATAACACCTCCATATCATTAATGAAAAAATTACCACTGCTAACTCCAAACAAGGAGTTGGTTAATTTTTCTCTTGAATATTCAACTATCATGAGACATAGGCTATAAAAATGTTTTTTCTACCTAGGAACACATAAAAATACATTAATGGTTGCATCACTATAGATTAAATCCATTCTATACTATAGGGTAATGTTGGATTAGGTGAACTAACCAACCTTCTCTTCAGTTCCTTGAAATTTTCCTCCCATTCATCTGTTCAGAGTAACTTGACACCCTTTTTAGTTAACTTGGTTAGAGAATTATATATTTGGGAGAAATACTCCACCAAGCATTGATAATGTCCAGCTGAACAAAGAATGGTACATATCAAAGTCACCATGGTTGGTCTATTTCAACATTAAATAGCCTCCATCATTGATGAATCTACTACTATACCATCTCTTGAGATTATGTGGCCCATAAATGAAACCTTCTTCATCCCAAAGTCACAATTTGTAAATTTTTCATATAGTTTCCACTTAATTGGGGTCCTTAGTAAAATTATCAAGTGGTCATCATGCTATTGTTTTCTCTTTTAATATATAAGAATTACATCTACATAGACTACCAAAAAATGGTCAAGGTTGTCTCTAAAGACTATATTCATTAAATCCATAATGATAGAAGGGTAATTGTATAGAGAAAAACAAATCACTTTATATTCATAGTTTCCTTTTCTTTTATATAATTCCACCTTGCATATATCCTCCAAATTGACCCTCTATTGATGATATCTAGAACAAAGCTAAATCTTCTAAAATTATTGAAATCCACACAGTTGATCAAAAAAGTCATCAATACGAGGAAGATAATACATGTTCATGATTAGGATCTTGTTAAAATCTAAATAATCAATGTATAATTTCATTGATCCACATTTATTTTTCACAAAAAATAACAGGTGAACCCCAAGGTGACACACATTCCAAAATGAATCCCGGATCAAGGTTTTCTTGGAGTTGCTTCATCAATTCCTACAACTAAATCAGGGCCATTCTATAGGGAGTTTTTAAAATTAGTGTGGATCCAGGCATGAGGTCTATTGAGAACATAACATCAAATTTTGGGGGAAGGCTAATAAAATCTTCGATAAAGACATCCTCAAATTCCTAAAAAGTAGGTAATTCTTCTATGTTGATATTATCCCTAACCATTTGAGATAAAAACCATTTTGAATGGGAATTAAGACCCATACTCTAGATGCAATCTCCATATAAAGTCCACACATATCATCACATTGATTGAAAATCATAGAACAATTTTAAATATCAAATGTAACTTCCCTTCATAGAATATTTATGTGGTACTTATATAGAGAAAGCCAATACATGCCTAAGATGAAATCAAATTAAACCAAAGGAAGAATGAGAAGATTTATAGGGAGCATATTAATATAAACATCAACTGAATAGGACTCATATAATTAGGATGCAGTGATCATACCATTAGGGGTTTCACTGCTAATTCCAAATCCAATCATTTTGGTGGAATATTAAAACCATTATAAATTTAGTTAGATATCAAAGAGTGGTTTGATCTAGAATCAAATAAGATATTATATGTTCTATAGTGGATGGTATTTGTACCTTTCACCACATCATTATCACACCCCTCGTCAAAAATATTGATTGAATGATATTTTCCCTTTTCCCTCATATTGAGAGGTTACAAATGTTGATCATCATCCCCAGTCCTTGGGTTTGGTAACTAGTTAGCATAATGCCCATTCACCTTACACATTTGGCACTGATTCATGGGTGGTTCCTTATGTGCCTATTTATCTCCATTTACATTGTTATATAGCTTCTTCCCATCACATTGATAATCAAATACCTGATGGACTTCCCTTCCACACTTAAAAAAATTTATTAGTCCCCTTAAGAAAATTTCAACATCGATTCTTCCCAAACTTAGAGAATAAAATAAATCCCATCTTCTTCTCTTCATCGTTTTTATATTTCCCTTAAAAATCCATCTTCCATTTCTTTTCAGAACCATTGGATTGGTACATTCCTCCAAACTCAATTTTAACTTTGATTTCAAAACACACAATATCTTCATAAATACTAATGTATCTTAGGGAAAATGGTTTTATGAGACATGGATTTAATCCATTTAAGATCCTATCAACATTACATTTGGGCTGGATTATAATTCCTAAATCATACCTTATAATCCTAGTGAAATTAGCCTCGTAACTACTGATAGATTCATCATCCCTTTGCTTCAACTCAAGGAAATATATCTCCATATTTGTATGATGAATCCAAGTAAATTAATTATTTAAAAATAGGTTCTTGAACTCATCCTAATACAAGGATTCAATTTTTACTTATATCCTTGTATTATAAATTAGGGTCCACCATGGGTTTGCTTCACATTCTAACCAATAAAGAGCCAAAATGACCTTCTCAGGCTCTAAATACTAGGGAATGGAGAATAATGTTTTAGTAGTAATGATCCATTGTTCGAAAATAAGTGTATCTAAAGGCCCTCTAAAATAAGGGGGTTGTTCCCTCATGAGGGACTCAACAAAATGTTGTTCCATACTTTTCTTATTAGAAGGTCCACCATGATTACTATCTTATGAAATCTGGGCGATCATAGAAATTATTTTTTTCATTCTATCTCTCATATTATTCAGTTTATCAGTAGTAAAATCTTTTCATTTTCTGTTTCAATCACCATTAACACTGTTTTTTCAGGTTCCATCCATTGACTAAAACCAAAATAATGTAGTAAGAAATAAATTTCATAATAAGGAACCACTGAATCATGAAAAGACACTTACAAGATGTCTAAATTTTTAAAACACCCTTAATCGAGTACCCCCAGTTTTATCCTAGGATATTCATAAACAACTTCTATTTAAATACTTTATTATGGTTTGTGAAGTGTTTGTGAATTTCCAAGGCATATCTCTTAAGAGTTTCCAACTAGGTGTGCTGTAGGGCCCATTTTCTTATACCAGGTTATGCGGAGTTAGGCCTAACACATCTTGTTTTAGTGGTTACCCTTAGGTACATATATTCAAGATACACATCCACTTGTAGTACTTAGATAGGTATGTATTTCTAGGAAACCACTCACTCTATCCTTTACCAAAATTCCTAGAAATATTCCTATACTTATTCTTATCGTTAGACATATCCATAGACATGTTCTTAGCATTCTGACTAAGGTTTTATCATCGTAACTTTAAATGTTTAATTAAACCATTACTCTAAAACAAACAATAGTGACCCTTAATTTTCATGAATTAAAATTAAATAACTTATACATAATAATTAGATAATTAAAAAAATAGATTCCGAAAGACCGTAGTAATCTATTTATTTTGGAAACATGGAAACATAAATACTGGTATATGTTAGAGACATTATCTCCTACTAGATTCATTAGGACTATCACCCTTCTTAGACACATCAAACATAATATATATCTTCATAAAATGGGAAGGAAACATAAAAAGTGGTGATAACAGATGGTAAGTAAGGGTAAAGAAGGGAGATATATAAAAATAATCAGGAGCATAAGGGAATGAGAATATTATAATTAAAATATAAGATCATATAGTACATATCAAATATTATATACATTAATCATGAAATAAATATTATAAGGTCATATGACATGAACAATAAGAAAATAAGGAACATAATCCATTAATGAATAACATAGGAATAATACACGTAATTATGGAAAACACATTTTCATATAAAATTATTTTCATAACATTCAAGGAATCTATTCCAAGGCCATCTTAGTAGAATGATTTAACTCCCCTTACCATCTTAGTAGTCATGGTTTACTTCCATGGAAATATTTGTAGTATGAGTTAACTACTCACACCATCTTGTTAGTCATAGTTCACTCACACAACCATATTAGTAGTCCGGGTTCACTTTTAAGATCATCTTAGTCTATCTCATGAGACATAATTCTTTACCTAATTCATTGTAGGATGATATAGGCCCCGCCCATATCATAATGAATCTATACATACATGTACCAAAAAAATCAAAACCAATCAAATCATAACCCAAGAAATGAGATGGGTATCATGAAAATGTAATAATATCTTAACCTGTGGAAAAAGACAAGTTTTCTAATCATTTCATAAAAGAATAACCTCTAAAAAAATCTATTTCAAAAGCATAAAACCCATGTATGAAGAATGGGTTTCATAAAAATAATTCAATAGAAACATAAACCATTCCGAAAAATAATATTAATGGAAACGTTGAATAACTTCCCCAAAAAATCTTGAGCAACACCAAAATATTATATCATAGATGAGAAAAAATTATGAAGGTTCATTAAAAAAATTAAAGAAAATATTCTTTATGCATTGAAAAAATATTTCAAAATATAATACATTTTTAAAATTATTTTCTTAGAAAACTGTATTAAAAACATATAAATAAATCTTTGAAAACCATATATAAATTTTAAAATCATTTTTCCAAGAAATTTAACTTAAAATATCATTTTCATTTTTTTTAAACACGATTTTAGAAATAAAATTGGTTTCTGGATGATTAGAGAAATACTATTATACTTATCCTAAAATTGTTTCTTAATTATATTAAGTAGAAAAGATTGGAAAAATAGTACCAATATAGGTGGATATCATGAATAACCATAATATAAAAAATATCATGAGAGATATATAAATATGTATCATAATATTTCATTAATTAAAGTATAATCATAAATGATCCTAATAAACGATGAGACTATTTCAATAAAATCTTACCACATTGTAACTTGGTATCATACTATCCATGTAAGAAAATTGAATTTAATTAATATTAAAATATCATTAAAATAAGGAGATTCATGATATAACGTGTCATATGGAAGTATATACACCTTGAAAAATAATGCAGGTGCATAGAAAAAGACGTGTCTTAAAGAAGGCAAATCGAGACAACAATATCCTACTGATTTCGTAACTTTTGAAACATTAACCCCATGAAACCAGGATCATAGAATGGATATGTAAAAACACATAAATTTAATAATAATAATAATATAAAACATTCATTGAAAATATATACACAACAAAAATGAAAAGGTTGGTTAACGTGACATGTATCTCATGGATTTAAAAAGTGAGATGAAATTTCCTTACCTTATGTATTATATCTATTTTAGTTATACTAGATTAATGTATAATAAATGTAAGTTTATTATAAATATTTTAAGTATACATAGTCTTATACTTAGTACCATATATTATTTTATAATGACTTTATTATACACTCTTCTTATAAATTCCATGATTCAGGTAGTATCCTTTTTATTCTTTGCATGTGTCTTAATTTCTTATATATTTGGTACTTATAATTATATCATGATTTACCAAATGTAAAAAATGATTTAAATATAATTTATATTGATTATAAATGTATTATAATAATCTATATAATGTATAATTATTAAATGGAATACACCATTCATGGATATGGTAGGTCGTACGTATGCAAGAATGTTGTTTTCGTTTTATTATCGTATTGAAAGAAAGAATGTAAATGACATATATGTAGATATATATAATTATTATTTTAACATGATTATATAATATATATATATATATATTATTATTATTACTTTACTAAACCCATCCTTAATAAATTCCTTGTAGATTGTGAACAAATCACATCGCTTTGAGGAGGAGGTAGTCCACACGTCCATAAACAATGTTATCGTATTTACACAAGATGGAACTTATAAAAGAATGTGTTTTCAAATAAATTAAATAAGCATAAATAAATAATAAATATTATATATATATCATATATAAATAGTTTTTCCATTAAAATTCCCCACCATGAATGGAAGTAAAGGTAAAACGAACAACATCGTTTTGTGAGGTGAAAGTACTCCATACACAATAACGCTTAGTTTGTTTCCTGTTAGATGGAACCATGTGTAATTGTAGGTAAAAAAATTAATATGAAAATATATTAGTATATTGGAGATGATTTTTTTATTATATAATCATGGAATAAATAGATTTGATATAGTGGAGAAAGAAAATAAAAAAATGAGCTTGAGGAAGGATATTACCTCTTCTTTGGGTAACTCCTTTTGGTTTGAACCAAAGGGCTTCCTTGGATGGAATTCATCCCAAAGGTAGGATTAAGGTAGGAATGGAGGGATCTATAGACTTGAATTATATAGATATTATCTGACATTAAGTTGTTTGATAGGTGTGAATAATTAAGAGGGGAGGAGGACTTTTATAGTTGAGGAGGAGTGACACTCTTATAAATTTTTGGAAAAGAATTTCCACCCAAATATTTTACATGTAATGTAATTATAATAATGAAAAAATTAGATAAATAGATGATAAAGACAAAATATTTCCATTTAATAGATTTTGGACAAGTGTATAAGTCTTTTTGGGTCTTAAGTTTAAGGGTTAGTCCATTGTTAAGCTTAATTTCACCTTAATTATTGTAATTAATTTTATTTACGTTCACTAATATTTTTGGTTAAAAACTAAGTTAACCTTATTATTAATTATATCTTATTATGAATCCAAATATTTAATCCATTTTTTTCAAATCCCAATCATATAATTGGAATAAATTAATTTAAAATTAATCATGTAGAAGGGATGACAAAGCGAGTTTTTAAAGTGAAAATGATCAAAATTTCGTTAATATTTTTATTCAATTTCAATTTTTAATTGGTTTCAATGAAAAAAATTGTATTATTTTATAAAAATTTAATATAATTAAAATTTAAAAAAATTAAAAATATAATTTAACTTTATATATAAATTAAAGGAAAAAAGATGTTTGGAATTAAACTTAAGTATTTTCCACTATTCATCCAAAAAGAAAAATTTATCATAAAAATTCCATAAATTCACCCTAGAATAATTTAAAGTTTATAAATAAAAAATGATGTTAATTTTATCCAATTATGTTTTTAAATATTTCTAAAATTAAATTTATTTACTTCCATAGAAGTACATGAAAAGCAGTTCATCTGAGAAAATAATATTTTTAAACCTCCAATGACTTTACCAAGAATTATATTTGTTATTATCAATTTGTTTTATTTATATAAAAACATTATAAAATATATTGGAAAATAGTTATTTTTATTCATAGTACTATGTTTAATGGATAGGTTATAACTATATATTTTAAATAATTATTACCAAAAAATGATGTTTCATAAAAACTCACTGCTGCATGTAACATATGCCTAGTTAGTGTTGCATGTAACATACACTAAGTCTGTGTTGTGTGTCATGTATGTATGTTCAGTGTTATGTGAATGGAATTATTGGATTAGTGAAATTAGAGACATCAATGGAAAATACTTTATTCGAAAAATGGTCCATAAAAAGTTGTAGTGTTACAGATGAACCTCGAAATTAGCATTCAATTTTTAGAATAATTCATTACACTTTTACATATATAATCATTGAGAAATAAATGATCAATTACATTGAAATAAAGATCCTTCCTATAGTTATACAAGTAATTTTTTTTTCTACCCTGATATCTACTCAGGTGTTATTGAATAAAATTAACTTTATCTTACATTTCATCTACTAACTCTGGTCGCATCAAATTCTATTCTCTAACTTCATCACAAAAAGATAGTTTCTAAAACCACATTATATATTATTAAACATATGGCGCCATCTCTATACTATAATAAAAACAATTATTATATGAAAAATAAACAAAAGAAATATGTTGATCTCAACTTCCCAGATAATGCATTGAACAAGAAAAAAGCAAACCTTTCATGGTTTGAATTTTCCTCTCAGACTATCCTAGAGTTTAAGGATGAAAATCTAAACTAAAAATTAATTCATTACCCAATGACTTCTCAATTCATTTCCAAAATTATATGTGACCCTAGGATCATGGTATAATACAATGGAGAGAAGCTGTAACATCTCGAGATTTTATGAAATATATTATTTTAAATTAATTTAAATTATTTCATATCTTGTGTTACATGAAATTTAAAATTTATCTTGAATTATATGTAATAAAAAATTTATCTTTAATTTGACATAACATCACGTTTCAGTGATAACTTGTGTTACATGCAAGATCGAGTATTAAGAGACAAAAATATAATATAAATATTATTAATAAACACAACCTAGATATTGGAATGGAAGAAATGAATAAGATTGACTATATAATGAAAATGTGTCTTACCCATATTTATAGAATGAATTAATTGTTCACCAATTAATTATAAATGAAAATAAAAACCAATTAAATATAAAGGAAATGTTTTCATAAAAAAAATATTTTATACAACAAAGGTGTTTTATTTTAATAAATTAAATTTATTAATATGATTAAATTGTATTAATTATATTTATATATATATTATTATATCTAATATTTAACATTAATCCTAATTTTTTAGACATAATATAAAAATATATCCAATTATATTCATAAAATGATGTATTTTTTTAAAAGTAGTTTTCATGACTTTTGATGGCACACTTGTTTTAAAACTATAATTTTAAACTATTATAAATTTTATTTGAAAAAATAAACTTCATTTTTGAATTTATAATTTCGAAATTTTCTTAGGGTTGATTTTTGGTATTTTTCTGAGAAGTTTCATTTTTTTCATGAAAAGTGAAAAATACTAAATTTTTAGTAAACACTATATTTTAATCTAAATAATTTATAATGATAAATTATATTTTTAATTGGTTTGAAATTAATATTATATCAATTATATATCAATTATTTCATCTTATTTTGTTATAATCATTTTCATATTAAATTTAGATATAAATTATTAGTTAATCTGTCAACATTTTGACTACAGAAACTTTTTTCTTATCGCATATTCATGATTAATTTTAAATTAAATTATTCTACTTATGTGAGTTGAAAATAGAAAAAACTATTCCACATTTATAATCATAATAATTTATATTTAATAATTAGTTTAATTTAATTTTAGATCAATGTGATTAGTGAGAAAATTAAAATTAATTACAATTATTATTGTAAAAACACGATTACATAGTGGTTAAACATAGAATATAAAGTTTATAAATGACTCAAAATTTTTATAAAACTAATTAGATTGAAATATTTACACCCTTTTGAACATAATATAAAATTTTATGTATTTTTGGGAAACTTTTACATTAAATTGGTCTATATAATAAATTATGAAAAGGAAAAGATAAAAAAATGTAACTTTATTCCATTTAATTTCTTTAAAGATTTGGGGATAGAGAAGAACTACACAGGTTTGGGTTATAGATATTATATTTAAATATAATATGTATTATTTTCATGAAAATTTATATTTAATTATATAAATGACAAAATTACATTAAATGCTTATGAAAGACACACATATAGATTATTTAGTTGATAATAAAATAAAATAAATGACATTAAAAATATTAAAAGTGAGGTAAATAGAATGAATTTTTATGTTAAATTATTTTTTTAGATTAATATATCTTGATAAAAATGTGTTAAATTAATATATATTATTTATTTCAGTGTATTTATATTTTTTTAAATTCAAATTAAATTAATAGTTTCAAAATTGATATTAATGTTATTTTATAATATATGATTTTTATTAAATGTTTTAAAATTCATAAAATTAATGTATTCATTAAAGATACATTTAAATGTTAATAAATATTATATATTTTCCATTCATGGACCAATTTATTTTTGTAATTAACATACTAACCCCTAAATATAAGAAACATTGCTGGAATGGTTATGGTTAAACTAGTGTTTTTGCGTGTCACATGGACTATGGTTAAATTTAATTTCAAACACACATTGGTTCATTATTTTATAATATAATTTAATATTTTTAATAATTTTGTATAAAATATCTAATAATTATCACTTTAATTTATAATTAATGGAAGAATTACATTGGATTGAAAAATAGTTATCTTAATGAAAAACCAAATTGAGAAAAAGGAAACATAGGAGTTAAAGAAAAAAATGTTTAAAAAATGTATTTAATTTTTTGGTAGAGGTGTGTGTTAACCAAATAATCCCCCTAATCAATTATTATTCTTTTTTTAGTCACATAATGTTTGTAAGTCCTCCCAATAGTAAATACTTTTGAGTATTTACATGAATTCCACTAATCCCCAACTATAAAAAGTCACTCACTCTCCCCAATTATTCACACCTATCAATCAATTTGTCTTATCCAAACACAACCTAAATCACATAAAACATTTTGTAATATCATTCTATAAGTACCATGATTTTAAAAAAGAAAAGCAATTATGGGCTTTGGTGAAAACCAAAAGGAGTTATCTGATGAAGAGGTAGCATTCATCAACATGAATTTTTATTATATTTCATTGTCCGCCCCTTTAAATTAATATTATAAAGTAAATATATAATAACCTTAGTATCATTATTATAATGATATCTTTTTATGTTAAATATAATATTTACACCCACAAAAACTTCTGAAAAATATGTTATTAAACCATCACTTGTGTGTATGACGAACTACCGCCTCATGAAATGATATAGTTCATTTTTCCCTAACCACGTCTAATGGTTTGGAATAATGATTGACATAATGTTTATATATTATATGTATTATATTTATAATATACTTATACCTATGTATTAATTATAACATATACACCCTTTTAGCATTTCATACCGTAGGGGATATGATAACACTCCTCGTGTGTACATCAGATTCCCACCACGCAAATCTTTTTTCATAAACGTGTTACATGAAATATAATAAATGAATATATAATGAATATATATGATATAAATTGGATAATGATGATATTAAAAACAAAATTATATTTATATAATTATAATATATTATTATCTTCTTACCATTTCACACATTGAAAAAGAGATAACATCGTTTGTGGACGTCTAGACTACCGCCTCATTGAAGCGATGTGATTCTTATTTTTTCATCACCGTATCCCAAGAAAGATATATATAAGTATATATAATTATATAATATTGTATTTATGATATAATTATTATTATTTAATGATTAATTTTACTTACATTATTTATATAATGATCAATGAAAAATCGAAACGTCATTTATGCATTAGTACGACCTACTGTTTCAATGATCATCACATTATTTCATTTTTCATAATCATAATCAATGATATGTTTTTAAAGAATAATATATGTATCAATATTATAATTATTTCATGGTTAATATTATTTATATTTTTAAATAATTACCTCATTGACCATAGTCAACCAACCAAAGTCCTATTTGACACATAAACCGAATATGGTCAAAACATGATACTAAATCTTAATTGACTAGTAAAATATATATAAGTTGTTTATAAGTGAAATAAAAGTAATAATAATCTTTTAAATTTTTATCTATAATTTAAATTTATAATATAATCTTATTATTCAGGATGATAAATAATAAGCATGATGAATCAGACTCAAGGTAATGGTTTTTTCTTATCTCACCTCTATTGTTTTGAGATACATTCCATATTCACCACTTATTTTTTTGTTGTGTGATGTATATACTAACCATGAATGTATTTTATTATTTTTATCCATGAATTTATATGTATTTATATATCCATCTTATCATCTCTCTTTTGTGTGGTAAACAGTTTAAATGTTACCAAAGTGGTAAAGGAGTTTTATAACAATTTGCCATCATTGAGATATTTGTTATGTTATATACCTATATTATTTTATGAGGTGTATATAATAATACTTTGGAATTTTATATCATGAATATACATATTATAATGATATTATAAGTTTCATTTAATTTTATTCCTTCATGGGGATTATGATTCAAAGTTACCAAAGTGGTAAAATTTTGATATTACAGTGTAATTGATTATCATCATTGTTTCTGATTAAGTCTTCAATAATGAAATCATATAATATACCTCAAAATAATTCTCATTAATTTTATTATAATATATTTATTTCATGTGAATAAATTTTTTACCTTCATTTCCTTCTCTTTATATACTATATATTTCAAAATAAAATTTTTATGAAAAATCATCTTTTTATTAAAAAACATAATTTCTTCTAAAACCTAGTTTTCTAGAGAATGTTTTAAAAACGTTCTTTGAAATATTAAAGGATATTTTACTCAATAATTATTATAAATCATCTTTAAAATATGTATTTATAAACTTTTATGGAAATATTCAAATAAAAAAGATTTTAATTTTTTTTCATGTTTTAAAAAGTGATTTTAAAAAAGAAAAATTGTATTTTCCTCAAATTGTGTTCAATTATAATTTGATGGAATTTCCATTCATCAACATAAACTTACCCTTTTTTAAATTTTAAATCAATGAAGACATTTTTTAATGATTCCATCCTCTTTATTTCCTTTGATGGAATATGATTTTTCAAATAGATTATTATGGAACCCATTTCGTTTCCATTAGTTAATAATATTTCAAAGAGATTGTTCTGGAACCCATTTATTTTCCATGGTTTAACCATGTTTCAATGATATTGTTATGAAAACCATTTATTTTCCATCGATTAATCATGTTTCAAAAATATTTACATGAAACACATTTACCTTTCATTGGTTAATCATGTTATAAAATGAATAATGAATATTTCTATTACTGTTTTTTCATGTTGTGGTTCTGGGAAAACATACTTGATGGGGTGGATGAAATATAACCAGGTGTTCCTATTATAGTTCTGAAGATGGGGTGGTCTTGATAGTTTCAGGTGAGCCCATTGTAGATTAGATGATTTGGTGACCCAGATAACACTAGTGATCCTGTTACAACTTTGATGATGGGGTGACCTAGATAACCCCAGGTGATCTTGTTATAGAATATACGATGGGTGTTCGTAGATATTGTTCCAAAGAATTGGGTAATTTACATTGTCTTAAGATTCCACTACGACAAAAACAGGCTTTCTCATTGCCCAAAATAGTCATTAACAGTGCTAAAATGGTGCTGTCAAGCTCATCACTAATAAGGGGGAGGGGTCCCCTTTATTAGAACTAAAAAGGTAGCCTTTATCAGAACTAAAAAACCCTGGTAAATAAAGAGGTTATCAGTGCTAAAAACATGGTGATAAAGGGAACCATTATTAGAACTAAAAAGGCACTGTTAAAGGGATTTTTTATTAGAGCCAAAAATCATAGATAAAGGGATCGTTTATCAGCACTTATTTAGCACTAAAAAATGTCATGGCTACTGTAACATAAAATTCTACAGCAGCACAACCAAACAAGGCATGAAAAAAATCAGCATATCATCATGTATACCCATAAAAAATTAACACATAATTCATAAGGCAGTTACAGCAAGAATACACATACAAAAAGTATACCCATACACCATTAACACATTATATATAATATAATTAAATGGATAAAGAGTTAAATTCAAGATTCATGGGGTTTAAGGGTTGTTCAAGTGTTTGGGGTGGTTGTCCAATGGGGGTAGGGGTGTCCAGGGGGTGGGGGTGTCCGAGGCGATGAGGGTGTCCAGCGGGTGGGGTAGGGGGGCTATCCATGGTGGTGGGGGGGGGATATACATGGTGGTGTCCAGGGGGGTGTGGTGTCCGGGGGGTTGGGGGGATTTCCTAGGGGTTGGGGGTGTCCTTGTGGGTGGGGGTGTCTAGGGTGTGGGGTCGTGTCCAGGGGTTGAGGGCGGTTTAGGAGGTTGGGGGATGTCCAAGGGGGGTGGGGTGGTGTCCAGGGGGTTGGGGTGGCTGTCCATGGGTGCGGGTGTGTCCAGGGGGTGTCCAGTTAGTGGGGTGGTGTCTAGGAGGGGTGGGGGTCATCTAGGGGGTGGGTGGGGGTGTCCAGGGGGTTGGGGGGAATCCATGGTGGCCGGGTGTCTTTGGGTTAGGGGGGCTTTCTAGGGGTGGGGGTGTTCAGGGGTGGGGGTGTCTGTCCAGGGGGTGGTGGTAGTTGTCCATGGGGGTGGGGATGTCGAGGGGGTGGGGAGTGTCCTGGTGGTGGGGTGGTTTCTAGGAGGGGTGGGACCATCATAGGGGTGGGGGCCATCCAGGGGTTTGGGGGTGTCTCGGGGGGGGGGGGGGCTGTCTAGGGTGGTGTGTTTGGGGGCTATACATGGGCGTGTACAGGAGGGTGGGGTGTTGTCTAGGGGGTTGGGGGGATTTCTAGGGGGTTGGGGTGTCAGGGGGTGGGGGGTGTCCTAGGGGTGGGGTGGTGTCTTAGGGGTTGGGGGTGGTCCAGGGGGTTGGGGGTGTCCAAGGGGGTGGGTGGTGTCTAGGGGGGTGGGGGTGGCTTTCCATGGGGGTGGGGGTGTCCAAGGGTGGGGGTGTCCTGGGGTGGGGGTGTCCAGGTGGTGGGGTGGTGTCTAGGAGGGGTGGGGGCCATCGAGGGGGTGGGGGCGTCTAGGGGGTTGGGTTGTATAGGGGGTGGGGTTGGATTTATAGGGTGGGGGGGGGGGGTCTATCCACGTGGGTGTCCAGGGGGTGGGGTGGTGTTCAGGGGGGTGGGGTGGTGTTTAGGGGGTGGGGGTCTTTAATGGTTTTAATGGAATGAATTTCATGGATTTTAAGATCATTGGTATTTTTAAAATGGTTTTGGAAAAGTTTTTATTTCAATAGTATGTGTTTCTATAGGAAAAAATAAATTCCTTTTGTGTGTATGATAGGAAGGGGGGTTTCGGTACGTCAGTTGTTGTTCTCACATAAAATTCTGTCCATTTTAAACAATATAGAGACACATTCAGTGATATTGGCCACACCGTGCCTTATATAGAGGTGGGGTTGATTTGTACACATCCCAAATGACCCATGGATCATTCTACTAAAGTATCAACACAATCAGAATATGTTTTATCATTTTTATGTATGTTAGTTGTTGGTTTCACTTAATGTTCTATCAATTTTAAACAATAGATAGGAACTTTGAGTGATACTGGCCACACCATGCATCAGACTAAGGCATAGTTTACTTTTACACATCACACATGACCCATGGATTTTAATACTAATGTATCCACACAATCCTAATGACTTTGGTCAGTTTTATGTACGTCAGTTGTTGTTAGCACTTGATATTGAGTCCATTTTAAACAAAAGAGAGACATATAGAGTGATATCGGCCACACTGTTCATCATATTGTGGTGGGGTTGACTCGTACATTTGAAAATGACCCATGGATTATTATCCTAAAGTATCAGCACAATTCAAATGCGTTGGTTTGGTTTTCTGTATGTCAATTGTTGTTTTCATTTAAAATTATGTCCATTTTAAACAAAAGAGAGACACAATGAGTGATACTGGCCACACCGTGTGTCATATTGAGGCGGGGTTCACTTTTACACGTCACAAATGACCCATGGATTGTTCTCCTAAAGTATCAACGCAATCTGAATGCGTTTGATCTATTTTCTGTACGTCATTTGTTGTTTTCACTTAAAATTCAGTCCATTTTAAACAAAAAAGAGACACTTTGAGTGACACTGGCCACACCATACCCCATATTGAGGAAAGATTGACTCTTACACATCAAAAATGTCCCATGGATAATCCTCCTAAAGTATCAACACAATTTGAATTCATTTGGTTGGTTTTCCGTACGTCAGTTGTTGTTTTCACTTAAAATTTTATCCATTAAAAACAAGAGAGATACACTTTGAGTGATACCGGACACACTGTGCCTCATATTGAGGCAGGGTTGACCCTTACACATCAAAAATGACCCATGGATCATTCTCATAAAGTATCAACACAGTCCTAATGCGTTTGGTTGGTTTTATTATGTCATTTGTTGTTTTCACTTAAATTTCTGTCCATTATAAAAAAGAGACACTTTCAGTGACACAGACAACACCATGCCTCAGAATGAGGCAAGGTTGACTCGTACACATAAAAAATGACCCATGGATCACTCTTATAATGTATCAACACAATATGAATGTGTTGGTTCATTTTTCCGTACGTTAGTTGTTTTTTTCATTTAAAATTATGTCCTTTTTAAGCAAAATAGAGACACTTTGAGTGATACCACCCACACCATGCCTCAGATTGAGGGGGGTTGAGTTTTACATGTCCAAAATGACCCATGTATCGTTATTCAAAAGCATCAACACAATCTGTATGTTTTTGGTTAGATATAATGTTATTTTGGACATTTTATTGTTATTCTTATCCAAATCCCAAAGAAAAGTGGTTCATCATTCTTGCATGTTATTGGTGTATTTCATCTGTTAAAATTGACAAATGACTCATTGGAGAAAAAATATTTTATTTAATAAAAAATACAATTTTTCTATGAATATTTACATACAACAATGTTTCAACTTTTTATCTCTTTAACCCATCTTAAAAATGGCCACCAATTGTACACGTCCCCAAGTCAGATCTTCATGCTATTTGTGTACAATATTCCATCAGGTATGCGGCCCACTCATTTCAGGAAAAATCTATATCATCTTGCGAATATGAGGCTTTTCGACAGTTTGATTAGTACTACGAAGTATATAAATAAAGAATTAATAAATAATTTGAATGAAATGGTAGTTGTTTTTGAAAATACCTCTTTAGGGATGTTATTTTGTTGATGGAAAATGATCCCTCTCATAAATTTATAAACATAATAATTGAAATCATTATCTTTTATTTTTTTTGTGCACTGCAAAAACATTGATCATTAGGATAATAGGTAACTTGTTTTAATATGTGTTTGGATAGTGAAATTTTATTATATATACCCTGATACCGGTCCAGACGTAGTATTTTCCTGCCTTCTTATGCTTAGCCCCTGTACTCATTCCTTATTTTAGATGATATTGATACACTGCCCTATTATAATAGAATCCTCAGAAAAAGATAATATAAATTATATAACATGATTTTTAGACCAAAAACGTAGGACGTAGTGTCTTACAGATTCACAAACTCTATCATGTGTGGTCTATTTGTTAGATATCCTTGCATTGAATCCAGAAAATAAATCTTTGGAGTATCCAAGTTCACCGAAACTAGTTTCCAATGTTGCATAAAAACAAAAAATAAATAAGTAATAAAATAAGTGAAAAATAGAATATATATGCTTTAATCATAGAGTTTTACCCCTGCATGGTAGGTAATAGAAATAATTTTTCATCCTTATCCTTGCTTTCAATTTTTTTTTCAGAAATCCTTTCAGTATTTCGTCCTTTTTTGATGGCTCTAATTTCATTAGATGTGTTGATGTAGTATGAGGACTAACGAGTCCAATTTTTGGATCAAGGGAAAATCCCTTAAACAATTTTTCATATATACGCCTACCAATAATATAAAATGCATTTATTCATAATTATCACATTATATCAGCTTTTATTAATTCAATTCATGAAAACATACCTCCTATATAAATTTATAACTATGTCACCTAGCCAACCATATTCCAGGATCTCATTTACATTTTTAGCAGCAACGACATCTTGAATTTCCTCTCTGTATATATTCTTTTAAAAAACAACTGTATGACCATTACAATTTTTTGTTTCATATCCACATGAGTCTTTAATACTAGTAAATGTGGATAGACAATAGGTGGTATTATTGTGTTGTCAATAGATCTTTGGGATCAGTTGGTCAATCCTATAGATGCATTAGATCCCATGTTTCTTGTCATCCCTTCCCTTTATTCATATATAATAACATCCATTTGTTTAGACTTTTCTTCATTAATTATTAAAGTTTTATCATTGAATAATTGAAATCAATACCTCTTTGTCCACATATACTCTTACAAGTTGTGCCGACTATGCAATGAATGTCCAAATAGAATTTTTGACCATATGATTATCATCATCATCAAGTGGAATAGGTATCTCTGCATTTGGATCATGATTTATAGTAATCATCACTTCCAGATGATCTTTTGGAAGTGGTCTATTATGCAGCATTTCCTCTAGGATATTGAACACCATAGCCCCTGCTACAAGGTGATAGTAGGGTTTTTACTGGTATAAATCATAGTCATTATCACCCTATAGAAGATCAATACAGGAAAATTATCAGTGTTTTTATGATTCACATTTCATGGGAACAATTATAAGAATATTTAATACCACGGCTAAGACAGCTCTTTGAGGGGAATGGCTCGCCTTAAAACGGGGGGGGGGGGGGGGTCGGGATCTTCACATGCTGGTTGTTCCTGATTTGTGTCTTATCCTTGCTTCCAACACATAAAAGTTTCTAGAAACTCTCCCTGCCATTGAAATAATTCATCAATAGTTGATAGTATTTCGCTCATTCGTTTCATTTCTTCATCTCTATCATCCTTTTTTTCTCAAAATATACTCGAGGTGTCACCCAAAACCCTACACCTCTGACACATCCGTATTGTTCTATCCGATTCAATGTCATCGATAATAGGTCTGCATCCACTACTGGAGTAGCTGATTCCTATGACTGCAAGATATATGAAAATATGTAATTATTATTATGCAATAGAAATTTAAATCCAAAATTTTTATCGTGTCATACTTACACATATTTCCCACACTTTTTGTGTGTTTTAATCTACTAGCTTCCCTTCCTTATTCACATGTGCCTCCTTCCATGGCATATGACGTGGGATGAAAGTGGATTTGGATTTAGACTAATAAATCTATATATAAATATTTAATGATAATTTTGATGTTGTTTCTTAGAACCAATCAATATTTCTGTAAAATTAAAATACATACCATTTTCTTTTCTAGTGAAGCGTAACCCATCCTTGCTTTACAATAGGGCTATGTAGGTTTTGATTCACATTCCTTATTTTCAATACTGAGTAGTTGTTTCATAAATGAAATATTGACAATCAAAGTGATGTATACATGTATACTCAAACAATGTATTATCATCCACAATGTACCTAGAACATATCATCCCCATAGTGGCCAATAAATGCATCCCATGCTTCTTGGGATATCAGGTGAGTGTAAACAAGGGGTGGCTGTGGGTGTATTTTACCTTTGGAAAATTTTTAGGTGAATCCTTAGTACATAATTATTGTTTGAATCATCTACTATAAATGTACTCTACAAGATATTAAGAAGAGTAAGACATTGTTTCATTATTTTATTTTCTAGTAAATTAAAGAAATAATATCATAATGTTTTCGTAATTTCTTCCCTGATCATAGACTTCATCTAGGACACAACATGGTGCCATTAATCTATGTCAATCAGAATGTGCTTCCAAGTGAAAATTCCAATGTAACTACTAAACATAGCCTTGTTGGGATTCACATGTTGGCCTCGTGCATTCTATCTGACATCAAATTTGACGCCTTTGCTTTTTTCCTTAAGAATGTTGGCTAACACCATCAAAATACGATGCACCTATGTTTTCTGGGACATTCGTCCTTCATCCCCCACTAATTCATCGATATAAAAATCATCTATATGTTCATATAAAATGGTAGCATCGACATGTGAGGATGGTTGTAAGACCTCTACACTAGGAGCAGTAATAGGTTTAGAAACTTTTTGTTGCTCAACATTGTGAGCAGCAGCAGCTGCTGCTGCTTGAGAGACTTGTTCATCCTCAAGTTTAGAAGCACCATAATGAGCAGAAGTCATTATAGGTATTATTAGTTGAATCAAACCAAATGTCCAACCACCTCATGCTGCTCCCCAATCTCTTCCATCACTTTAGTGCTGTATAGACCTCCTTTATCCAGTTTCTTCCTCTACCTAGGCTCTTCATCGACTGCCTTTCTGACTGTAGCATGAATGTTATGAAAATGCAATGTGATATGTCTATACCCATCACAATCATACTAAATTTCATAGAGTAATGGGTTATACTTGAGGTACCTATGAACGAAAATGCCTCCTGATATGAGACTTGCATCACACACCTACTGTAGGTGGGGGATGCTAACCCTACATCCTAGAAGATCACTACCTTAAAATATTATGATATGAACTCAAACCATAGGCATAATCATAGAAAAATAATATAGCCATCCAAATATTAGTATTACCTGTTGAATTCCCCCAAACCACTAGAGGTCAGTCTATGAATTGAACAACATAAATTAATTGATTTAATAAAAAGAGATGAAATATAATCTGACCAAAAAATGACAAATAATGTAGGACCTACATAGAAGGAGGGGACATATGTTAATTCACCATGGGTATACACCTCAGTCTATGTATCCCAAAATAATACCTAATTTTTCATAGTCCACCAAGGTCTCTATGAAATTTTTCAACGTTTGTATAAGACATGACATGTATGGGAAGATCCCTTGTTGGGATGAGTATTACAATACCAAATAGGACACCCCAAAAACACCATACATAAAGCATCAAGAGTATTCATGTCACTAAACATAGGTATTCCAATCAAGATATGATACATAATGATAACCAAGAATATCCAAAATATGCTCATAAAAGACATTGAGTCAAAAAATGTCTCAACCACTTCTAGATGTAGAGCCACTCAGGGTATCAAGGTAACAATCATCTGAAAGGAAATGCTACCCAAGTTATAATTCTAATGTCACCAATCATCCTAGAGTTCTCACTCATCCGATCTAGCCAAGACGAACCACATAGGAAACTGAGAGTGTTCACTCAAGATATACACTCCATCGGACTAATACCCCATTAGATATATTAGCTCATGATATAAATATAGGGGGGTCAACACCCAAGGCTTGATGGGGGGAAACTAGAGCCCACTACAATAATATTCCAAGATAGGGGACAAACACTTGTGTAATTGTTGGTCATGAGAATTCAAAAAACCGAACATAGGGAAAACACATTGTAAATAAGGTTTTATTCAGTCCTCTCAAAGGGATACACGCTCCAGGTCACTAAGTGACCTGTGGCCTATTTCTTAGGATCATATTTCATACTAACCCCCATAAAAATGAATGATACCACTCACTATAAAATAAGTATATTGAAAACTGAGTGGGTTCATCTGAGATACACGCTCGATCAGAATAATACACCATTTGAAATATCATATCTCTATACAAAGAAAGGTGGTTAATTCATAAGGCTTGATGGGGGACAATAGACCCTACTTGAATCATCCTCCAATATAGGGGATCAATTCCCACATAAGTTTTGGTGATTCCAATTCTGAAAACCCAATATAGGGACAACATGAATGAAATGAGGATCGCTCCCGGACCCTTGAATTAATACATGTTCCAAGTCGCTAAGGGGTATGAGTTCCAATGAATGAGTCCTAATTCCATAGTAACCCTCATATAAGTGGACTAAGACAACTAAATCAAGAATAATGGATCTAACCAGCACTACCCTGATCATTAAGTATATATAGAGGGTCCAACATCCTTGGATGAGGTCAGGAAGCCGCATCATGCCCTCATTGTAATGGACTGAGGGAACACAATCCACAAATACAAGTCCATGGAAGCTGAAACATATCACATAAAAACTGAAATAAAAAGAAATAGAGCTCAAAACTATCCTCATAGGTGGACATGATGTGTCCTTATGGGTATACAGTGTGTCTAAAAAACACTAGCACTGCCCGTGTATAATTTTCACATAGAGTGATTCGTGATTCCAACCATGGAATGTGCAATGACCATTCACCAATAATTCATTGCATCATTGGCCAAATGAGAATTAAAAAGATGAACACATGTAGAGAAGGGAGATAAATTACCAAAAATAAACTTAAAAGGATAAGTGGGAGACTTGGCTATAGTAGATCGCACCCGCGATGGAGGGAGAGAAGAAGAGTCGAGCGGTCAGGGAGCCTTCTACCCTATGTCGGGAGGGGAAGCCGCGAACGCCAGAGAGGGGGGGGTGAACGGGAGGAGCTTCCAACCATTTAGAAATAGAGGATTAGGGTTTGCGAGGAGATGAGAAGTCGGGTTCACGGGGAGGAGGATCCAAGGAAGGGGTTCAAGGGGGGGGGGGATAATGAGTAGGTATAGCGGCAGAGTAGGGATAGCGGTGGAGGTATGACAAAGAGAAGAGCAGGGGGAGGGAAGTCGTCGCAGGGGTAGAGTACAACTATATCTTCAAGGCATGATAAACAGTGGATACTATGAAGATGATTTTATAAAATATGACTATGGTTTTATCAGCTCTAGAAAAGCACTAATAAAGGGACACTTTGTTAGTGTTAAAATTTTAGCACTAAAAAAGGGATTATTTATCATAACTTTTTTAGCACAGATAAGGAGAACCCTTTATCACCACTAAAATTTAAGTGCTGATAAATAATCCCTTTATCCGCACTAAAATTTTATCCCTTATAAATGGATCCTTTATCAGCGCCTTTTTAGCATTGATAAAGGGCATCTTTTTCAGCACTAGTAATGTGATGATAAAGGAAACCATTATCATTGATTTTAATTAGTGATAATAAATATTTACCGTTATTAGTGCTTTTTTCTTAGTGCTGATAAAAGGTGGAACTTCCTTTGCCCATTTTTTTAGAAGTGTTCAAGAAGGTGGGAGTTACCCAAGGGTTTCTCTTATAGATCAAACTATGATATAATTATTCCTGACACATGTTTAATATGGGGTACGAAGGAAAATGTTCCAAGATACCAATACATTTTTCTTATTCATTCTATGGGTTTATAATGTTTCTTATTGAAATCACATGGCTCATGATTATTTATTAGGATGACCCTTTAATTTACCATGTTTTATTATTTTGTGGTCAAAGTATTTATGGGTATGAGTTCTTTTAATATACTCTCATACACTCTGATTATGTATTCATAACCTTATGCAATTTTTATGATCATTGGCGACATTCAATTTTAAATTCTTATGTTTACCCTTACTAAGAATTTTATGTCAACATTGTTATAATTAAATTTACCTCAATTATAATGAAATCGGTTTAATAAATTATTTTCATAAGAAGTTTAATTTGGACTATGATGATGTCCTGATGGGAAAAAGAAAATTTAGGTTATGTGGGAGAAAATCCCATTTTAAGTCATGTGAATTGTTTGTGTTGGAGTTTGTCCTAATTATTTAAAACAATAGACCTACAAGTTCCTCTAGGATATAAATGATCCAATTATTCCTTTTTATCTTGTAATTTTGGGATGGAAAAATTTAGGTCGTAATTATTATCATTTTAGATAAAAATTTAATGTTTACGATTTCAGTAATGGATCCGAGAGTGCAGATCCTAGGCTACTATAGTTATTATAAAAGGATAGATTAGATTAATTTTCATATTATGATGTTATCATGATAATTTATCTTAATATTTATTGATACCATAATAGGTATAAAAGATTAAGGAAGATAATAAGTTCGGCATCGTAGACACATTATTTAAGGGGTTTAATTAATAAAAAACATTTCGTCCATTAATGAAATTTTAGGAGATATTATTTTGGGTATATGTATATGTAAAACATCAATTTGATGTGAATTATTCCATTAATTTATACGGAAATAAGTTTTAAATTGTTTATAACCATTAGGGTTTATATCATCATGTATATTGAGGTAATTATAGGAACACTTTCATTATCAAATAGATAACCACAATAAATAAAATTGATTTGGTGATAATGTGGTTAATGTTAATTCAAAATACGACCTCCATATTTATAGGATTGACATATGGATACTTTGAGATATCCTTTGAGGTTAAAGCGCTATTTAATTTTGAGATTGTTGAAATTATTTTGGATATATGGTTATGAAATTATTTAGTTGCAACTTTGGGTATTTATATTTAATTTTGAATATTATTGATAATATAAAGGTTTATTAATTTTGGGAATTATCTTACCATGTGCTAACCATTTTGTTTTTGGTTAATTTTTAAATAAAGGAGGAATAGTTTTTTATACCTTTTATGGTTACGTGGTTTTCAAAATTTGATTGTTTTCTTTAAGTGAGATAAATTCTTATAGAATACCCATCATCTGGAAAAAAGGATGAGATTATGATGGAAATTGGTTATAGAATGAAATTTTACTTTTTAAGTAAGTATTTCTCATTATGGTTTCAATCTAGATGGTGAATGAATCATTTAACTTTAGGAAAATTTTCTTGAAATAAAATTTTATCTTATTACCAACTTTTGTAATGATATCAGTGACCTTTTACAAAGATATTTGGCTGGTAATTTTTCTTCATTTAATTACTGTTGAAAATTTTCTCTATCACTCTCTATTAGTTCATGGGAATTAGATTTACCTTCCAAATCCAAATGTTAATTTCCTACTAATGTTTCCCTAGGTGGAATCCTAGTAATGCCTTACATTGGGTGGATTTTATGTTTCCCAAATTCCATTTTTAATGGATGTTTTATTTATTTCAATTCTACAATTTGGGTTTCAATAAAGTAATTACAAATAATGATAATCCTTTGATAACCCTGAAGAATTTGGAGGGATAAATTCATCTAAATGTGGGTAGGATGTAACAACCCCAAATATTTACGAAATACCTTTCTTCAAATTAATTTTAATACTTCAAAATATTTCATTACGTGAAATGATCAATTTATCCTACATTATATGAAACACCATGTTTATCTTTCATTGTACATAACATCATGTTTTTTTGATAACTTGGGTTACATGAAAGTCTCAGTCTTACCAAACAACAATATATTATTAATAATATTATTAAACATCACATAGCTGTTGGAATGATTGGAATAAATAATATTAAATATATTATAAAAATATTGTTCAAAAGTATTTAAATAAATAATTAATTCTATAAAATTAATTATAAATGAAATTAAAAACCAATTGAATATAATAGAATTTTTTTTATAAATTTTTTTTCTCCCAAAAGATTTTTATTTTAATAAAAAAATTAATTAGTATTATTTAATGATATTAATGAAATATGAATAATATATTCAATCTAACATTTAAAATTAATCCTATTTGTTTTCTAGACATGATATAAAAATAAATCCAACTTTTTGCATAGAAAGTAGTGTTTTTTTTAAAGGTACTTTCGACACCTTTCAATGATGTAGTTGTTTTAAAATTAAATTTTGACACTTTTATAAATTTTATTTGAAAAAATAAAGTTCATTTTTGAAATAAAAATTTCCAAATTATCTTAGGGTAATTTTTTTGTATTTTTCTGAGAAGTTTCATTATTTGATGAAAAGAAAAAAATAGTGAATTTTAATTGAAAACAGATTTTTCATCTAAGTAATTTATAAAGATAAATTATATTTCCAATTCATTTTGAAGTAAAATTATCAATATTTAATATCAATTAATTCAATTTAGTTCATTTTTACCTTTTTCATATTAAATTTAGATACAAAAACCGAGTAAACGTTTAAACATATTCAGTTTAAGAACCATTTTTCTCATCATGTCTCCAGGATTAATATTAAATTTTATCACATACATTATGTGAGTTTAATTTAGAAAAATAGATTCTATATTTACAATTATCATAATTTATAAGATCCAATAAGTTTAACTTAACTTTTTTCCAATTTCATTAGTGAAAAAATAAAATTAATTACAATGATTAAGGTAAAAACAAGTTTACTTAGTGGTTAATATTAGAATGTAAGATATGAAAATGACTCCACACTTGTCCAAAAACCATTTTATGGAAATATTTAGACTCTAATAGACTTATTATCTAAATTTATGAGTTTTTAAAACTTTTATATGAATTTTAACCATATAATAATTAATGAAAAAAAATAAAAAAAATATAGTTTTGTTTCTTTTAATTCCTATAAATATTTATGGATAGGGAAAAACTGCATAGGATAAGTTATAAATTTTATTTTGAAACATAAATTTATTGTTTTTATCATAATAATTTATCTTTAATTTTAATAGATAATATAATTACATTAAATGTTTATGAAATTCCAATGCATGGATTATTTATCTAATAATAAAATAAAATAAATAATACAAAAAATATTAAAAGTGAGGAAAGTAGAATGACTTTCTATCTAAAATTACTTTTTCTAGATGATTATATCATGATATATAGTTGTTAACGTAATATATTTTGACTCCAATATTATCTCAATATTTTTTAAATTGAACTTAAATAAATAATGGCATAATTGATGTTCATGTTATTTTATAATAAATGATATTTTATTAAATGATTTATAATTACTAGAAATCATATCATCTCTAAATATATTTTTGAATTTAAATAAATATCAAATATTACCCATTAATGTACCAACTTATTTTTTATAATTAACATATTAACCCCTAAATAGTAAAAATATTGTTTGTACGGTTAGGGTTAAAGATGTTTTTTTCAAGTTAGATGTACTTCTGTTAAATTTAATTTCCAAAAAACATGTGATTTTTATTTTATAATATGGATTTAATATTTATAATTAGTGGTTAAAAATTATATTAAATGTATCACTTTAATTTATTCTTAATGGATGAATTACATAGATTTGAAAACTAGTTACCTTAATGAAAAACCAAAATGAAAAATAAGGAAACATAGCAGTTGAGGAAAAAATATTTAAAAAATGATTTTATTTTGTGTGTTGAAGGTGTGTATCATTCAAATAATCCAAACCATACATTATTATTTAGTTTTTGAGGAACACAAGTTCAGGGATACCTACCAATAGTAAATAATTTTGATTATTTACAAGAATAAAACTTATCCTCATCTATGAAAAGGCACTCATTATCCCAACCACTTCACATCTCTAAATGTATGGATCCAATTTATTCATTGTAATAATTTGAAATATTTCCATATATATTTTCAGAGTTAGGCGCTAAGATGCTTGCAATTCCAAGAACAAGTGTGCACAAAATTATTGTTTTAAAAAATATTAACTATTTGTTTATACTATGCATGTGAAGGAAAAAAGTTAACTCTTAAATAGTAAAACATTTCAGAAATTTGAGGTAATAGTTGTGTTCGGAATGTGTTGGTTACCCTAAGAGAAACATTACTTTTGTATGCATCAGTATTCTGTAGATAATGTCACTGAGGACGTAACCATAAAAAAATAATAAAAATTATTTTATTTTATTTTGGACATTAATATGAATAACTATTAAACGAGGACCCAGATTTGAAATTTGAGACTACTATTGAGTTTTTAATGTAGTTTTCCCCGGGATAAACTCAAAGTGAGAGATGGCAGAATTTTCATATCCCCCAATCGTTAGCGGGTGCGGTTAAAAAGATACCCTCGACCTAATTACATGTTATAAATAGGTGATTATGGGTTCTTGATTAGGGTTTCCTCAAAATCCTCCCATCACCGATAACGAAAATCTCTCTCTTCCATATTTGGTGGATTAAAGATGAATCTTTGACGAAGCTTTGTCGGGTGTTCTCTTCAACAAAGAACAAATTCAAATCGAGGTAGGATTCTTTCCTTTGGATTCTGTATCCCTGATTTCAATTATTGATTAAAAATGTATTCTCTGTTGATTGATTCATCCTTGAACATGAGCATCGATGGAAAAAATAACACTACCATCGACCGATCTATTTTTGGATCCATTTTTTCATGTTCTTCATTTATTCTTTGTGAAATTTTCATTATTTTTTGGAATGATAAAACAAAAACAGATCATCCAGCAGGGAATAGATCCTTGAATATCTGGGGTCTAAGGATCCCAGATCTAATTTTTTTTCATTTTTCGAGCATCGTATGAGGGGCGGTGGTCCACATAAGCAACCACCGGCAAGGAGGTGGCCGATGGTGGTGACCACATATGGAGGTCTACAGGGTGGTGTTAGATGGCCACAGAATGTCGCAAGCAGCCATAGAACAAAATGGGCGACCATAGTATCTAGGCAGGCGGTGACCTGATTAACTGACATGGCATGGTATGGACTGATGTGATAATGGTGGGATAGATCCAGGTCAAACAGTGTTTTACTTGGGTAGAGCTCGACTACGATTGACCATGGTGGTAGACCATAGACATGTGACTATTCGAGCTGTCATGGGTACACTGACCACGTGGCCGATCCATGGGCAGTCAACCGTAGTGGCTGGTTGGCACCATATGTGGATCGACCATTGAGGTCAATCCACATATGGATTCTCCATATGTGGTTGAATATTAAGGACAAACATGGTGGTAGGTGGACTTACCGCGACAGTCTGTCCATGGTCGGTCGGTCTTGGGCCTCAAAATGTCATCAAGTGGCAGTTTCACACAATGATAACGTCTAAATGGAGCATCCAATTTATTTTAAATCTATGTAAACATGATCATAATTTTGATATAGACCTTTTGACGCTAGTTGGTGAATTTAAAATTTGGGACTGAGGCACAAGCCTCTGAGGCCCCATTTGAGCATGTTGCGGTGAAAAATACAATTTTCACCAATTGCTCGATTCATGTGAGTAAATAGACTATCCTACATGATTTTTCATGTAGATCAATATGGTGACCTGTAACGCAACACTCTACATATGACATGAGGTGTTCTGATAAATTTAGATATTCAGGTTATGTTTGACGACTGTAGTGATTAGGCATGGATATTAGATATTTTCAAGTGCAACCCTCGGATGAACTAAGGCTTGGGTCCTCGACTATATCAGAGTAGAACCCCCCATCCGCATGGTTCTAGGTCCTTTAGAATTACTTCTGAGTGGAACCCCCAACTAGGAAGGGTGTGGGTCCTCAATGACCTATAGTGGAACCCCCTTGTGATACCAAGTAATGGGTTCTCGACTTTTATAGTCGAACCACCCTGATGCACCAGACTGTAGGTCCTCAATGAATATAATTAGAGTGGAACCCCCTTGACACACTAGGGTTTGAGTCCTTTACTTTGATTTAAAACCATCATGTTATATGAATATGTGTCAATACATGGTTAGATGTACCATTGGAATCACAATAAAGATGAAAACTTTCCCGATTGAGACACATCCTTGTGACGCGACCCAAAACCGAATGGGCAAGTAAGTACCACCCAAAGTGGATAGTATCAAGGTATGGGGATTGATCCCCTTTGACTTGGGTGTTAATGGTAGACATGTGGGATGATAGGAATCATTGATGGATACTCCTAGAGCTATTGGTGACTCTTTTTCTTAGGATAGGCTGTGAGATGGAGATCCAGTTACTCTCTTATTTGGGTTTATTTTTACTGGTTACACACACACACACACACACACACACACACACATATATATATATATATCTTGTTTCTCACTCTCTTGGTTTGGGTTCAAGCTACACTATTTTAACATACTATATTCTATCTACTAATTTCATCTTCATTGTATCTCTTACTACTCCCCTCGAACTTTCAGTGTGTCATACTGGGTATTGTTATACATACCAATGTATGGGATTTCCCACACATGTATTCCTTATATAGATGACATACAGGTTGATTATGACTTTAGGGGAGCTTAAAAAAGCAGGGTGCTTGGACTACATATGGTGGTCATAGCTTGGGATCCAGAAGTGGAGATCTCTCAACAATTTTACTTTTCTAGTTTTTTTCAGGTTGGAAACTTTACTAGTTGGGTGTGTATTTTTCCCCTTTTCCTTTCATTTTACATTAACTTACTTTTACTATTTAAATGTCCATGCATTTTTGGATTACTTATAGTTGTGTCTCACTTTTTAGTCCTCTCCCTCTATACTTTTTCCTTGAGTTGGACGTGGGTGTGTGTATAGGTACATCAGAAAAGTCCTCCCCTAGTTTGTTGTTCCTTCAACGCTTTTTTCCACCCCTAGCCTGTGGAGGTGACCTTGGGATAATTCTGTCTTGATCCCCATCCTTAGATGGGTTATGAAAAATTGGTATCATAGAAAGTTAATTCCTAGGGTTGTTACTCAAAAATTTCCCCTCAAAATGATATGGTTGGTTTAGTGAAATAGTGTCAAAGTATCTCAAGAGCGGCTCTCAGGCCAGGAAGTCTAGTGATAGTGTGGGTTACTAATGAATCCATTCACCAGGACCATGACTACCTGCTTTTCTAATCAGTATGCAAAGACATTATTGCATGGATAAATGGTAATTCCATCATATATAATTCTTTTAATTTAATTATTAAGTCCACTACCCACAGTTTTCAATATAAATAGGTGCTAATATTACCGTAGTACTCCTTGATAACATTCAGGATGCCTCCACGATGATAGCCAGCCAGGATACCAACTATAGATCATGATTTTGACCCTATAAGTGACAAGGCCTCATTTTAGGGTCTATCATGTGATCCCATTCCTCCATGTGGACAGGTATTAGCACCTCCACCTATTGAGAAAGTAATAGTCCTAGTATAGAAGGGTGAGGATATGTGAAGGATGAGTGCACTCTTTAACTTCCAGCATTTGAGACCACTAAGGATATGCGGAGCGCAAGATCCTCATGCAGTAGAGGATTGGCTAGATTTGGTGGTCATACTCTTTAGGCTTGTTTGGACCCTGAATGATTAGATGGTAACTTAGGTAGCCAGCCTTTTCCATGGATCAAATGAAAATTGGAGGATCTTGTTTACACAGATGAATGATGAGTTGATACTATTGTGGGATGACTTCTAGAACCTTTTCTGTGAGGAGTAATACCACTCAAGATTATGCTCTATTCAGTGTAAATTTATTTTCAAGCTTAAGTAGGGAGGTATGTTAGTGGAAAATTACTTAGAAGGGTTCACATATCTATCTCGGTACTCTGTAGACATGATATGTGATGGATACTTCCATACATGGAAGTTTGAATAGGGACTCCGCAGAGAGATCCATTCCATCATTGTACCCTTGTACATCCCCATATATGTCAGGGTGATAGAGTGAGCACTGGTTAAAGAGATCTTTCAATCAGAGGTATGAAAGTTAGCTGGTACTGGAAGTGGATTCTACAGAGTTGTGACATCTATAGTAGTTGACAGACGTATGTCAAAAGTTTCTTGACAGAGGAGGCCTCCCCAAGATCAGGCTTGGGCACATGATCAAGTTTCAAAAGGGCAGCGTAGAGAATTGGGAAATCTCGGGGAGGGATAGTGGTATGTTTTTTATGGGTGAGGTCATATGGAAAGAGACTTTGTGACTAGACATGATGAGCCTCTTAGATAGGTAGTAGATGGACCACCACGACTGAGACAACGTTGCGATTAGGGATCACCCATGTGAGGATAGGTTGGTCCATTGGGAGGTGGTGCCGGAAGAGGACCTAGAGGAGTTAAAGTTGGGGGATGACGCTATGAGGTTCTCCCATCACCACCACTAGGAGACCCATGTTTGGATCAGGGAGATGGCATTCAGGGCCATAGACAGCTGCATTCTATGGATGTTTATGATCCTGCAACAAACAAGATGATTCTAGGTATGCTTTATGTTTATTATAAACTTGATTTAGTGTTAGCAGAAAAAATTTATAGTCATTATTTTATCTCATTACTCATGGTACAATAGTTAAATCTCCCAGTATAGGTGTTATCACAATAGATTTGTCTTGATATTACTACAGGTATCACTTATTCTATGTATTTCATCTACCGACTGTGTGAGCTATCGCTTGGAAAAGAGAGTTTCATGTGGGACATAATGGTCATCACAGTGACAAAAATAAAACTTCATCTTGGAATGGATTGGATTTTCGTGGTTCTATCCCAGATTAACTATCAACATAGACTAGTTTGATGACTACATGCTAATGGTATAAATGTTTCCTTTCATAGTGAAAGAGGCCTCATAGTCGGACATGCATGTTCTACGACTAGTAGGATACAACCTATCACCCATCAGTTAATGAGGGTAACCCTTGGTGCATCAGAATATTTAAGCATCTGGGATCCTTTAGTTATGCTGGATTATATTCACATCTTCCTTGAACATGTTACAGGACTTCGTCTAAGGCAAGAGTTAGAGTTTTTCATTGACTTTCAACCAAGGACTGCCCCAATATCATATGCAGCATATCGTATGGAAGACACTGATCTCTAAGATCTATGGTATTAGTTGGAGGACCTTTGTGAGAAATGTTTCATCAAAACCAGTGTGTCCTTCTAGGCAGCTCTAGTTCTATTCGTGAAAAAGTTATATAGAATCATACAACTTTTTGTGGATTGTCATTGCCTAAACTGGACCACAAATAAGATCAAGAACCCCTTGCTGAGGATTGACGACATCTTTGACTAGTTGTGAGGTGAAAGATACTTCTCCAAGATTGATCTCAGGTTTAGCTCCCACCAACTATAGGTCCATGAGGATGATATTCTGAATTTGGATTTTTATGTCACTATGGTAACTAGGAGTTCCTAGTGATGGAATTTGGTGTAAAAAATTCTACCACTATTTTATTATTTTGATAAACAAGATCTTCAATCCTTACATGGACCAGCTTTTTGTTGTCATCATCGACGACATACTCGTATACTCTGCATCATATGAGTAGGACCCAGAGCACATCAGTATGGTTTTTGATTTACATTGAGAGAATTATCTTTACAGAAATCTCTCAATATTCTAGTTTTAGATACATGAGGTCTAATTTTTAGGGCATGTCATTTCGGAACAATGTTTAACCCTGGTTCTAGAAAAGAGTGAAGTAGTGATTTCATGGGAGCCACTCAGAAATGTGAAAGAAGTGCGAATCTTTATTGGTTTTCCAAGGTACTACAAGAGATTTATGGAATAATTCTCCAGGATCACATCCCCTTTGACCACTATGAATCAAAAGGGACAACTGTTTACCTGGTATGAGTTGATCCATAAGGCATTCAAGGATTTGAGGCAGAGGCTGACAAGTACTTTATTTTTCATACTACAAGAGGAAGGTGTTTAGTTAATAGTGTATTATGATACCTATAGAGTTAGGCTCGGTTGCATGTTGATGAAAAGATGGGCTGTCATCACATAGGAGTTGAGGAAGTTGAGACCCCATGAGCAGAACAATATGACTCAAACTTATAGCTACCAGGGGTATTCTTCACCATGAGGATATGGAGGCACTACCATCTCGGAGAGGCTTTATGTTTTACTTAGACCACTAGATATTGAGGTACATGTACACCTAGAGAGACCTGAATCTAAGGTTGTGAAGCTAGTTGGAGTTTATACCTGACAACGACTTCAATAGATTATATACTCTAGAAAAGGTAAACTTTGTAGTATATTTCCTTATCTAGAAGTCCCAATATTTTCATATGTGGGAATATTCAGAGCAGTTAGCTTCCCAACAACTGATACTATTGGAGTAGGAGGGTATAATTTGTCTACATTAGATAGTGCTGACTCTTTCACTCCTTGAGCCTTTGAAAGATTCCCAATTGGAAGACATTGAATGCAATGTTCTGTGTGATTAGATATCAACACGTGACACACTATACCAATATTCTGAAAGAGGAAATCATGAGATCATATTCTTGGGGAAACCGGTCATTCCAATAATAATGTGGGGGGAGGTGATGCAGTAGTCCCACACATCACCCATAATTGTACATCCCAACACAGGGAATATGTACAGGGATATTCAATGGTAGTTTTGGTGGTCCGACATGATTTGAAGCATAGTTGAGTTTTTCTCATGATGCCTCACCTGACAGTAGGCGAAGGCTGAGCACCAGGTTTCTCTGGGATTGTTGCAGGCTATTGAGATTCTGGATTGGAAATGGGACGAAATATCCATGGACTTCCTCAGAGGTTGTTCATACATAGTAAAGGGGCATGATGCCATCTGGGTGATGGTAGAATGACTAACTAAGTAGGGGTACTTTCATACAATTAGGGAGCAGAGTTTAGTGGATAGTTTGGGGAAGTTGTATGTAAGGGATATTTTCCTCATTCATGAGGTAACCTAAAATATTGTCTCTGATCATGATGAAAGGTTTTCATAATGAATTTGGGGAGGCATGAAAGAGGTATTCGGGACCCAACTGTGCATGATTACACCCTTTCACTACCATACCAATTGGTAGACTGAGTGTACTATCTAGGTGCTGGAGGATATGCTGATGGATTGCATGTTGGATTTTTTTGGAAGTTGGGTAGATCACCTACCTTTGGTAGAGTTTGTGTAAAACAAAATATAACAAACTAATATTGGAATGAAACCTTTTGAGACCCTCTACTGGAGAAAATTCAGGTCATATTTATATTAGATGGAGGTTGGGGAGTCATTCCTCACGGGCCTAGAGTTGGCTTAGGCAAAGACGGAGAAAGTAATATTAATTCGTGAATGGATGAAGATAAACTAGAGAAAACATAAATTATATACATATTTCCATTGTAGGCCCCTGGAGTTCGATCAGGGAGACCACATCTCCCTGGGAGTCTACCCTCTATGAGGAATGTGAAGGTATGGTGAGGGAGGAAACCTATCCTTGAGGTTCATTGGGTCTTCTGAGATTGTGCATTGGGTTGGTGAGGTTTCTAACTTCATTTCCCTACCCCCACAGCTTGAGTTGGTGCATGAGGTCTCCCATTTGTCACAGATAATGAAAAATATGCATGTCATCAACTATGGAAAGCTATATATCAAAGATAAATACATCTTTATAGAGCACCCAGTGGTGATCGGGGATCGATAGGAGTGAATGTTACATGGATGGACCAACCCTTTGGTTTGCATACTTTGGCTGCATGGAATCATGTAGAAGTGTTCTTGGGAATGGGAGAGCCATATGAGGCCCCAATATCCCAAGTTTCGTTTTTAGTTATGATTTTATGGAATGAAAATATTGAAGGAGATAATGATATAGATACCTGGTTTTTACCTTTTGAGACTTTGAAATATTTCTTCATATATTTCCAAATCTAGGAACTAAGAAAACGTGTGATTAAGAGGCCCGATCTCCTCGGAATTAATTTTAAAAAATATTAATTTTTTTTATAATAAAAATTAAAAGGAAATGGGATAAATTTTAAATGGTATCTAGGATCACAAATCCATGGGCACAGTTAAGTCCAAAACATGGTGTTTACCCTAGGTGAGAGATAAATTTTGTCGGTGTAAGATTTCTGTAAAAAAAGTCATAGAGAGAATAACCAAAAATGAAATAATTAAATTATTTTATTTTATTTGGGATGTTAGTATGAATAAATATTGAATGGGGACTCATATTTGAAATATGAGACAGATGTTGAGTTTTTATTTTAGTGTTTTCCTTAAGCGCTACATAATGTGGGAGGGTGCAGTATGTTCGGATCCCACCACTATTTTAAGGTTTGGTTAAGTGGATACCCTTGACCTAATTACTTGTTATAAGTTGGTGATTATGGATTTTTGATTAGGTTTTCCTCATAATCATCCCACTACTGATGGTGAATTTATATCCCTTCATCCTTTGGCGGATCAACGATGAATCTTTGACAAAGGTTTGGATGGGGTGTTCTTCAATGGTGAATGAATCCAAATCGATGCAAGATTCTATCCTTTGTATTTCACATCCCCAATATCAATTCCTAATTTAAAAATGCATTCTTTGTTGATTTATTTGTCATTGAACATCAACATAGATGGCCAATATAATACGGCCATCGACATATCTATATTTGGATCCCTTTAGTCATGTTCATCCATTATTCATTGCGAAATCATCATTATATTTTTGGCATGATGAAACAAAAACAGTTCATCGAGTGGGGCAAAGATCTATGTTGATATTGGTCCAATAATCCCAAATCTACATTTATTTCATGTTTTGGGAATCGTAGGAGGCACAATTATCCAAGGAAGGGACCACCGGTGAGGCGGTGACCGGTGACAGCGCATGGAAGCAGGATTCATGCCAGTGGAAAATGGTTGCAGAATGATGCAGGTGGTCATGGGATCCAAGGCCTATGGTTACTCTGTCAACTGACATAGTACAAGAAAGAAAAGCGAGTCATGCCATGTGTGGACAGGTGGGCCAGACCTGGGGAAAACTAAGGGGGAATGGGGTAGATCCCATTTTTGTTTGACCATGGTGGTGGACTAGAAAGCCACAATAGCTTGGCTGCCACAGGTGCACTAATCGCGTAGCCGGACCATGGGCAGTCAACCCCAACGGTTAACCATGGTGGCTGGTCAGCATGACAAGTGGATCAAAATTGGTGGTTAATCCATGGATGGATTCTCCATGTGTGTTCGACCATGGTGGTAGGTGGGCAGACCAAAATGGTCGGTACATGGTCAGTTAGTCACTAGCCCCGACATATCTTCGAGCAGAAAGTTTAAATAGTTATAACTTCTAAACGGTGCATCTAATTGACATGACATATGTGGAAACATGGTCATATTTTTAATACAGACCTTTTGAGACTAGTTGGGGCCATTAAAATTCTGGAATGAGGATCAGGCCTCATGAGGTTCCATTCAGGCATATTACTGCGAATAGCACCCTTTTTAGCGGTTGCCCGATTCAGGCATGTAAACATCCAATCCTGCATGATTTTTCAAATAGATCATGATAGTGACCTCTGAAGATACGTTTGAGATATAATGAAAGGAGTTCCAAACAAGATTCTTATTCAAGTGGTGTTGGACGATAGTTGTGGTCATTCAAGGATACCAAAGATTTCATAGTGGGACCCCCATGATGTATTGGGGTGTAGGTCATGGATGACATCTGAGTGGAACCCCCAATTTTCATGGGCACAGGACCCCTACAATTACTTTCGTGTGGAACCCCCTATCGGGTATGAAGTGGGTCATCGACTATTAGTGTGGAACCCCCTTATGCACTAAGGTTTAGGTCCTCTATGACTATAATTAGAGTGGAACCACCCTGATGCCCTAGGGTACGGGTCATCAAATTTGACTTTGCAGCATCTCGGTATATAGATTAGTGGAAAGACATGGGTTGATGTACCTTTTGACTCATGAGAAAAAAGGACACATTCCCATCTGAGACACAACCTTGTGACATGACCTAAAACTGTGCAGACGAGTTAGTGCCACCCAAAGAGAAATGTATCAAGGTTTCATGATTGAACCCCTTTGACTTTCATTTTTAAGGAAGATGTGTGGGATCATGGGCCTCATTGATGGATATTCCTAGAACTGCTCGTGACTCTTCTTCTTGGGATGGCCTATGAGTTGGAGATCCCCTTACTCTCTCAATTTTGTTTCTTTTGACTGAGCATATATATTCTATTTTTCACTCTCTTGTTTTTGGGTCAATCTACAATATTTTACCATACCTTATTCTATATAATGATTTCCTCATGAATTTATCAATTAATTCTCCCTCCATCTTTTGGGTCTTCTTTCATGGTATTTTTATACTCACCCCTGTATGGGATTTTCTTGCACGTTTCATGTCTTATGTAGATAATAAACAACTTGATTATGACTTTAGAGGATCTTAGGGATTTAGGGTGCTTGAACTACTTAAGATGGTCATAGATTGGGATCTTTGAGTGGGGTCTATCATGTATTTTAATTTTCTAGTTTCTGTCAGGTTGGGACACTTTTCTTATTGGTAGTATATTTTTTCCCTTTTCCTCTTAGTTTACATTCCCTTACTTGTACTGTTTAGAAGTCCATGCATGTTTGGTTTAATTAAAGTAGTGTATTATCTTTTTCTCCCTTACCACTGAACTTTTTTATTGAGTTGGTTGTGTTCATGTGTATAGATACTTAGGCAAAGGCATCCCTATGTTTTTTGTGCCTTTGGGGTTTGTTGTCATCCCTTGCCTATGGAGACGGGCTTGGGGTAGTTGTGGTTCAAGCTGTGGCATGGGTCAAGTCATGACACTAAATCCATTTGGATTTACCAAAATCTGGAAAAATCAACTCCCAATATCTATACTCTAATCCTAGAATCCTCAATTGGGTCTTAAATAAAAATAGTGATGGTTTTTGGTGTAATCAATGTGTTACCCAATGAAGAGGTATTGTTCATCAATGTAAATTTTTATTTTATTTCATTCCCAAACCCATAAAAATTATCTTATACCATGCTAATATAATTAAATTAGTATCTTAAATATATTGATATTTTCTTATGATAATTTTATGAACTAAACCCACCCACACTTCTATAAAATGGATTATGAAATCATCATTTGTGTGTATGGAAGACTACCACCTCATGAAACAATGTCATTTATTTTTCCATTACCACATCTCATGGTTGAGAATAATGATGAAAATACTATTTATATATGATATTTATTTTATTTATAACATAATTATACCACTAGTGTCATTATACCATATACAACCTTTTAAATTTTCATATCGTAGGGGATACCATGACATCACTCATGTGTATGACGGACTACCTCCTCACAAAGCGATGTGGACAATTTTTCAATAACGTGCTACATGGAAGGTAATAAGGGTAAATATAATGAATATATATTATATAAATGACATAATAATGCTATTAATGGAATAATTACCATTATTTAACTATAATATATCTTTTTATTCATACCATATCACACACTAAAAAAAGTGATAACCTCATTCACGGATTGTGGACTACAACCTCCTTAAATAGATGCAATTCTTCTTTTTTCAACAACACATAACAATAATGATATATATAAGTATATATAATTAAATATACTTTCATTTATGATCAATTTATCATTATATAAAGATAAATTTACTTACTTTATTTTTATAATGATCATTGAAAAATTGAAAATATCACTCATGCATATGTACAACATATCATCTCCATGATCGCAACATTAGTTCATTTTTCATAACCATAATCCTTGATTGATTTTAAAAAAATAATTTATGTATAAATATGATAATTATTTCATCATTATTGTTCTTTAGATGCATAAATAAGGACCTCAATGACCATATTCAACCTACCAAAGTCCTTTTTGACACATAAACCGAATATGGTCAAAAAATCATACTTAATCAAAATTGATTATGTAATTATATATAACTTGTTTATAAGTGAAATAAATTTAATAATAAACATCTAAAATTTTATGAATAATGTAAATAATTAACATAATTTTATTATTCAGGATTATAAATAATAATCATGACAATTCAGACTCAAGGTAAGGGTTTTCACTCATGTCACTTCTTTATCCTTGAGATACAATTTATATTCAATTTTTTTTATTGTGTGGTGTATATACCTTCCATGAATTTATATTATGATTGATATCATTAAATTTATAGGTATTTAAATATCTATTTCAGGATCTCTCTTTCATGGGTTTTATGGTTTAAAAGTTATCAGAGCGGTAATGGATTGTGGTCACAATTTTCCTTCTTTGCAACGTTTGTTCTGTTATACACCTATCTTATTTAATGAGGTTCATTTACTACTCATTGAAAATTTATATAATTAATATAATTATTATAATTATTATCCATGTTGAAATTAATGTTATTACTTCATGGGACATATGATTCAATGTTTCCAAATGGGAAAGTGCTTGATATTACAATCTCATCAATTATTGAGATTTCTTTTGATTAAGTCTCCAATTTTAAAATTTTACGATATACCTATAAATAATTATCATTTATTTTATTATAATCTTTTAATTTCATGAGAATACATGTTTACCCTTCATTTTCCTCTCTTTATGTACTCAAGAGTTCCATTTTTTATAAAAAATATACTTTTTTATTAGAAAACAATTTTTCATTCAAAAAATGTTTTCATAAAAAAAATGTAAAAGTGTTCTAAAAAGTGTTTTTCAAATATAAAAGGATATTTTTTTCAATAAATTTTTAAAATAATTTTTATATTTTCCTTTATAATATTTCAAAGTTACTTTAAAATATAATGGTATTTCAAAATGTTTTATTTTCTAAAAAGTGATTAACAAAATGTAAAGGTTATTTTACTAAAAATGACTTTAATTCTATTTTTATGGTATTTCCATTCATCTATGTCAATAAACATTGTTGATTCTTAGGAAAAATTATGGTAAATTTTCAAGGATTCCATCGTCAATCTTTTATTGGAGGGATTAAGATTGTTTCAAAGAGATTGTTATGGAACCTATTTATTTTACATGGGTTAATCATGTTTCAAATAGATTGTTATGGAACAATTTTATTTTAAAAAGGTTAACCATGTTTCAAATAGATTTTCTGAAACCCATTTCTTTTCCATGGGTTGATCATTTTTCCAAGATATTAACATGAAAACTATTACATTCCATGGGTTAATAAAGTTATGAATGGAATAATGATTGTTTCTATGAATTTTATCCAAGTTGTGGTTATTGTACAGATTACATGATAGGGTGGAAAAAGTAGCACCGAGTAATCCCATTATATCTTTGATGATGGGGTGTCATAAATAACACTGGGTGATCCTATTACAACTGAGATTATGGGGTGGCCTAGATAACATCTAGTGAGACTGTTATGGATTGTACGATGGGTAAACTAGATAACACTCCAATGTATAGGGTAATGTACCATATCTTAAGAGGAAAGAGGGAGGGATTTACTAGTGGGATTCTCCTATAGATCTAATTGGGGTCCAGTTACAACTGAGATAATGTGGTCGCCTATATAATGTCGAGTGAGACCATTATGGATTATATGTTGGGTAAACTAGATAACATTCCAATGTATTGGGTAATGAACCTTATCTTGAGAGGACTAGATAATGTCGAGTGAGACCGTTATGGATTATACGATGGGTAAACTAGATAACACTCTAATGTATTGGGTAATGTACCTTATCTTGAGAGGAAAGAGGGAGGGAGTTACTAGTGGGATTATCCTATGGATCTAATTGGGGTCCAGTTATTCCTTACATTGTTTTAAGACTGGTCATGAAGAAAAATATTCCAAGATACCAATTTTTTTTGTTATTCTTATTATGGGTTTATAATGTTTCTCCTAATAAATATTGATATCACAAGGATCAAGATTACTAGTTATGTTTTCATATTTTATGATACAAGTATTGATGAGTAAGAGTTATTTTATGATTATATAATCCACTCTGATTATGTCATCAAACTATTATGATATTTTAAATCTCATTGATGAAATTAAATTTATAATGCTTATGTTTAACATTTTTAATAATTTGAGATCACCATTGTTATGTTTCCTTTTTCCTAGGTTATAAATAAATATGTTGAAAGAATTATGTCTTGAAGGTATTTCATATGGATTA
This sequence comes from Viscum album, assembly GCA_963277665.1. Classification (NCBI taxonomy): domain Eukaryota; kingdom Viridiplantae; phylum Streptophyta; class Magnoliopsida; order Santalales; family Viscaceae; genus Viscum; species Viscum album. Next base: position 676,981,169 of record OY728159.1, on the reverse strand, counting down.
TGATGATGTCCTAAAGTGAAAAAAATTAGGTTAAGTGGGAGATATGATCATTTAAATTCATGTGAATGATTTATGTTGGCGTTTTTTCTAATCACTAAAACTCAAAACCTAAATGTTCCTCTAGAATATAAATGATCCAATTTTTCAATTTTCTGTTGTATGGGGTTAATGGGAAAATTTTGGGTCATAATTATTAGTGTAAATTTACGATTTCAACACTATATCTAGGAGTTCGGGTCCAGGGATGTTATAGAGGTACTCCATGTAACATGACTATCTCATTTATATGCTGTTGAGAAAGATAATCTAAATACATTGTATCTCAAATGGGAAGAGAATTTGAGGATTTATTTAATCGATCAAAAATATAAAAAATCACATTATTACCTCCTGATGTCATTGGAAATCCCACCATGAAATCCATGGATATATTTTCTCATTTCCACTACAACAGAAGAAAATATTTAAGTATCCCCTTAGGTAATTTCAATTTTAATTTAACCTAAAATAAATTAAAATAATTCTTATTAAATTAAAAAATATATCTTTTCATTTAATACCATGAATAATACTCCCAATGGTCTCTACCCATCTTAGTACTGCCAGAATAAATGAAAAATAGAAAACTATGTTATTCAATTAACAACTCTTTTCTCAAATGGGATTCACAAGGAACACATAACATTTTTTGAAATCAAAAAACACCTTCTTCATTAATATTAAAATAATGAAACTTACCCTTCTTAATGGAATCAACATTTTCCTATAAATATTGATCCTCTTTCTGAGATCTATAAATTATTTATTATAGTTTATACTCTAATGAAGCCTAAAATAATAGAGGATGTACTTGAATCCACGAATTATATTCCAAAATTAATCAAATCATTAAACAAAGGGACTTATTCTAAAGGTAACATAGTCAATATTACATTATCTTTTTGACTCAGTGCATCAGCCACATTGGTTTTTTACAACAAGGTAATGAAATGAGAAATAATAATCCTTGATTATTTTTAGACAATTTCTATGTCCCATGTTCAATTATTTATGTGTGAATATATACTTAAATTTTTTTTGATCAGTATATATATCACTGTTTACCCCATACAAAATATCCATCAAAATTTTTAAACAAAAAACGATATCAGCTAATTCCAAATCATGCATAGGGTAATTTAACTCATGAGGTTTCAACTGATGTAAAGTATAATTAATTACCTAATCATTATGCGTTATGATTAGACCATGTCCTTTTAATAAAGAATCAATGTAGACGTAGAATTATCTACATATGTAAGGAAGGGTAAAACTAGATCACTCACCAATATTATTTTTTGTTCCTAAAAACAATCATTACATTGTTTTGTCTTGATAAACTTTACCAGGGAACACAGAGCAACGAGAGAAACTCCCCAGGCCTCACAAGGCGATCACACTCCAATCCACTGAGTCACTGTCGAAGCACACCGAGACATCTCATCCCAGAAAGTGGGGAAAACACCCACACTGTATGAACTCCCGTAGTCGTAGATGGTGTCACAGTCCGGTGAGAGGGGCACGGTACTGAAACCCCTCACAGATGAAGAAGTAGAGGAACCAAACCATCTCTGCTAGTCAAACCACCGAGAACAAGACCAGGGGAAGACCACTCGACCCTGCTGGTCAGACAAAAGAGCACCAGGCCAGGGGAAACTCCGCCATGCTGGTCAAACAAACGAGCACAAATCCAGGAGAAAACTCCACCCTGCTGGTCAAAAAAACGATCACAAAGCCAGGGGAAAACTCCACCCTACTGGTCAAACAAACGAGCACAAATCCAGGGGAAAACTTCTCCCTACTGGTCAAAAAAACGAGCGCAGAGGGACCCTCTACGTCGCGAGAGGTCAAGAGTACGTAAAGCAGAACACGACACGCATGTGGGGCCCACATAACGTGTGGACGCAAGTCAACCCCAACTGAGCGCACAAACATCCTCTAGTACAAACAACCACACGTACCTCCAAGCACTCCCGTATACTCCCGTAGTATACTTCATTCCAGCCCAAAGGCTATCGTGCACACGACACCCATCGTCAACGCAAAGGTGTGATGTAACAACTCCACCTCAAAGGCCCAGGCATGAACAACCCCATCTCGTGAACCATTTATATCACTATCCCAAGAGTGTGCGATCACACGCCAAGGGTCCGCTACAAACAAGGTAGGACGAGCCACTATCGGAGCACCTCTCATGCTCCACATTCAATAAGATCGCGAAAGAGGCTCCACACAACCAAACAGATCGCACTGTTGTAATCCTCGTGGAAAAACATGTGAGACGACTACTTACTCGCCTCCAACAGATATCCGATGGAAAAGTCACCAACACCGCCTCATGCCCGTATGGTGCCCCCTGATCCCGAGCCTCGGCCCCAAAAACAGTCGGGCGCATCGCACCAATGCGATCCCCTCAAGAAAACACGTCAAAATAACTACTCACTTGAGTGAAATGAATATCCGGAGAAAAAGATGCATTCCGGCGCACCGCACATGAGCGGTGCCATGTGGGACCCACACCCCGGTCCCAAAACTCAACAAACGGATCGCACCATTGCGATTCTCTCAAAAAAACACACAAGATGGACTGCTCACTTGTCCAAAATGGTCGCCCGATGATAAAGCTGGAAATCACCGTCAACTCCCGAAATGGCCCTCGTGGGGCCCGCACCACCATGCAGAATTACAGCGGTCAGACTGCGCCGACGCGTTGCCATCAGCAAAACAAGCAACATCGACTGCTCGCACGCCCCGAACGGACGTCCGAGGAAAAAGTCTCTAAAAGCTGCACACAGCTCAAAAGACGGGTCGTGGGGCCCACGCCTCAACTTTGGCCTCAACGCCTGTAACCACCCTGGAAACCTCCGTCTTGACACCAGGGTTCCAACGCCACTGACGGCGCTTAAATCGGACATCGGACGGGTCCGCGCCGTCCAAAACAAGATTCCCCGTAGGAAACGACAATCCACTTAAAGACGCATCACGCCTTTGAGGCCCCTCATTTCAGGAATTAAAAATTCCCGAAACCATCTCAAAAAGTCCTCCTCGACGATACGGTTCCACCGCCGTAGACGGTACTCAAGACGGACAACCATAGCGGGAAATACGGGTGTCCGAACCCCGAGGGGGCAAGGCCCCTGGTGCTGGACCGGCCCACGACTTAGCCGCGCGGTCCGCGCGCAGACCGGCCACGAGGGCCGGTCGCGACCACCGCATGAAGACCCGTGCGGCGCGGGTCTTTGTTTCTGCACAGGGGTCGCGCGTCGCGACCCCGCGGTCACCGCTCCTTGGCGACCGCCGCCACGCCGGGCACTCCGCCAGACACCCCGGCCTCGCCGGGCACTCCGCCAGACACCCCGGCCTCACCGAGCACTCCGCCAGACACCCCTGCCGACACCCGTGGACACCCCACTTCCGCGCCCAGTGCCTCCACCGGACACCCGCGCCGACGCCCGTGGACACTAAGCGCCCCGCTGCCTCGCCGTCCACCCTAGCCGCGCCGCCGCTCGAACACACCGGAAAATGAAAACCCGCCAACTTCGGCGGATGATTGCGGATGCCACGGGGCTCAGAATTCGAATATGAAAGATACGTTGGGAAGGGAATAATCTCTACTGCACATTAATGGGATTCGTTTGAAAATCCAACAGCTATTCGACAGTATTAAACATGCTCAAATTAGGTACGGGAATAGAAAATGCAAATGCAACATCCTACCTCGCGAGGCTTCGCCCGAAGCTTCGCGACGATCCGCTGGCACCACCGCACCTCACCGGAGTCGCCTCGCCAGACTATCTCGCCAGAGATAGAGGAGGAGAGGGAGAGGAGGGGCTTCTAGGGGGGGAGGGGAAGGAGAAGAGGGAGGTGGGTGTGTTAGGCGTTTAAGTAGAAAACGCTTAACCACCCGCCCGTTGGCCCGAACCCGAACTCCTGACGGAGTCGCGGTTAAGCCTCCCTTAGGGTAAAAACCACCTCCCAAGCACAATGAAGGTCTCAGAATTTTAATCCAAGACCCCGTTCAAAAGTTATAAAATTTAACGTCTGAAACTTCTAAATTACGAAAACGCCCCAAGAGCCATTTTTCACAAACGGCCCGCGCCCACAAAACTTATACCCCTCCTAGGGTAAAAGGCACACTTCGAACACAACGGTGCCCTCATTTTCCTTATCCGAGCCACGGTTTAAGAGATACTTGAGTTTCACCATCAAACGAATTAATTAATTAATTAATTTATCCGTTTAACATTCCAGAAGCGGGCGAGGGGTCCAAACGTCTCGCGCCGACATGTTTTATGTCGTTCCTAGGGTAAACACCCCATTCCGGACCCATCCGTACACTCGGATCTCTGATATGAAGCTTCATTTAGTATTTATCCCATTTATTTATCATTTCTAGTGTGAAAACACTGAAATATTAATTCCAGCCACTCCGGGGCTCGGAATCACACGCCGTCTGAAGGCACGACTCTGAAATATTATCAAGAATATTCCAGAGTCTTTCTCAGCAAAAACCAGGTTCTTACATCATTATCTACTTCAAGATTTTCATCCTTGAAAAGAAAAACTAGGTAACAACATAGGGTGCTAAGCCCACTCCTGGCTTTCCCATAACCAGAAGAACCAATGCACAGCTCTGTATCACCGCACACAGACCAAAGGATTGATCCGTCCATGCGAGGGCGGACCTTGCCGACGTTGTTCATAGGATCACGCACAATCCTTCTTGTGTGAGTCACATGGGAGACGTCGTGCACCCACTCAAGACTTTGGGGTTAGGGAAAGTCAGTAGGGAACCTCACCATCAATTTGCGCGGTCTCAAATGGACCGAAGGCTCTCGGGGGTAGCTCACCTCCCCGAACGAACCGCTACGTCGCATGCCGCGACTGGAATCACCGCCCGAACCTGAAACAAGCCCCAGTGATTCCCTCCATCAGAATATCTATATGGTGGAACACCCAAGGATATCTGGTCATGCAAGATTCCACAGTCGATGTCTCTCAACCAAGACTCTCTTACATGCTCGGAGAGCGATGGAGTCATCACCATCGACTAAAGAAAAAGTTCCCACGCATTTTACCTTACCAACACAGGGTTACACCCAACGCCCTCCGTCACCCTGGTAACACATCAAACAAGGAGCAGGGAGGAATGAAGTTCACACACAGAGTCTAACAATTCTACTGCAGAAAGTAGAAGAGTCGCAAGGGGTACCTATCACCATCCCATGCTCTGCAGGATCATAGACATCCAAAGCTCGCGGCTGTCCTCGGTCCCAACTTTCATCTCCTAGAGCCTGACGTGGACCACCCAGTGTTGATGGGAAGACCTCGTAACGTCTTCCCCCACTACCAGCTCCTACCTCTCCTCTTCTAGCACCACCTCTCTGGGTACTACTCCGATCACGGCGCTGCCTCTGTCATGGTGGTGCACCTGCTACCTACCCGAAGCTCTCAGCAACTCGGGTCGGGCAGTCTCGTGCCAAGTGACCTCACCCGTCACAAGCATAGCACCGACTCTCTCTGGGCTGCACTGGTGCCCTCCGGTGCCACTGTGGTGTACGACCATGCCCCTGAGACCAGTTGTCAGAAAGCCACCTGCGTCGAGGTTCTGCTTGCCGACGCCCACTAGCTGTGGCAGAAGTCTCAGCTCCAACGTGCCTGCTGCCACCACCAACACTAGAACACGTCAGGAAGCCCTCTGTCACCAGCGCCTGCTCTAGCACCCCGGAATATGTGGAAATGCCCAAGGGTACTATGACAGCATGAATGTCTTGGCGGAGACCCTTCTCAATCTTCCGCGCTCAGATGTTGTCTTCATGGACCAAGTCTAGGTAAAAGCATGCACGGTCTGCAAAACTAGCCGCGTACTCGGCCACCATCATCCCTCCCTGCTGAAACTACAGGAGCTCCTGAATCCGAATGGAGCGCGAGTATGAGGGGAAAAACTCCTCACAAAACAAAAACTGAAAGTCTTCCCCTGAAAGCGACGACTCGTCAAGAAACTGAGTCACCAGACTCCACCAACGCCGAGCTGCTCCCCGAAAAAGGATGGTTTCCAAAGCCACTCTCTGATCTTTCGGCGTCTACACAAGCCCGAAAAGTCGAACCACTGCCTCGAGCCAAACCTCTGCTTCCTGAGGGTCTGGCTCACCACTGAACCTCAATAGTCTCTGCCGCTGGAACTCACGGAGCGTGTTCAACCTGTGCTCAAGCTCAACCCGCTCTACTGAAACTGCTTACTGCTCAACAGGTGGGGGTGCTTCTACTGGCCCACCTGGAGAAAGGGGCTCGCATGATGGGTCTTGGACTATGGCCTCGTAGCTCACATGGTAATCGTCACGCACCAAAGCTGGTATCCTGGCTTGCTGTCCTCGCGGAGACATCCTAAAAATTATCAAGGAGTACCGCAGTCAGATTAGCATATGTATATACCAATAGGAACGATGGGGAGATGACTCAAGAAGGACAGTCAAAGACTCAATCCTATGTGATGCTCAAAAGATTTTTCCCTGCAACAATTGTCTCAGCATGCTGAGTCGACAAGCGGGTTATCAAGGTCCTGCTGAATGGATACGTCAGCCGCCGCACCATCACTGGACTCCCAGGACTGAGAGCTTCTCTTGAGACACATTAACAATGTTTCCCAAAATCCCAACCAATTCCTCTTTTAGGGATGTCCGCACAACATCCCAAGGAACGAACCACCTTTGATACCACTTTGTCACGACCCGACCCTACCCAAGCTCGAGCTGCAACTACCCCAAGCCCGCCTCCATAGGCCAGGGGCTGGCGACTAGTGCCGAAGGCACAACAAGTCGGGGAGGCCTTTGCCTAAGTACCTATACACACAAACACGCAGCACACTAAATGCAAAAGTGCAGAGTAAAAAAGGAAAAGAAAAGGAAAATTCTATAAATACACCACAATGTGCATCGACCTCTAACAGTACAAAGTACAGGGCTGAAAAAAAAAGAACAAAACACGCGCCCAACCATAAAAGGTGCCAAAACCTGGAAATAGGTAAACAAAATGGAAAAAACTAAGGGGTATCCCACCTGGAACCCGGCCACGACCACGACACACGGTCCAAGATCCCAAACTCCTACGCTCTATTGAAGTCACGTTCCACCTGTCTGTCGTCTGCAAAGGCACACCAAGTGTGGGAAAAGCCCAAGTAGGTGTGAGTATAGAAATACTCAGTAGGATACCCCGAAGGCTTGAGGGAGAAACAAAGGAGATACCGAAGGGTGAGCAGTAGAGAGAACAGAAAAGTAGAGGAGTACAACTGAAAGTGAAGTACGAGTACAGTAAAGAGTCCAGCTCAACCCAACAAGAGGAATGAAGGTAGACTCGTCTAAACAAAAGGATCTGGAAACGGTGAGAAGATGAACTTCCCGTCGAGTCTTCGCTACCTATAGTAGAAGAATAGACTCGTCCAACCATGAGAAGCTAGACATGGAAAGCACGTGGCACACCCCGTGCGTCTTTACCTCCCCTGGAAGGAGAGTAACAAAACCCAAGAAGTAGGTAGTGGAACAAGGTATATACAAGTCCATATGCTCAATCAAGAAGCCCGAACAATGTCGTAAGGGGATCTCCATCCCATAGCTCAGCCCAAGAAAAGAGTATCCAACAGTTCCAGAAGTAACACCATCGATGCCCAGCATCCCGCACGTCTGCCCCGAACCGCAAGCCAAGGGCTCAATCACCACACCTCGACACTATCCGCTTTGGGCGGCACTAACTCACCAGCACAGTTTTAGGTCGCTTCACAAGGACACGTCTCAGTGGGGGAAAATGCTCCTCGTACTTGAGAGTTCTGGGGGAACCTCAACCACAACTCGTCACTGCCCGCAGTCGAGAGGTATGCTCAAAGTCGACAGGCGACCGCTTGCCCAGCCCCGCTGGAGGGTCCCTGAAATTCAACGGGTTCCCACTACAGGGAGACCTGGAAAGTCGACAGGTGCCACACTACCCAGTCCCGTAGCAGTGTAATCCACTGGAGGGCGACCCGGCTAAAGTCGGCGATAGGACCACTGCGCAGCCCAGATGGAGGTAACCCGACATCGGGGACCACTGCCCAGCCCAGCTGGAGGTAAGCCCGGCATGGGGGACCATTGCCCAACCCAGCTAGAGGTAAGCCCGACATTGGGGACCACTGCCCAGCCCAGCTGGAGGTAAGCTCGACATCGGGGACCACTGCCCAGCCCCGCTGGAGGTAAGCCCGGCATCGGGGACCACTACCCAGCCCCGCTAGTGGTAAGCCCAGAACTGCTCTGGCCATCCCGGCTGGATGGTACTGCTCGGTGAACACCGCTGTACTGGCCATCCGTGCTGGATGGTAACCCACTGGTGAGCCCTGCTGGAAACAACCTCAGCCCTCCTGGAAACAACCTCAGCCCTGTTGGAAACAACCTCAGCCCTGCTGGAAAAACCTCCTGGGTAGAGGATCGGTGCCCGCGTAAAGTGTTGGTCACACCGAAACCACACGCTCTACCAGGGAACACGGAGAAACGGGAGAAACTCCCCAGGCCTCACAAGGCGATCACGCTCAAATCCGCCGAGTCACTGTCAAAGCGGACCGAGACATCTCATCCTAGAAAGTGGGGAAAACAACCACGCTGTACGAACACCCGTAGTCGCAGACGGTGTCACAGTCCAGAGAGAGGGGAACGGTACTGAAACCCCTCACAGCTGAAGAAGTAGAGGAACCAAACCATCTCTGCCGGTCAAACCATCGAGAACAAGACCAGGGGGAGACCACTCAACCCTATTGGTCACACAAAAGAGCACAGGCCAGAGGAAACTCTGCCCTGCTGGTCAAACAAATAAGCACAAATCCAGGGGAAAACTCCACCCTGGTGGTCAAACAAACGAGCACAAAGCCAGGGGAAAACTCCACCGTGTTGGTTAAACAAACGATCACAAATCCAGGGGAAAACTCTTCCCTGCTGGTCAAAAACACGAGCACAGAGGGACCCTCTACGTCACGAGAGGTCAAGAGTACGTAAAGAAGAACACGACACGCAACTGGGGCCCACACGACGTGTGGCCCCAAGTCAACCCCAACTGAGCGCACAAACATACTCAGGTACAGACAACCAGACGTACCTCCAAGAGCTCCCGTATACTCCCGGAGTATACCTCATTCCAGCCTAAAGGCTATCATGCACCCAGCACCCAGCGTCAACGCAAAGGCGTGATGTAATAACTCCACCTCCAAGGCCCAGGCACGGCCAACCAAATCTCGTGAACCATTTATATTACTCTCCCAAGAGTGCGCGATCACACGCCAAGGGTCCGCTATAAACCAGGTTGGATGAACCACCACCGGAGCACCTCTCATGCTCCACATTGAATAAGATCGCGCAAGAGGCTCCGCACAACCAAATGGATCACACCGTTGTAATACTCACGGAAAAACACGCGAGATCGACTACTTACTCGCCTCCAACAGATATCCGACGGAAAAGTCACCAACACTGCCTCACGCCCGAACGGCGCCCCGTGATCCCGAGCCTCGGCCCCGAAAACAGTCGGGGGCATCGCACCAATGCAATCTTCTCGGGAAAACACGTCAAAAGAACTACCCACTTGAGTGCAACAGATATCCGGAAAAAAGATGCATTCCAGTGCACCGCACACGAGCGGTGCCACGTGGGACCTGCACCCCTGTCCCGAAACTCAACGAACGGATCACACCATTGTGGTCCTCTCGAAAAAGCACACAAGATAAACTACTCACTTTTCCAAAACGGTCGCCCGATGATAAAGCTGGAAATCACCGCCAACTCCCGAAACAGCCCTCACGGGGCCCGCACTACCATGCGGAATTACAGCGGGCAGACTGCGCCAACGCGTTGCCCTTGGAAAAACACCCAACATCGACTGCTCGCACGCCCCAGACGGATTTCCAAGGAAGAAGTCACTAAAAGCTGCACACAGCTCAAAAGATGGGCCGTGGGGCCCGCACCTCAACTTTGGCCTCAACGCCTGAACCCACTCTAGAAACCTCCGCCTCGACGCCAGGGTTCTAACACCGCTGACGGCGCTTAAATCGGACGTCAGACGCGTCCGCGCCAACCAAAACAAGATCTCCCGTAGGAAACGACAAACTACTTAAAGACGCGTCGCGCCTTCGAGGCCCCTCGTTTCGGGAATTAAAAATTCCCGAAACCATCTCAAAAAGTACGCCTCGACGATATGGTTCCACTGCCGCAGACGGTACTCAAAACGGACACCCGTAGCAGAAAATACGGGTGTCTGAACACCGAGGGGACAAGGCCCCTGGGGATGGACCGGCCTGGACCGGCCAGTCGTCGGCTTAGCCGCGCGGGCCGGCCGTAGACACGGGGTTCGTGCGCAGACCGGCCACGAGGGCCATTCGCGGCTGCTGCGTGAAGACCCGAGTGGCGCGGGTCTTTGTCGGCGACCGCCGCCTCGCCGGGCACTCCGCCAGACACCCCGGCCTCGCCGAGCACTCTGCCAGAGACCCCTGCCGACACCCGTGGACACCCCGCTGCCGCGCCCAGTGCCTCCACCAGACGCCCGCGCCGACGCCAGCGGACACCAAGCGCCCCGCTGCCACGCCGACCACCCTAGCCGTGCCGCCGCTCGAACCCGCCAGAAACCGAAAACCCACCAACTTCGGCGGATGATTGCGGACGCCACGGGGCTCAGAATACGAATCCGAAAGATGCGTTGGGAAGGGAATAATCTCTACTACACATTAATGGGCTTCGTTCAAAAATCCAACAGAAATTAGACAGTATTAAACATTCTCAAAGTAGGTACCGGAATAGAAAATGCAAATGAAACATCCTACCTCGTGTGGCTTCGCCCGAAGCTTCGCGACGATCTGCCGACACCACCGCACCTCGCCGAAGTCGCCTCGCCGAACTGTCTCGCTGGTGATGGAGGAGGAGAGGGAGAGGAGGGGCTTCCAAGGGGAAGGGGAAGGAGAAGAGGGAGGTGGGTGTGTTAGGCATTTAAATAGAAAACGCTTAACCACCCGCCCGTTGGCCCGAACCCGAACTCCCGATGGGGTCGCGGTTAAGCCTCCCTTAGGGTAAACAACACCTCCCGAGCACAACAGCGGTCTCTGAATTTTAATTCGAGACCCCGTTCAAAAATTATAAAATTTAACGTCTGAAGCCGCTAAATTTACGAAAACGCCCCTGGAACCATTTTTCACAAACGGCCCGCGCCCGTGAAACTTATACCCCTCCTAGGGTAAACGACACTCTCCAAACACAATGGTGCCCTCAGTTTCCCAATCCGAACCACAGTTTAAGAGATACTAGAGTTTCACCATTAAACGAATTAATTAATTAATTAATTTATCCATTTAACATTCCAGAAGCGGGCGAGGGGTCCATACTTCCCGCGCCGACAAGTTTTATGTCATTCCTAGGGTAAAAAACCCATTCCGGACCCATCCGTATACTCGGATCTCTGATTTGAAGCTCCGTTTAAGAGTTATCCCATTTATTTATCATTTCCAGTGTGAACGCACTGAAAATTTAATTCTGGCCACTCCGGGGCTCGGAATCGAACGCCGTCTGAAGGCACTACTCTGGAATATTATCAAGAATTTTCCAGTCTTTCTCAGAATAAACCAGGTTCTTACATACATGATGTGTAAAAACTCACATGGTGTATTTAGTTTATGGAATGTGTCTGACGGCCAATACACATCATCTAATCCCATTACATTTCATGTAACTACCTATAAAATAATTGAAACTACAGGTTCATTCTCAGAATAAAAAAAATCTATGACATCACCGTTATAGGTATCCTCCTGATTCATGGTTGAAAACACATTCTTAGTGATAAAAATTAAACCAACTACAAAGAATAGAACATACCTAACAAAAAGGTAACTATATGTTATAGGAGCCTACTAGATTTTACCTCTATAGTATAAAATTTTTGGCATGGTGTAGTGATCAGGATGGCTGACCTCATTGGAAGAATCTTAATGTATGTTTTTGTGAGAAAAAGCACACTAGAAGAAAATATGTCGTCCTAGGTGATAATCATTAGTATAATAAACAATTTGGAAATGTTGGTCGGCCCTAAATAGGGGTTAACACGTGATAGTTGGGAAAATAGGGTACATGTGGGGCCTAGTCATTACATCAATTTCAATGGTGGAACCCAGTCACATGTCTAGGGGGACTACCTATGTTCGAATATAAGGATCACAATGAAGACATTGTTATCTAGGGGGAATGTGACACCCAATAATTTTAATGGGTTAAAATTATAAATGCTACCGACCATGTAAACATGGTTTACCATTATTTTCATGAGAATACATGATTAAAAATCCAAAGTTAATGTTGCTACTACTGAAGTAGTGATTAGGATGTGGGACGACCTGGAGAGTCTCTCGGTGTTTGTATGGGTAAGTACAGTGTACATTGAAAGAACAATTTTTGGCCTATGTGTATAGTCATTAGTTTAATGAATCATTTTTTAAGATGGGTAAGCCTTGAGGAGGGGGAAACCAATGTCTCTAGGGAAACTTGGGTGTCTTTAGAGCTCATTTGTTACATGATGAATTATTTCAACATGTCAGTCTATTGGAAAAGTATTTGATACCCATTTTATTTCAATGGTTCTTTATGATTTGTTGAATGGAACCAATTTTCACTTGATGGGTTATTTATGATATCCTAAATAATTATTTTCAAGTGGGACTCATATGTAATAATGATGACGTGTTAGATCATACATATTTCTTAAATACAATGCTTTTGGTTTTATATCTCATATGATAAATATGGGAATTTAGTATGGAATGCTCACACCACTATGGGAATCAAATATGTAATGCTTTCTCCACTATGGGAATCAGTTATGGATACCTACTACACTACGAGAATTATTTGGTGATGACTACTCCATAGTGAAATTCATACCTATTCTTATGGTTATTCCACATCACTATGATGCCTTTAATTATAAGAAATTATATATTCCATTGAAATGCCATAGTTTTATTCTTTTTCCAGTTATTTTGTTACGCTCCCATGGATAAATTTTATGTAATTAGGTTTCTAAACTTTTTTTATTCATTTTTTATTTTATGGAAACACCCAAATATTTTAATATATTATATCCTTTAAATGATTCAAACGTGTTTGATATCATCCTCCAAATGAAGCACTGAACTTAAATGAAATAATGATATACACATATAAAATATAAATACTTAATTGTGACCTTTAAAACCAATCCATTAAATTATAAGTAATAAATAGGGAAATATTCATAATGAATTATATATGTAATAAAAATAAAGGATACTCTTAATATGATGGAAATTAAATTGCATAGCCTAAAATGACTAATAAGATCATTTATTTTTTTAATGTATTTTTATAAAAAATATATATTTAGGAAACATACATTTCTCTATCATGAAATATATAATTTATCATAATAAATTATATTTGATAAATATAATTGGTTAATACTATTTTGTTTAGTAAAGTATTGGAAAAATTATATAGGAATAATAAATGATCTTATGGGAATTGTGTATGGAATGGTCGCTCCACTATGGGAATTAGGTAGGGATTCTTATTCCATTATGGGAATCAGGTGGTGATGGATACTCCATAATAAAATTAATACATATGATTAGAGTTATTCAATAATTATATGATTCCTTTCATTGTAACACCCCAACCAACGTTACCGAGAGTTGGTGCATTATTACATAAAATTGGTATGATTACTAGAGATCAAGTCTCTAAATACATATTAGTTTAGTATACTTAGAAGTACTAGATATATACATAAGTTTTATATTACAACGTGAAATAAAAAAACAACAACATTGTGACCCCTTTGAATAAAATCATATCCCTTAGCCTATCCCTATAGGTCTATCATAATATACTTTTTCACATCCTGGGAAAAAGAAAACATAAGAAAGGTGTGAGCTCAAATTCTTAGTAAGGATAACAATATAGCGTAAACTATCATAAAAAATCATAAAAATTTAATGAAATTTATAAGATAAAACAAAATCCTTTTAAACCTAAAATTCAGAAAAATATGGAAAAGACAAATCAAATAATGTCATTTACTTATTCACATTGATATTCTACAAGATGAATAATCACATGTAATATAAATAGCTAATTTCATAATGATGGAATGCCTAATTCCAGACATCATAACCACAAAGTCAAGACCTCGTGCAAAGAATACAAAAAATATTTTGTCCAGGCCTTGTTCCAAGACACTAGTTTGTCACATGAGACCTACCGATGCATCAAGGAGCTATATCAAGCTTCACTCGTCACTTACTATGTCCAATGAATTACTCATATGAAAAGGTTGGAACATAACATAAAAATTTGTATTAAAAATAGCATACGAAACGTTAATACTTTATCCATAAAGCATGAATGGTATAAAAATAACCCATAAAAATTCAAAAATATCACAAAACCTTCAATACAATATAGAATATTGTATCAAAATAAATCAACTTCAAACATGTGTAAAATCCATCCAAGGATTTTGACATTTATGAAATAAAAACTGTTTGAGAGAAATATCTCTATTTATTTTGAAATCATTTAAACAGTCATGTCATTATAAAATAAAACAATTATTTTGAAAATATTTTAATAAGATTGTAATTGAAGATTAAAAGGTGTTATAATGGCAGAAATTAGCCGCACACGCCGTATAAGTTAAAAAACTTTCTTACCTTAATTTGTCGAAAAGTTCATAAAGTAGCTTCTTTGGAAAAAGAATGAAATATTTTTTTCAGAAAAATTTATAAAAAGTCAGACAAGGGTATAAATGACTTTAACCCATATTCTAGGAAATATTAAAAAATATTTGAAATACATTTTTATGAAACAAAAATGAGGATGATAAAGAAGTCCGAGAAGATAATTACATATAAACAACCTCAGATAAATAAAGAGAATGTAAAATTAACCATTAACTTGTACTTTTCCTCGGTTGAGGGTATGTTAACCTCCATTATAATAGTTAAATCATTTTTATAAAACCATAAATTAACTACATACAAAAATATTATGTCATATATGATCTTCTAATATTGATTTGTTAATAGTATTTAAGTAGTACCATTATTTTGGGTGTTAACTAATTCATTTTCCTTTTTATGTTTTGTTATGTATGTCATGTTTGTTATGTATAAGATGTATTTGATTGCTATCTATAATGATATTATGTTCTTAAACATTATTTTTATTCACAAAATAAAAATTATTCTTGAATGGTTACGATGATGAATGAATGTAATCGCGTTCGTGGAGATGGTAATCTGTACGTATGCATGAGTGACAATACCATTCAATTGATTGAGAAATAATATTTAATTTGATGGTATATCCTATATAAAAAAGAATAAAAATTTATATTTATTATTTACATAAATTATATAGTTTTTTATACTCATCCAAATAATTATGTTTTGAATAACAAACTACACAACGACGTGGAGAGGGTGGGAAATACGCACGCATGTATGGTGACTTTGTCATTCATAGGATGGATAGAATAATGAATATGATTTTACCATATTTATAATAACATCCCAGTATGTAGAAGGTACTGGATTTATTATTTTGGTATGGAAACAACAATGAAATAAAAAGTGTAAGAATAAAAGAACATTGAAATAGGGGATGAACTTATTACCCCTTATTTGGGTGTTTCCTTTTGATATGAACAAAAGGGATACTTAGGTTAGATTTATGATTAATGTAATGCCTATAGGTTGAATTCAAGGTAGTTGGGAGGATATCTGAGCTGGGGTTGGCCGAGGAAAATGGCTTTGGATGTGTGAAAAAAAAGAGAAGGGGAAGTACCCTTTGATAAGAGTGGTGGGATTCACTTTAGGAAATGCTTGAAATATTTTTTTTATAAAATCATTTTTGGTTTCTAATGGCTCCAACTAGATTTATTTTGAGGATAATGTGGGGATGGTTCGAAAAATTCTCAACCAATATATTTTAGAGATGTTTAGTTCACCATGTTAACCTTATCTTTTAGATATAATTCATT
This sequence comes from Viscum album, assembly GCA_963277665.1. Lineage (NCBI taxonomy): Eukaryota > Viridiplantae > Streptophyta > Magnoliopsida > Santalales > Viscaceae > Viscum > Viscum album. The sequence goes on along the minus strand of OY728159.1, from coordinate 676,965,062 downwards.
GTTAAATAGTTTAACTTTTACCATGCCTTTTTGTATTTTTATATTACATGGTTAATAAACTTACTATAAAATGTTAGGAGAACCTCAAGTGGTTCATTAATGACATATATATCATTATATAATTCCTTGGCCAGAACCAATTATTTTTAGGAATATTATATCATTTAATAATATAGTATTTGTATTAAAAGTCTCAATTTACATTTATTTTTATATTTATAATATTAATTACTTTAATCTTTCATTAATAAAGTAATTAGTGCATCCTCATTGTGTCATAAATAAATTTAATTATTTAATTTCTAAAAATTATAAATAAAATACCATGATATAAGAAATATTTTTATCTTTATAATGAATATTTATAGTAAAATTTATCTTATGTATAACCCTATATTTAAAATGGTTTAGTTATTAAAAATTTAATTTTACACTTTTAACTCTTCTTTAAATAAAATAAAAATAAATTGTAAAGACCCTAAAATTTCATGGAAATTTTTTTCTTAATTCTTTGTAATTTTATGAGTACGCAGTTTCTGACGGCGCCAGAGTCCGATGCCCGGTCTGCTTGGAATCAATTTCTGAAGTTTTGTTCGAGTACGTTCAGTAAATGTACGTGAGAGTTTTCCTATATTTTAAACCCGTTCTCGAAATTGAAATCTGAGGGCACCGATGAACTCGAAGCGTCGGTATTCGCTTAAGGGGACCTTTACTGTATTTGCATTTTATGCGGGTTGAAAGTTATATTTTGAGGAATTCATACTAAATTAATAAAATTGTTGGTACACAATTTTATTATTTAGTGGCGATTAATTCCTCCCAAGGGGAGTTAGAGGTGGGGCCCACACCCACATAACCTCCCATGAGAGGAATTATTGTGGTGGGTCCCACACAAATCTAAACCCTTCACCTTCCCTTAACTCCCCATTAACACCACCTTATTAATTTGAAAAATCCCCCTCATTTATCAGGGTGGAGTCTCTCCACCTCCCGCTCATTATGGTTGCCAACACAATTAGATTAATGACTTCATTAAAAAATTGGCAAATCTCATTTTGAAAATATTTGAATTTCATGGAAAATATTAAAATGAGGAATCTTTATTATAATATTTCCCTTAGCAAATATTTTGGTGGAGATCCATTGGATAATTAGAGGAGCTTCATTCTTCAATGAAGAACATCATCCACTCTCGGCAAAGAATGCTCCACGAATTCTCCTACATTCTTCTTGTGCCACATCAATGGAGAAGACACCACTCACGATAAGTGTCGCCTACGTCAAGGACTCTTCCTCCAACGTTGATGGGACGTCACCATTCTCCGCAACGCCAACTTCCGTGACGCTCATCTTCCGCGGCTCGATGACGTGCGACTTCACTTACGAGGTAGGGTGTTTGTATAATTTAATTTGAATAAATTATACCTTCGTACTTGTTGAATGAAAATGATTGTCTATGGCTGATTGTTACCACCTAACGTAGAGGGCGTGGACTAAGCAAACACGGCCCGATGACCCTCCGTTGTTTCTTGATTTTTAATTCGCAATGGGAGGAGGTGGAGAACAGAGGTGGCGGAGAGCGAAGGCAGCGACCACGAGCCGGCCGCGGGCGGAAGAACCACGTCCTGAAACCGCAGGACGCACGGCCAAAGAAAAACCGGCTGGTCGTAGCCATTCAGGCTAGTGGAACGGCGGTGCCCCATGGCACCGCGCTACGGAGAACCGCAACCCGCACAGGGCGGGCCGCTCCGGCGGAAGAACCGGTGGGATCGACGGCTGGCCGGGCGGAAGGAGTCGCGACTCTAATAGGCGGTGCGGTGGAGGGATCGGGGCCCGCAACCACGGGCCGCTCGCACCGGGAAGACCGGCCGGATTCGGCCGGCCGGACAGGAGGGAGGTGCTGCTCGGCGCCGCCGGTTCGAGAATACTTGGGGCCAACCCCCCCCCCCCCCCCCATGCGCTGGCTCGGCTAGCTTATCGTGTCGCGGCCGGCCGCAGGCCATGCTCAGCCGGGCCGGACCGCGCATCTTCGGTCTTGGCCGACCCCTTAGATAGGTTGGACCTGCCGAGCCTGGACTGGCCGACCCGCCAGCCCACCAGGCTTGATGAGTCGGGCCCATTTCTCTTAAATGTGAATAACATCACGACCGTGCGTCCGATCGATGTGTCGTCTCCGGCACTGGGACCCTTACGATAAGGCGGTCCTTTTTCGACACTCTAAGTGAGTTTTGGACGACATTGGAAAATGACTGGGTTTGGAATGAGCATATTTCCAACCAGGCCCCTAGAACCAAAATGCTAATAACTCTCAGACCGGGCATCTGATTGAGGCGCTGTCTGTCGCGTTGGGTTTCTTTTGATGGGACGGAACTTTGGGATACATCAACTTTGGACTTCATGATAGTTGATGTATCGCCCCCTTTGCTCGAGAAGCGGACCCTCCCAGAATTGAGGGTGCTGTGTGCGGAAACCATAGAGTCGGCTTCGTCTGCAACGAAAACTGTACTGGAATCCTCTGTGGGTTCGGCAGCAACGAAAACTATACTGGAATCCTCCGTGAGTTCGGCAGTGACGACAACTGTTCTGGAATTCTCTGTGGGTTCGGCAGCGACGGCAACTGTACTAGAATCCTCCATGGGTTCGACAGCTTAGACGAATCAATGACTACATCTGATCATCTCTATCTCTACAAGAAAGATGTATACCTGTGTGAGATGAGTCTTGACATTCAATCATTATCATCGATGTGATTGACTTTACTTCTTGTGTGGACTGGGTTTTTCTTGGGCTCGAGAGTTGGAGTGGAACTGAGTTTGCTTAATTAGGTATATGTATGGGCATATACTTAAGTAGAGTTTGTTGATACATCATGATTGTATCTTTCCTTTTGTTGATTATCCTTTGTAGATTCTCTAAGACCTTCGGGGGTCTCAGGGTCCCTACTGAGTATCAAATACTCACCCCTACATAGGCTATGCACACACTACATTGTGTTGGATTCAGATGCCAGACATCACTGATCGAGGTGGAGGCTTGTGGAGATGGATGGTACCCGGAGGTGGACCACATGGCGAGACATACACAGAGCAGACGGCCGGACCCGAGGTGCTGAGGAGGCCATCTGTACCTAACCTTCAGGTGGGATTGCCGGAGGATAACTCAGTGGTTGCTATTTAACTTTACTGTAGTTGTATTATCTTTTCAGTTGTATTGTACATACTGTTGGGCCTGTATTTCCGGACCCGTTCTTTTTAGGACTTACTTTTGTATTCAGTATCACTTAGTGCTTCATACTTTTGTATACTCTGTTGTGTTTCTTTACGTTTATAACGGTAGTGCCTTCCCTTTTTATCGGGATTTACGCCTTTGGTGCTAGTCTCTAGCCCCTGGCCTATGGAAGGCAGGCTTGGGGTAGTCACGACATGGGCCACCAAGACGGGTCGTGACAAAATGGTATCAGAGGAGTCATTTCTACAACAGAACGTAGGACTCTGAACATAATTTTCTGTGAAGAAATAGTTTTAAGAGTATTGAGTGTGGTTTTCATTCCATGGAGTCTAGTGTTGGTGGGGCAGCTGACGTATCCATACACGAGGGCCCTGACCTCTGATTTCCGACTCAGTGCATGAAAACACTAATTACGTGTGTGTTTCCTTAGAAAAGTTTTCTTTGTGATTACTTTTTCTCAGCTCACCAGGTATACTATTTGACCATGGTGCACCTATTTCTTTTCAGGATGGCCCCACAAAGGCATCTAACTAGGTTTCTGAGTCTCGTGCGAGATTGTAGTCCACCGAGTAATGATTCCTTGGTGCCGGGCCCCATCACAACGAAGTCACCAACTGTACCACATCCCACTGATCCACCGATACTACAAGCCCCAGAAGTAGAGAGTGCACGCTGCCTAAGTGCATTGCATGAGTTTCAGCGATAAAGACCACCCAGGTTCCGCGGTGAGACAGACCCACAGGAAGCTGAGGATTGGCTGGAAGCTATTGTCAGTGTTTTCAGATTAGTAGGCACACCTACTGATCTTATGGTGATCCTTGCTGTGAGTCTCCTACATGCAGCAGCAGGTATATGGTGGATCTTGATGCTCTAGGTGCATGATGAGGCATCTCAACTCTGGACAAACATCGAGAGTCTCTTCTGCTCGGAGTTTGTTCCAGCCACCCTTCATACGATGCAGATTCAAGAGTTACTTTATCTGCAGTAGGGTAGTATGACAGTAGCTTAGTACTCATCGGGTATCACTGACCTCTCACGCTACCCCACGGATATGGTACGTGACCCGTTCTTCAGGGACCAGACCTTCGACAGGGACTGAGGCATGAGATCAGGTCTTCGATGATTCCCCATAGCATCCCAACGCAGGTGGGGGTGCTGGAGCGAGCCCTTATAGTGGAGAGCTTCCTCGCGGAGCAGTCTCCAGTAGTGAGACCCACCACAGGGAGACACGTAGCGGATTCTTCTCTAGCCGGCAGTAGACAGATGTCACAGAGGTCCAAACAGACCAGGCCATCAGGTGGGTGACCTCAAGATACAGGTTTGATTGTGCGGGGCACACAGAACAAATCCAGTTATACGAGGAGTAGGAAGTTCTATGCATGCGGCGGGCAGGGCCACATGGATTGAGACTATCTGACCTGCCATGCAGATGAGTAGAGGATGGTAGTGAGACCTCCTAGGCATAGGCAAAGGTTCGACCGTGGCGGTCCGCATGGAGTAGGTGGACGATACAAAGGAGTTGGCCGAGCAGTGGGTGGTGGACGATGTTTCGAGGCTCTACCACCACCACCACCAGTAGGACCACCCCGACCTCAGGATGCTGGCAGACAGGGGTAGGCTCAGCTCCAGGAAGTCGAGGCCTACCACCACAGCCCACCTGAGATGATTCAAGGTACTATCTGCATCTAATCTACCCTTGTTGCAGTACTTATAGACAAAGGTGCGAGTCATTATTTTTTGATGCTGCCCTTGTTCAGAGCTCGAAGATTCTGACAGAGCCGTTGGCTCGATCCTTATGCCAAGAGACTCCTACGGGAGCAGACTCGATGAATACGCACTGGTTCCGGCAGTGTGAGCTAACTCTAGGAGGCGAGAGCTTTGGCTGGGATCTTTTTGTAGTGGCGTCGAGGCCTTACGACGTCATTTTGGGTATGGACTGGTTATCTACAGTCCATGCTCAGATCGACAATATTAGGCGCAAAGTGCAATGTGTCTGCATAGATGGGAGAAGGTTCACCTTCACCGGGGAGAAGGGAGCCTTTTCAGTGCAAGATGGACTTTTGCAGAGGAGAGGGCAGCAGATCACACATCAGTTGGCTACTCTCATCCTCGGAGCGGTTGATGTGTGAAGTCTGAGTTTTCCTATTGTGGTGGATCAGTATGAAGACGTTTTTCTTGACGACGTTCTTGGAATACCTCTTTGAAGAGAGGTAGACTTCTACATTGACATGTACCCCAGGACAACACCGATATCTACTCCCGCATATCAGATGGCTCCCGCTGAGCTTCGTGAGCTGCAGGTAAAACTGGAGGACGTGCAGGGAAAGGGATTCATCTGACCCTATGTTTCACCATGGGCTTCTCTGATTTTGTTCACCAAGAAGGCAGATGGGAGCTTGTGACTGTGTGTTGACTACCGTCTCCTGAATCAGGTGACCGTGAAGAACAAGTACCGACTCCCGAGGATTGACGACCTCTTTTATCAGCACAAAGGAGAACGATGGTTCTCGAATATAGACCTCATGTCAAGCTATCACCAGCTCAGAGTTCAAGACGGGGATGTGCAAAAGACGTCCTTTAGGTGTTGGTATGGCCACTACGAGTTCTAGGTTATGCCCTTCGGCATAACCAACACTCCAGCATTGTTCGTGAGTCTCATGAACAAGATCTTATAGACTTACCTCAATCGATTTGTCATAGTTTTCATTGAAGACATATTGATTTACTCGACCACTGAGGAGGAGCACTTTTACCACTTGCAGGTTGTACTGAATACAATCTGAGAGCACTAGATTTATGGTAAGCTCTCGAAGTTTCAGTTTTGGATTCGAGAGGTTCACTTCTTGGGACACATCATCTCGAAGGCTGGAGTAGCAGTGGATCCAGTGAAAATTGAGGCAGTGATTTCTTGGGAGCCACCCAGGAGTGTGACAGAGGTACGGAGTTTCCTGGGTATTGCTGGATACTATCAGAGATTTGTTCCAGACTTCTCCAGAGTTGAAGCACCACTTTCAGCTATGACGAAGAAGGGGAAACCCTTCGTGTGGTGAGATAGATGATAGCAGAGATTTCAGGTGCTGAGACAGAGATTGACCAGTGCACCCATCATGAGGCTACCAAAGGAGGGTGTTGGGTATGTAGTAAACTACGATGCATCAGGGACCGAACTCGGTTGTGTCCTAATGCAGGAGCGAGTAGTGATCACTTATAGTTCAAGGTAGTTGAGACAACACGAGCAGAACTATGCTACCCATTACCTGGAGTTATCAGCAGTGGTCTTCTCCTTGGAGATGTGGCGACACTTTCTGATGGACGGGTTCTTTATAGTCTATTATGACCACCAGAGTCTCAGGTATATCTTCTCATAGAATTACCTAAACCTGAGACATCAGTGATGGATCGAGTTCCTCCAAGAATATGAGTTTGAGATAGTCTACACTCCTGGGATGGAGAACGTTGTAGATGATGCTCTCAGCAGAAGATCAGGCATTCAGCTGCTAGGAGAGGTGACAGAGCAGCTAGCCACGTTTTAGATATCCTTTGTGGATATTTATGGAGCAGCCTTTCTTCAGTCTCTCATAGTCACTCCTCCACTTCTTCTACGAGTCAGGGAGGCACAGCGTGAGGACGTTGACTGTGAGAGGTGACACGGTCAGATTTCGTCAGGACACACACCTGATGGATTTTCTAAAGGAGGGGAGCATTTCGTCATATTCAGGGGACTTACCATGGTACCCGTCGCACTAAATGAGGAGGTACTGAGGGAGTTCCACACTTCCCCTCTAGCAGTACATCCAGGAGTTGCAAAGATGTATCAGGACCTCAGACGACATCACTGGTGGTCGGGTATGTAGAAGGTTGTAGTAGATTTCGTTTCACGATGCCTCACTTGTCAGCAAGTCAAGGTACAAAACCAGGTACCAGTAGGCTTGGTACAACCCTTAGAGGTCCCAGAGTGGAATTGGTACGGAATATCTATGGATTTCGTGACGGAGCATCCATGTACATCCAGAGGACACGACTCTATCTAGGTGATCATAGACCAACTCACCAAGTCGGCCCACATCCTACTAATCAGAGAGAAGGGCTCATTAGAGAGATTTGGATGCCTCTACATTCAGGAGATCATACACCTTCATGGTGTGCCATCGTATATCATTTCTGATCGTGATGCTTGTTTCACTTCTCGATTATGGAAGGGGTCACAGGAGGCTTTTGGGATGCAGCTACGTCTGCGCACTGCCTTCCATCATCAGACGGACGACCAGACAGAGAGGACCATTCAAAATCTTGAGGACATGCTCTGTGCATCTGTCCTTGACCTTGGTTGCAGTTGGGAGGATCATTTACCCTTGGTAGAGTTCGCGTACAACAACATCTAGCACTCCACCATCGGGATGGAACCATATGAGGCACTGTACGACCGAACTTGCAGATAACCTATGTGCTGGACTGACCCTGGGGAGTCAGCACTTGTAAGACCAGAGATGGTTAGGGAAACGATGGAGAAGGTAAAGATCATCCATGAGTAGATGAAGACTACACATAGCAGATAGAAGTCCTATTCTTATAGGAGACAGAGACCACTGGAGTACGAGGAGGGAAACAACATCTTCTTATAGGTCTCACCTCGACGAGGTCTACGGAGATTTGGCCGGGGTGGCAAGTTATCTACGCGCTTCATCGGGCCTTTCCAGGTCCTCAGTAGAGTAGGCGAGGTGTCTTACCACCTGGCCCTTCCACCTCAGTTGCATCGGGTGCATGACGTCTTCCACTTATCTCAGCTGAAGAGATATGTGCACGACCCGTCTCACATCATCGACCACGGGGAGCTAGACATCGATGAAGGGGTGACTTTCACGGCGGTCCCGGTGTAGATCGAGGATCAACAGGAGCAAGTCCTATGTGGATGGTCGATTCCTATAGTGCGCATTCGCTGGGAGCACGAGAACCTCCAGAAGAGCACTTGGGAGTGGGAGGCTCAGATGCGAGCTCAGTACCCCCATTTGTTTCCCTAGTGTGTGTTGTAGCATAATGGGGACGTAAAGCCCTGGGGTGGGAGTAATGTAACGACCTGGAACTTTCAAGGAAAATGTTTCTTAATTCTTTGTAATTTTATGATTATGCAGTTTCTAACGGTGCCTGATTCTGAGGCCTGGTGTCCTCAGAATCAATTTCTGAAGTTTTGTTTGGGTACATTCAGTAAAAGTGTGTGCTGGTTTTCCTATCTTTTGAACCGGTGCTCAGAATTTAAATCTGATGGCACCGATGAACTCACAGTGCCGGTATTCGCTTAAGGGGACCTTTACAACAGTTGCGTTTTATGGGGGTTGAAAGTTGTATTTTGATGAATTCATACTAAATTAATAAAATTGTTGGTACACAATTTTATTATTTAGTGTCGGTTAATTCCTCCCAAGGGGAGTTAGAGGTGGGGCCCACACCCACATAACCTCCCATGAGAGAAATTAGTGTGGTGGGGCCACAAAAATCCAATCCCTTCACCTTCCCTTAACACCCCATTAACACCCCCTTATTAATTTGACAACTCCCCCTCATTAATTATGGTGTAGTCTCTCCACCTTCCTCTCATTAAGTTTGCCAACACAATTAAATTAATGACTTCATTAATTAATTGGCACATCTCATTTTGAATCAATTTGAATTGCATGAAAAATATTAAAATGAGGAAGATTTATTATAATATTTTCCTTAGAAAATATTTTAGTGGAGAACCTTTGGAGAAATAGAGGAGCTTCGTTTTTCCACGAAGAGCATCATCCTCTCTTAGAGAAGAACACTCCACAAATTCTCCTACATTATTCTTCCTCTGCATTAAGGGGGAAGACACCACTCGCGAGAAGCGTCGCCTACGTCAAGGACTCTTCCTCCAACATTGACCGGACGACACCATTCTCTGCGACGCCAACTTCTGCAACGCTCGTCTTCCACGGCTCGACAACGTGCGACGTCACTTAAGAGGTAAGGTATTTGTATAATTTAATTTGAATAAATTATACCTTCGTACTTATTGATTGTGAATGATTGTCTATCGCCGATTTTTACTGCCTAATGCAGAGGGTGTGGTCCGAACAAACATGGCCCGACGACCCTCCGTTGATTCTTGATTTTAAATTTGAAAAGGGAGGCTATGGAGAATGGTGGCAGCGATGAGAGAATGCGGCGGAATCACACCGCCCGCCTGTGGAAGAACTGTGGCCCGCAACCACGGGCCGTATGGCGCCGCGCTATGGAGAACCGCAGCCCTCACAGGGCGGTCCGCTCCGGCGGAAGAATCGGCTAGCTCGACAGCCGACCGGGCAGAAGGAGCCGCGACGCTCATAAGTGCCGCGGTGGAGGGATCGCAGCCCGCAACCGCGTGCTGGTCGAACCGGGAAGACCGGACGGACGGACAGGAGGGCGGCGCCGCTCGACGCCATCGGTTAAAGAAGAAGACCCCCCCCCCCACCCCCTCCCTCGCACCAGCTCGACATGCTGGCCGAGCCGCGGCCAGCCGCGCCACGCCGAGCCCCACCGGGCCAGGCCGCCTACCACGGTCCGGGCCGCGAATCATCAAGCCGAGCCGACCCCATAGACAGGTTGGACCCTCTGACCCAGGACGGGCCAACCCGCTAGCCCACCGGGCTTGACGAGCCGTGCCTGTTTCACTTAAATGTGAATAACTTGACGATCGTGCGTCCGATCGATGCGCCGTATGCAGTACTGGGACCCTTATGATGAGGCGGTGCTTTTGAGAAACTCTAAGTTAGTTTTGGATGACTTTGGAAAATGGCTGGGTTTGGAATGAGCGTATTTCCAACCGGGCCCTTGTAAGGAAAATGCTAGTAACTCTCAGACCAGGTGTCTGATTGACGCGCCGTCTTTCACATTGGGTTTCTTTTGATAGGACGGAACTTTAGGATACATCAACTATGGACTTCTTTATAGTTTATGTATCGAAACCTTTGCTCGAGGAGCAGAACCTCTCATAATCGAGGGTGTTGTGTGCAGAAACCATAGAGTTGGCTGCGACTGCAACGACAACAGTACTAAAATCCTCAGTGGGTTCGGCAGTGATGACAACTATACTGGAATCCTCTGTGGGTTCAGAAGTGATGAAAACTGTACTGGAATCATCCATGGGTTCGGCTCTGACCACAATTGTACTGAAATCCTCCGGGGGTTCGACATCGATGACAACTGTACAAGAATCCTCCGTGGGTTCGACAGATTAGATGAGTCAGTGACTACATCTGATCATCTTTATCTCTACACAAAAGATGTATACCTGTGTGAGCTGAGTCTTGACTTTCAATCATTATAATTGATGTGATTAACTTTACTTCTTGTGTGGATTGGGTTGTGCTTGGTCTCGAGAGTTGGAGCCGAATTGAGATTGTTAACTTTGGTATATGTATGGGAATATACCTAAGTAGAGTTTGTTGATACATCATGATTTTATATTTCCTTTTGTGGTTTATCCTTCATAGATTTAGGGAGACCTTTGGCGGTCTCGGGGTCCATACTGAGTATCGTATACTCACCCCTGCACGGGCTATGCCCGTACTACATTGTGTTGGATGCAGATGACATACAACACTAATCGAGGTGGTGGCTTGTGGAGCTGAACGGTACCCAGAGGTGGACCACTTGGCGAGACATACACTGAGCCGATGGCTGGACCCAAGGTGCTGAGGAGGCCATCTGTACCCACCCTTTAGGTGGGATTCCCAGAGGATGACTCAGTGGTTTCTATTTTACTTTACTGCAGTTGTACTACCTTTTCAGTTATACTATACTTACTATTGGGCTTGTATTTTGGGTACCTTTCCTTTCAGCACTTACTTTTGTATTTAGTATTACTTAGTTCTTCCTTCTGTTGCATAATTTGTTGTATTTCTTTAATTTTATAAAGGCAATGCCTTACCTTTTTATCGATATTTACGCCTTTGGTGCTAGTCGCCAGCCCCTGGCCTATGGAAGGTGGGCTTGGGGTAGTCACGACACGGTCCCCAAGGACGGGTCATGACATAAATTTCTAAATAGAATATAGGTGGATCAAATATGATTATATTTTATTTGTATGGTTTATTTTTTTGAGACAACTTTATCGAATAGAATAAGGACATGTTTTAGGGTAATTAAAATATCATTTTTACATTTAATTACCCTATTTACCTTTAACTGTTGTAAATAAAATTCAAATGTTTCTATGTATGAAACATTATTTTCACCCTATGGAACCACATTTTACTTAATCATGTAAACCATGTCTCTCAGGTTTTAGAAATTCAAATAAAAAAAGTGGTAAAATTAGGTTTTATGCAAATTTGCAAATGTGCCTAGAAGGTGGGTAAAAGATGTTAAAAAGCTCAATAATTTTTTTTACATATAATCTTATTATAAAATGTCTCCAATGAATTAAATTGAACCAATATAGGTATTATTTATATATTTTTACATTAAAATAAATATAATTAAAAATACTATTTATTTAATTAAATGTTTGTTTTAAATAATAATGCAGTGTTTTTAACTATTCATAAAAAATTGAATGTTTTCAGAAAAATACCAAAAAATCACCCTACACTAGTATTGATATTATGAATCCAAAAATGAAGTCCATTTTGAAAAATAAAATTTATAATATTTCAAAAAGTTGGTATTACTATTTATAACGGGTAGTTTGATTGGTTGTGGTGTGCTAGAACTCGATGTTTCGTACAGCGCAAGCTATTACATTATTAAGAAAGAAGCGTAACTTGGATGTTTGGGGTATTAAATTATCCCCACCTTAAAATAATTTCGTTATCCAAATTTTTGAATACTACTGTATAAAAATATTTGGTTGGTTCTCCATCATATGTTTCTCGGGTTCCCATGTTGCCTCTCCCATCTTACGGTTTCTCCATAGAACATTTACAAGATGGGTCATTAGGTTTCTCAACACTTGTTCTATGGTATCAATAATCTTGATAGACTCTTCACAATAAGGTAGATCAGGTTCCAGTTCTATTTCCTCATAGGTGAGTAAATTCATTGGTTTGAGCATATATTTTCTCAATAGTGATATGTGGAACACATCATGAACATTGGAGAGACTTGGCGGCATTGGGAAACGATAAGGTACAAATTCAATTATTTCTTGAATTTCGAAAGGTCTGATGTACCTAGGACTTAAGTTACCCTTTTTACTGAATCTTATAACAAACTTCCATGGAGATGCCTTCCAGAAAACATGATCTCTTACTTGAAATTTCAAATCCTTTTTTTCAGTTATCGGCCCAGACCTTTTTCCTAATTTCAGATTCTTTGATGAGGGTTTGGATAATATTAACCTTTTCCATTGTTTATTCAACATGTTCTGGGCATAAGAGTTTTCTTTCACCAACATTATCTCAACAAGTTGGTGTGCATCATCTTTTTTCATATAATGCTTCATATAACACCATCTGAATACTTGAGTGGAAGCTATTATTATAGGAAAATTATACCATAGGTAATTATTGATCCCACATACCTTGAAATTCAAGTGATCAAGAACTCAACATGTCTTATATGGTTTTAATTGTCCATTCTGATTGTCCATCATTTTGAGGGTGATAGTCAGTTCTGAAACAAAGTTTAGTATCTAGGGCATTATGAAGGCTTTTCCTAAATCTTAATGTAAAATGGGGATCACGGTCAGAAATAATTGATAGGGGTACACCGTGAATTCTTAAAACATCATTAATATATATTCTTGCTAAAATTTCAAGTGGAAAATCTTTTCATATAGCAAGAAAATGTAATGAATTGGTAAGATGATCAACAATCACCAATATTGTATCATTTCTTCTAGGAGTCTTTGGTAGCCCCATGAAAAAGTCCCTCATAATATCATCCCATTTCCACTCAGTTATGGGAAGAGGTTCCATGAATCCTCTAGGATATTTTCTTCCAGCCTTCACATATTGAAAAATTATACATCTTGAAAAATAGTCAACAATCTCCCTATTCATGTTGTCCCGTAATAAATGTTCCTTCCAATATCTATACATCTTCCTGCTACCAGGGTGTATAAAGAAATTGGAGCTATGAGTATCATCCAATAATTTCTTTTTAGATCTGGTATATCAGGAACACAAAGTATCTTCCCTAATTTCAAAATTTCATTTTCCTATATAAAGTCAATCAATCTCACATCATTCACAACTTTAATATTCTTTTGAAACTCCTCATCATTAGTCTGATAACTTTTTATCCTTTCTAGAATATATGGTTTAGCAAAAATTTGAAAAAGTATTGATGTTTCACCTTCCTTGATTATTCCCATAACCATCTTCACAAGATCCATGAACATATGATCCCTTTAAACTCTAATCTTGTTAGAAAATCCATGATACTTTCTGATCAAAGAATATGCCACCTTATTTTCCTTCCACATGGGGTAATTTATAGTGAAATCATAATTGTTGACTATTTCAAGCCTTTACCTTTGCCTAAGGTTGAGTTATTTTTGTGAGAAAATATACTTCAAAATCTTGTGATCAGTATATATCTATCATTTTTTACCATAGAGATAGTGTCTCCATATCCTCAAAGCAAAGATTATATCCTTTAACTCCAGATCATGAGTAGGATAGTTTTGTTCATTAATTTTTAGCTGCCATGATGAATATGCAATAACTCTATCATTCTGCATAAGGACACAACCATGTATTTTCTTCGAAAAATCAATATAAATAAAAAACTCATAATTCCTTGATTGTAGATTCCAGTTAAGAGTATTTATTAATCTTATCTTCATTTATTGAAAACAAAATTCACACTCTTTTTTCCATACAAATTTAACCCCCTTACGTGTCAGCTTGGTTTATGGGTCATCCAATAAGGCCAAATTTTGGATGAAATGCCAAGAATAACCTGCTAAACCAATAAAACTGCATACTGTAGTTATACTCGTCAGTGCTGGACATTCTTTTATTACTATTGTCATAGAAGGGTCTATAGAGTTTCCATCCTTAGAGACAATATGGCCATGAAAATAAATCTCTTGAATCTAGAATTCACACTTTCTAAACATTTCAAATAATTCATTTCTTCTAAGAGTCTTTAGAATAGTGCACAAGTGATTTTTCTGATCTTCATAGCTTTTGGAATATACCAAGATATCATAAATAAATACCACTAAAAATGCATCAAGACATTCATTAAAAAATATATCCATTAAATCCATAATAACAGAGGGTTCATTAGTCAGTCCAGAAGGCATTATTGTAAACTTGTAATGCCCATACCTGGTATGAAATGATGTCATTGGAATGTCTTCCTTCTTCACGAACAACTAGTGATATCCATATAAAAGGTCAATCATTGAAAAATATTGAACTTCATGAAGTTGATCAAATAAATAATTAATGAGAGGTAGTGGATACTTGTTCTTTATTGGTATATACATGATCTCCCTGTAGTCAATGCAAAACCCCATAGATCCATATTTTTTCTTAATAAGAAGAATAGGGGATCCTCATAGAGAAATAATAGAGATAATAAATCCTTTATTACTCAATTCCTATAGTTTTTTCTTTAGTTCCACTAATTACATAGTGTCTATTCTATAAGGGGTCTTCGATATAGGCCTTGAACCAAGAATTAATTCAACAGAAAGCTCAATTTCTCATTCTGGAGGATGTCTAGGTAAATCCTTGGAAAAAACATCAATATATTCTTGCACAATAGGTACATCCTCTATTTGAACATTATTTTCCTCACCTATAGTTATTTCACTCACTTCCTCCCCAATAATTGAATTTAGTAGAGATAAGGAAGGTGGATATAGATTAGAATCAAATGGTGATGTTTTTTCTCTAAAGATAAGGTATTCCAAATCATCATCCAAAATTGTAACCTCCTTCTTATAACAATAAAGTTTTGCATCATGGTCTGAAAGACAATCCATTCTGAGGATTATATCAAATTCAATAATGGTTATGATAATAAGATCAGAAGATAAAGAATGTTTATATGCCATAATTGTAACTGATTGAAAAATCATTGTTGTAATGATACTTCCCTTAGGAGTTTTGACAGAAAACTCCCTTGTTATGCCAAATTGGAAATTTCAAATTTTCATGGAAAACTGGTAATATATGAAAGAATGTGATGATCCAGAATCAAATAAAGCATTGCCTAATTTTTTTAGAAATGATTAAAGTACCAGACACCATGACATTTAGAGCTTCAACCTTTGCAGTAGTGATCGCATAAGCTTGGCATTGATCCCTCATCCTTTTGGGGTAATTTTTCCTTGGATATTATGAAATTCATTTGCATAATGACCCATTTCTTTTCAACAATATCATTCAACATTGAAACCCTCTTTATTTCCCTAGCAATCACGAGCTTGGTGGCCTTTTTCTCTGCACTTGTAATAGACTCACATTCCCTTCAGGAAAATACTAGAGTGTTTCTTGTAACATTTACTGCAGGATGGAAATTCAACATTTCCATTCTTCCCATTATTTTCTTTCTAGAGAGTTCAGAATATCACTTCGTCTATTAAATTTGTTTAAAGTCTTAAGACTTAGATAATTACTTTTCTATCTTGATCGAACATGAGACTATATCTTCCTACAACGAGAAGGATTGTGAAACTAATTCTCGACAATGAAATGGTTTTAACCCATCAAATAAATGATCAATATTACTCCTTTTGTTATGTATATAATATGTTTCATGCCTTTCAAACCTTGTAAATTTGGCCTCATACTTTTCTATTTTCTCATCCCCCTTTTCCTTAGACTCAAAAATAGTGTATTCAAATCTACTGGAGGGTCATGAGAAATGTATTTTACTTAGAAAATCTTTTTAAACTATCTCAATTCCATATTTGACACTTATTAATCCTCTTTTGTGTTTTAAATTAATGAACTCCATTGATTTGTATCTCATATGAGGCGATAAACTTCAATGACAACTTTTTCCCTTTCGCTACTCCCCAACGCAGGAAATATTTTCTCTAATGAACTTATCCATTGTTCAGCTACAAATGGATTTGTAGTACCATTGGATGTTGGTGGTTGTTTCCTCATGAAGAGGTCTAACATTAATCCTCTGCATTGTGGATTAGGGTGCTCCACATGGGTAGATTTCTTGTTCATAACCTGAGTGAGTTGTCGCAGTATGGTTACAAGTTGTTCAACACCTGTTGCATCACCAGCTCCACTATAATTATCTTGAGTAGGAGGGAAATACCTACATGGATTACGAGCATTGATATAGTTTCCATTCCTTCTACTAAGTTTAATTTCTAAATAATGGCATACACCAGGTTAGTTTATAAATCATAATGCATAAATCTGAACTTATAAAATACCAATCCTAAATTGATCATTTTATGCATATAATCCATACTCATAAAATTGTTATCATTGAGGAATTGTTTAATCTTAAATCCTTTATAATGTTTTATAAATAAAATGTTCATTATCTTAAGAATATCCCACAAGAGTGTCAATTCAAAGAGTGCAGCAAGACCCGTTGTCGTGTACCAGGGTACCCCATGTCAATCCTGAAACTCCTTGTAAGAGTTTTCCCTCCTAGGTACATCTGTGCCAGATCCACCCCAACTTATTTGTATCAAGACAGAGATATATTTTCTGGGAAAATTTTAAAATTATCTATATTAACAATAGTCTAAGAAGTTCTTCTATTCTAATCCTCAAAGTCTATATTAGTGTAATGTTCCTCAATCAGAGTTTTTCTAATTTTTGTTTCCAAGGTTGGTATTAAACTTCTCTAATACCAACTATAAAGCACCGAACCTAGATACCCATATTCTTTTCATTATTACAGAACATTAGCATGATAACAATAGATCAAGTTTCGAAATACCTATTGGCTTAGTTTCCTTGGACGTACTAGATACATACATAAGTTTTACATTACATCATGAAATAAATAAACACCAACATTGTGTCCCCTTTTAACAAAATCATATCCTGTAGCCCATCCCTAGAGGTCAATCCTAATATAATTATTCAAATTATGGTAAAAAGTAAACATAATAAATGTTTAGTCTCAAATGATTATCAAGGATAACAATATAGATAAAACTATCATAAATAAGTATAAACATTTAAGGAAATGTATAAGACTAAAATAGACTCATTTTAATCATAAACTTCAGCATAATATGGAAAATATAAATCAAATAATACCATTTACTTATTCACATCGATATTATACTAGTCTAATAATCACATGTAATATCAATAGCTAATTTTATAATGATCGAATGCATAATGCTGGACATCATACCCACGTAGTCATGACCTCATGACATGACTACAAATAAGATTTTATGAAGGCATTGTCCCAAGACACTAGTTTGCCTCATTAGACCTACCAATGCATCGATGAGCTATAAAAGACTCCACCTATCCCTTACTATGTTCAATGCATTCCTCATATGAAATGGTTGAAACATAATATAAATATTCATATTAAAATTAGCATACGAAATGTTAATAATTTAACCATAAACCATGAGTGGTATAAAAATATGACATCTACAATAATGATATCAGAAAACCTTCAATAAAATATGGAATATTTTATCATATTAAACTAACTTCAAACAAGTGTAAAATCTATCAATGGATGATGACATAGATGGCATCAACACTTTTGAGAGAAGTATTTCTTTTTATTTTGAAATTATTTAAAAAGTCAAGTAATTATAAAAGAAAACGTTTATTTTGAAAATATTCTTATATGATTGTAAGGGAAGAATCAATGGTGTTATAATGGATGAAAATAGCCACACCCACTATATAAGTTAAAAAACATTCTTACTTTAATATGTTGAAAAGGTTATAAAGTACCTTGTTTGGAAAACAATGGAAGGATTTATATTAAAACTTTTTATAAAAGGTAAAATAAGGGTATAAATGACATTAACCATTATTCTAGGAAATAGTAAAAATATTTTGAAATACATTTTTATGAAAATATGTGGATGATAAATATGTCCCAGTAGATACTTACGTATAAACAACCTCAGATAAATAAAGAGATTCAAAAATTTACCCTTACCTTGTACTTTTTATTGTTTGAGGGTATGTTAACCTCCTATATAATAGTTAAATAATTGTTATTAAATTATACAAGAACCACATACATAAATATTATAGCATATATGATCTTCTAATATTTCTTTGTTAATAATATTTCAGTAGTATCATTGTTTCAGGTGTTAACTGATTCGTTTTCATTTATATGTTTTGTTACGTAAGTGATGTTTGTTATGGATAGGATGTATTTGATTCATATCCAGAATTATATTATGTTCTTGAACATTATTTTAATTCATAAAATGAAAATTATTCTTGAATGTTTACGATGGGGAAGGAATCTCATCACGTTCGTGGAGACAATAATCCATACGCATGCATGAGAGACAATACCATTCTATTGATGGTGAAATCGTATTTAACTGAATGGTATATCATATATAAAGAATAATTAACATATTATATATATTATTTAAATCCATTATACTCATTATTATACCCATCCAAATAATTAAGTGTTGAATAACAAACCACACCATGATGTGGAGATAGTAAGCTGTACGTATGCACGTATGGTGACTTTATCACTCATAGGATAGAAAGAATAATGAATATGGTTACACCATATTTATAATAACATAAAAATATGTATAAGGTACTGGGTTTATTATTTTTCATGGATACAACAATGAAATACGAAGTGAAGGAATAAAATAACTTTGAAAGAGGTGATGAAATTATTACCTCTTCTTCAAATGCTTCCTTTTGATTTGACCAAGAGGGCTCTTTAAGTTGGATTTAAGATAAATTTAAGGACTCTGGGATTATGTGAGGGTATATTGGAGGATATGTGTGCAAGTTTTGGCAGAGCCAAATGGGTTTATAGGTGTGAAATTAAGAGAAGATGAAGTACCCTTTTATAAGAGAGGTGAGGGTCACTTTAGGAAACGTTTGAAATATTATTTTACTATAAAATCATTTTACATTTTTAATGGCTCAAAATGGATTTATTTCGACGCTAAGGTGGGGATGGGTAGAAATATTCTCAACCAATAGGTTTTATACTAGTTTAGGTCTCCATTTTGACCATATCTTTTATATTTAATTCTTAGTTAAATAGTTTAACTTTTTACCATGTCTTTTTGTATTTTTATATTACATGGTTAATAAACATACTATAAAATTAAAAGAGAACCAAAATTGGTTCATTAATGAAATATATATAATTACATATGTCCATTGGTCGATCCATATATTTTTAGGAATATTATATCATTTAATAATATTGTATTTGTTTTAAAAACTCATTTTTGTCAATTTTTTCACTATTTAGTATATGGTTTTTGTAAAAGTAAAAAAAACATGATTACTTAAAAAAAACATAAATCATCCATAACATGTCATCGTAACCTAGAAAATTATTTGAATGCATAAAAAGTCTCAATAAAGAATTTATTTTTATATTTATAATATCAATTATTTTAATCTTTCATTAGTAAGGTAATTACTGCATCATCATTTTGTCATAAATAAATTTAATTATATCATGTATAAAAATTATAAATACAATACCATTACATATGAAATCATTTTATCTTGCTAATGAATATTTATAGTAAAATTTATCTTATTTATAACACCATATTAAAAAAAATTTAGTTGTTAAACATTGAATTTTACACTTTTAACTCTTCTTTAAATAAAATAATAATAAATTTCTTAATATAGTCCTAGTGAATCAAATAAGATCATATATTATTAATAAGGTTCATTTTGGTGGAAAAACAATTATACAATAGAATTTGTATATGTGTTAGGGTAATTATAATATCATTTTTACCTTTAATTACCCTATTTAGTTTTAACCGTGCTAAATAAAATTCATAATTTACTATTCACGAGAAAATATTTTAATCATATTAAAGTAAATTTTACTTAATAATTTAAACCATGTCCCTCGGATTTTTGAAATTTAAAACACAGAAGCGATAAAATTACATTTTATGCAAATTTGTAAATGTGCCAAGAAGGTGGGTAAAAGATGTTAAAAAGTTCAATAAAATTTTATACATCTAATTTTATTATAAAATGACTCCAATGAATTCCATTGAAATAATATATGTATTTTGTATATAATTTGACTCTAAAATAAATTTAAATACAAATAATTATTATTTTAATAAAAGTTGGTTTTAAACAATAACACTGTTTTTCACTATTCATCAAAAAATTGAATGCATCAAAAAAATACGAAAAATTCCCCCTGAGCTAATTTAGATATTCCGAATCCAAAAATGAAGTCCATTATGAAAATTAAAATTTATAATTTTTCAAAAAGTGGGTATTATATTTCATAATGACTAGTTTTATTTATCATGGGGTTCTAGAACTCGATGTTTCGTACAACACAAGCCATTGCATTATTCAAATAGAAGCATACCATGGAAGCTTGGAGAGTTACATTCCTTATCATAAATTTTATAATTCCTAGTTATTCCATAGTTTTTTTCCAGTTCTCATTCTTGTGATATTCTCTCATGGACCAACATTATTGAATCTTATTACCATGCCATTTTTATAAATGTATTATTCATTTATATTTCATGAAATGTATTGTTTACAATGATAAATTATTTTTTATATAAATAATTAGTTAATATTAATTTAATTAGTAAATGACATAAAAAATAAAATAACAATAAATTATGTTTGATATGAATAATTGGGAAAAGAAAATTTAATATATTAGCAATTGTTATTATTTTAATATTATAATTACATCATTATCACTGTTACAATAATATATTATAATATTGATCAAATAATCATTATTTGTACATCTTCTCTCGATATGAAAAAAGCGACATTAGTGTGTTGTGCATACTACCGCTTCCAGAAAAAGACAATTTTTTTTTCAAATCACCATTCACGGATAGTATGAAGGATTTAATGGATACATTAATATTATATATATAATATAAATTCTATTCTAAATTTTCAAAATTATCATTTACCCCCATTCCCTCTCATTATTTGTGAAATGAAAATGATAACTATGTGTTGTGTGGACTACTACCTCGATGGAGAAACATTTTTAGTCCTTTATAATCATATTAATTATTTACCAAAAAACATAAAAGATGATCCAAACAAATAAAAAAATATAAATAATATCAATATTCTTATATTATAATTATATTATACAATTCATTAACCATACTAATCCATTGAGATATAGAGTCTTCAGGTTTGGGTTGGATTAACCACCAACATGAATAATGCCATAAGACACTATCATTGGTGACTCTGGGGACATAAATACTAATGAAAAAAATAAATTAATAGGAAAAAAACATAGTGTATTTTATTCTACAATAGCTATATTATGTACTTATCTTATGATTAAAATATAATTTTTGATCTCTAAAATCATCAAAATAAAGTGACACTAATTAAAATTTCACAAAAACATTAGAAAAAATATATAATTAATTAACAGAATATGTTGATAAATAGTCCATATTGAATTAAATATGGAATATTAAGGTTCATAAGAAGTTATATTGTACGATTTATTTGATTATTCCATATGTTAAGAACATGTTTGTATCACATTCATTAAGAAGGTAAGGCTTTCATATCAAATTCCAAACATTGAGAGATATTTTTTATTATTAATATAGTTTTATATATGTGGTTTATAAAATATACATTTGATATATCATATCATGAAATATAATTTCATTATTATATTTTATGTCCAATTACTATCACTCTATTTCATGGGGATTTGATTAAAATTTCACTCAAGCCGCGAATGTTTTTTTTGTCTCAAACATTAATTCCTTGAGGCATGATTATGTTATGTACCATGTTTTCCCTTTTATGGTTTAATTATTACATATGGATTTATATTTTTTATATTTTTTTCATGGAAATAATAATCCAAATATTTCCCTTTTCATTAAATGTATTTTGACTCATTCGTTACCCCAGTTGTAATTCTTTTTTTAATTGAATTTTCATACATCTTGTTATGATCATCCACTAGGACATAAAATATAAATAAATCATAAAAAATCATTATACAATTTGGTATTATTTTTTATATTAATTTATCTTACTATGATATAATAAAACTTGTTGAAATATTTCTTACTTCAAGGAGTATGTTTTTTCTAAGGGATACTGATAACTCAAGTCTCCTTTCATGAATTATATTGTTTCGTCATTTTTTTTTCATTCATGGGTTCAACCACAATAATATTTTGCTATAATTATTTTTTAAACCTCTTTAGGGAAATTTTTTTTTATTACAAATAAATATTTTACACTTTTTAAACTGTGAGTGTTGAATAATGGTATTAGTAAAGATATTAAAAATGGTTTTTTCTTCTATTGTATATGTTTTTATCTTAATATCCAAATTTAACCAATATTTCTATTTCAAGTCCCGATTATAATTTTTTTTTTAAAGTAAAATTTTTTAAATAATTTTACTTCGACTTTTGGAAAAAGATATTTTTATTTGATCATTAACATCTTCTTTTACGTCAATGTTAACAATGATTATTAAAAGAGACTTTCAGTCTTCACATTCAATTAGAATTTAATTTTTAAAATTATTTTACATAATATTGTTTATGATATACTATTTATACTCTAATATATATTTATCTATTGGGGAAATGAAGTCACATTACTAGACAATCTTATTCTTGATCTCTTCCTAGGTGGTGTTGTTAAAACATTCTTTTACAAGTATGTTTTTCATCTCTATCAAAATAATTCTATGATTAATCTATTATACTAAGGTTTTATTATTTTATAACCATATAAATTCTTTCTCTGAATGTTTTATGACCATGTTATCCATTTTATTAACATGGGATATTATCATTTTGTATGTTGTTATTACAATACATATGATTACGATGAATTTTATTATGTATTTTTTAACCATCCACCTTATTATTTTGAATTAGTTATGACCATGTTATCCATTTTATTTTTAATATTAAAATTATTCATAATCTTGATGATTATTTATTGCTAATACATATTTATTATGTATTGACATTCATTATTCTCCACTATACAGATATCCATGTTTTTATTTGGCCTGAGGTTCCATAGAGAATGGAATGAAATGTCATCTTGTCTTTTATGGTGAATACATTGGATATAAAAAATTGATAAGTGGTGAACATAATTATATATATCATAGATTAGTCTACATGTATTAGAATACAAGAAACTTGGTTTTTGGTGTACACCTCTCTCTATATCAGTATCAGATCTTGGAGTATGGCCTTGAAAAAATGTTTTGATGTTTAGAATTATAAATTACATTAGTATGAGATCACAATTTAATATTATAAATATATTAATTAATATTAATGTTTATAATATTATTATATTTTCATTTATTATGGAATTATTCATACTGTTTACTCATTCTATTTATTTATTCCATTACTATGTTTTTAATGATTTAGTTAAATTTTTTCCTTACCGAGTATTTGAGTTCACCCCTTTTCTTATGTTATCATTCCCCTAGATATGATAAAATGTAATAAATGTAATATTTTCAAAATTATAGCACATGTAAAAGAGTTTTTTGTGATCTTGATGTCTTATTATGTATTAATTAGTTTCTTATATATTGGTTAAAATAATCCCTTCATCTAAAAAACAAATTCGATTTTTTAGTTTTAGTTTTTTCAAAATTTTATAAATTTCTAAACATACATGATCATGGGAATGTATATAATGAAATATTTCGTTTATTCCTTATTACTATTATATATTTATGTCTTAAAATATATAGTTTATATTAAGGATTGTATTCAACATGCGTGTTTTATTCCCATGAATCAAGAGTGTGGGTTCGAGGCATCACAGTTAGTTTGAGAAAAAGGTTTACATAACTTTTGTTATTATGAAGATTGCTGAGGATAATTTATAATTGATAAGTTATGTTAGGTCAATGTTATAAATTTATAGATAACCATTTGGGATATTATATGATTTAATTATAAATCAATAATTTACATTTCATTTTTGGATTAGAATATGAAACTGTAGTGAAAACCTTAGGAATATGTCTATGCAAGAACTCTAGGTATAGAATTAATCCTTATATTTTGGTAAAGTATATTTTTTATGATTATATTAGTAATTATATCCATGCATGGATAAAAAAAGTTTATTCAATATTTTTTATAGATATACAGATGGGTAATAATCCAAAAAACGGTTTATTGGGAATTAAATTGATCGTTACCTAGTGCATATCAAAGAGTAATAATAACCCACACAGTTTGACACTTTATGGGGACATGATTTGGTTAATCAAATTATATTTACAAACTATTATTGATTATTTTCATATTATGTTAATGAATTAGGTTTGAGAACCTCATATAAAAATGACCATAGATAACCAAGGATTAAACAAAGATAGTCACAAACTGAATAAAAAGTATCATGTATAAAAAAAGGCTTCCTAGGGAATGACATATTTACATTGATGATTTAGTATTTAAATATTGGATATTATTTTAAAAAAATGTGTTATATAAATTGGTTGAAATAATATCATTAATATAAATCTAATAATGACATGTATCTTGAAACAACTATTTTTTATAAAAAAAGAGGCATCAGTATATTGATATGAATTTCTATATATTTCTATTATTCTGGAAAATATGAGTTTCCCAATGTTACATAAGTAGTGAGATTGATATTTTCTTGAAATGATTAGAAATATTCATTAGTGATTGAAAATTATAAAAGGTATTATGGAATATTCTTAACATTATGGGGAATATGTGAAACATATAAAGTTTTTTATTCTATAGTTTTGGAAGGACCCAACCCAGAATGACTGAAACATTCTTGAGTGGTTACATTACTAGACCTCATGCATTCCTCAATGCACGTAGTAGGTTTTTAACGAGTAGTGATGGTATAAAGGTGAAGTTTGGAGACCATACTATATGTAATCATAGTCATACACAATAATGATAACATAATGCAACAAATTAGAATATCATGATAATATATAAAGAAAACCCAGTGAATTAACAAATAACACTCATATCATACCTGTAAAATGAATCAACCTCCAAATGTGGAATGAAAAACAAAATCATAAAAAGTGTAAATAGATAAATGATGAAATGTTGTGTAAATTCTATTCATTCCATCCTGGTATGACCCCCAACTCTATACTCCTTACCTTATCTATCTACCATGATCCACTTACTATTACCTGGATACCTATTCATAAATTCTATAGGAACATAGAAATTACTTATAGGTTGTGAGTAATAAAACTCTGCATGACACCACAAACACATTCTAAACATGAGTATAGTAGTATAATTTGTGCATGCCATGATAAATGTAATTTTATAGTGAAGAATTATAAAATATATTTCAATTGTTCATGTGTTAACCAAGCTACCTAAATCCCAAGACATAATTTCCTTAGCTCCATGTAAGAAGGATGCATGTAAAAGATTTTGGGAGTGATAATTATTTATCCACATGGCCGGTCAACAAATACCTCAATTATTCCTAATGAAACTACTCCAATTAGTCCATAAGGTCATTGAATCCCAATTCTATCTTGGTTCAGGATTTAAGACCATTAAACCCAATTTTAGTTATAGGTTGGGCCTTAAGTCTTTCATATACTGTCTATTCCTTCGGTTAGCACATAAGGCCATCATACCCCTTATATTGTTTCCATAAGCATGAACTCAAGGAAATCATGCCCCTATCCCATGTTCATGTCTATCATTTTCATCTTCATATGCAAAGAAGAACCCCTTGTTATGGGATTATCACATAACAATGGTCTAACTATTTCAAATACTTTTATAAATTCCCCCAAATTTATTCTAATCACACCAAAAAAGGTAGTGTAAATATAAGAGTAACATATCATATCAGTATTAGAATCATTTTCTATAATCATAAAGATTTGATCAAAATCAAACATGATAAAAAGTCAAATCAGAATAATCACAGAATCAAGAATAAAATAATGGTCTCCTTGGTTACACACACACATGGGATCATTATCAAGAATTTTTAATTAATATATGAAAACACAATTATCATATCTAATCAATATGTGTATATAATTCACAAAATGGTAAGTAAATTCCTTATTTTATCCTGATCACAACAATATAAAAGACCCAGTGTGAGATGATACCCATGTAATTCCCATTAACAAATTAAATCAAGCCTATACACTAAGGATACCTTGAAATAATACTTGTTTAATCCCAACTAGGGTTTTAGAATTACATTCAAGAAGAGTCTATATTTAAGGGGTTTGATCTACATTAACATACCTATCAAGATGCACCAACTTTTCTAGATAAAGGATTGATTAATGAAAGGCCAAAAATTTAACTACCCAAGTAATTAAAATAGTAATTCAGGTTCATTACTTATTAATATTCATTAATTATTTTTATATAGTTTTGTTCATTATAATAATAGTATGTAATTTTTTAGTTAAAAAACAGTTTTATCCTTACAATTTTTACTTGTATTATATGGTTTTACATAAAATAATTCTATCCAAATATTATAATTTAATTTTATAAAATCAAAATAATTTTTAAATATCATAAAGTAGAAATTATCTTGGAAATATTAGTTGAACGTTTTATAACAATTTGATATTTGGGTGAATAGTAGAAAATACAGATTTTTAAGAAAACTATGATTTCATTTTCTCTATTTACATTATCTCAATTTCTTAGATTCATTTTTAAATTTATTTATTTCAAATTTCTTAAACACAATCCAATCAATTTAATTTTATAAAACATTATACTAAAATTGGGTATAAAGACAATTTTGTTCTGAAAAATTCAATTTTCTGGATAACAATTTTTTGTCACATGATGTAGATTTATTTTAACAGTAATTTCAACCAAATATAGAAAAATTACAAGATATTATGGAATCCATATTTGGAATTAGAATTTCCAAATTTATTAAAGAGGACACATTCATTTTTTTATAATGAAAATTTACTTTTTTTAAGAAAATAGTTATTGTGGTATGGTTTTAAAAAAGTTAAAAGGGTTAAAATGAATGCCATAAAGGTAAAAATGAATAAAAAATGGCTAAATAATACTTTACGGACTTGTTTAGTCACTATATACTCTATTATTAAGAAATGGTTCATTTTGGTTCCATTTTTCGTTGAGTTAAACATTAATATATTTTAATACTTTTAAAAATTCTCAATCATTCCTCTCTACCACTTATAGACGGACAAACCAAATCTTTTTTTATCTACAATACATGATAATATTAGCATAGAAAGTACCTGAAAAAATCCACTAATAAAATTCCTCCACATATCATGGAGGACCTAATTAAATTGGAATACCATCCTATGAAGTATTTAGGTGCAACCATAACGAGGTTTCCCAAATTTGACATATAGTTCTTAACTAAGAATTTTCATTTTATTTTTTCTTCTTCTTCCTTAAAATATTATTCTATAATGATAGAATAATAAAATTTGTTTCTTTTATACAATATAATGTTTTTAAATTTATTCTATAACACTTTTAAATCTATATATCTATCTTATGGGAAATGAAAACATCTCTAATGCATACGTATGGAATACCACCTCTATGAAGTGATGTGTTTCAGTTTTCATAAGCATATGACAGGACTAGTTAAAATGATGGATAAGATGAATAAATATTATATTTATAACATTATTATGATTATTTAAAGATAATAAATTACTTATATTATTACATTTTTATCTTTTATTAAATGATAACGTCGCTGGAGCACACGTGTGAACTACCACCTCCACAATGAAATGTGATTTTTTTTCATTTTCACCAAACAAGGAGGTTCATAAAGATAGAATTAATGTATAAATATAAAATATAAAATATATTTATAATTAAAGAAAGGTAAAATATTATATATAATAATATTTTCCCACCAATTAGAGAACGGAAATATCATTTATGTGTATGTACAGATTACCATCTCCATGAAATGACTTGATTTATTTTTAAAACTACTTTTTATGGATGGTTTTAAAAATTTATCTACTATACTAATATTATAATAATAACATGTTAATGATTTTGGATTTGATAGAGTCATAAAACCTTTGACCACATTCAACACACTTATGTTATTTTGGTGATATATACTGAATTACCTCAAAACATCTGACGTCAACTTCATAGAGTAAGTAATTAATTTTACCATTGATATATGAAAAGTAAATTGAATATAAAAATTGAAAATTCTATTGAGAAATTTAATAAGTAACAAAATTAATTTTCTTATAATATTAATAATTCATGTGACATGTCGAAATTGATGTAACGTCCTGACTCGAGTGCCACACACTGGTTCCCTAAGCTAGTCGGTTACATGACCTCAAGCTCATCTCCCCTTAATCCATAGGATGCTGACTAGTAGCGAGGTTATGATAAGTTAATCATGTAGAGACTATAAGTTGTTTTATCAGAGTAATACACAATAGTAAATAAGAAAATAGTGGAAGAATATATGACATAAAAAACCAATATCTCAAGATAATCAAAGCATGGAATATAATATCCAAAAAAATTAGAAAACATTTCATGATAATGTTAGTTTGAAATTTCTAAAATGAAACCAAAAAATAAAGACAGGGATGACTCCCAAGTGGTTCCTGATCCATGTATGGTTCCCTCATCCAGCTCCATCCCTAAATCATTCATCTAACACATGGCCTTTTCCCTTAACATGTTCTATAACAATGAAGTCAATTCTGGTACCAATCAGACATCTCAAGTATGGTGTGAGTAAAACTCTATTGGCCACCACAAAAAGTTTCTAATACAAATTCATTAAATAATAGTGTATGATGTTTTATAAATAAATAATTGAAATTCATGATTAAACAGTTTATCACATTATTTAATATTCTGTATTTAATGAAATAAACTGTCGAGCTCCAATAGACACCCTATAAGGCCCTAGCCTTATACATTACCTAATCTTATATCAATTAAAAAATATTAATTTCATTCACATATAATATCTTTTTAGGTTTAGAGATTTTTAGAATTATTCCATAACTCAGACATAACAACTAAAATATTACAAAGTATAAACTTCTAATCGCAATCCATTTTTCATAAAACCAAAACTATTTAAAAAGAAACATGGGTTTGTTTAATGTTTAAACATCATAAATTTTCCATGATCCCATCATTGACTCTATTATTCTTTAATTATGGGAAAAAAATTTCAAAAAATGAAATGTGCATAAAAATATAATTAAGAGATACAAAAAGAAGAGAAACTATTAGTCTTGAGAAAAAATGAAATCAAAAATAATTTATCCTAAAGTAATATTTTTCACCTTTAAGAAGTAGAAAATACACTTAACTAAATATAATCTCATTACATACCATTTTTTAATCAAAATATCACCATAAAACCCAAATAAATAACATATATTATATAAAGGAAACTTGGTATATAACCATACTTAAATGGAATAACCATATAGTCAACTTCTATACATATCACTAAATGGAATAGATAAATGGATAACCTCATTACCCAATGCATTATATGTTATAAAATATCCAAACATCCTTTTTTTATCACAAAATCACCCATATTTGGTTTATCAAATAACCACTTGTATATTTTTTATCATGTAACCACCCGTTATGTTTCCTAGTACCATTATAGAATCATAACACTTAATGAATGTGATTTTCAATATTTCACTCCCAAAATATCATTTGAAATCAAAAGATATAATTTCAAGATATTTAAATAGTCATTCCACTTTCAAAACCATTTTCAACACCAAAACACCCAAAAAGGGAATAAGGGATTTCTTTTTCTTTTAAAAACATTAAGGCTTATAGAGGAAGGTAGATATCAAATAACAGTTATAACGTGAAAGAAGTTGTTATCTCCGCATATGTTAAAAAACATTTATTTTGTCATTTTTTAATGAAATTAAAACCCTTCTTATAAAAATATTCCTTTTGAAAACACTGGAATGAATGAAAATTAAAAGGGGTTGATTATACGCATTATAAAAGAAGGTGGTGTATAACATCAAAATATTTCACAATGAAAGGAGATTGAGATGAAGTCCCTTAGCTTGAGTTCAATTTATCACGTAGATTCCTTGTTCATAGTAAATAAAAAATATTGGTTGATTTATACTTACTTTAGAAACTTTTAATGTTTATTATCCATTTTATATCATTAATTATTATTTTATAATAATTAGATTATTATTTGAATTTGTGTTGGATGTTTTGTCGATATTCATAACTTAAGTAGAAAATAAAAATTGTTTGATGTCACTAACCCATGCGGTCATAAGTCGTTCATCTCTAGAATAGTATTCATAAAATTATTTTCATTTTTATAATTAAATTATACTTTCAAATCAAAAAATTAAGTGTTGTTATGAAATATTTACAACATTATATTCATGGAGACGGTAAACCGTATGTATGTATGAGTAACGTATCCATTTTTAATTGATAATTATAGAAAGAAGGTAAGTAATATTTTATATTTCTAAAATTATAGTGAAATCATTTTTATCATATTTATCTTTTAAATATACTTATATATATTGTACAATTGATGTAATGAAAATAATCTGTCAGATCGCTTTGTGGAGGTGACAGTTCACACTTACGTACAATTAACGTATTCATTTTTTCTGAGAAACATTAGCATGAAGGATCTTAAATTGAAAAGGATAAAACATTACACAAGTTGGAATAAAGGCATTTTACATTAGTCCCTAGTAAGAAGAGGATCCATGCCATTAGGAATATTGTTGCTGTGTATGCTCCATTCTTCCAACACTCCTTTGTTTGCAAGTCAATCGGTAATGTGATTCGCCTCCCAGAAGGTCTGTGTGATAAAGTAGTTCCAAGAGGAGATCTTGTCAATACAATTTATCCACTTACCATCCAGTTTCCAGGATAGTCTTGTTTTACCCATCCTAATTGCATGAACCATTGTGGTTGAGTCACATTCAAACCAAATGTTATTCCAACATCATCGGAAAGAGATGTCCACCGTGCTTATGAGTTCCATCATTTCAGCTTCCAATTTTGTAGAATACCCACAAGGACAATGACTACACGTCACAACCTCCCCAGAATGATCCCTAAAAATAACCCCGAAACCTGAGGGTCCCGGGTTTCGTTTGGAAGCCCCATCCGTGTTGCATTTTAACCATCCAGGGAAGGGGCAGTCCATATCACCTCCATCGTACTCCTTGTCATGGGATAGTAACCTGCAACCTTTAAGAACCTTAGAATCATAAACTCCATGGACTAGGTGTTACAATTCTCATTAATCAGTGAATTGGAATTTTGGATGGCCACAAAAATACTGCTAATTGTAGTGTCTTCATGAAAGCTTGAATGCCTATGAACAGAGTTATTGTAATCCCTCCAAACAACATGTAATAGTTCAGCACAAGCGACCTGAAATAGGGCATTAATTTGTTTGGATTGATGAAATTCAAGAAGATACTATATAAACCGTGTAACAGAGTGAGTATTGGGGGCTTCCAGCTCAACATTATTTAGAACCATGTTCTACAGAGATAAAGACGTGTTGTAGGACAAAAACAAGTGGTTGACATCTTCTTTATGTGGACCACATAGAGCACATCTCGAGCATAAAGAAATTTTGAGCCTCTGAATGTTTACCTCCACTGGAATGTTATTGTGATAAAGTCTCCATATTAGTGAAAATCTAGAGGGAAGCATCCATTTTTTCCACTAAACCAATCCAACATGGCTCGAACTTCATTATGTGTCTATTGAAATTTTTGGTGTTCAACAGTCCATATTGATACCCTTCCCATAGCAGCATGTCCTCATGATTGATAAAGTCATATTTATCAATAATGGAGGCAATGTCTTCTAGGATTTCACCCCTGTGTTGAAGCTGGTTTTTGATGGATATATTGCTGTCAATGATCTATTCATCATTGTTTAATATGTCAATAAGTGATGTGCCAGTCCAGTTGGTAGTCCAGAATTTCAGACATGATTCTGCATTGACCACCCATCATGAGTGCTTCATGATTGTGCTGAACAACATTCTCAGGCCAAGAAAGATTGAAGAGTCCATATATCCATGTTCCCATTAATATTCTCATAAGGAAAATTTCCCTTCTCTATATAAATTTTTATCCTTACCTTTGTTTTCATTGTTCATTTTATAGTATCTCTAAATCTAACTCATTTTATTACTATGGAAAAATTTGGTTTGATATCTAATATATCAGAATCTGATAAATCCTTGGATATAGATTATTCTATTTCCAAGATCCAAATTATTTGAAATTCAGACTCTGAATTCTATGAAATTCAGACTCTGAATTCTTGGAAATTTAGGTTCTGAATTCTCTCAATTTCCTATTCTTAATGTAACGCCCCGACCCCAGCTACCCAGAGTCGGTGCATTACTTCGTAACATTGGCATGATCACAAAAGATCAAGTCTCGAAAGACCGATTAGTTTAGTAGCCTTGGAAACACTAGATACATTTGTAAACGTTACATTACATCATAAAGTAAACCAAAAAAACAACAACATATTGTCTTCATATCCCCTCAGACTATCCCTGCAGGTCATTCATAATATACTTCTTCAAATCCTGGAAAACATTAAAACATTGAAAGGGGTGAGCTCAGATGCTCAGTAAGGATAACAATATTGCGGAAGCTTTCATAAATAAACATTAACATTTAAGGCAATGTATAACTAAAACAAAAGCCATTTAAACTTGAACTTCAACATAATATGGCAAAAGTAAAATGAGATAATGCCATTCACTTATTCACATGGATATTCTACTGGCCGAATAATCACATGCAATATCAATAACCACTTTCATAATGAGGGAATGTATAATGCCGGACATTCTGAAACATTTTGTCAAGGCCTCGGCCAAGACGTCTAAAATGATTAAGGCCTCGGCCAAAACCATAAATCAAATTGGGAAAGGGCCTCGGCCAATTCCACGTCTAGTTGTCTCATGAGACCTACCGATGCATCGAGGAGCTATAGCGGGCTCCACCCGTCACATATTAAGTCCAATACATTCCTCATATGAATAGGTTTAAACATATCATAAACCATAACATAATCGTATCACATAAAACATGCATAAAGGAAACATAACATTTCCACATTTCAATCACAAGATATCAATACAACACATTGATATAATAAAAACGCTTTCAAAACCATTTTCAATACCAAAATAAAATAAAAGTATAACATGGTATTTATTTTTCATTAAAAAAGGTATGGCTTGAAGAGGAAGCCGAAACTCAAATAGTGGTCACGGCGGTGGAGAAGTCATTGTCGCCGCATACGTACGACCAAAACATTCCATTTTGTCGTTTAGTAAACGCTTCGTATAAAAATATTCCTTTTGAATAAACGTAAAAGTCAAAGGGGTTTATACACCATATAAAATAAATTCGTGTATAAAACAAAGTATGCCTCAATGAAAAGAGATTAAGACGAAGTCCATAAAAAGATCATTTTTAAAATGAAATAGATCTGTTATGTGTATTCACTATAGGTACACATAAATAAAGTAAAAAAATACAGAATAAGACATAATAATATCATGACATAATTTGAAAGTAGGAGATTAACCCAAAGAATGGAAATTGGGTTAAGAAATTCCCTTACCTTGTGTCCGACTTGACTCAACCGTTCTTTAACCTCCTGAATAATAAACTAGAGTTAATATATACCTTATTAAGAACCATTTTCAACTTCATTATCCTTATTATATCACTTATTACAATGATATGAACATTATGTAATTATTTAAGTTAATAACGGTCGTTTTGTCGATCTTTGGTACTTGAGTCAACAATAAGCTTCTTATAATTACAAGTTGTTTATGTGGTGAAATATCCATTATATCCAGAATTATATTCATGATTTAGATTTCATATATATCTTATATATCCAGTATATACATTCATTTATAATATTACGTAACATTTAGAGGTAAGAAATGAAATGCACCGTTCATGGAGACGGTAAGCCGTACGTACGCATGAACGCTACTTTCATTTCAATATCATATTTAATGGAACTAAATCATAATGATATAAATTTATAATATAATTCCAGTATAATATAGTGTATAATACCATTTACTCCATCCTTTATACATCCCACATATGGCATTAACGATTCAAATCACTTTGAGGGGGCGGCAGTCCGCACTTCCTAAAATGAAATTATCGCGTTTTACCCATAATGGAAATCATAAAGTATGACATAAATGAGAAATACAGAAGCATAAGTAAAACATAAACAAATTATAAATCATATATAAAAATAGTGACATCTTAATGGCCACCTTTGAAGGTGTTATATGAGTGTTGAACAATCATCGTTTCGTGAGGCAGAAATTCGCCATCCACAGAAACCGTATGTTATTTAACCATTAGATGTAGGTGTGTGTAAGTGTAGCTCGAATCCTTCTTATAAAAACATCCTAGTATATTGAGGATACTGGTGTTGTTACAAAAGAAATGAATAAAAAGAGTTTAGGGGGTTGGAGAAGAAAAATAAAACAAAACAACATTAGAAAATACATTACCTCAAAATCGGGTAACTCTTTTTTATTTGAGCCAAAGGCTTCCTTGGGAAGAGTTCTGCCCAAAGTGAGGATTCTAGGAGTACGAGGGGGAAGTTGGGAGAGTATTTGGTCAGAGGTTGGCCGAGCCAAATGGCTTGAAAGTGTAAATGAGGTGGGAGAGGTGGGGGCCTTTTATAAGTGGAGAGGAGGGGCACTTTTGGAAAGATTGAAATGTTACATTATTTCAAAATGCTTTTCGGATTCTAAAGGTCCCACACTTATATAACTCTAGGATAAGGTGATAAGGGTTCGAAATCTCCTCATACAATTGGCTTTGGACAAGTGTATGCCTTGGATTTTGCATTATCTTCCCATTTTATTTAAATCGTTAAATAATGAGGTCATCACTACATCATCATGATGTCATAAATAATTTAATTTATTTAATGTCTAAAAATTATAAAAAAAACTACTATGATGTAGGAAATCTTTTTAGCTTTCCAATGAATATTTATAGTCAAAATTTGGACTTGTGTAACCCCACTTAAAAACTGTTTTAGTAAAACAACTCATGTTTGTGTCAATTTAATTTCAACATTAAATAAATATATATTAATGTCATTTTCCAACTAAAGTGGCTCCATGGGGTCCCCAAGTTGACCCATGGGTTGTCTTGGTCGGCCATGACTCATCCAATAGGAGTAGGACAAGTCTCAAGCTCATATCATATTAATAAAACATTGTTTTTACCTTAAACTACACTAATTACCTCTAATCGCGATTAAGAACTTAAAAGTTACTATTCACCAAAAAATTATTTTGATCTCATTGAACCACATTTTACTTCTTAATGACAACCATGTATGTCGGATTTTTGAAAATCAAATCACAGAAGTGGTAATATTTCATTTAAACGAAAAATCAGTTATTTAACTACCACTTAGTGGTTTCACTATTCATCAAAAATTGAAGTTTTTCAGAATAAGGCCAAAATTTCACCCTAAGCTATAATTGATATTATGAATTCAAAAATGATGTCTATTTTACAAAATTCCAAACATATTAGTTGCATTAATTAATTTTATAATTAATTCCCGCTGTCACAACAAATAGCGTGTTTTTAAGAAACAATTTATATCAAAAGATTGGCAATTGTTTATGTCCAATTTCAATGTTAAATTAATTATAATGACCACAATTGGATAAAATGGTAAAAATATATTCTAATTATACTCTAAAACCCCTCAATAGTATAATTTATCACTATGAATTATTTTGATTAAAAAAGTTGTTTTACGTATTTTTCACTATTCATAAAAATTTTGAAGTTCTCAGAAAATTACAAAAAATTCAACATAGGCTAATTTCAATATTAGGAATACAAAAATGAAGTCCATTTTAAAATATAAAATTTATATAATTTTAAAAAGTGGTTATTACTATTCATAACAGCTACTTTGATTTGTCGCGATGTTTTAGAACTCGAAGTTGCGTACAATGCAAGCTATTGTATTATTGAATGAGAAGCGTATCGTGGAAGCTCGGGGTGTTACATTCTCCCCTCCTTCAATAAATTGCGTCCTCGCAATTTGATATTTTTCTTTAAAAATAAGAGGTTGAAAATAGAAAATACCTTTGTGGAAAACCCACATCGGAAATAAGGTTAATAAAATTTAGCCTTAATAAGAGGGAAAATGGAAATAAGAAAGTCACCACCAAATTATGATCTCGATAAGGAGAACATTGGTGGCAATTAAAGACATATAATTGGAGGAAAAACGTAAATATTTGTAGGGAGTGATTGAGGTCATCAATCACAATCAACTGTCAAATTGAGGGCCTCAAAGCCTTCAATCTATGTTGATTTAAAATATCATCAGTTCAACAAGACATAAGGTATTAGGATAACACATTTTTTGTTTTAATATCCCTTTACTAAAGTTTAAGAATTAATTTATTCATTGAATAAGAGATAGGTATATATATATTTATGCTTGACAATTAGTGTTTCAACCTTCAACTCATCTTTCACTCAAAAAGATAATAGAACTAAAAAATATTATTATTATCCTAATTGTATAAGGTTCCAAATGTTAACACATACCATTTAGATTAGTAAAATTATATTGTAATAACCAGGGAATTCCTGTAGGCTAGTGGTAGGAAATAAAGGCATGTCGCACTATGATTGTGGGTTCGATTCCTCCAGCTTTGTCCGACGCGACGGGTTATGCCCCACCCTGCAGGTTGTCCTTTTCCTAAAACTATAGTATCATAATATTCCAAAAATAATCTTCATAAATTTTTTAACCTTAAACAATACTATCCAAAGTTCAACTTAATCCATTCCAACCATAATAGTTATCCAAAATACCTCCGTCCAGACTTTCTCTAAAAGGTCTCTAAATTCCAAAATCAATTTATCAGATTCCCAAAACAAAGAAAAGTTTCTCTTATTGTCACATACTAAAAATATGATTACCTTAATCATATTAAAACCTTACTGAAATCAAAAAGTACTGCAGTACAATCCATATATATATATTACATTATTCTTATAACCAGAATATAATCCTTGAGTCCAAAAGCACCAATACATTAGTTATTCTGCTTCAACTGTAGTAACAGCATAAGATTGTCCTTGATCCCTTGGCCTTTTCTGAGGTAAGTTTCCCTGACGCTTAGGACATTCATTTGCATAATGACCCATTTCTCTACAATTGTAGCATTCAACTTTGACAGCCTCTTTCTTTCCCTTGCAATCACGAGCCTGGTGACCCTTTTCTCCACATTTATAACAAACTCCCATTCCTTTTAGGCAAGTACCAGGGTGATTCTTCCCACAATTATCACATAATGGAAAATCCTTCTTTCCCTTTTTCCCTTTATCTGTCTCTTGTTCCACCGTTCTCTTCTTCTCTTGCTTTACTTTGTTGTCATAAGACTTAGAGAATTCCTTTTCTGTCTTGATAGCACACGAGACAATATCTTCGTATGATGAAAAGGATTGTGATACCAAAGCTCGACGGAGAAATGGTTTTAACCCATCAAAGAAATGATCAATCTTACTCCTTGGGTTACGTATATAATCGGCAGCATGCCTCGCTAACCTTGTAAAGTTAGCCTCATACTTTGCGACATTCTCATCCTCCTTCTGCCTCAAACTCAGAAATTGCCTTTCCATATCTGCTCGATGGTCACGAGGAAAGTATTTTTCTAAGAAAAGATCTTTGAACTCCCTCCATTCCATATTCGATACGTCATCATCTTCCTTTGTGTTTTGAATCAGCGACCACCACTGATCGGCATCTCCAGTGAGGCGGTAAACTGCCATGACAACCTTCTCCCTTTCACTACTCCCCAAGGCATGGAATATTTTCTCTAAGGAATTTATCCATTGCTCAGCTACTATAGGATTTGTACTCCCATTAAAGGTTGGTGGTTGTTGCCTCATGAAACGATCTAGCATTGATCCTCCACGTTGTGGATCAGGGTGCTCCATACGAGTAAGGTTATTATTCATAACCTGAGTGAGTTGTCCCAGTATGGTAATAAGTTGATCAGCACCAGTTGTATCTCCAGATCCACAATAATTATCTTGATCAGGAGGGCAATCCCTACACGGAGTTCGTGCATTGATACGGTTTCCATTCCTTCCACTAGGCGCCATTTCTAAACAATGGCATAAACTAGATTAGTTTATGAATCAAAATACATAATTCCATACTTATAAAACACTTAACATAAATTGAACTATTTATGGATATAATCCATAATCATAAAAAGAAATGTTTTCTTTGAGAAAGTATATACTCATAACCCTTCATAGTGGTTTGTAAATAAAATGAGAATTATCCTAAGCATATCCCCCGGGAGTGTCGTAACCAAGAGTGCAGCAAGGCCCGTTGTCGTGCACCAGTTCCCGTTCGAGTCTAGCTCAAAGCGGTGTTTTCGGGTTTTACCCCTAGGTACATCTGTGCCAGAGCCGCCTCTACCTGCTCGTATCCAGACAGGGATGTATTGCTCGGAAAAGTCATAACATCTCTATAATACCAAAATTCTAGGAAGTTCTTCTATACTAATCCTCAAAGTCTATCTTTGGGCTATGTGCTCTAATCAGAGTTTATCTAAATCTAGCTTCCAAGGTTAGTACTAAACTTCCTCTGATACCAACTGTAACGCCCCGACCCCAGCTACCCAGAGTCGGTGCATTACTTCGTAACATTGGCATGATCACAAAAGATCAAGTCTCGAAAGGCCGATTAGTTTAGTAGCCTTGGAAACACTAGATACATTTGTAAACGTTACATTACATCATAAAGTAAACCAAAAAAACAACAACATATTGTCTTCATATCCCCTCAGACTATCCCTGCAGGTCATTCATAATATACTTCTTCAAATCCTGGAAAACATTAAAACATTGAAAGGGGTGAGCTCAGATGCTCAGTAAGGATAACAATATTGCGGAAGCTTTCATAAATAAACATTAACATTTAAGGCAATGTATAACTAAAACAAAAGCCTTTTAAACTTGAACTTCAAAATAATATGGCAAAAGTAAAATGAGATAATGCCATTCACTTCTTCACATGGATATTCTACTGGCCGAATAATCACATGCAATATCAATAACCACTTTCATAATGAGGGAATGTATAATGCCGGGCATTCTGAAACATTTTGTCAAGGCCTCGTCCAAGACATCTAAAATGATTAAGGCCTCGGCCAAAACCATAAATCAAATTGGGAAAGGGCCTCAGCCAATTCCACGTCTAGTTGTCTCATGAGACCTACCGATGCATCGAGGAGCTATAGCGGGCTCCACCCGTCACATATTAAGTCCAATACATTCCTCATATGAATAGGTTTAAACATATCATAAACCATAACATAATCGTATCACATAAAACATGCATAAAGGAAACATAACATTTCCACATTTCAATCACAAGATATCAATACAACACATTGATATAATAAAAACGCTTTCAAAACCATTTTCAATACCAAAATAAAATAAAAGTATAACATGGTATTTATTTTTCATTAAAAAAGGTATGGCTTGAAGAGGAAGCCGAAACTCAAATAGTGGTCACGGCAGCAGAGAAGTCATTGTCGCCGCATACGTACGACCAAAACATTCCATTTTGTCGTTTAGTAAACGCTTCGTATAAAAAGATTCCTTTTGAATAAACGTAAAAGTCAAAGGGGTTTATACACCATATAAAATAAATTCGTGTATAAAACAAAGTATGCCTCAATGAAAAGAGATTAAGACGAAGTCCATAAAAAGATCATTTTTAAAATGAAATAGATCTGTTATGTGTATTCACTATAGGTACACATAAATAAAGTAAAAAAATACAGAAGAAGACATAATAATATCATGACATAATTTGAAAGTAGGAGATTAACCCAAAGAATGGAAATTGGGTTAAGAAATTCCCTTACCTTGTGTCCGACTTGACTCAACCGTTCTTTAACCTCCTGAATAATAAACTAGAGTTAATATATACCTTATTAAGAACCATTTTCAACTTCATTATCCTTATTATATCACTTATTACAATGATATGAACATTATGTAATTATTTAAGTTAATAACGGTCGTTTTGTCGATCTTTGGTACTTGAGTCAACAATAAGCTTCTTATAATTACAAGTTGTTTATGTGGTGAAATATCCATTATATCCAGAATTATATTCATGATTTAGATGTCATATATATCTTATATATCCAGTATATACATTCATTTATAATATTACGTAACATTTAGAGGTAAGAAATGAAATGCACCGTTCATGGAGACGGTAAGCCGTACGTACGCATGAACGCTACTTTCATTTCAATTTCATATTTAATGGAACTAAATCATAATGATATAAATGTATAATATAATTCCAGTATAATATAGTGTATAATACCATTTACTCCATCCTTTATACATCCCACATATGGCATTAACGATTCAAATCACTTTGAGGGGGCGGTAGTCCGCACTTCCTAAAATGAAATTATCGCGTTTTACCCATAATGGAAATCATAAAGTATGACATAAATGAGAAATACAGAAGCATAAGTAAAACATAAACAAATTATAAATCATATATAAAAATAGTGACATATTAATGGCCACCTTTGAAGGTGTTATATAAGTGTTGAACAATCATCGTTTCGTGAGGCAGAAATTCGCCATCCACAGAAACCGTATGTTCTTTAACCATTAGATGTAGGTGTGTGTAAGTGTAGCTCGAATACTTCTTATAACAACATCCTAGTATATT
The DNA here is from genome assembly GCA_963277665.1 of Viscum album. Lineage (NCBI taxonomy): Eukaryota > Viridiplantae > Streptophyta > Magnoliopsida > Santalales > Viscaceae > Viscum > Viscum album. The sequence goes on along the minus strand of OY728159.1, from coordinate 676,923,805 downwards.
GAGGATACTGGTGTTGTTACAAAATAAATGAATAAAAAGAGTTTAGGGGTTGGAGAAGAAAAATAAAACAAAACAACATTAGAAAATACATTACCTCAAAATCGGGTAACTCTTTTTGATTTGAGCCAAAGGCTTCCTTGGGAAGAGTTCTGCCCAAAGTGAGGATTCTAGGAGTAATAGGGGGAAGTTGGGAGAGTATTTGGGCAGAGGTTGGCCGATCCAAATGGCTTGAAAGTGTAAATGAGGTGGGAGAGGTGGGGGCCTTTTATAAGTGGAGAGGAGGGGCACTTTTGGAAAGATTGAAATGTTACATTATTTCACAATGCTTTTCGGATTCTAAAGGTCCCACACTTATATAACTCGAGTCTAAGGTGATAAGGGTTCGAAATCTCCTCATCCAATTGGCTTTGGACAAGTGTAAGCCTTGGATTTTGCATTATCTTCCCATTTTATTTAAATCGTTAAATAATGAGGTCATCACTACATCATCATGATGTCATAAATAATTTAATTTATTTAATGTCTAAAAATTATAAAAAAACTACTATGATGTATTAAATCTTTTTAGCTTTCCAATGAATATTTATAGTCAAAATTTGGACTTCTGTAACCCCACATAAAAGCTGTTTTAGTAAAACAACTCATGTTTGTGTCAATTTAATTTCAACATTAAATAAATATATATTAATGTCATTTTCCAACTAAAGTGGCTCCATGGGGTCCCCAAGTTGACCCATGGGTTGTCTTGGTCGGCCATGACTCATCCAATAGGAGTAGGACAAGTGTCAAGCTCATATCATATTAATAAAACATTGTTTTTACCTTAAACTACACTAATTACCTCTAATCGCGATTAAGAACTTAAAAGTTACTATTCACCAAAAAATTATTTTGATCTCATTGAACCACATTTTACTTCTTAATGACAACCATGTATGTCGGATTTTTGAAAATCAAATCACATAAGTGGTAATATTTCATTTAAACGAAAAATCAGTTATTTAACTACCACTTAGTGGTTTCACTATTCATCAAAAATTGAAGTTTTTCAGAATAAGGCCAAAATTTCACCCTAAGCTATAATTGATATTAAGAATTCAAAAATGATGTCTATTTTACAAAATTCCAAACATATTAGTTGCATTAATTAATTTTATAATTAATTCCCGCTGTCACAACAAATAGCGTGTTTTTAAGAAACAATTTATATCAAAAGATTGGCAATTGTTTATGTCCAATTTCAATGTTAAATTAATTCTAATGACCACCATTGGATAAAATGGTAAAAATATATTCTAATTATACTCTAAAACCCCTCAATAGTATAATTTATCACTATGATTTATTTTGATTAAAAAAGTTGTTTTAAGTATTTTTCACTATTCATAAAAATTTTGAAGTTCTCAGAAAATTACAAAAAATTCAACATAGGCTAATTTCAATATTAGGAATACAAAAATGAAGTCCATTTTAAAATATAAAATTTATATAATTTTAAAAAGTGGTTATTACTATTCATAACGGCTACTTTGATTTGTCGCGATGTTTTAGAACTCGAAGTTGCGTACAATGCAAGCTATTGTATTATTGAATGAGAAGCGTATCGTGGAAGCTCGGGGTGTTACACTTAATTCCTCAGAATTCAAAGTCCAAATTTATAAGAATTCAGGTTCTGAATTCTAGGAAATTTTTATTTCAAATTCCTTATAATTGAGACACCGAATTCCTCATACTTTAGGTTTCGAATTCTCTGAAATTAAGACTCTAAATTCTTTGAAATTCAGACTCTGAATTCTCTGAAATTATAGTTTTGAATTATCTAAAATTTCGGTTCTAAATTCTTTGAAATTCAGTTTCTAAATTCTCTGATATTTTGGTTCTGAATTCCTTAGAATTCATACTCCAAATTCCTCATAATTCCGACTCTGAATTCATTGGAATTCAGACTCTGAAAACTACTTAATTCTGATTCCACATTCTTTGTAAAATAGACTCCAAATATCCCTATCTTATAGACTCTGAATATTTATTTAGTTACATTCTAAATTCATTTTTACCCTTAAACTGCGTAAAATATACTTGATTAAGTAACTTCATTTTCCTTAAAATTATTGTAAAATGATTTCATACAATCTGCTTCTAACTAACCATTTTCTGAGTGTCATGTGTATAGGCCCCTCCAAGAATCCTAGAAAAATATGACAGTTGCAGGAGGAAGCCAATCGTTGGATAAGCACCAATAAATAGAAGCTCATTTGAACGAGATCATGATCAAGAATAATCATTCCATCACTCTAGAGATAGCACACTATTGAAGTGATTTATAGATAGAGACTCTCATACTTTGTGTAGTTCATAACATCCTATTTAGATAGATTCCTGCGACTCCAATTGTGGCTAAGTACAATTGAGGGGTTTTAGGGATTTAAAGATGGAGGTGCCAAATTCCTTAAAATTTTGAGTACTTCTGATGAAAGAAAGAAAGATATGATGAATACCTCAATGTTAGAGGGCTTGTGGAGATAGAAAGACAGATTCTGATATTTCTCTTGAGGGTTTACTCTAGTTTGGGTAATAAAAACTTTCATGAAAGTAAAAATAAAGGGACCTTTATCCATGGTTGATGGATACACTACTTTTTGGTTTAAAATATTTCATACTTGTTTCTTTTTTTATTTCAAGTTTATTTCCCATGTATTTTGATAAAGAAAGAATGTATAACTTTCTTATACTTTCTCATTATTTTATGTACTTGGATAAATAAGATTCAATACGCTTGAAGGTAGAATCTTTACCTATGTAAGCTTTCCTAATTTTTCATTTGCAGAATCATATTTCTGGAAGCTAGAAAGCTTGTTTAGTAGAACTAAAATAGTTCTTGTGAATTTACCTTACTTAACTTTGTTAAACGTAGTTTTCCTTAAGGTTAAAAATTAATGTTTTTAAACTTACAATTCACCCCCCTTTGGTAATTGATCATCAACAACACTATTTCTAACCTGCAATTGGTATCAAAGGAGGTCTATGAATTACTTATATTCACAAATACATTTTCATGCTCAAGTTTTTCTTGTTCTAAATTTTCTTGCTTAAGTTTTCTTGATTAAGAGATTTTTATCTTTATTTACAAACCATTTCTTTTAACAAGTTTTTGTGGAATGATATTTTCTTATAGAATGGAAGGAATGAATGTCGATTTAATTAAAAATATAAATCCTACTAGACAACCTATATTTGATATTAATGATTATGAATAATGTAGAGATAGAATGAAGAGTTTTATTATTAATAATAGAGTACACAATTTTGTAATGGTTAATGGATATTACAATATTCTTGATAAGGATGTCGAAACCTTTACCAACCATGAAAATTCAAAATATCAACTAAATTACAAGGTACACATTAATTTTTTGTGTTCTATGACTAGAAATATATAGATTCAAATTTCATCTTGTGAAGCTGCTGACAACATCTACATGAAATTTGAAGTTACACATTTTGGTACTTCCAAAGTTATTGAAACTAGAAGAGATGTGTTAAGAGAAGAATATCATGAATTTCTATTTCTTTACGGAGAACCAGTATGAAAACTGCAATAATGATTTATATCAATCGTGATTATTTTAAAATATATGGGAGAGAAAGGTCAAGATGATGAATCTCTTGTAGAAAAGATTATTGATATTATTCCTAATGAGTGGGAATCCAATAGAACAACTATTGATGATAATAGAAAAGTATCTGAAGTCACTCTTCATGTGTTTTTTTGAAATCTTCATTAACATGAGACAAGAACGAAAAGAGATGCTGATATGAATAAGAATAATAATGGAAATGGAAGTGTATCCTTTACTACTACTAAATCTAATACTTCAGAAAGGGTTACAAGATCCAAGTCTAATAAATGCACTGTTTTATCTGAATCTAGTGAAAGTGAACATTTTAAGAATGAGCAAGCTAATATTTCTTGATGAATGAACAAGATAGTTGGAAGGAAATAATTTCAGTATAGATATAAGAAGAAATAATGAAATGAGAACCAAGACTCTGAATTCACATGCTATGAATGCAAAAGAGCATGGCATATAATGCCAGATTGTCTAATGCTTAATAAAAAGTATAAAAAGGAAAATAATTCTGAGAGTAATTGGAAGAAGTACTACAAGATTAAGGCTAAGAATGTTTTGAAAGATAATGACACCTAGAGGGCTAGTGATGGTGACTCTACTGATGAATCCTCAGATTATGAATCTTCTGAACAAAATAATCTTGGTTTACTATCCAAAATACCCATTGAAAATCATTGCCTAATAACCAAGGTACATAGTGATGAATCTATTAATAATTTTTCACTGTGTGAAAATTATACTGATGATAAATATTATGAATCTTTTTCATCAAAAGATAATAATTTTCATTTAAATGAATAATCGTCTTGGTTTCCTAAACTTATTAAGAATGAATATTTTAAACTCACGAAAAATCTTGATAGAGAAAATTATAGATTATCTATTTTAACCAACAAAATATTAGATCTTTCTAAAGATCATGATATGAAAACTACTGATTTTAGAGGATATAAACCTGGTTATTAATCCTAAGTCAGAAATATTTTCCTTAAGGAAATGTCTATCATCTTTTACCCTAGGAAAGGAAACTTTTTACAAGATGTATTCCCAAATTTGACCTTTAAGAAATAGATATATATTTGGTAATACTCATTCTAAATCCTTTTTAGTAATAACTATTTGGTTCCCCAAAGTGCTCCATTTTTTCACTAAATTTCAGTTTGGTGGAAATTTGAAAAAATCGATCTTTAAACAAAACTCAATCTTTATGTTTTTATAATGCTTATTTTACTATGAAAACAGGGATACCTATAATCTTACTTACAGAAATTTTCAGAACCAAGAAAGTTTGGATTCTGAAACTCTAACTCTTTTTTTCCAATAAAATAAAGAAAATACCAATAACAATACATGGTACATGGATAGTAGATGTTCCCAGAATATGACATAAAAAAAATTCTTTGAAAATATTATCATGATTAAAGGAGGAAAAGTAACTTTTGGAGATAATGCTGAGGGAGAAATTATTGGTATAGGTAACATTGTTCATCTTGGAAAAACATTAATTTCAATGTTTTATTTTTTAACTATATTAAACACAACCTCATTAGAATAAGTAAATTTTTTATGAAGGTTTCCTTGTGAGTTTTAGGAATGATAAATGCTTAGTACCAAATTAAAGGAAGAGTTTATTCTTTCTACCCAAAATCCAGTGAATTTATAAAAACTAAACATTAAAGACCTTAAGAGCCAAGATCTACCTTTCCTTAGTGTAATAGAAGATCAATCTTGGTTATGACATAGAGGGTTAGGACACTATAACCTTGTAATCCTATGTAAACACACCATGAAAATACCAGTGAAGGATCTAATGGATCTTATATTTGATTATTAAGAAGTCTATGATCCCTGTCAATTTGGAAAGCAGCATAAAACAAGTTTTAAATCAATCTATGAAGTCTCTAATTTTAATGCATTATAGTTAGTGCATATGGATCTTTTCGGTCCAACACAAATTGGAAGCATTGGAGGCAAATATTATGTATTTTTTTAGTTGATGATTACACTAGATTTATGTGGGTCTATTGTCTAGAAATGAAATCTGAATCTTTTTCCTATTTTGATGTATTTAAATCCCAAGTTAAAAATGAGAAAAACCTTCCATTGATAACTATTAATAGTGATCATGGAGGATAATTTCAATATTCATATTTTGTAACTTTTTGTATTTGAAAATATATTATTCATTACTTCTCAACACCAAGAACTCCTCAATTGAATGGTGTTGTTGAAAGAAGAAATATGATTCTTCAATAGATAAATAGAACCATGTTGAGTGAATATTATATAACAAAAAACTTTTGGTATAAAGCTGTAAGTACTGGTTGTAATATTATAAATCTCGTTTTGATTAGTCCTTTTCTTAAAAAAAACCCTTACAAATTGTAGAATTGTAGAACACCCAGACATTCATAATTTAAGGTATTCAGTTGCAAAGTATTCATTCTAAATACTAATGATAATTTACATAAATTTGCACCCAAATATGATAAAGGAATTTTCCTAGGATAATCCAAAAACTTTTAAGTCTTATAGATTTTTTAATAAAAATACTTGTATTGTTGAAGAAACAGTGCGTTCTAAATTTGATGAAACTGATCCTTTTATTTTTAAACAACCCCAACTTATATACATTGCTGTGTTTTCAAAAACTGATTATTAACCATTGATAGAAGAACATTCAAATATGTAATATTTTCAAGAAAATATTTCTAAAGAATTTACCACAGAATATTTCCTACCATATGTTGATGAACAAGTTTTAAAAAACCCAAATTAGTTGTTTCTTAAAAATAAACCCAGTGCTATTATCATTGGTGATATAAATCAACATGTATGGGATACAAGATCCTTATGAAATAATGTATAACATCTATCATTCCTTTCCTAATTAGTACAAAAAATCACTGATGAAGCTTTAAGTTATGATCATAAGATAAAATCCCGGAAAGATGAGCAAAATGAATTTGAAAGGAACAAAGTCTAGACCTTGGTTGAAAGATCTAAGGAATCCTATGTTATTGGAGTAAAATGGGTCTTCAGAAGTAAGTGAGATGAAAATGGAATAATAGTGAGAAATAAATATTGAATAGCTAAAGGGTATAGTCAATATTAAGTAATAGAATATAAAGAAACCTATGCCTCAATATCTAGAATTGAATCTAATCTTATTTTCCATGCCATTGCAGCATTCATTAATTTCAAACTCTTTCAAATGGATGTTAAGCATGCTTTCATAAGTGGATATGTTTAAGAGGAAGTTTTTTTTGAAAAACATATTGGTTTTAAAGACACAAAACATCATGAACATGTTTTCAAACATACAAAATATTTATATGGACTTAAACAAGCCTCCAGAGCATGGTATGATAGACTTATAGGATTTGTTTCTACAAAACAATTATGTAAAGAGAAATACTGATCCAACCCTTTTATAAGTAATGATTAGAAAAATATTTTGATTGTCCAAATTTATGTTGATGAAATTATATTTGGTTCAACTTAGCAATATTTAATTGATTATTTGGTGAATATAATAAAATTCGAGTTTAAGATGAGTATGATGGGTGAGTTAACATTTTACCTAGGTTTTCAAATTTTCCAAAACCAGAAGGAACGTATATATCTCAACATAATTATATTAAAAATATTCTTAAAAAGTATGGATATGTCAACACTAAAAGTATATTTACTCCAATTGGTACCTAAAATTATATTGTTCTTGAGGATGTTGGGAAACAAGTAGATCAAACACATATAAATGTATGATAGGAAGTTTACTATACTTGATAGCTAGTCATCCAGACTTAATATTTTCAATATTCTTATGTGCAAGATATCAATACAATCCTATGGAATCTCATTTAAATTAAGTGAAAATATTTTTCTGATCTTTAAAGGGAACCATGGATTTAGGACTCTTTTATACTTCTGGAAATGATTTTTTCTTAAAAAGTTTTTCAGATGCTGATTTTGGTGGGTGTAGAATAGATAGGAAAATCACATCCTGAACATGTAATTTCATAAGAGATTCAATAGTTTCTTGGTCCTACAAAAGGAAAAACCCAGTAGCACTTTCGACTATTGAATCTGAATATGTAGTAGTAGGAAGTTGTTGTGCTATATTGTTATGGATGCAACACACAGTTACAGACTTTGGTATGAGTTCTACCAAAACAAATATATTTTCCGACAACACTAGTTACATTGACCTAAGAAAAACCCTCCACATTACTCACATGTGTAACGTCCCGGTTCCAGGTGCCACTCAACGGGTGCCCCAAACCCGGTTTTCCACGTGACCTCAAGAACATTTCCCCAAATGCCAGAGGCTGCCGACTAGCAGCGAGGGCCTAGGTCTGATAGTGGGGAAACTATGCCCTCAGTTGTCAAAGTCTAGCGTAGCGGAATCAAATAAAACATACCACAAAAACAGAAGTAGTAAACCGTAAACAACTAAAATAAACAACTGCAGTAGATATAACTAACCAGTATATAAATAATGATGCAACATGCCTGAAATTCTATGAAAACATCTAGAACATGTTACACAATCAATACAATATGACTGAAGTAGAAGTACAGAAAAGAAAAACAGAACAGTCCACGACATCGCGAGCTAATACTTGGTCCCATGCTCTCCTACACCCTAGCAGCAATCAAGTACATGTATAAGGATTATTTCCCTTATCTACACCTGCAACAACATAATCTATTTGAACCAAAAAGCATGGCCCAAACAGGGTGTCAGAAATATATCTCAGTAGGCACCCACCAAAGGCTCGTGCCCAACTGTGTGTAAACATGCAACAATAGTGTGCAGTATAAAAATGTAATAAAATAAGAAGTACTAAAGAGTAACTAAATTAACAGTTATATTGTCATTTAATTATTTATTTAATCCATTTAATATAGTAACATTCTATGCTCAACAACACCAAGCCCTAAGGCAAACCAGAACCTTACCCTCAGGCTAATATAGTAAAACCACGCCCTCATGATTGCCCTCAGGCTATACAGAATCCAACCCACATGTATTTCCCTCAGGCGTTATAGAATCTCGCCCTCATACATACGAAGTGTCACCCTCAGGAACAGAATTAAAGCCCTCAGGCACAAAATGTTGCCCTCAGGAGAAATAGAACGTCGCCCTCATGCTAATACAATCACACCCTAAGGATATAGTAAAACACCACCCTCAGTCATAAATAACTAGGCCATGCCCAACATATAAACATGCACTTTACATACAATTCCTTCAAAGGAAAAAGTAATGCATAATTTAAACATGGCATACCCTCGGGTATCCTGGCCAAATGGCTAAACAGAGGAACGCACCCCCGGGGTGGTCCTGGATCCAAGTACTAATCCCAAACAGCCTTTTAATATCACATTTAATTACCTATACAATTCTAGGTATTAAAATAGGAATGGCCTCAGCCACACAACACCGCAAAAATGAGTTCGTATCTAAAAAACACACAAAAAATCACGACAGTTGGAAAATAAACACCAATCCACCTACCTTATACATCAACGAGCGGTATACATGATCGTCGATCCCAGAAACGCCAAATAACGACATATATTTGAGGTAAGAAAACATTCATTCAACCTCAAATAACTCCCATTAGGGAAAGAATTGGTAAGAAACACGCTAGGAGAAGGGAGGGCACACATGCGTGGTTCCAACAAGATTGCCCGAGGCGGAAACGGATTCTCGACGCTCGATCGGTTGATCCACGAAGATCTGGCCTTCCTCCTGAGCTCCTTCCTCATGTTCTAAACCTTTCCTGTGAACAGGGGAGGCTACTGCCAATTTAAGCAGAAAAAACCAAATTACACGGCGTGTACTTTCATCATTTAACTATTCCTCTGGTAGCACCGCCACACTATTCATCCATCGACATGACTACACGACATGTACTCCTGAGTACACGGTGTGTACTGTCGCCCTGCTGGCGGATGCTCCACCGCCTTACTGTTTTGGCCTTCCGACAGACTACATGGCATGTAGAGGACCACTACACGGTGTGTAGTCGGTTCCTACACCCTTTTCTACTGACATGGCTACACGACCCATGTACTCATCCCACATGGCCAAAAGTACATGGCGTGTAGTTCCCAAAATTTATAATTTGCCCCATTTTCCAAATTTCCTCAAAAAAACTTAAGGAAAAGAAAATAGAAGAATCCTATACCTCAAATATAAGAACCGGGTTCTTACAAACCTCCCCCCTTATAGCAATTCATCCCTGAATTGCCCTTCCAAGGGCAACAAAGATATAGCTCAGAACAGCTCTTGCCACTGAGCACGTACATCAGTTTCCCTCTCCCAGGTTTCGTCCTATACTCGGCCATGCTACCATATCACCCGTACGAGAGGAACTGACCGACCTAAGAGAACCTTCGTGCTCCAGTCAACGATACAAATCAGATGCTCCTCAAAGGACACATCTTCCCCCAGATCATCCTTCTCAGGATGAAAGACGTGAGATGAGTCTGAATGATAGCGACATAACTGAGACACATGGAAGATGTTGTGCATGTCTTGGTACCACTGTGGTAACTAAAACTGATAGGTAACCAGCCCGAATCTCTTCAGAAACTCAAATGGCCATACATACCTCGGTGAAAGCTTACCCTATCTCCTGATCCGCTTGTGTTCCAGCCTCGGCGAAACACACGAGAAAACCTAATCCCCGACAATGAACTCCAAAGGTTGTCTGCGGCGATCAACATAAGACTTCTGACGAGACTGCGTGGTATCCATCCACTTCTGAATCAACTGGACCTGCTCAAAAGTCTCCTGCACGAGTTGTGCTCCCAGTAAATCTGCCTCACCTGCCTCTAACCAGCACAAAAGTGATCAGCATGGCCTACCATATAAATCCTCGTATGGTGCCATCTCAATAGTCTCCTGGAAGCTATTGTTATAGGCAAACTCGACTAATGGTATATGCTTCTCCAAAGAGCCCCCAAAGTCTAGGACACATGCATGTAGCATGTCCCCTAGCACCTGTATCGTCCGCTCTGACTGGCCATCTATCTGAGGGTGGTATGCTGTGCTCATAAGCACCTCTGTACCCAGTGCCCTCTGAAAACTCTTCCATAAATGAGACGTAAAGCAGGCATACCTATCTGAAACGATAGAACGAGGGGCCCCATGAAGACATACGATTTCTCGAATATACAGCCTTTTGAGATCGTCTACACCAAAGGTGTCCTTGATCGGCAAGAAGTGATATACCTTCGTGAGTCTGTCCACCACAACCCACACGACGTCATTTCTATGAGGTGACCTTGGAAATCCAGTCACGAAATCAATCGCGACATCATCCCATTTCCACTATGGAATGATTAACTACTGTAATAGTCCAGCTGGTCTCTAATGCTCTACCTTCACCTGCTGACAGGTGGAACATCTTGTAACAAAACCAGCCACATCACTCTTCATACTCGGCCACCAGCACTGACGCCTCAAGTCACGGTACATCTTGGTAACCACGGGATGAACTTCCCAAGCTGAAACATGAAACTCCCACATCAGCTCCTCGCGTATATTCCCTGGTACCCATACTTCTCCATGGAAACGTAAAACCTCATCATCGCATATCGCCCAACCGGGAGGAGGGTCCTCACTTGCCACCGACTCTCATAGAACTAGGCCTTCTGAATCTGATAGTTGTCTCATCCTCACTCTGTCCAGGAGGGTAGAAGTCAAAACTAAAGAGGAAAGATATGTCTGCCCCTGACTGTCATGATCCTCCAGATGCATCTCAGAGAACAAATCCATGAGCTTCCACTCACCACGGGTCTCTTGCACTGCCTGTATCCAAGTCTTGCTGCTCAGTGCATCAGCTACTGCATTACCTTTACCAGGAGTATAGGAAAACTCAAAATCGAAGGACTGTAGGTACTCAACCCACCTTCTATGCCTCAGATTCAGGTCATGATGAGCAAAGATATACTTGAGGCTTTTTTGGTTGGTGAAATTCACAAAATTCTCTCCCAATTGATATTCTCTCCAATAGCGCAACACATGCACAACTACAGCCAACTAGAGATGATGTGTCGGGTAATTCCTCTCATGTGGCCTCAACTGTAGAGACCCATACACAACGACTCGATCGCCCTGCATCAACACTACTCCCTACCCAATACTTGATGTATCACAGTAAACTGCATATCTCCTCCCCTGCTCTGGGAGTATCAGGATCGGTGCTGATGTGGACCTTCTCTTCAGGTCCTGAAAGGCTGTCTCGCAAGATTTCGACCAAACGAACTTCACACCCTTCTTAGTCAGACATGTCAATGGCACTACTAAGTGGGATAAGCCCTATATGAAGAGTTTGTAGTAACCCTCCATCCCTAAGAAACTCCATATCTCAAACACATTCTTAGGCTGCTCCAAAGAAACTACTACTCTCACCTTCTCTAGGGCTACTGCAACTCCTGCCTCTAAGATGATATGACCTAGGAAGTGAATATGGTCCATCCAAAAGTGTCACTTTGAGAGCTTAGCATATAGAAGATGCTCTCTCAGTGTACTCAATACGACCTCAAGATGGGTGTCATGGCCATGTCGGTTGCCATAGTACACTAAGACGTTGTCCATGAATACTACCACAAAAGAATCAAGATATGGATGGAACACATGATTAATCAGATCCATGAAAACAGCTAGCACGTTTGTGAGTCCGAATGACATAACCAAGTACTCAAACATACCATATCTACTCTAAAAATCCGTAAGCAGTATATCTGATGGTCTCACACGTAGCTGATGATATCCGGATCTCAATTCAATCTTCGAGAACACTCGTGATCCTCAAAGCTGATTAAAAATATCATCTATCCTCAGCAAAGGATATCGGTACTTGACCGCCAACTGCTTCAGCTTCCGATAATCCACACAATGTCTGAGGGTACCATCTGACTTCTTCGAAAAAAGAACCGTAGAACCGCACAGAGAAGTACTGGGTCAGATAAAACCCTTCGACTGTAACTCCTCTAACTGCCTCTTGAGCTCCTGCATCTCGGGCGTGGCCATCCTATAAGGAGGAATGGACACCGGTTCTGCCCCTAGCACTAGATCAATAGAGAAATCCACCTCTCGCACTAGAGGTAGACCTGAAAAGTCGTCTCGGAAGACATCCCTGAAAAGATAAAAAACTAGAGAGAAATCCGTCTGACAAGTCCCCTGATCATCCAGATACAAACTCGCATTCTAGGTTGTGACTCCACCTCACCCATGATGCTTTGGTCTAGCTTGACTCGCCTGAACACCCCGTTCGCCCTTGTATAGAAACTCTCCACCCTCTGGTGACGTAAAACTCACCCTACGATGATAGCAGTCCATAAAGGCTCAAAAGGGAACCAACCAGTCCATCCCGAGAATGACATCATAAGCTGTCATGTCTAATACATAGAGGTCCCAAAGAAAGTGACACCCACTAACTACTAGGGGTCACTCCTTGCACTGACGCACACCAGCCGTTCTAGTCCCAACGGATTGTCTAGCGTTGCGATATTATAATAAGAAGAAACACAAATCCCAAGGCTCTCCAAAACAGGTAATGATATGAAACTATGTGTAGCACCCATATCAAAAAGTACTGAAGATAAGACAGAAGCTACTAGAAAAGCACCTATGACTGTAGAAGGTCCGGGATCCTGCTCCTGCTGGGTCTGTTGCACTGCATATGCCTGCCCAGTGCCGTGACCCTGCGACACAGCCTGGCTACACTGAGCTGTCCCGCCCTGCTGCATCTGAGATCCTGGTGTCTGGCTACCATGACCACGACCACCATCCTTGCCTGCATACCCTGACGTATTCCAGTTCCCCGACTGGTAAGTTTCCACAGGTCCTGCTCCCGCATGCAGAATCTGCACAGAACCCCATCATTAGCCACTGGTAGAAACTCCCTTCAAAAGCGCTGCAGATGACCCATCTTCCCACAAGCTCGACACTCCACTAGGTCTCTTGGACACTGCGGTCTCTTATGCCCCTCTCTGCCACACTGGTAGCACCTGATCGGGCCACTTGAAGAAACTTCCTTGCTGGTACTGCCACCTTGAGAGAAGTCCATCTTTCCCTTCCTCTTGCCAGTAGAAATAGTACAAGTAACTGGTGTTGAACCGCCCTGTCCCACACCACTAGCTTCCCGCAGGCTCCTCTCTGTAATCAGCGCCTGGTTCACAATAGCATGTACTGAAGGTAACCTAAAAACATTAACCAATGCTTAGATGTCATAACGGAGACCATCCTCAAAGCACTTGGCTCTCAACGTCTCTTAACCCACCAATACGGTTGCAAAGCTCTGATGATCGGTGAAACAAGCATATTAGTCCATCACTGACATAGCGCCCTGCTGCAGATTCATGAACTCTCGAGCTCTATCTGCCCTCAGCGTCTCTGGGAAAAAGAAGTCATAGAAGACTGCCTGAAAATCATCCCACGCCATGTCTCCGTGATGCTTTGACAGGGTGGTAACATCCCACCACCTCTTGGCGGAATCACACCGAATGTAAGTCGTGAGCTTGACCCTCCACCCTGGAGGAGTCTCAAGATGCTCGAAAATAGTATGCATCGACCCCAACCAAGAATCCGCAGCCTGTGGTCCACCATCCCTTGAAAACGTAGGCGGATGTTGCAGCTGGACGATACGAGTCAGCTCGGCCATAAATTTGGCAGCGTGCGGTGCTCCCTGAAAGGTCTGAATGAACCGCATAAAGCCTTCATGGTACTGCGCCTCTGTGCTTGTGTCTGGTATAATAGTGGGTGCTGCATCTGGCACTACTGAAGGATCAACTGGTAGCCCATGTCCCACCATATCTGGAGTATACGTGTTTCTTCTCTCCTGGAGAACAATGTGTGGTCATCTAGGTGGCATGACACTACAAGGTCAAAGGCATGCCTTAGATTCATTATTTATCAAAGACTGAAAGAGAGTGAACCACAAAGGGAACAAGAGGAAGATCGCATTTCAAGATTTTCAAAACAAGACTACATGGCGTGTACAATAACTACACGGCGTGTACTTGACTTCCCTTCCCCTGCCCGGGTCATTCTACACATCTAATCCACACAACTCTCATTTAACAGAACTAAAAGGTGAGTATATAATCTAAACGTCATGTATGTTGTTATTTTCCAACTGCCCGTGTCATTTGTGACATGGAAAACTACTCAGCTTGCAACCACACGGCGTGTACACTACCCGGTTTCACGGACACATGGTTAAGTCCACACGGTCTGTCCTCGGACAAGACTACACGGTGTGCCCCATAGGTACAGGAACTGTTCAGGGAGGGGTGACACCAACCCATGTTGTTAGTTACACGTCTGAGTCCCCAGGTCACACTACATGACATGTTCATCATTGACACGACTTGTTCTATACATGAGTTCACCGACCCATGTTGTTAGTTACACGGCCGGACTCCGGGTCAACACTACACAGTGTGTACAAAAGCTACACGGAGTGTTTTAC
This sequence comes from Viscum album, assembly GCA_963277665.1. NCBI lineage: Eukaryota > Viridiplantae > Streptophyta > Magnoliopsida > Santalales > Viscaceae > Viscum > Viscum album. The sequence goes on along the minus strand of OY728159.1, from coordinate 676,908,678 downwards.
CCAAGCCTTTCCCCAACCCCTGTCGCCGCCCACACGGTTTGTGACCCAGGAAGAGACTACACGTCGTGCACTCAGGGTATATGGCGTGTACTCAAAAAGTTCATTTTTCATCCCGAACAGAACAACGTACAAAACGTGTATAAAGTACTACACATCGTGTATACTAGGTTTCCAAATAGTATGCCTCAGAAACATCCCCAAAACCCAGAAAATACTAATAACCAACACCTAAGTGTCAAATTCCAATCCGTGAGGGCCCACACTCCCCATGAACCCAAGCTTGACATCTTATCTATGTTATAACAAATAAACAGTCAATGATCCACCAAATTCCGGTCAATGGGGGCCCATACTCCCCAAAAACTGAAGTTTGGCGTCCATTCTATAAACAGGCTCAAACAAAAATACAATATCAGAAGCAGGTATTTATCAAGAAGCTATCACAATAGCATGATTCATTAGCACAACAAATATCACAACAACATGCAACTTTTAATGCACTTACATGGCATGGAAACAATACATGGCATGTGATATCTAGCTTGTGACTATATGATGCATGAGACGACATACCCTCATCTCATCGGGTTACAACTAAATAGAACCCACAGATAAACTATAAACAACACAATCTCAAGTGCGTCACCCAATGGTGAAAAAAAATCAACTGTAAAATTTGAAAAATCTAAAGAATTGCAAAATATGAGGTAGACTGGCTTTTCCCTGTACATGGGTTAGCTATGCCCGGCCACAGATTATTACCAACTATCGTTTGTCCTATCCCTAACTACGGCTCCAAATAGTAAGTCAATGAAACGAACCCCTTTGATACCACTTTGTAACGTCCCTGTTCCGGGTGCCATCCAACGGGTGCCCCGAACCTGGTTCACCACGTGACCTCAAGTACATTTCCCCAAACACCAGAGGCTGCCAACTAGAAGTGAGGGCCGAGGTATGATAGTGGGGAAACTATGCCCTCATTTTTCAAAGTGTAGCGCAACGGAATCAAATAAAACATACCACAACAACGGAAGTAGTAAACCATACACAACTAAAATAAACAACTACAGTAGATATAACCAACCAGTATATAAATAATGATTCAACATGCCTCAAATTCTAAGAAAACAGCGAGAACATGTTACACAATCAATACAATACAACTGAAGTTCAAGTATAGAAAAGAAAAATAGAACAGTCCACGACATCGCGAGCCAATGCTCGGTCCCATACTCTCCTACACCCCAACACTAATCAAGTACCTGTATAAGGACTCTTTCCCTTATCTACACCTACAATAACGTAATCTATTTGGACCGAAAAGCATGCCCCAAACAGGGTGTGAGAAATATATCTCAGTAGGAACCCACCAAAGGCTCGTGCCCAATTGTGTGTAAACATGAAACAATAGTGTATAGTTGTAAATTGCAATAAACTAAGCAGTACTAAAAATTAACTAACTTAATAGTTATATTGTCATTTATTTATTCATTTAATCCATTTAATATGGTAACATTCTGTGCTCAACAGCACTAAGCCCTCAGGCCAACCGGAACCTTCCCTCAGACTAATATAGTAAAACCACAACCTCAGGCTTGCCCTCAGGCTATACAGAATCCAACCCGTAGGTATTGCCCTCAGGTGTAACAGAATATATCCCTTAGGCATAGTAAGTGTTGCCCTTAGGCACAGAAGTCAAGCCCTTTGGCACGAAAGGTTTCCCTCAAGAAAAATAGAACATCACCCTCACGCTAATACAAGCATGCCCTCAACCTATAGTAAAACACCACCCTCAGGCATAAATAACTGGGCCAGGCCCAATATATAAACATTCAATTTACATACAATTCCTCTCAAGGAAAAGGTAATGTATAATTTAAACGTGGCATACCATCGGGTATCCTGTCCAAACAGCTAAACAGAGGAACGCACCCCCAGGGTGGTCCTAGATCCAAGCACTGATCCCAAATAGCCTTTTAATATCACATTTAATTACCTATACAATTATAGTTATTAAAATAGCCACGACCTCAGCCACACGACACCCCAAACATAGGTTCATATCTCAAAAACACACAAAAATGCACGACAGTTGGAAAATAAACACCAATCCACCTACCTTATACGTCAACGAGAAGTATACACAATCGTCGATCCAAGAAACACCAAAAAACGTCATATATCTGAGATAAGAAAACTTTCATTCAACCTCAAATAACTCCCGTTAGGGAAAGAATTGGTAAGAAACACTCTAGGAGAAGGGAGGGCTTACCCGTACGGTTCCAACAAGATCATCTGAGGCAGAAACAGATTCCCGCTGCTTGATCGGTTGATCCACGAATATCCGGCCTTCCTCCCGAGCTCCTTCCTCAGACTCTAAACCTTCCTTGTGAATAGGTGAGGCTACTGCTGATTTAAGTGAATAAAAACAATGTACACTGCTGTACTTCCAAGTACACGACATGTACTTTCATCATTTAACAATTCCTCTGGTAGCACCACCACAGTGTTCATCCGTCAACATGAGTACATGACATGTACTCTTGAGTACACGGCGTGTACTGTCACCCCGCTGGCGGCTGCTCTACTGCCTTACTGTTTTGGCCTTCCGATTGACTACACGGCGTGTAGTCTGTTCCTACACCCTCCGTCGCCGACATGGCTATACACCCCATGTACTCATACTACATGGCCAAAAGTACACGACATGTGGAAAAGTACACAGAGTTTAGTTCCCAAAATTTAGAAATTGTCCTATTTCCCATATTTCCTCAAAAACACTTAAGGAAAAGAGAAAAGAAGAAGCTCGTACCTCAAATATAAGAACCGAGTTGTTACAACATGCCAAATAAATGATATAAGGCATCAGTTTCTTAAGGATCATACACAAAAATAAGATATCATTCTTCAATTTATCATAATGCAAGAACAACTTGTTGATATTTTCCCAAAATCTTTACCATCTGATAGATTATAGTACATTAAAAAAAGGTATGAATGATAACTGTAAGGTAATATTCTATATTAACTTTTTTTAAACCAATATTCTTACATTAAGAAACTTCTTTTTCATAGGAGGAGTTAATTTTCTTGTTAATCAAAATGATTTTATCATAATCAAAATTTTTTATCATCAAAATTCTTTGTAATCATATTTTTTCGTTACCAAAATATTTTGTAACCCAATTTTTCATAACGAAACTTTTTCCTAACCAATTTTTTTACGTACATGAAATTTTCTTATTGAAAATTTTCATAGTCTAAAATTTTTCAATTTCAAAAATGTAATTTTTTTAATAAAATTTTCTGTAATCTAAAGTTATTCCAGAAGAACTTTCCTCATTACTGATAAATTTTATAGCATATGGAAGGTATGTTCCCTTAAATTTTTATATTGTAATTTTACTTGTCGGTATTTTCCTCTTGTTTTAAGAATTTTTATTGGATTCACTAATCCTTAAATTTGAATGTTTTAACTTAAAAACCTAGAAAGATCAAAACCTACCAAAATCCCACTTTGCATTTAATATCAACCATTAGATCAAATCATGCTTGTTTCAAATGTTGGATAAATCCATGATGTTGAATCATCACTTAAAATGACTACATAAGGCCACCCTAGTGGTTGTCTGACATCAGTTTTCAATCTCTTATGTATAGAATCTCTACCTCTCTACATAAGGGTCATTCTATATTACCTACTTTCATAAATCCAAATGTCTTTGGAAACACATACACATAAGAAAATGTCATCAGTTAATGAAATTTCTGAATGAAAGATCTATAATGAATGGTTAGTAGATCATTACTTTTTCACTATGTTCAATTCTCTCATTTGGAAGAATATCATTTTGTATGGCTGGGTGAGTTTGTGTGTATCCAAACCAAAGGCACAAGATTCAGTTTACCCAAAGTTGATGGTAGAAATTTATGAGATAGTATGTTCTTTTTTCAATATTGGAAATAAATGTTTTCTTTTAAGAGTTAGGGGAAAACATATTCTTTTTCCTTTTCCTTGGATGCAAGAATTATAGATATTCCATATAAAGGGGATGCTGAGTTCTGCTCCCACAAGAAACCGGATATATCGGGTTTTTTTGATAAAGAGAAGGTCATAGAGTGGCTTGGATTATCATAAGTAAAGACACCAAAGATCAACCATCTACTTAAGAACCTTCGTATCTTAGAGTTATGGGTTCAGGTATTTCTCATTCCGAGAAAAGGTGATAAGGATACTCTAAAGAAAAGTAATATATATGTTTTGTATTTTCAAGTGAATATCAAAAAGATTAATCTAGTGAAGTATTTCTTGCTTAAAATTATGAATATCAAGAATGGGACTCTAAAATATTAGATCATTATGTATATGGTTATTGTTTCCAATATCATTTTCCTTTGTACACTATTGTTCAAAATTCCATGCAGTTCAAAGATAAGGAATTTCAAGGTTATGTTGTCGAGTGACGATACACATAGAAGGATGAAGGTTGTTTTTAACAAAAAATCCATAGGGTTTTATGGATTATCTGAAAGTGAAATTGAAGCATTATTCAAGAAATCAGAATTAAGTGAGACTTCCAAGAAATCTCATAGAAAGTGAAAGAAGAATGAACTAGAATCCAAGGAAAAAACTCCAGCAGTTCAGGAAACCCACTCTGCACCCCCAAAATCTAAGAAGCAAAAGACCTATCTAGATGAAGTTGTTGATAAGTTAATAGAAGATAAGAAGAACAAGAAAGAAGGAGGGCCTAGATTTTTCTTGAAACCTGATGAGGCAAAATCATTAAGTATTAAGTCTGCTAAGGAGTTTGAGAAGCATGAAAATGAAAAGAAGCAAAAGAAGAAAATGTCTAAACCTGAGATTGTTCAATATATTCTCAAGGATACTGAGAAAGATTCTGAGAAGATCCAGGTAATAGAATTTTTTTAGAAGAATCACTTCTGGTGACTCCGATAAAGAAAATGGTCATTCTATAACTTGATGAAGAGGAAAAGGCTATATAGGAATAATAAGTGTAAGGAGAGGAAGAGGAAGGAAGTGATGATACATATGATATGATAAGGAACGTTGAAGGGTATCATGTGAAGTAGAGTCCATCTATGAAATTATCAATCCAAACTTCCCAGACCAAATCTTCTAAACTTGCTACCTGTGGAAAATGTGATGAAGGTCAGGAAGAAGTAAACAAACCATCAAAAGATGTGAGCAGCAACCATGATTTTATTCAACGAGAGGACCAGGTGTATGATTCTAAAAGGAAAAGTATGAGGAATATAAGATTGTCCTACTATCAGATACTGAACAGGAATCAACAAAGGACGTTCAGATCATTCCGAGAGATGATAAAGAAAAGAAGGTGGTTACTAAGACAACTAAAAAGGTAGTGATGGCTAAGAATGATGTTGTTGGATCATCAAAAAGAAAATCTATTGAGATATAGAGAGAATAATCACTAATAAGAGAATATTAATCAAAATCATCTTCTATGGGTCATTATTATGTGCTTCAATCCTTAAAGAAATTTTTTGATACAATTCCCTTATTTCTGAGTGCTGACACGAGGTGTTAGATGATTCAACATTCTTTTAATCCGAAATCAGTTTCTACTTCCATTCTTATGGACAAATTCTCCAGTCTTGAGGATAACTTTAAATCCTTCTATATTGGGTATGATTCACACAAGATGTCTTTCATGGAAATTATTAAGTGGTCTATGAATAAAATTGAAGAGATTAGAATCTTTGATTAAATTCAAGATAATGTGAAGGAGTATTTTGATACCGAATATGTCCAGATCAAATACCTTACTATATGTTTTGATGAGAAGATCAACCTTGAGAAAACAGTTCAGATGCAGGAATTCATGGATTTGAATGGGAAACATAATTCAGTTTCTCCAAATCTGAAAATGGAATGATATCTCAGAATTGAGTTTGAAGAAATGCTTAATAAGAAAGAAAATCTTTTAAAGACTTAGCCAGAAATTCTTAAGTCTGAGGATGAAAAGATCAAAGCTCTAGAGAAGAAACATGAGGATTAGGAATGGATTCTCAATCACTTTGAAGAAGATCATAAAGAGATTAAGAAACTGAAAACCACCATGAAGAAGTTAATGCTGATGGAGAAAGAAGGTTGATTTTTTTTCAATTCTACTATTTTTTTGTACATTCTATATACATTTTATTCCAAATCATAATGATATTTTTGGTTGTTCTTCATTTTTTTGTTTTATAGTACTAATATTTTAGTTACCATATTTTTTGGAATTCCATTAATTTCTTTTTGAAAATAACAAATGTGAAAAAGGAATGATAAAAACAATACTATATAAAGAAGAGAATTCCTTAATTAATGGGTAGTATATCGAAGGGGGTGTTTTATCAAAGAATATTTCATTTTGAGAGAAAAAGAAAAATCTCTTTAAATAAGTCAAAAATACGATCCTTAGGGATTTAAAAACCTAAGGGGGGAGTTAGTCGTATTCATAATGATCAATAATTAAATGGGGACAAGATTTTATTTTATCTTCAAAAAGAAAAATTCTAAGTGCTTATATTATTTTTACTAAGGATGTTTGTGCTTTCAAAAAAATGAGAGATTGTTGTGTCAATAAGGTTTCCTTATAAATTTTCCATTCCACTATGGTTGGAAAATCACAAATAAATTATCTTATGGTAAAATATTTTTTCCTAAGGATTATTCTCTTAAGAAAAATTTCCCCTCACTATGGAATTTTTTATCCATAACTTTGTATTCATAGTTAATTTTATAGTCTCTATCAATCTAACTAATTTTATTAATATGTCGAAAATTGGTTTCTTATATAAGATCTCGAAATCCTATAAATCCTTGGATATAGCATATTTTGTATTTAGGATCTGAATTGTCTGAAATTCAGACTTCGAATTCATTTAAATTGAGGCTCCTAATTTTCCAAAATTCAAACTTCGAATTCTCAGAAATTGAGGTTCCAAATTCTCTGAAATTAATGTTCCAAATTTCTAATATTTTAGACTCTGAATTCCTTAGAATTCAATTTCTAAAATCTCTAAAAATTTATACTTTTAATTATCTAAAATTTAGGATCCTAATTCCTCAGAATTCAGGGTCCTAATTCTATGAAATTCAGTCTCTGAATTCTCTAAAATTCAGACTCAGAATTATATGAAAGTTAGGCTTTGAATTCTATGAAATTCATGTTCTAGATTATTTTAAATTTAGTTTCCAAATTCTCTGAAATTCATGTTCTGAATTCTTTGAAATTCTGGTTTGAAATTCCTTAAAATTCAGACTCTGAATTCCTTATAATTCATACTCTGAATTCCTCAGAATTCAGACTCTGAATTCCTCAAAATTCTTACTCTGAATTCATGGGAATTTAGACTCCAAAATATATTAAATTCATATTCTGAATTCTTTGTAAAATATAATCTAAATATCAATGTCTTACTGTCTGTGAATATTTATTTTGTTAGATACTGAATTAAATTTTTTCCATAAAATCTGAAAAATAAATTTTGTCAAGTAAATTCATTTTCCTTACACTTATTATGAAATGATTTCATAAAATCTCTTTCTAACTAACTGTTATTTGAGTGACACATGTACATGCCCCACCGATATTCAAGGAAAAATATGATTTTTGGGGGAGGGATCCAACCATTGGGGAAGCGCCTATAAATAGGATCTCATTAAAACAAGATCATGATTGAGAATAAATGTTCCATCACACAAGAGATATCATGCTGCTAAAGTGGTTTCTATAGAGAGAGACTCTTATGCTTTGTGCAGTTCTAAACTACTGGTTCAGATAACTTCATACGAATCTGATTGCTACTAAGTACAATCGAGGGATTCTGAGGATAGGAAGACAGAGGTGACAAGTACCTTAAATGTTCAACGACATCTGAGGATAGGAAGACATATGTGTGGACTAATGTAATGGTCAAGGTATTTCAGAGATATCAAGACAAATTCGGATATTTCTATCGAGGGATTACCCTTGTGTGCATAAGATAGTCTTTCATGAAAGTATAAATCAAGGGACCTTTGTCCAAGGTTGTTGGATACCCTACTCTTTGGGTTAAAATAATTTATATTTGTTACTTGTTTTGTTTTAAGTTTATTTCCACTGTATTTTAATAAATAATGAAAGTATAGCTTTATTATAATTTATCATTATTTTATATACTCTGATAAAGAAGATTCTATATGCTTTAAGTTTTAATCGTTACTTAAGTAAAATTTCTTTATGTTTCATTTTTTGAATCATATTTCTGTAACTGAGCATGTTTGTTTAGTAGAACTAAAAGAGGTCTTGTGAATTTACCATGTTTAACTTTATAAAACATAGTTTTCCTTAAGGTTAAAAACCAATGTTTTTAAACAAACAATTCACCCCCTCTTGTAATTGAGCATCTACATCACTATTTCAATCCTTAAAATAATTGATAGATTATTATCATATAATGATTAATATGTCATTAATATCAAATATGAATAATGATTCTATCATTATAACCACCCATGAGAGATGATTATGGAAAACGAATTATATCGGTTTGTGGTGGTGATAGTTCACACAAACACAAGAATGATTAATCAAATTATAATTTAATAGAGGTGGAGATGGATTTAGGAGATGATATTAATATAATACCATCTATTTATACTTAGGATACTATAGTTGTTATTTCATCTTAGAAGAAGAGGATTTGAAATAATTTTAAGAAGAAATAAAATAGAAATATTTAAATACAAACATTAACTTTTCTTCAGAAGAGTACCTTTATTAACAACATAACACCTATAAAGAGGGTGTTTTGCCTAAAATAAGGCTTCAAGAAACTAGGGAGGTAATCTTAGAAGAATTTTGGATAGATTTTTTATGAACCAAAAGGTTTTGAAAGTGTGAGTAAATGAGAGTAATGGGTGCCATTTTATAAGAGAGGGGAGGGACACCCATGGAATTATTAAATGAATTAAATTAAAATAATTATAATTTCTTCTTCAAATAGGTATAAAATCATTTTTTTAGAATATTTATGTTTATGGGTATGTATATAATCATCCAATGATAATTAGACAAGTTTTGTATAGTTTTTAATCCTTATGTTTTTTTTACCTTTTAACTCTTACTATTTTATCAGGTAATTTACACATAGAGAGTTAAAATAATTTCCAAATCTGTATAAAAACAAATTAATGAGTCATTAATGACATTTGGTGACATATTTAAACATTTTTTCAGAATCATTGTTTTTGAAAAAATGTATATAATTTAATTAGATATTTTATATTATAAGATATGAAAAATGTCAATTTTGACACTATCCATTACTTGACTTTTTTACAAAATCAAAACCACTTGATTCCAATGAAAAAATACATTAAATCTTCTATAAAATGTCAAATTAATCCAAAAAAATTGTGGATAACATCAAATATTTCATATTTTTATTATTTTAATATTATTAATATAATTTATTTTATTCTTTCTTTAATAAACCTACTACTTCATCATATTTGGGTTACTATTTAATTTAATTATATTTTTCATTAAAATTATAAATAAATAACCATTATGTAGATAATCATTTATATTTATAATTAATATTTCTAAGTGAAAATATCACTTATATTACTCCATATTAAAATATTTTACGTAACAAGAAATATATTTATGTCATCTTTGTCAATACATTAAATTAAATGTTATAAATGTCATAATAAAACCCAATTGGATTAAAAAGGTCAAAATTTCGGTACAAGGATGGTCATGGTCTATAATAACTCATAAAATAATATAAAGAAAATTTTTAGGGTATTTTATAATATTATAATATCAATTTTACCTTTAGTTACACTATTTACCTTTAACCGTGGTAAAAAAATACTAAAGTAATTATTCACCAAAATTATTTTGATCATATTGGAATAAAATTCAAACTAACTACAATCATGTATTTATATTTTTGGAAATTAAATTCACAGAAGTGGTTAAATTATTCTTAACACTAATATCTGTCATGGATTGAGAAAACATGTTTTTTAAGTAAAACATTGACACGTTCACATGGTTTATCTATTTCATTTTAATTTAAAAAATTATCCAATGAACTACATTATATTAATAGATAAAAACTTCATCTAATGATAACTTAAAATCATGTAAAATAATAATATATAAATATAAATAAATTAGATGGAAAAGAAGTTTTGAATTAAAATGTAGTATTGTTTACTATTAATTAAAATATGAATTTAATCTAAAAAATACCAAAAAAATCAACCAAAGTAAATTATGATGTCCTATATCCAAATAAGATATTTTTTTCAAATAAAATATAGAAAAGTGTCAAAAATATATAATTAAAAAGGGGTTTCCATCAAAATGTGTTAAAATTACCTTTAAATAATATTAGAGTATTTTATGCTTAAATTTTGATTTATTTTCGTTTTATGCTTCTAAAATTTATTGGAAGAAAGTAAAAATATTTAATAATCACGTATAAACATTTTATATTTAGTTATTATTCATTCCCTCAAATATAGGAGTTGGGTGATAACTACTATTACAAATAATAATATAAAAAATATATTATTCGTCGGTATAACTCTCTCTTATGGACATGATTTCAGAGAAACCGATTTTCGCATTTCAAGTAAGCTATTAGACATAACATCCAATTAAATTTAAAATTAATATCTAATTAATAAATTTTAATATATATGAAAAATCCTTATTCTATAATTTCCTAGGATGTTACGTCCTTCCCCCCATTTGTAAATTTTGACCTCACAATTTTATTAACTTATCAAATAAGTTGGGTAATTTATCTCTCATAGCATTTTTCAGATTCCCATATTACCTCTTGAACCATATATTTTTTTCCACAAAAACATAACCTAAAGAATCAATTTATTACCCAACACTTTCTCTTTACAGTCAAGAATCTAGATAGGTTGTTCTTTATAAGATTGATTTTCTTCCAACTGAACTACTTCTAGACTCAAAACATGAGATAGATCTGGAATATACTTTCATAAAATTAAAATATCAAAAATACAGTGTACCTGGGATTGAATTGGAGGTAAATCCACTAGGTTGGAAACTAATAAAACTTTCTTTAGGATTTCATAGAATCAAATGAAGCATGGACTTAGCTTCCACTTCTTTCCAAAATGTACAACACTTTTCCATATAGAAACTTTGAAAAATGCATTATCACATTCCTCAAATGAAAGATCCTTCCTATGATTATCCACATATCTTTTTTTCCAACTCTTTGAAGTCCTCATGTGTCTCTAAATCAACTAAACTTTCTCTACCAATTCCTCTACTATTTCTAGTCCCATAAACATCCGTTCAACCACTTCATCCCAAAAATCTATAGTTCGAAACAACTTTCAATACAATGCCTCAAATGGTTTCATCTGTATATCGAAATGAAAATAATTATTATTTGAAAAATCAACCAAAGAAATATGTTGATCCCAAAATCCTTGTTAATTCATTGAACATGCATGTCACATATCCTCCAATGTATGAATTTTTTCATTTCGGCTACCCATCTAATTGAGGATGAAAATATGAAATGGAATTTAATTAAGTACCCAACAACTTCTGAATGCCATTACCAAAGTTAAAAGTGAAGTTTGGATCATGATCAAATACTATGGAGAGGGGAAATCCATGTAACATGACAATCTCTATAATATACAACTTATAAATTTGATTTAGAGATAGAGTATCTCATATAGGAAGAAAAGAAGAAGATTTAGTCAATTGATCAATGATAACCCATATCACATTATTACATAAATAATTCTTTTTTAATCCCACTATGAAATCCAGGGATATATTTTCACATTTCCACTGCATCACTAGAAATGGTTGAAGTATACATTTCTATAACTACCACTCTAATTTAACCTATTGATAAATCAAACATCTCAGGGTAAATTCAACAATATCTTTTTTCATTCCATCACACCAGTAATACTCTCGAAGGTGTCTGTACATATTATTGATTCCCAGATCTTTGAAAATTTAGTTCTATGATCTTCGCGTAACAAATATTTCTTCAACTGTGAATCAACATTCACACATAATATTTTCAAAAAACTCAAAACACAATATCTATCAATGTTTAATTTAGTTTAATGACCCTTCTAAACCAATTATACCTTTTTCTATAACTCATTATCTTCCTTCTTCACATTCTTAATTCTATCTGATTGATTTGATTTCACCAACACCAAAAACAAAATAGATTAATTTTCAGCACCAATAACGTCCAAGCCAAAATTAGTCAAATCATTAACCAAATGATCTAATTCCAAACATATCCTGGTCAATGTATCATTACATTTTCAACTCAAAGAATAGAACACTTTATTTTCATTTACTAGATGGTAATGAATTTTTCAATCATAATACTTGATTAATTATAGCCATCTCTCCTATCTCATGTTCACTTGATTTCGACTAAATAAAAACATCAAACCTTTATTATTATTTTTATTTTAACAGATTATTCCATACAAATTTGGACTCTATATTTTTAATTCAAAAACAATAGAAACTAATTTAGAAAATTGTGTATGGTAATTTAATGCATGAGGTTTCAACTAACATGAATCATATGCAATTACATGATCACAATGAATTAGGAAAGAACCAAGTACATTCAATGAATCATCATTTTAGATAACAAATTTACCATTTCTTGAAGGTAGGGCCAAAACTAGAGCATTTACCAAACTTAGTTTTAGTTCCTGAAAACAATCATCACATTCTTATATCTAGATGAACTTAACTCCCTTACATGTTAACTTATTTAGTGGGATAGAAAAATGATAATTATTTCAACGAACCATCAGTAATAACCCACTAATCCAATAAAAATAAGAATCTATGTTATATTGGTATGTCTTGGACACTCTTTAATAAATCTTGTTTTAGATGGGTGAATAGTTATTCCATATTTAGAAACCATATGACCAAGGTATGAAATTTTTTGACACCAAAATTACATATTACTAATGTTTCCATATAGATTCATTTACTTTATGTTTTGAAAAACATTCCTTGTGTGACTTTCATGTTCCTACTGACTTTTAGAACATACCAAAATATCATCTATAAACACAATCGAAAACTGATCCAAAAACATATGAAAGACTTCATTTATGAGTTTCATAAATACATAAGTGGAATTAGATAACCCAAAGGGTATAACAATAAACTCATAATTCTCATATCTCTTTCCAAATGCTATCTTTGTAATGTCATCCTCCTTTACCTTCAGCTGATGGTACTTAGACATTAAATCCATCTTCAAAAACATTTGAGCTCTCTAGAGCTGATCAAAAAAATATTCAATATGAGGAAAAAGATATTTGTTCATAATATAGATTTTATTCAAGTCTGTTTAATTAATTCAACGTCTCATAGAACCATATTTCATCTTCACATATAAAATAGGATCACACCCTGGTGACGTTATCAGTCAAATGAAACATTTATGAAGGAATTATTGTAAATTTTTTTAATTCCACCAATTCTACTTGAGCCATTAAATAATGGGGCTTATAAATATGATTATCACTAGGAACTAAATCAATAGTAAATTAAACTTCCCTATCAATAAAAATACCAAGAGATTCATTAAGAAAAATATCTGTAAATTCATTAGTGACTGGAATTGGACTAATGAAAACTATTTCATTCTTTTCAATAACATGAGAAATATAACATTCACTACCATATATAATAAATATTTAAACTTATTGGTATGTTATCAAATGTATTAAATACTTGAATAAATCTTTCATGGATTTTCAATCTATTTTTGAAAGATAAAATGAAAGACAATCCATACCCAGAATGATATCAAATTCCACTCTGGGAGGTTCAACAAGATTTGTATGAAAAACCATCCCACTAATGATATTTAGATGATTTCCATAAATCTTGGTTTATTTAATACTCCCACCCCGAGTTTTTTCCAAATTTTCTATATCAAATTCATGAGGTTATATTTCAATTCACTTACAAAGCTCTCAGAAATGAATGAATGTGAAGATCCAAAGTCAAATAGTGTATTGGAATATTTTGTAAAAAAGTCATAACACACATGTCACCACTTTATTTGATTTTCCCAAATCAACCATAGTAGTAAAAAATAATTTTTACACACACTTATACTTTCGATATTTCTAGTTTCTACCGTCGGTAATCATATTTTGACACAAATTGTCATAATTCCCTAACTTATTGAAACTAAAACATCTTACCAAAGACTTTTAAATTCATTCCTGACTAACTCCCTTACAAACATGAGAAATATGACTAGTCTTGCAAAATTAGAAGCACTTACCAGAATTTGAGAGATATTCTCTAGTATTATTTTTACCGTTATTCTTACAAGATGGAAATTTAGTATTCTTACCTCCAAACTACTTTGATGATTTTATTCTCATTGCCTTTTAATAGGATTGCTGATTTTTCTTACTCTTGTGAAATACATAATACTCATAAATCTTCATTTCTACCTTCTCAGCATATTATAAATGTTTCTCATATCTTTTTAACTAACTATAATATAATTCCGATGGATATGACAGATTAAATCTTGAGTTAAACCAATTTATCTCAATATCAATATCCCATATATAATTTGGGATGTACGTTGAAAAACGGGTGAAATTTTATTCACATGCAGCCACATAGTATTCCCCATTTTTTCTCAATTCAAATACTTTCTCTTCCATCCAAAGCTGAATAGCCTTATGAAAATATTTCTCAAGGAAGATATTCTTAAATTCATCCCACTTCATAGCATCAATCTCTTCACCTCCTCTGATATTTTTAATCATTGACCCCCACTAATCAGCTTCTCCATAAAATGATAAATAGAAAGGATAACATTTTGATTTTATGAAAACCCAATTAAAAAAGAGAAATATTTTAGAGTTATTTAATCCACCCTTCATCTAGCACAAATTCAGATGATCCTATAATTGATGGGGGGTGTCGCCTTATGAAATTCTCCACTACCTACATATTCCTCTACAATTGATTTGGTTGATGTCGTGCATAGACACAACCACCATTTATTACTTGAGTCAATTGATCCATAACTATAAAAAATTATTCTATTTAAATTATAACCATCTCAATATGCTTATTTCGAAGATTGGATTATTCTGTATGCCTTCCCAGTACAACTTATATGTTTCCTCTGCACAAAACCATTCCGAATAGACATATCTTAACCGAAGAAACATGGTAATATTCAAATGTTATATAATTTCAATTTTACCATAAAGTAAAAATAATTTATATATATTATATTAACAATATTATAACCCTAAAATGTATCTAAACTGGCCTCTGATCCTAAATATAAGGTCTTATCCTTAAACCTTACTTAATATTGTGTTAATTCAATAATTTGACTTTCATTCACATCAAGGATCCTTTTAGGATTATAGATTTATAAAATTTGGTCATAACATATACATAACAACTAAAATATTACATAGTAGAAACTTCTACTCATTGTCAATTTTTTTTCATAAAAAAGAGAGCATTTAAAAAGAAACATTGTTTTATTTCATGTTTACACTTCAAAACACTTCCTTGAACCCATCATTGAATTTTTTTCATCATTAAATCCTATGAAAAACATTTCAAAACATGGGATGGTAATAAAAATCATAGTAAGGGATACACATAGAATTAAAACTGTTATTCTTGAAAAAACATGTAAATAACAGATACTTTATGATAAAGTAATACTTTTCACCTTCAAGAAGTAGTAAATACACCTCCCTGAATATAAGATTAGTGCCTATCATTTTTGTAATAAAATTATTACCTTAAAATCCATATAAATCACATATAACATATAAATGTAACATGGTACGTAATCATAATTAAATGTAATAACCATACGGTCAACTTCCACACATGTCACTAAATAGAATAGCCATACAATTGACTTCCATACCCAATGCATTGGAGGTTTTAACGTAACCAACCATTCATGATTTTTCAAAGAACCACTCATATTTAGTTTCTCACATTACCACCCCTATTTGGTTAATCACGTAACCACATGTAAAATGTCCATGTACCATTATATAATCATAACTAATAAAATATTGCAATTATCAACATTTCACAAATAAAATTTCATTTGAAATCACAAAAAATTCAAGATTTTTAAATAGTAAATCCACATTCAAAAAAAAACTTCCATACAAAAAAACCCAAAATTGGAATAAGGGATTTCTTTTCCTTGTAAAAACATTAAGTCTTGTAGAGGAATCCAAATATCAATTAATGGTTACGGCGGCAGAGAAGTTGTAGTCACCATATATGTTAAAAAAATTCCTTTTATCATTTAGTAATGAAATTAAAATGGTTCATATAAAATGATTACTTTCAAAAACCTTAGAATGAATTAAAATTCAAAGGGTTTGATTATACCCTTTATAAATGAAGGTGGTGTATAACATCATTATATGCCTCAATGAAAGGATATTGAGACAAAGTCTTTTACCTTGAGTTGGATTCGTCGTGTTTGTTCCCTATTCTTTAGGAATAATAAAATTATGTTAATTTATACTTACATTAGAACCTTTTAATGGTTATTATTCTTTTTATATCATTAATTAACATGTTATAATAATTAGTTAATTATTTTAGTTCATGTTAGTCATTTTTTCGATATTTGGTACATGAGTTGAAAATGAACATGGATTGATGTCACTAGTCCATGTGGTAATAAGTCCTTCATATAAAGAATAATATTAAAGATATTATTATAATTATTATAATTTAATTATACTTTTAAATTAGACCTTTATGTTTTTTTATGAAAAATGTAAAATTATATATTTATGGAGATGGTAAGTCATACGTACACATGAGTAACATATTTCCTTTTTCATTGATCATTATGGAAATAAGGTAAGTATTATTTTATATTTACATAATGATAATGAAATAAATAATATCATATTTATCTTTTAAATAACTTATCTATATCATACAATTTATGTAACGATTACAAACAATTAACATATCTTTGTGCAGGTGATAGTTCACAGGTACGCATGAAGAACATTATCTTTTTTATGCTCATGGAAAGTAAGAAGTTAATCGAAATATTATTATCCTATAATGATTAATATTTCATTAATATAAAATATTAACATTAATTCTATTTGAATAAACATTCATGAGAGAGGGATATGGAAAACGAATTATATCGGTTCGTGGTGGTGATAATTCACACGTACACATAAATGATTAATTATTTTCCCATTAAAATGAAGTGGAGATGGATTTAAGTAATGATATTAATATAATAACATATAAGTATATTTATTATGATTTATTTGTTATTTAATCATGGAATAATAATATTTTAAGTAATTTTATGAATAAATAATACAGAAATACTTAAATAAAAACATTATCTTTCCTTAGGATGAGAAGCTTTCCTAACACATTAACACCACATAGGATGGTTTTATACCTAAAATAAGGAATAAAAATATGTGTAGGTATTCTATTAATGGTTTTGGGAAGGTATTTTCCAAACCAAATGGTTTTAGAAGTGTGAGTAACTAAGAGTAATGAGTGAATTTTATAGGAAACGGGAGAAGCACCCTTAGAATTATTAAAATTATTAAGTTAATATAAATTCATTTGCGAGTCAAAATTGATCCAAAATCATTTAATTATAAAATATGATGATTATGGGTCTAAATATAATCATCAAATGATAATTAGACAAGTTTTGAATAATTTTTAGTCTTTATATTATTATTTTAACATTTTTAACTCTTACCTTTTTATCAAGTAATTTACACTTTCAGAGTCAAAATAATTACCAAACAAGGCCAAAATACCAATTAATGATTCATTAATGAATTTTTCTAATTATATAAAATTTTCTGTCTAATATTGGATTTTTAAAAATTTTAAATCATTTAATTATATTTTTCATATTTTAAGTTATGACTTATGTCAATTTTGACACTATTCTTTACACAAGTTTAAAAAAAACATAAAAACATAATTTCATCAATAAAAAATAATTTAAATCATATTTAACATGTCAAATTTATTCATAAAAATTCTTTATGGAATAAAATATTTCAAAATATATTTATGTTAATATTATTAATAACATTTGTTCGATTTGTTCTTTAATAAACCTATTACTACATCATCTTTGTGTGACTATTTAAAAAAGCATATAATGAACTAAATTAGATTAATTGATAAAAAAATATAATTATTCCTTTAAACCATGTAAAATGATAATCTAAAAAAATAAATAAATTTGATGAAAATGTAGTTTTGAATTAAAATTCAGTATTTTTCACAATTCATTAAAATATGAATTTTATCAGAAAAATACCAAAAATTCAACCAAAGTAAATTTAATTGTCCCACTTACAAAGAATTATTTTTGTCAAATATTACATATTAAAGTTAGAAAACTATATTTGAAAAGGGTTCTCCTTAAAAATTCAGTAAAACTACTTTTTAAAATTAGAGTAAATCCAAATTTAAGTATAAAATAGTCAAATATTTTTAAAAGGTATTCTTACCAAATTTTTATAAAGACCCCTTTTTTAAATACAGTTGTTTTCACTTTTATATGTTAAATTTGATAAAAAAAAATTCTTTATTTATGAAGTGGGGTAATGAAATTTACTTTGGTTGAATTTTTGGTATTGGTCTGATAAAATTCATATATTAAGGAATAGTGAAAAATTCTATATTTTAATTAAAAAATGGATCTTCATGTAATTTATTTATATTTTTAGATTATGATTTTACATGGTTTTAAGGAATAATTGGATTATGTTTTTATCAATTAATCCAATTTAGTTTATCACATAATTACCCTTAATTAAAGAACCAATTAATTAAGTCATCAAACCCATTAATTAATTTTAAAACAAATTAATAAATATTCACAACTCAAAATCCCGTAATTAATTATCAGAATTAATTTTCTCATTCAGAGTCGCAACTCATTATAATTAATTCCCCATTTAATTGTCTCAATTCATGATACCGATATCTCATAATTAATCTCCCAATTAATTATCTAAATCACAATCCCTAAATATCATAATCAATCCCCCAATTAATTATTTATTTAGACAACCCCTATATCACATAATTAATTCCACAATTTATTATCTATTTCAACATTAATGCAGTTAATCAATATTCCACATTAATTAACCCAATTTAGAAATTTAAATTACTAAATAAATCCAGTAATTCCATTGTTTTCATACACTTATCAATATCACGACTATGGGAATTGAATATTAGACCAGCAACAAAAAATCGTCAATCAAGAATCACCCATAAAAAATCCCTAAAAATTGAGTGACACAACGATGAAGATCAAGATCCAAAATTTAAAACCCTGAATAAATATTAATTAAATAAAGATCTTACAAATATAGATCTAGATCTAAAATTATAAATGTATATCTCACCAAATACATTTATATCTACTCAAAATAGAATATTAATTCATTGATAGAAAGTGATAAGAATTGTAGAAGGATGAGAGAAGAACTATGATAAGATTCACATACTAGGATAAGAGTAGATCTTCAATCCGGACATTGAAATATAGGTAACGATGGTATGTAAGGCTTGGAATTCATCTGGAGAACTCCAAAATCATGAAATACCTCCTAGGTCCTAATGGGGTTAGAATAGGGGTGTTCTGGGGGATCGGGGAATTTTAAAATTAAAAATTTGGTGACATTTAAAATCAGTCACATTTTGGGGTAAAATGGTTCATGATTTTCCTTAATTGTGCCCCATTTATAATGGGATTACTTTTTTCTCTTTAGAGGGTGAATGATTTGAAAAACCATGCTCCAACTGTGTGAATCCCCTCATCCAAGGATCGAACAATTAGCTGGGTTGGGACACACAGTTAGGTAAAATCGTGAGCCAACCATGAAAGAACCCTATAATTTCTAGTTTTCACAAAATTCTACCCAAACACACCCTTAGTCATAACCTAAACAAAAAGTACTAAAATAAGGACAAAATAGAAACCAAAATCAAGCTTGAGACAACTCCATAAAATGTATGGATCATGTAATCTCCCCACCTTATAACAACTCATCCTTGACCTGCATTTCTAAGATTCCCTGTGATTCTGAGTGATAACTATTGGGCCACCGAGCTTGTATATCTACTTCCATTTCCCATGTTTCCTCCTAAACATTCTGATGTTTCCACAATACATGAATTATTGGCAAGTTCTTTCCCTAGAAAACTTTTTCACTATGATCGAACACATGTATCAGATGCTCCTCAAAGGTAACATCTACCTTAAGCTCAATGTCATCCACATCGATCACATGAGAGGGTTCCATGTGATATTATTTAAGTTTTGATACATGGAAAATATCATTCATAGAACTGTATTTATGCGGAAGAGCCAATTATTATTCCATTATCATGATTATCTTCACAACCTCAAATGGCCTGACAAATCTGGGCCCCAAAAATATCTTTCTATATATCATGAAGTGAAATAATCTAGGTGATACCTAAAAGAATACAGAATCACCCTCTGTAAACTCCAGGGTTCATTGAAATCTATCTTCATATGACTTCTTTCTACTCTGATCTGTCGCCATATTATTCCGAATTAGCTGGGTTTTTTCTGACATCTCCTGCATAATACTCAGTCCCAACAACTCTGACTGACCTACATCCATTAAACATAGTAGTGATCTATATAGACTACTATAAAGATCCGTATATGGTTCCATCTGTATAGTTTACTGATAACTATTATTATAGGAAACCTCTACTAAGACCATGTCTTTCTACCAAGACACACCGAAGTCCATAACACACTCTCACAACATATCGTTAAGAACCTTTATAGTACATTCCAAACTTCCATTTGTCTATGCGTGAAAATATATACTCAATAATACATGTGTACCGAGTTCCTTTTTTCAATCCCTTCTAAAAGTGTGAAATGAAATGTGATTCGTGGTTAGAAACTATAGTCCGTGGCACCCCATATAGAAGGAATATCACCCAAACATACAAATCTCCCAACTAATCCACTAAAAAAGTCTCTCATATACGTAGTAAATGAACAAATTTCATCAGTAGATCCCCAATAAACTATATATCATCATTATTACTTGTAATCAATGGAATAACCACAAAAACATCTATGGTCACATTATCCCACTACTACTCCATAATGGTTAATGACTGTAGAAATCCTACAGGTCATTGATTCTTATACTTCACATGATGAAAGATGTAACATCATTTCACTAACCTTATTATCTCATTTTTCATGATTATCCACCAAAGATATCATCATAGGTCATGGTACATTTTGTTCATAGCAGGATATACCACCCACTATGAGGTTTGAAATTTTTGCGCTGCATCTTCTCCTATACTCATAGTGACCAGAAATTGATTCTTCAAATAGATGATATAGTCAGCATCTATAATCCTATATGAAAGTGATTACCCACCGTTATTGATTTTCCTCAAGTTCAAACGCTATGTATCCTCATACTGCTTGTCTCTAATATAGATCAAAAGATTAGAATACACTGAAACTGATACGAGAGTTATCTTCTCCTAACTTTCCTGAACCACCATATTTATATGATCCATCGAAGTCATCATCATCTACTTTATACTAGTCCCCATAACCTCTCGGGCCCGTTTTTTCCTACTCAAAGTTTTAGCCACATGTTTTCCCTTCTCAAGCATATACACTAGCTCAAGATAAAATTATTGCATATACTCAACCCATAATCGCTTCCAAAGGTTCAAATATCACTATGAAAATATATACTTCAAACTCTTGTGGTATGTATACTCAGTAAACTTTTCCCCCAATAGATAATAATTCTGACACTTTAAGGTACAAACCACTACTGTTAACTCGATCTCTTGTGCTGGTTAGATCCATTCAATTGGACTTAACTTTCAAGACCCATACACTATGACTCAATCTACCTATATCAAAACTGCTCTAATTTCGACCCCTGAATCATCACGATACACCGTGTACTCCTCACCTGGCTCGGGTAGGATCAAGATGAGGCGTAATGTCAAATGATTCTTCAATTCTTATAAGGCCTTCTTTCACTCTTTTGACCAAAAAAAATTTATCACCATTTTGGTCATGCCCAAAAGTGATGTTTCCACAGAATAATTCCTGGATGAATCTCATATATTATCCATCTAACATCATAATGCTAATGATAATGAATATATTCTTAGGATGATCAGAATTAACCACTTCCTAAACTTTCTCTAGGTACATCAAGACGCCTTCCTCTTAGATTATGTGTCTTAATAAGTGTACTTGATCGATCCAAAACTGGAACATAGATATATTGGTATGTAGATGATGCACTCTTTGTGTACTATAGATGATGTTAAGATGTTGGTCATGATCTTCATGAGTCTTGGATTACAATAAAAGTTTATCCAAAAATACAACAAAAAATTGATTCATGTATGGGTGGACGATTCTGTTCACCAAAGCCATAAACACTACTGGTGAGTTCATCAACCCAAATGACATTATGATGAACTCATATAGAACATATCTATTTATAAAAGTAGTCCTTGGTTTATCAGAAGTCCAAACTCTCATCTAATGATACCATGATCTCATATCAATCTTTTAGAACACAAAAGCTCCTCTAAACTAATAAAATATATCATCAATACATCATAGTGGATACTAGTTCTTCATATTAATTTGGTTTAACTTCCATTAATTATAAAAAAACATAGAGTCGTGTCATCCTTCTTATCAAAGAAAACTGGAGAACCCCAAGGACATGTACACAGATGAATGAATCCATTATCCTCCAACTCCACCAACTGAGTCTGGATTTCTTAAAGATCTATTGGTGACATTTTTTGTGGTGGAATAGAAACTGGATCAAAACCTAAGTAGGGTGTGAGTACAATTCATAATTCCACCACCAATGGTGTCTCAAACAATTCCATTCAATTATAGTGTATGCAGTTATATAAATAAATAAGTACAATGAATAAATAAATAGTTTATCACATTATTAAATATTCACTATTTAATAACAGAAACCCCCCGAGTTCCTGTAGAAACCCTTAAATCAATACCTACTTCAGATCATGTTGGAGCCTCATTTTTGTCTGAAGAATAATATGGCTAAGAATTCCATTGTTACCATTAATTTAATTTATTCTTTAGAATGACCATGTTCACATTATTTAATTCCTACTTGAATGCCCATGTTACTTTTCAAACATAAAACATTAGAATAACTATGTTCCCATTCATTAATTCATACTTGAATAACAATTTTACCATTAATGAACATGAATTATAATGAACATGTTTCTATTCATTAATTCATTCCTGAATGACTATGTTACCGTTCTTAGACACATAATTATTTCAGTAATTAATTATCCACATAAATTCCATTACTAATTCAATAATTAATTAACCACAAAAAATACAATTAGTTGATTCAATAATGAACTAATCATATTGATAACAGTAATTAATTAAAGAATTAATTAATAACACTTATTTCATTGCAAATTTAGAAATTAGTTTATCATGTAATAACTCTTAATTAATTCACGAATTAATTAAGTCACCAACCCCATTAATTAATTTAACAACTAATTAATCAATATTTTTAACTCAAAAATACGAGGATTAATTTTAAGAATTAATTATCTCATTCACAATCACAATTCATAATAATTAAATCCATAATTAATTTTCTCAATTCATGATATCAATATCACATAATTAATTCCAAAATTAATAATCTAAATCACAATCCCTAAATCTAAAATTAATCCCCCAATTAAATATCAAATTCAACAACTCCTAAATCTTATAATTAATTCTACAATTTATTATCTATCAAAAAATACTTCAATAAAACAATTGGCTAAATTAAATAACCCAATTTAAGAATTTAAATTGCTAATAAATGCTAGAAATTATAATATTTTCACACATGTATCAAAATAATAAAAATAATAGTTGAATATTAGTCCAAATACCTCAAATCATCGACGGACAATAAACCAATGAAAATCCCCAAAAATTGAGTGGCAAAATGACGTTGATCTAGATCCAAATTTCAATGCCCAAAATCATGATTAATGTAACAAATATATGAGAAATATAGATCTAAATATAGAATCATAGAACTATATATCAACAAATATAATTATATATAATCAAAATAAATCATCACATTGGTGGAATAAATCTAGAAGAATGAGTGATTAATGAGAGAATAACCGGGTCAGGATTCAATTTTTGAGAGATAAGAGGATCTTCGATATGGGATTTGAATCATGAAGAAAGAGGTCAAGAATAAATAGAATACACCCAAATAGCTCTAAAATAGTGAAAGAACTCCTTGGTTTGAATGGGGGTCAAAATAGTTGTGTTTAGGGGGCTCGAAGAATTTTAAAATTAAAACTTGGGTGACATTTAAAATCATCCACTATTTGCTGGGTAGGGGCACATAGTTTTAGATTAATTTACACCCTAACAATGTTATAGTTATAATGGGGGTACATGGTTACTACTAAGAGGGAGAATGGTTTGACAAATTTTGCATCAACTGTAGAAATCCCCACTGTCGGGGTTCACAAGGTTAGCTGAGTTAGGGCGCATAGTTAAGGAAAACTGTTCCTCAATTGTGCACAGACCTATAATTTCCATTTTAATCAAAATTTAACCCAATGAAACTCTATGTAATAACATAGAAATAAAATATATAAAATAAGGAAAAATTAGTTCCTGAATTCAAACTTGAGACAACTTTAGAAAATATTGGGATCTTACTATCTCCCCCACCTTATAGTAGCGCGTCCACGAGCTGCACTCCTATGCTTCCCTATGTTTATAAGACAAAAAAATTTGGATACTGAGCCCACATATCTATTTTCATTTCCCATGTTTCTTCATAAACATTCCCATATTTCCACAATACACAAACTATTTGCATGGTCTTTCCCCACAATACATTCTCACTATAATCCAACATATGTATCAATTGCTTCTCAAATGATGCATCTACCTCCAGATCAACATCATCCACATAGATCACATTAGAAGGGATGGGGTGATACTGCTGAAGTTGTGATTCATGGAAAATATAATGCATAACACTATATTTCTATAGAAGAGCCCATAAGTATGTAAGAAGCCTGAATCACTCCAAAACATAAAACAGTCCGACGAATCTGGGTTCCAAATTGACCTGTCACTATTTTTTGTGGTGGCCCAGTCTAGGTGATACTTGAAGGAATACACAATCACTCTCTGTAAACTCAAAGGCTCATTAGCCTCTATCGTCATACAAATTTTTTCTAATCTGATTCATATCCATACACTTCGGAATTAGCTAGAACTCCTCTGATACCTCCAGTATGAGAATCTGTCCCAAAAACACTAACTGGCCTATCTCCATTCAGCATAGTGGTGATCGATATGGCATACCATAAAGATCATAATATGGTTCCATTTTTACAATTTCTTGATATCTATTTTTATAGGATAACTTCACTAAAGCCAAGTGATTCACCCCAGACCCACTAAAGTCAAGAACACACACCCACATCATATCCTCAATCACCTGTATAGTACATTCAATCTTTTCACCTGTATGTGGGTGAAAATTTGTCCTCAATAACACCTATCTATTGAGTGCCTTCTATAATCCCTAGTAGTATCATGAAGTGAAATGTAAGGTTCACTCAGAAACAATAGTCCATAGAACCCCATACAGAATATCTACAGAACATAAAAATCTCTAATATGACCCATTGTGAAAGTCTCTATTATAGGTAGGAAATGTGCTACTTTTGTCAGTTAATCCACAATAACATAAATAAACTCATTCTTACTTGTCTCTTTTGGAAGACCCACAACAGAATCCTTAGTCATGTAATCCCACTTTCACTCCAGAATGGATAGCATCTATATCAATCCTCTAGGCCTTTGATGCTCAAAATTCACCTAATGAATGTCGTAGCATCATCTCACAAACCCTCCTATCTCGATTTTTTCCTGGACACCAAAACTGTTGTTTTAGTTCATGGTACATTTTGGTCACACTTGGATGTACCTCCCACTTAAAGGCATGAAATTTATACATTAGATCTTCTTGCATGCTCATGGGGACAAAAACCCAATTACTATCATAGATTATATCATCCTCATCTATATTCTAGTCTAAAGGTGACTTCCCACCTTCAAGGATTTCCCTCGAGGTTAAACACTCATGATCCTCAGACTTACTATCTATAATATAGATCAAAACCATAGAATCTACTGAAACTGATATGAGATTAATTTTCTCATGACTCTACCAAACCACCACATGCATTTTGGCAAGCAACATCACCATCTGGAAATCAACACCAGACTCATGAACTACCTGAGCCTATGTTTTTATGATCAATGCATCAACCACATTATATCCCTTCAATAGAAAATATGTTATCTCAAAATCAAAAGATTTCATATACTGAAACCATCTCTGCTTATGAAGGATCAAATCTCAATGTGGAAAGATATACTTCAAGCTCTTATAGACTGTATACATAGAAAAATCTTCACCCAATAGATAATGGAGCAAAAAAGATAAGTTATAAACCAGTCTTCTAACTCGAGGTCCTTCGTAGGGTAGTTTCATTCATGTGGCATCAACTTTTGAAACCGATAAGCTATTATTTGATCTCCCTGCATCAACACTGCTCTTATGCCAACTTCAAAAGTCTCCCAATACACCATGAACTTCAATCCAGGATAGGGTAATATTAACATTGATGCTAATTTCAATTGATTATTCAATAATTGGAAGGCCTTCCCTCATGATTCTGACCAATCAAAATTTATACCCTTTTTAGTCAATGCCTGAAATAAGTGCTACCAAACATGAAAATTCCTAGATTAATCAATGATAATATGAAACAAACCTCAAAATGTTATTTATATAGAATACCCTCTTATGATGCTCCCAAGAAACCACTACACGTACATTATTTATGTCCAAAGATACGCATTCGAGATGATGTATCCCATGAAGTGTACACAATGAATACAAAACTAGAACATTGATATATTTTAGTATAACTGATGCACTCTTAGTGTACTCAAGATGATGTCATGATGATGGGAACTCTCACCAAGAGTCTTGGAGTGCAACAAGATTTCATCCAAAAACTCTAACACAAATTATTCTTGGTAAGAGTGAAATATTCTGTTCATCAAGTACATAAACACAAATAGTGATTTTGTCAACCCAAACAGTATTATGACGAACACATATAGGCCATACCTTCTTCTAAAATTATTCCTTGGTATATCATAAGTCCAAACTCTAAGATGATGATTCCCTAATCTCAAGTTAATCTTTGAGAACACAAAAGATCCTCTCAACTAGTCAAATAGATCGTTGATATTTGGAAGAGGATATCGATTCTTCACATTCACCTAGTTCTACTTCTAGTAATCAATACACAAACATAGAGTCATATCATCCTTCTTAGAAAATATAACTGGAGAACCCCAAGGTGACACACTTTGACAGAGGAATCCATTATCCTCTAACTCATCAAGCTAATTCTTGAGTTCTTAAAGCTCTGTTGTTTCCATTATACTGGGTGGAATATAAAATGGCTTATCCCATCGACAAGAGCTCAACAGTTGATTTTATATCTCTCTGAAGTGGAAAACCTGATAAGTCTTTGGAAAAAAATATTGAAACCATTCCACTATGGGTTGAAGGATATAATTATTTACCCCTCTGTCATCCAACAATAAACTAGAATCCTAGTATATGATATCTCATAGTTGTTGAGTAATTAGCCCTGCTCGGCCTGCCTGAATATCCCACTCTCAATAGTGAATATATTTTTACACTTAGGATAAGTAAAGGTCAATCCCATGTGATAAAAATCTATGTGGGATAGACATGTGACTAGCTAGTTATACCAATCATTAGGTTAAAGCCTGCCATATCAAGGATATATCGATCCCATAGAAAATGTTACTCCTCAATCTCAAGAGAACATCATTTGCATAAATATATTTCTCTATAAAGTACTCACAATGGAGTAACTATCATCATTCTCCCACTCAAACACAAAAAAAAACTAGGCTCCAACCGTTAACAAGTTTTGAATTAATAAATTAATGAGAGGAACCATTATCAAATAATTCATTATTTAATTTTAAAAGATTCATGAATAGTACCTATCACTACTGAAGTTCAATCCTCTCTATCCACAACTGTAGAATTCACTACATCTAGTTTTCCTACACATCTACTATATAAATCATTCTAACATACCCATGTTTAACCAGTCTACTAATATGGGTGATCTTTTCAAGATGAACGACATCCAACACCTCTATATCTTCTTCTAGGATAACTCCAGCTTCCCGTATGATATGGTATAGAAGATCTCTTTCCCGCACCCTAGTTTTGTACAGTTCTTCCATCACTGACCATCTATTGCTGCATGTTAAAAAATTTCTATATATGTCCCATCTTACTTCAAGAGATTCACTCCCCTAATAGTCAGGGAAAATGTGGATGATAATGTCTTGGACTACCGCACTAGTGTAAAATCAGTAGAAAAAGATCTTGTGTAACTATATTTTCCCTCAAGAAACTCTTTTATCCACTAATCTGGCTAATTTTCTCATAACAATGCTTCCTTATATTTGAATTTTCACCTCTTGATTTTCCAACAGCATCAAACTATCTTGTATGAGAAGCCTCCTCTGGGTTCCCCTCAGTTATGAGAGCTTGATCCACCACATCAATAAACTTCATTATCCCAAAGCGGTTAACATGGGACTAAATATTGCACTTCATTCCTTCCAGAAAGTGTCTTACAATAGCTTTCTCATCTCCTACTAATGCTATAGGAAATTAAAGTAGTTCTCTAAAACATATATCATATTCCATTACATAAATTCTCCCTTTTGTTAATAGTATTAATTCCACTACTCACTCCTCCATCAGCATCTTTGTATAGTAGTTCTCAATAACATCTCCAAAAATTAATTCCATAACATACCATCATTTTTTCCATTCCACACTTGAATTTCCTACCAGGTATTCATTAAACTCAAAGCATGTTTGAAGACAACGTGATCATCATATCAATAAGAGTCTCCAAATGTTCATGTATCATCTCGATAGACTCTACCCAGAAGTCATCTCCCTCAGGTCCACCCTCTCTAGTAAAATTAGGTGGGTGTTGCAATGGGAAATCCATGATCAGGTCAGACATGCTCTTATCAGCCCACCCCAAGTCAATTCTCGTGAGTTGTGTAATGAGAGAAATGTTTAGTCAATCCTTCTCTCCTAATTCTTCACTCGACACTACAAGGGACTCAGGTTCCACTGTTGGAAGATAATTTCCAACCATCTCCCCATGTCATCCTCTCAAAAAGAATTGTTTCATAGGCCTATCTCTTCAATTTCAAATGAACATATTTGGAATAATAACAAAACACTACAATATTTTCATAAGATTAATAATAAAAACAATTCACAACAAGTCTTTTCTAAAAATATTGATACACAGTCCAAACTGAGGCGCACCCTCAACCACCAAACCTTTAGGTATTGGTTATCAAAGTTTATTCTTATTATCACATCAATTTTTTAATTTAGATACCCAATTATTCAAATTATATAATCATTTGACCACTTCCTATTTAATATCAAGGACTATTTTCAATCCAATTTCAGAAGCAACGAGGGAATATTTTCAGTTCAACAACATACCCAATACATATGTTTATGTACATGCCTAAAATGATGCATGCCACAAAATAATCTGGAGTCCCTAGAATGAATCCTGAAGACTAAATTCTTATTACATTTTATGACATGATTTAATTCATAGAAAATATAAAAATCAATTTTCAAATCACACAAAAATTGAGTCACCCAATCTGAAATAATATTTAACTGTAACAACAAACAATAATAATAAAAATCTCACCCTGGGTAATTGGGATTTCCCGACACATGGGTTTGTAATCTCCATGCATGAGCTAATATCCATACCCTAACTCTTCTTAGTAAACATTATAACTTTCCAAAATAGAAAATAAAAGAAAAATAAAAGAAAAATGGGTTATGATAAAACATTTTAATGCCATAACCTGGGTACCACACATCAGTTCCCAAAGCTAGTCAGTTACATAACCATAGAAATGAATTCATGTATGCCAGAGGCTTCCGACTAGTAGTGTGAGTCTGATAAGTCAATCATGGGGAGAATATACCCTCTTTTATTAGATTAATACACTATTAGAAATAATAAACAATAGTATAAGCATATATAACCATAAACAATACCAATATATCAAGATAACTAAAGAGGGGAATATAATATCTAATAAAAGTAAAAAAAGCATAATAATATAAGTTTAATGTTTATAAAATGAAATCTATAAATAAAGACATCGATGAATCCTAATAGGGTCCTCAACCACATTCAGTTCCCTCATCCAAGCTACATCCTCAAATCATCCATCTTGCAGACGGTCTTTTCCCTTAACTAATCACACAACAACGAAGTCTATTCATGAACTGATCAGGTAGCCTGGGTAGGGAGTGAGTACAACTAAGTAGGCCACCACCCATAGTGTCTAAAAAAATTCTTGTAAATAACAGTGTTTATAGTTATATAAAATATTATTTAAAATTCTTAAATAAATATTTTATCACACTATTCAATATTCTCGATTTAACCACATAATATTATAGGTTCCCATTGACACCCATACCTCAAAATATGTTTCGGCTCATGTGGGATCCCAAAGTATGGATGAGGGATATCATGTCAAAGAATGAAATTTTTACCATTAATTTAATTTATAATTTATAATGACCATGTTCTCATTCTGTAATTCACACCTAAATTCCTATGTTACCATTCATACATAACATATTAGAACGACCATGTTCCCATTCATTATTTCATACATGAATGGTTATGTTATAGTTCATAAACACACATTAGAATGAACATGTTCTCATTCTTTAATTCATACTTGAATGACCATGTTACCATTCACAAACACTAAATTAATTCAGTAAATAATCATCCCAGAAAACCATTACTAATTCAATAATTAGATAAACACTGCAATCCCATTAGTTAATTCAAAAATTAACTAATCATATTTATAACATTAATTAATTCAAGAATAAATGAATAACACCTATTTCATTACTAATTAGACAATTATTTTGTCACATAATTACCCTTAATTAATCCACCAATTAATTAAGTCATCAAACCAATTAATTAAGTTAACAATTAATTAATCGATATTCACAACTCAAAATCCCATAATTAATTTTAATAATTAATTCTCACATTCACAATCTCAAATATTCAATATTAATTATAAAATTAATTATCTCAATTCATGATATCAATATCCATTAATTAATCTCCCAATTAATTATCTTAATCATAATCCCAAAATCACATAATTAATCCCCCAATTATTTATCTAATTATATAGCCCTTTAATCTCATAATTAATTCCACTATTAATTATATATTTCAATGATACATCGAATAATCAATTGGCCACATTAATTAACTTAATTTATGATGTTAAATTACTAAATAATTCTAGAAATTCTAAAATTTTCATACATGTAACAAAATGACAACTATGATAATATAATATTAGACCACCTACCTCAAATCATTGATGAATAGTTTACCAACAAAAATCCCCAAAAATTAAGTAGCACAGTGACATAGATCTAGAAAAAAATCGTAAAAACCTAAATAAAGATTAAAGAAATCACAATCTGATAAATCTAGATCAAGATCTAGAATCATATAAGTAGATATCACCATAAAGAATTAGTTCTAATCAAAATGTAAATATTAAATCGCTAAAATAAAGTGAGATGAAAGAGAGAAGAACAAGAGAAGAACCAAGATATGATACACATACCAGGAGAGGATAGGATCTTTGATTGAGGCTTCAAATCACAATGAAAGGGGCTTAGGAAGTCTTATAAATAATCCATAGAGATCTAAAATCATGAAATAATTCCTTGGATCGAATGGGGGTTGAAATAGGTGAGTTTTGGGGGCTTGGGGAATTTTAAAATTAGTAATCGGGAGACATATAAAATCACACATGATTTTTTGGGCATGAAAACACAGTTTTACCTAACCATGAACCCTAACCACACACTAGTTATAATGGAGGTGAATAGTTACCCCTAAGAGGGTTAATGGTTTGTCCAACCATGCGCCATCTTTGTGAATTCCATTTTCATGTGTTCATATGGTCAGTTGGGTTGGGGTGTATGGTTTAGTCAAACAATGAACAACCATATAATTTAAATTTTTCTCAAAATTACACCAAACAAAACCTATGCCATAACCCAAACAAAAAGTACTAAAATAAGGAAAATATTATACCTAAAATAATGTTTGATATAACTCTAGAAATTTTTATTATCTTACACTTGAGGTATGAAAATATATCTTACAACATTCTTTTAAATGTTTTAATTATTTATATTCTAAATTGGTGATTCTAAGTTAGTAATAATAATCTTATTTTATGTATTTATTTATATGTATAGAAATGAATAATATAGGAAATTTTATGTATCCCTAGATTTTATTTCAAAGGTTATCATGTTGAAATTTGAAGGTATTTCATATAGAGTGTTTCTTGTTTCTATACAAAAAGAAAAAATGAATTGATTATTTTAATGTTTATAGTGGGGATAATTGATACTTTTTACACAATTGTTATATAATTTTTTCCATCATTTACAAGATTCATTTTTTATTCAATGAAAAACCATTCTTCCATTAATTCTAGTTATTTTAGTTATGAGGAAGAGGTTTTAATGGAATAGATTATATCAATATACAAGCGTATTTCACCTATGAATTCAAAAATATATTTGTATGATATTGATAATGGAAATGAATGATTATATGATTTTAATTTATGTTTTGATCCATGGATATTGGTTTTTATGATGGGTGTGCCTGATAGAACTCTCTATTTATTGGGTAGTGATTATGTTTTACATACATTTTTTTTAATTAACTGAGTAGGTTATTCCATTTACAAGGGTTCTATAAAGATGATATTTCTAAAGAACCATCATTTCTTTTCAATTATTATTATTTATTTTTATTGAAAATATTATAATTTCATAAGGTAATATAATGGTCGTTTTTTTAGATGTAATGACTATGCACATTAATGGTAAAAAGGTATGTTTTAAAAAAAATTATATCCCTTGGTTCTCCTGTTTTATAAAAACCTCATGACCATGATTCTACTTTATTATTTTTAATTATTTTTATGAAATTT
The DNA here is from genome assembly GCA_963277665.1 of Viscum album. NCBI lineage: Eukaryota > Viridiplantae > Streptophyta > Magnoliopsida > Santalales > Viscaceae > Viscum > Viscum album. Next base: position 676,875,177 of record OY728159.1, on the reverse strand, counting down.
TTTATTATTAAAGATAATTTTATGTAAGTAAATTACTTTTTATGATCCAAATTTATTTGGTTAATGTAAAACTATATAAAATGATCTTAGTAATTTAAAATGAACTAACATGTTTTTTCCTTTCTTTTATTTATATCTCTTATAGATCCTATTTTCTATATCCATTTTTTTTAAAATATTTTTAAAGTATTTTAAGGATGAGTATGAATAATGATGGAGTATTGTGGAATATCATGATCATTTTTCATTAAAATGAAACATATTTCATTTTAAAATAATTATATTGAGAATAAATAGATACTACATGAATGTGACCGCTTTTTAATATAAGAGTTTTTAAATTAATAGTTTTTACATAATTCTTTAAAATTATATGCCTAAAAAGATCTTTGTGAATGTAAGAAAATAAAATCCGATTTAAAAAATTAAATTATATGTCGAATATGTATCAAGGCCCATATAAGTAGTATCAAAATATGTTTTCATTAATTTTAGATGATAAGATATTGTAAGTATTATTAAAAGATCCAAATTTATAGTTATCATGATATTCTTATTATATAATACATAGGTTCTTCATATAAAATATGTCTCTTCATAATGGATTTACATAGAGGAAAAGAGAAGATATAGTAAAAAGTTAGAAAGTGTACAATATCATTCGAGATCAGTAACCTCGAATAGTTCTAATTGTAAATGACTATTTTTCTTGGATTGATTAGCCTACACTGACAATTAATTGTGGTGGAATTTGTTATAGGGACAAATCAAATTCATTATAAAGGAATATATTTATATTATATCATTTAATGAAATAAAACCATCCAAAAATAAGTGTATCATATAACTTGTTTGTATCTAAGGGATATATTAAATATTTTCAAATGATATTTGAATTTATGAGATTTTTTGAAAAAAAAATATCTTTAGACATTTATCATTTTTTTGTTTAATCCAATCAATACAGGGAAATTTTAGGGATTACCAGGAAATGAGAAGAGATTGATACCATGTATTGGGATGAATTTAAGAATATTTTACTTGAGAAATATTTTCATAATGTTGTTTGAATATTCATGGGAAATATATTTATGTAATTTAGGGGGATAAAGGAATATTTAGTGTATTTTTTGTTGAAAAAGTCACCTAATTGGTAAGATATGCACCAAATTTTATAAAGGATCATGAAACTAAAACTAATTGATTTTACATAGGATTTAATCCATAATACTAAAGGGAATTATTATCTATTGAACTAAAAATTTATAAAAAATATTATGTTTTAAGAAGTAATAAATAGAGTTTTTCAATTATCTTGTTTTCTATGAAATTAAAAAATGGGCCATGTGGATAGAAAATGGGAATCATCTATTGGGGAAATATAAAGATAAGTAAATCAAGTTTCCAAATTGTGATATGTAACGTCTTGGTTCCAGGTGACACCTAGAGGTGCCCTATACCTGTTTGGTCACATGGCCTCAAGCGCATTTCCATGATATTCATAGGCTGCTGAATAATAGAGAGGGATTTGGATGTGATAGTGGGGAAACTATTCCTTCATTGGATGAGTAACACTGTGGAAATAAATAGATAACAATAGCAGATGAAAAAAATAATAACATGCAATAGAAAATAGTGACAGAATACTAGTTGATAAAAATATGGAGCACATATTTAAATTATTCAGATCACATATTCCTAGGAATGAACCCAAACAAGTCAGAATGATGGAATACAATACTAAAACCATGTTCAAATGAAAACAAGTAAATAACTCCAACAACATTGCAAGTAGAAACTCATTCCCACTCTCCCCTGCTCCGTAAAAATCAAGTACCAAAAGTAGAAACTCTGTAACACCCCAGGTAAATAAAGAATGTGACATTTTTATATTTATCCCTATTTGTGAATAAAATGCTAATATTAATTTAAAGGGAACACTATTCTTGATGGCTTACCCAATACGCAACAATGAGTTCCTTTGAAATCTTACGTTGCACTCTAATAATACAATAATATTATTTTAAATGTTAGTTAACGCCTAGCCGTTGTAATGGCGGTTATAAACATAACTGACTACAAAATGATTATATATTTTTGTCAAATATTTTTACTCTTTACAATAAATGTTAGTGGATTAAAAATGCGAATGAATCCAATTTTAAGCGTAAACATTCAAATATTCTTTAAAGGGTCGATTAACCGCCTTTTGATGGAGAACCTCTTTTAAATCCACTTTTTGACAATTTTATGTGTTATATTTGACAAAATAAAATTCTTTTTTAAAATTGGGACATCAAAATTTAGTTTGTGTAAATTTTTGGAATTTTTCCGATAAAGTTCATTTTTTAATGAATAGTGAAAAATGTTGTATTTTAATTCAAAAACACTTTTATATATAATTTATTTATATGATTAGATTATCTTTTGAATTGTTTTTAAAGTGAATTTAGAATATATTTTTACCATTTAATCTAATATTGGTCGTTGTAATTAATTTCACTTTGAAATTGGACTTAAACTAGTGTCAATCTTTTAATAGATATTGTTTCTTTAAAACACGCTATTTGTTTTGACAGCGGGAATTAATTATTAAATTAATTAATTCAACTTATATGTTTTTAATTTTGTAAAATATATATCATTTTTGAATTCGTAATATCAAATATAGCTTAGGGTGAATTTTTTGTAATTTTCTGAAAAACTTCAATTTTTGATGAATAGTGAAACCACTAGGTGGTACTTATAAAAATCGATTTTTCCGTTTAAATGAAAATTTTTCCATCTTTGTGTTTTGAATTTCAAAAATCCGACAAAAATGGTTGTCATTAAGAAGTAAAATGTGGTTCAATGGGATTAGAATAATTTTTTTGTGAATAGTAACTTATTAAGTTTTTAATCGCGATTAGAGGTAATTAGTGTAGTTTAAGGTAAGAATAACGTTTTAATAAAATTAAATGACCTAGACACATGTCCTACCCTCATTTTATGTGTCATGGACGACCAATAAAATCCATGGGTCAACTTGGGTACCCCATGGAGCCAATTTGGTTGGAAAATGACATAAATACCTTTTTATTTAATGTTAAAGTAAAAAATGACACAAACATGAGATGTTTTACTAAAATAATTTTTAAATGGGGTTATACAAGTCATATTTTTGACTATAAATAGTCCATAGAAAGCTAAAAATATTTCCTACATCATATTATTTTTTTTATAATTTTTAGGCATTAAATAAATTAAATTATTAATGACATCATGATGATACAGCGATGACCTCATTATTTAACGATTTAAATAAAATAGAAAGATAATGTAAAATCTAAGACCTAAACATGTCCAAAACCTATTGGATGTGTGGATTTCGAACCCTTATCACCTTATCCTAGAAAAACATCAATTTGGAACCATTAAAATCCGAAACTCATTCTAAAATAAAGTAACATTTCTTTACTTTACAAGAGTGCCCCTCCTCTCCTCTTATAAAAGGCCCCCACCTCTACCTTCTTACCCACACCTCCAAAGCATTTTTCTCGGCCAAACCCTGCCCATATTGTCTCTCCACGTCCCTCTATAACTCCTTGAAGCCTCACATTGGGCAGAAGTCTTCTCAAGGAAGCCTTTGAGCTCAAACCAAAGGGAGTTACCTGATTTTACGGTAATGTATTCACTTGTGTCCTTTTGTTTTATTTTGCTTCTCCAACCCCCTAAACTCTTTTCATTCATTTATTTTGTAAGAAATACAGTATATTAAATATACTAGGTTGTTTTTATAAGATGTATTCGAGCTACACTTACACACACCTACATCCAATGGTTAAAGAACATACTGTTTCTGTGGATGACGAATTTTTGCCTCACGAAACGATGATTGTTCAACATTATTCTAACACCTTCAAATGTGGCCATTAAGATGACACTATATTTATATATGATATATAATATGTTTATGTTTTACTTAAGAATATATATTTTTCATTTATGGCATACCATTATGGTTTCCATTATGGGTAAACGCGATATCTTCAATTAAGGAAGTGCGGACTACCGCCCCCTCAAAGTGATTTGATTCGTTAATACCATATGTGGTACGTATAAAGGATATATTTAATGATATTATATATGACACCATAATGGAATTAAAATACTATTATGTATCATTATGTTTTAATTCCATTAAATATGAAATATAAATGGAAGTAGCATTCATGCGTACGTACGACTTACCGTCTCCATGAATGGTACATTTCATTTCTTATCTCAAAATGTTATGTACTATTATAAGTAAATATATATAATTGATATATATGTAATATATTACATCTAAATTATGGATATCATTATGTAATTATAACATATATATATATATATCTCTCTCATTTTTTTAATTCCATTAATATGACAAAAAATGAAAGTAGCGTTCATGCGTACGTACGGCCTACCGTCTCCATGAACGGTGCTTTTAATTTTTATCTCCAAATGCTATGGAATAGTATAAAATGAATATATACTGGATATATATGAAATTTAAAACATCAATACTATTCTGGATATGATGTACCTATAACTACATGGAAAATTATTTTCCAACAAGTTCAATTTTTGACTCTTGTACCAAACATCGACAAAAACGTCTGATATGAACCCATATTATAAACCAATTATTATAACATTAAAATATGTGATTTGAACTGAATAATAATCTTTATAGGAGGTCCTTAAGATATTATAAATTTACCAAAGTTTATTATTCAAGAATATAAAGAAATGAACAAGACAAGTTGGACTTGAGGTAAGGGACCCTACCCCTCTCTTTATTTTTAAGTACACTCTTTTATGTCATTAATTTTATGCTCATCTTTCTTGTGATCGAGATGTTATTTTATATTACTAATACTGTAATTTTTATGTTCATATTATGAGAGACCCTATTCTCTCTCATCAATCCATTTTGGATGTTTTGAGTGGCGCCGTTAGGCTGCCAAATTTTCGTAAGATATCTAACCTCTCTCTTTATTTTTAAGTACTATCCTTTATGTCACTTATTTTAAGCTCCTATTTGTTATGTTTTGGGATGTTCTTTTATATTCATCTTTCTGTAAACTTTATGTTAATATGATGATAGACCCTATTTGATCTCATCAATCCATTTTTGAAAGTTTTAAGTGGCGTCGTTAGGCTGCCGAGTTTTCGTAAGGGATTTTTCATCTCACTTTTATTCCTGTGAGATTTATGCTACATTTGCCACAATTTCCTTTGAGTGGTGTATGTACTGCCCATTATTTTACTCATTTTGTAATATACTTTAATTTATGAGTATTTACATCAATTTTTTATTGTCTGTCTTTCACGGGGCGTATGATTCGAAAGATACCCATGTCAGTAAGGGAACCTTTCACCCTCCTCTTTTTAAAAGACTTCTTTTGTTATGTCTTTTAATTCACATACTATTATGTTGGGATATGTTCTTTTATATCCTTATTGGTTTAAATTTTATGTCCATGTGATGAGATACCCTTTTTAACTCTCATCAACTCATTGTCTGAATTTTGTAGTGACATCGTTAGGCTGTCAAATTTTTGCAAGGGAACTTCTTAACACAAATTTGATTATTTGGGATAATCTTGTACTCCTTGAATATGTCGTTCTATGAATATGTGTGAATAACCTCTGATTGTTTTACACTTAATATCCACTTATATTTGGTGTATTAGTTTGTCACACATATTTATGTAATTGATTTATCCTTAATCCAAGGATACCATCTTTGTATGGGACTTCTTCTCAATATCCTTTCATTGAGGCATATTTTGTTTTATACACAACATTCTTTTATATGGTGTATAAACCCCTTTGACTTTTACGTTTATCCGAAAGGAATATTTTTTATACAATGCATTTTACTAAAGGGCAAAAGGGAATGTTTTTGTCGTACGTATGCAGTGACAACAACTTCTCCGCCACCGTGACCATTATTTGAGTTTTGGCTTCCTCTACAAGCCATACGTTTTTTTAAAAGAAAAATTAATACCATGTTTTAATTTTCTTTTATTTTGTTATTGAAAATGGTTTTCATAATGTTTTTATATCAATGTGATGTATTGATATCTTGTTATTGAAAGGTGGAAATGTTATGTTTCCTTTATGGATGTTTTATGTGATACGATTATATTATGGTTCTTGGGAATTGTTATGAAGACGGGTGGTTCCATGATAAACTAAGGGCGGGTGAGCCCGATATAGCTCTCCAATGTATTTGGTAACGCGAAGGAGTGAAACGTTAAGGTTTCTCCGAAGAGATTTAGGGAATATACTGTGGTGGGTATTCCAAACGTAACCAAGAGGGTTACTCCCTACGTAAGAATGTTATGAATGCTTCAAGTTACCTTTTATGTCTTATGATTTCTATGATTTATTCATGATTTGATGAGGTATGTTAAAGTGCCCTTGTTTTATGGGTAAAGTATGATTTCAAACTTATGTATATATGAACTCATGTTTATTTTCCATATTTTTTATAACCCATACTGAGCTTTTTATGCTCATCCCATGTTTTTTGAAATTTTTTTCATAGGTCAAGATAAAGGTACATGATATGATGAGGGTTTCATGGAAGTTTCAAGAAAGAATCCATGTTTTATTTTAAATATGTTTCCATTAATGGGAAAAATGAATACTATCTTTATGTAACCACTTTGTTTAAATGTGGAATGTAATGCAATTTTTATGATCTAATTCTCTAAAACTCTAAACCTGAAAAGATCCTCAATGTGTAATCTTGTAATAACTCAAGATTAAGTAAGGTTTAAAGCTGGGTCCTTATAGTTGGTATCAGAGGTCAGTTTAGATAACTTTAGAGGTTAGAGTATCCTTTAAGCATATGTGACATTACCATAATGGTTAGGATTTCAGAAAGAGTCCTAGTTTTAGATAAAGTGAATAAGTAAGTATATCTTAGGGGTTATCTTCCTCATTAGTACACGATGGTTTTATTGATATACTCACACTGACATTTCTGTTTTTAGTGAATGGATGGATCTAGCAGGCACTAAAGAGACAATAGGTTTGAAGGAAACTGTGGTGGTTCTCTGATTAAGAGACTGGATGAAATGGGGGATTCAATAATGGAACATATGGTTGTTATAAACCAAATATCAAGGAGTCATGATCATCCCCTTGAACCTTGGTATGTTCTATAATGCATCATGTACAAGATGACCAATCGATGTCGAATTTCAAGTAATAATTATTAAGGTAACCATTAGGGTTTATATGATCCTTACTTTTTAGGTAATTATGGGTTACTCTATGATATGATGGAAAATGAAAGGCATGAGATACTCTTGATGATAAAATATGTTATGATTATTTTTGAAGATTTTATCTCATTATGGGGGAATGTTTTAAGAGTTATATAGTTTTGGAAAAAGGACAACATGCAGACCGTGTGACAACCCGTCACGTCAGGCAAAGCTGCGAGAATCGAACCCACAACCAAAGTGCAACTGGTATTTATCGCCTACCACTGGACTACGTGAAGTCCCTAGTTAGTTTGACTGATTCTTTTTAGATAGATGATTTTAGGAATCAAGAGTAAGTTTATTTTCATTTATCTATGGAAATATATTATCCTATCATGGAGGATATGTGATTTGGTTAATTACTTTTCAATACGAGACTTTAAGAGCAACTGATGTTGTTTGGAGATAAATGTTACGATTTAAATTGGAAGAATATGTGAATAAATCCTTTAAATATTTGGGATTCAATCTTAGTTTGGTTTACATTGAAGTATTTTTTGGACAATTTGTTTATTGAATTGTCTTTGTTGAACTTTGGGTATTGTTTGATAAATTTTGTAGATTAAGAATAGATTTGTTTTTTTAAGGATTATCCTTTTTGGGTATTATCTGATCTTGTACTAACCTTTTTGGTTTTGGTTTTGGTTAAGGTATAAAGATATGGGAAGTATATAGTTCTCTTTTGTGGATTATGTGATCCTCTAGAAGTTGATTATAGTACTCTTAATGTGAACAAGTCTTCCTAAATACTCGTCTTTTGGGGGAAGTATGAGTTTGTGTAAGAAATATAGTAAAAGTTGATAGTCAACATGACAAGTAAGTATGTTTCCATAAGATCAAAAATAAATTCCTCAATGAAGAGTAACTTAAAACAAAAATGTTGTCTGTTAACTTTTCTTACTGGGGAATCGAATACCGTTTAACCCATCACAAGTTTGTGATTTTCTTATGGTTAACTTTCTTCTAGACATGTTTACAATCACTCTCCATCAGAACACGAACCTTTGTTTTTTCCTCCATGTCCACATTTTCAGAAATGGAATCCTAGTATGGGTTAAATCTGGTGACCATTGTACTTATCTTTCTTTATTTTAAAGTGATTGTTTTACTGACTCTTGTTCCGATGTGGGATTTTCAATGAAGTTTCGAAGTCCAATTTTAAAATTGCAAGGATGCAATTCCCAAAAGGGGGGAAGGATGTAACACCCCAGGTAAATAAATAATATGACATTTTTATATTTATCCCTATTTGTGAATAAACTGTTAATATTAATTTAAAGGGAACGCTATGCTTGATGGCTTACCCAATACGCAACAATGATTTCCTTTGAAATCTTACGTTGCACTCTAATAATAAAATAATATTATTTTAAATGTTAGTTAACGACTAGCCGTTGTAATGATGGGAATGAACAGAACTAACTAAAAAATTATTATATATGTTTGTCAAATATTTTTACTCTTTACAATAAATGTTAGAGGATTAAAAATGAGAAAGAATCCAATTTTAAGTGTAAACATTCTAGTATTCTTTAAAGGGTCGATTAACCGCCTTTTGATGGTGAAACTCTTTTAAATCCACCTTTTGACAATTTTATGTGTTATATTTGACAGAATTAAATTCTTCTTTAGAATCGGGACATCAAAATTTACTTTGTGTAAATTTTTGGTATTTTTCTGATAAAGTTCATTTTTTTAATGAATAGTTAAAAATGTTGTATTTTAATTCAAAACCACTTTTTAATATAATTTATTTATATGATTAGATTATCTTTTTAATTGTTTTTAAAGTGAAATTAGAATATATTTTTACCATTTAATCTAATAGTGGTCGTTGGAATTAATTTCACTTTGAAATTGGACATAAACTAGTGTCAATCTTTTAATAGATATTGTTTCTTAAAAACACGCTATTTGTTTTGATAGCGGGAATTAATTATTAAATTAATTAATGAAACTTATATGTTTTGAATTTTTTAAAATAGATATCATTTTTGAATTCGGAATATCAAATATAGCTTAGGGTGAATTTTTGGTAATTTTCTGAAAAACTTCAATTTTTGATGAATAGTGAAACCACTAAGTGGTACTTATAAAAACTGATTTTTCTGTTTAAATGAAAATTTTCCATATTTGTGTTTTGAATTTCAAAAATCCGACATACATGGTTGTCATTAAGATGTAAAATGTGGTTCAATGGGATTAGAATATTTTTTTGGTGAATAGTAACTTATTAAGTTTTTAATCACGATTAGAGGTAATTAGTGTAGTTTAAGGTAAGAATAATGTTTTAATAAAATGAAATGACCTATACACATGTCCTACCCTCACCGGATATGTCACGGCTGACAAAGAAAATCCATGGGTCAACTTGGGGACCCCATGGAGCCACTTTGGTTGGAAAATGACATAAATACCATTTTATTAAATGTTAAAGTAAAAATGACACAAACATGAAATATTTTACTAAAACAATTTTTACAGGGGGTTATAAAAGTAATATTTTTTACTATAAATATTAATTGGAAAGATAAAAATATTTCCTACATCATAGTATTTTTTTTATAATGTTTAGACATTAAATAAATTAAATTATTTATGACATCATGATGATGCAGCGATGACCTCATTATTTAACGATTTAAATAAAATGGAAAGATAATGTAAAATATAAGACCTAAACATGTCCAAAACCTATTGTATGGGTAGATTTAGAAACCTTATCACCTTATCCTAGAAACACATGTATGTCGGACCATTAAAATCCGAAACTCATTCTAAAATAAAGTAACATTTATTTACTTTCCAAGAGTGCCCCTCCTCTCCTCTTATAAAAGGCCCCCACCTCTACCTCCTTACCCACACTTCCAAAGCCTTTGGCTCGGCCAAACCCTGCCCATTTTGTCTCTCCACATACCTATTTAACTCCTTGAAGCCTCACTTTGGGAATAATTCTTCCCGAGGAAGCCTTTGAGCTCAGACCAAAGGGAGTTACCCGATTTTAAGGTAATGTCTTCACTTGTGTCCTTTTGTTTTATTTTGCTTCTCCATCCACCTAAACTCTTTTTATTAATTTATTTTGTAAAAAATACAGTATCTTAAATGTACTAGGATATTGTTATAAGAAGGATTCTAGCTACACATACACACACCTACATATAATGGTTAAAGAACATACTTTTTCTGTGGATTGCGAATTCCTGCCTCACGAAACGATGATTGTTCAACATTCTTCTAACACCTTCAATGGTGGCCATTAAGATGAAAATATATTTATATATGATATATAATATGTTTATGTTTAACTTAAGCTTCTATATTTTTCATTTATGGCATACCTTTATGGTTTCCATTATGGGTAAACGTGATATCTTAATTTAAGGAATTGTGGACTACCGCCCCCTCAAAGTGATTTGATTCGTTAATACCATATGTGGAACGTATAAAGGATATATTTAATGATATTATATATGATACCATACTGGAATTGAAATACTATTATGTATCATTATGTTTTTATCCATTAAATATGAAATAGAAATGGAAGTAGCTTTCATGCGTACGTACGGCTTACCGTCTCCATGAACGATACATTTCATTTCGTATCTCAAAATGTTATGTACTATTATAAGTACATATATATAATGGATATATATGTAATATATTACATATAAATTATGTATATAATTCTGGAATTATAACATATATATATATATATATATCTCATTTTGTTTTAATTCCATTAATATGACAAAAAATGAAAGTAGCGTTCATGTGTACGTAGGACCTACCGTCTCCATGAATGGTGCTTTTAATTTTTATCTCCAAATGTTATGGAATAGTATAAAATGAATATATACTGGATATATATGATATTTAAAACATCAATACTATTCTGGATATGATGTACCTATAACTACATGGAAAATTATTTTCCAACAAGTTCAATTTTTGACTCATGTACCAAACATCGACAAAAACGTCTGATATGAAATCATATTATTAACCAATTATTATAACATTAAAATATGTGATATGAACTGAATAATAATATTTATAGGAGTTCATTAAGCAATTATAAATTGACCAAAGTTTATTATTCAGGAATATAAATAAATGAACCAGAGAAGTTGGACTTGAGTTAAGGGACCCTACCCCTCTCTTTCATTTTTAGTACACTCTTTTATGTCATTTCTTTTAAGCTCATATTTCTTGTGATCGGGATGTTATTTTATATTAATAATACTATTATTTTTATTTTCATATTATGAGAGACCCTATTCTCTCTCATCAATCCATTTTGGATGTTTTGAGTGGCGCCGTTAGACTGCCGAATTTTCGTAAGAGATCTAACCTCTCTCTTTCTTTTTAAGTACTATGCTTTATGTCACTTCTTTTAAGATACTATTTGTTATGTTGGGGGATGTTATTTTTATATTATTATTTCTGTAAACTTTATGTTAATATGATGAGAGACCCTATTTGATCTCATCAATCCATTTTTTTAAGTTTTAAGTGGCGTTGTTAGGCTGCCGAGTTTTCGTAAGGGATTTTTCATGTCACTTTTATTCCCGTGAGATTTATGCTACATTTGCCACAATTTCCTTTGAGTGGTGTATGTACTGCCCATTATTTTACTCATTGTGTAATATAATTTCATTTATGAGTATTTACATAAATTTTGTATTGTTCTTCTTTCACGGGGCATATGTTTCGAAAGATACCCATGTCGGTAAGGGAACCTTTCACCCTCCTCTTTTTAAAAGGCTTCTTTTGTTATGTCTTTTAATTCACATAATATTATGTTGGGATATGTTCTTCTATATCCTTATTGGTTTAAATTTTATGTCCATGTGATGAGATACCCTTTTTATCTCTCATCAACTCATTTTCTGAATTTTGTAGTGACGTCATTAGGCTGTCAAATTTTTGCAAGGGAACTTCTTAACCCAAATTTGATTCTTTGGGATAAGCTTGTAATCCTGGAATATGACGTTCTACAAATATGTGTGAATATCCTCTGATTGTTTTACACTTAATATCAACTTATATTTTGTGTATTAGTTTGTCACAAATAATTATGTAATTGATTTATCCTTAATCCAAGGATATCGTCTTTGTATGGGACTTCTTCTCAATCTCCATTCATTGAGGAATATTTTATTTTATACACAACCTTCTTTTATATGGTGTATAAACCCCTTTGACTTTTACATTTATCCGAAAGGAATATTTTTTATACAAAGCGTTTTACTAAACGACAAAAGGGGATGTTTTTGTCGTACGTATGCGGCGACAACGACTTCTCCGCCACCATGACCATTATTTGAGTTTCAGCTTCCTCTACTAGCCATACCTTTTTTTAAAAGAAAAATAAATACCATGTTTTTCTTTTCATTTATTTTGGTATTGAAAATGGTTTTCATAATGTTTTTATATCAATGTGTTGTATTTATATCTTGTTATTGAAAGGTGGAAATGTTATGTTTCCTTTATGCATGTTTTATGTGATAAGATTATATTATGGTTCTTGGGCATTTTTATGAAGACGGGTGGTTTCGGGATAAACTAAGGGGGGTGAGCCAGATATAGCTCTCCAATGCATTGGGTAATGTGAAGGAGTGAAATCTTAATGTTTCTCTGAATAGATTTAGGGAATATACTGTGGTGGGTATTCCAAACATAACCAAGAGGGTTACTCCCTATGTAAGAATGTTATGAATGCATCAAGTTACCTTTTTTGTCTTATGATTTCTATGATTTATTCATTATTTGATGAGGTATGTTAAAGTGCCATTGTTTTATGGGTAAAGTATGATTTCATTCTTATGTATATATGAACTCATGTTTCTTTTCCATATTTTTTATAACCCTTACTGAGCTTTTTAAGCTCATCCCAAGTTTTTTGAAATGTTTTTCACAGGTCAAGGGAAAGGTACATGATATGATGATGGTGTAAAGGAAGTTTCAAGAAAGAATCCATGTTTTATTTTAAATATGTTTCCGTTGATGGGAAAAAATGAATACTATCTTTATGTAACCACTTTGTTTAAATGTGGAATGTAATGCAAGTTTTATGATCTAATTCTCTAAAACTCTAAACCTGAAAAGATCCTCAATGTGTAATCTTGTAATAACTCAATATTAAGTAAGGTTTTAGGCTGGGGCCTTATAAAATAACTTTCCCTTATCTATAAATACAACAATATAATCAGTTTTGGCACAAAATGATGACCCAAATAGGGTGTGAGATGAATCCCAAGAGGCATCCTCCCAAATATCTATGCCTAACTGTCAGTTAATATATATGGTTGGAAATATGAAAAATTAAGTAATAAACAAGGAAATACTCAAAAGTAAAAAATCCTATAGTATCAACTACATTCATTTACATTTATTAAATAAATAACTAAACAATATCATGCAACCCTCTAGGTATTTTTCATAGTCTAACCCCTCTGTTTCAACTTAACAAAGACTCTCTGAGAATCACTCATCGTCAATTCCCCTTCTGGTTTTGTAACGATAAACTATAGAAACATTGGGGAATCACTCAACATCCAATTCCCCCTATGGTCTCACAATGTGAAACTACAGACACACTAAGGGAGCACTCATGTCCATCCAACTATGGTCTCACAATGTGAATAGTATAACAAACACTCTAGAGAAGCCCTCAGAATCCATTCCCCCTATGGTCTAACAACACCAGGTTCCCACATCCTCGTGCAAAGAAACCGTTCACCAACAATATTCAGCAACCAATGTAAATCTACAATACAACTTGGCTAAACACCTACAAATCATAACACATGAATTTCAGATAAAATCACTCCATCCTAATAGAACTATGATCGGAAGACAAACAACCTAACAAGAAAGTCTTGACCCAAAGGCCAAAATCAAACCAAACATGGGAAAACACATCCATAGAAAGGTAACAAGCCCATTTCCAATCAAAAACCTATACTCCAGAAAACAAGGCACGGATGGAATTAACATGGTCAAATTCCATAAAACATGCAATACAAAAAACTAGGGTATTGAAAATTTTTGCATATATAATTCAAAGACATACAACAGAAAGGAACAAACCACCTACCTCGACATTGTAAGATAGATATAGTTGATCCTCAGCCTATGAATCAACCTAGAATTCCATAGATCAAGAAAAATTTAAAAAACGTTCAACAAAGATTAACTCAAGAAGTAGAATAAATAATGATTAGAGGATATTAAAGAAGGAAGAAATCACCGATGAAATTCCAACGCAGTTAACATTGTTCGATTTGGAGCACAAACAGTCGATCAGGGGCTCAGAGAAGAACCAGTGATCTTCAGTCACTTCTGTATGAGACGATGCTAGGAGAAGATGGTTCTTCCAATTAAACATGACCCCAACCCGATATATCAAATAAAAATAAATATACATGGTGTGTTATTGAAAGATACATGACATGTATATACCTTTATCGGGCCCCTCTTTAAGCTGTTTCTAGGTCACCCCACACAGACATGTACATGGCCATTACACAACTAGTACACAGCTACCCATGACAACTGGGTACATGGCATTTACTCTTATGTACCAAACGTGTACTCCTTAAATTTCCAGAAACTCTTCTTTTTTCTCAAAAACACCACAAAACAAGACCCACACTTGAAATGAATATCTGGGTTCTTACATGATATGTGTGGTAAAATGAATCATGGAGAACGTATTATAAAATATTATATGTTTTTATGTTTTAATATTGTTCATGTGTCTTGTGACAATAAATTAAATGACATGATAAATTATGAAAATTTGACTATAATATTTTTTAATTGTAATGAAATGGGTCACTATGTGATTACTTTTTAGAAGATAGGAACAAGGGATATAAGTTATCAAGATCACATGAAGAAATTTGTAGATAAATCATTTAGGACTACTTTAATAGGTGTTGGACCATCCAAATATCTTTTTAGGTTCAATAGTTATTTATTATAATTATAACAAATTTCTTTTTAAATTTTGGTTCAATAGATTCATTCATTTCAATGAAATTTTCTTGTAAATTAGAAACATCACCCTATGAAATGGAGACACAACTTTTCGTAAAACCCCATGGGTTATAATTATTGAAAAAAGGTTTTATAATAATTTTTTTATCATCTTTTCAAGGTAATTACCAATAAACCATGTTTTCATTCCCCATTTGGAGTTTGATGTTCTTATAGAATGCATTTGAATTCTGTTTATCATGATATGATATATTTTAGAGCTAATGGTCTTTTTTTCATAATGTGTTTTAGTTTAAAAAAATGATTTATTTTATAATATTGATATTAGATAAATAAAACAAGAAATATACTAAATATAGAAATGAATGTTATCTTAGATATATTATTGATAACAAGGATACTATTAAAATTATTTAAGTTCCTATAGTTAATGAATACTTGAATGTATTTATTTACGAATTGTCTATTATTATACCAGATCAAGATATTGAATTCAAAATTGACATAATGACATATCTTAATCCAATATCAAAATATTCTTATCGATTGGTTAGATAATAACTTCTGGATTTTAAAAAAATATGTTATAGAAGTTTATTGATAAAGGATTCATTATTCATAGCACACCATGGGATGATCCTATAGTTTTTGGATAAAAAGAAAGATGTATACATGAGGATTTTTATTGATAAATGAGTATTTATTAACGTCATTATTAAGAATAAGTATATACTTCCTCAGATTGATGATATCTTTAATAATACCTTGGGATATTAGTTTTTTTAGAAGGTTGATCTTTGGTTTGGGTACCGTCAGTTGAAAGTGAAAGAGGATGATAATCTATAGATGTTATTTTAGAATAGGTATAATAATTAGGTGTTTTTGGTTATTCCCTTTGTTTTAAGAAATTTTATTGTTATATTTATGGTCAATTATAAATATATTTTTCCATTATTTTATGGATAAATTTTCAGTGGTCTTTATTAATAAAATATTGATATATTCTAAATTTTTTTATGATCCTGATAGACAATTGAAGGGTTTCCTACTGACCATAAATTAAAATAAGTTATGTGGAAAATTTATTAAATGTGAATTCTATTTTTTAGAAATTTATTTCTTTAGAAATATTATAAATGAATAGGCAATAACTTTTGTTCCAGATAAAAATAATGTGTTTGAAGAGTGGAAAATAGCTCTAAATATCTTAAATAATTTTATTTTTCCAACATTAGTGTGTTTCTAATAATGATTTATTGAAAAACATTTAATCATATTATACATTATTAATGTTAGTATGAAAGGGAGTTAAATTCATATCAATGGATTAAATGGGGTGAATGTTTCCAGGAAATAAAATAAAGACTACTTAAATCACTAGTTTTGGCCCCACCATCTAGAAATGGTGATTTAGTTATTTATAACCCTGAATATTTAAAAGGACTTAGTTGTTTTCTATTATAGAATGATCAGTTAATTTTTTATGATTCATATCATTTGAAACCTCTTTAGCTAAATTATCCTATAAAATTCATTGAACTATTTTTGTTAATTTTTAGATTAAAAATTAAGAAACATCATTTATATGTGGAAGATTGTGGAATATATACTTATAATTAATGTTTGAAGTATATATATAATCAAAAAGAGTTCAACATGAGTTAGAGAATATATGTTGAACTGATTCTGGATTATGATAGGATGCTTCATTTACATCCATGAAAAGAAAAAAAAGTAGATGATTCTTTAATTAAGAATGATAATGCATCATTAACTATTTTATGTTTGGATCATAATCTACTGTTAAATGATTTAGTGAAATTTTGAATATAATTTGTGCATGTAAGAATTAAATCGATTTTTAGGTGTTAATGTAGTCATAACTATTAGTCAAATTTAACTAATATCTAAAAGAAGATAATGGTTTCAATAAAAGAGTGAAATCAGTCAAGAAATGTATCTTTTATGAGTCTAATGATGATAAAAATGGTGTTAAAATATTTGGATAGAGGATGCGTATAAAATGCGATTCCCAGTTAAATAAAAAAATTTGGGAGAACCTCATTGATTTAGATTTTTTTTGTACATATCATCATCACTGAGATGTCTAGAGGCATTCAATAATGTTTCTAGTGAGATTTAATGAAAATATATATTAATGAATTTCCCAGGAATTTATTTTCTTGTAAACAAGTCACAGTAGAATGAAAATTTTTTAAGGTGATTATATATCCATTTTTAGTGAATGTATTTAAATTGGGGAATTATTAAATGGATTTCAAGGTTTTATTTATAAATAAATCTAAAGGTGATAATATTATATGGGTAATTGTTTATAATTTCACTAAATATGTTTGTTTTATTTGTTAACAAGATAATATGTCTTTGGATCATATTTTTATAATTTATTTTAATGTAATCATTACATATCAATGTCTCCTTATTTCTATTATATCTGATCATGATCCTATATTTACCATAAATTTTTATAAAATCATTCTGAATTTGTTTGGTATTGGATTAAATTTCAATAGAAAATTTTTCCCTCAATCTGATGTATATTCAAAGAGAATGATTTAGAAATTATAATAAATGATTCAAAATCATATAATGAATTTTAGGGATATTGGGATTAACATATTTCATTAGATTAATTTTCATATAATTAAATGTTTCATTTTATTATATATATCACAACATTTTAAGCATTATATGAAAAGTGTTATTGGACTCCATCTTATTGGAAAGAATTTGGTGAAAGGAAGTCATTGGAGAAATAATTGAAAGATGATATGGATATGAAATTAAAGGTTATTAAGAAATATATGAGGTCATATTAGAGTAGGTAAAATAGTTATATGGATAACCAGGGGATAGATCTTTCATTCAAGGTAGAATAACATGTTTTTATAACTCCAAGGAAAAGTGGTATTCATTTTTTTAAAATGTGAAAGTTAATTCAAATATTTACTAGAACATTTGATTTCCTAGATAATTTTAATCTATTATGTACCTTGTGGCCTTTACTTAAATTTTATCCCCAGTACATATTATGTTACATGTTTCATTGTTAATTATGTATATGTTAGATGCACATCATGTTGTGAAATTTGATGTAGTCTAGTTGGAAGATATTTTATCAAATGAGGACCATCATTTTCTAATTCAAGAACAGGGTATGAAATGGTGGAGGAATATGTTTATTCTTGAGTTTATATTTTTTCAGAGAAACCATATTATTGAATAAAAAATAGGGGATTAAAAAACATATGTGAAATAAAAATATCACCACTTGTGTAAGTAAAATAATAAAAGTATGATGATGAAATTCCCCAAAGGGGGGAATAATATAAAAAAATAGTTAATATTAATAGTAAACTAATTACATACCTAATTAATTTTCATGAATAAAAATTTATTAAGTCAATTTCATTATAAAAATATAATGTAATTTTTCAGTTTAAAAAGAAATATTTTTTCATTCAAAGTCGGTGAGATTTTATTATATTGTTTTATCTAAATTATATATTTATAATAATTTGTTTTTAAATTTTAAAAAATGAAATTTCTTTTTTACATTTTAAATTTTATATTAACATAGAGTGATTTTTTTGGAATTTTCAGAAACAATTGGGTGAATAGTAGAAAATCCCAATTTTAAAGAAAAATATAAATTATTTTTAAGTATTTATAATAATTAAATTTTTATTTGAATCATATATAAAATTTAATAAGTTATATTGATTAAATATTATCCAATAAATATCATTTTAATTGAAATTATACTTGGATTTGTTATACATAATTTTTTTTACTTAAAATGGAATATATATAGAAAAATAATTTTGATTGAGTTTTCTGGTTTATTTTCTAATTTATTTCTATAACATATAGAAATTAATTTTATAAAATGGAATCCATTTTGAAATCAGAATTTGGTAATGATTTGACTATAATTCTTGGTCATTATGAATACAATGATTGGTAATAATGTCAATTATTATGGTAAGAGTTAGAACTAGTTCAAAGGGTTAAAACTAGAATTATATAGGATAAAATGACATAAAAACTTGTCTAAATTTTATTGGATGGTCCTATTTTGAAAATATATTATATCTTCTTTGAAAATGGTCTATTTTTGAGAAATTTTTCTTTGGTAAAGAATTAATATATTTTAAAATTTTGAAAAATTCCATGTGCTTCCTCACCCCCACTTATAAAAGGTCACCCCTATCATCTTTTCACCAAACATTAATAGCCTCAAAAACATAAAAATCCCTGCATGAATACCATCATACGAACACCAACTCCTATTTACTATAGTTCATATATTTATACAAATACCATCATATTAAGGCATTAGGTATAAACCTAAGAAGGTTGTCCGAAGAAGAGGTTTAGTTCCAAACCAAGTGTGTTTGATTTATTTATTCTTATATTTGCTTTAAATATAATTTAAACATTTTAAAATAATACCATAATTATATTCCATATATTTTAATTTCATTATGATTATGGTATTACTACTTTTCATCTACAAATCCATATTATCGGAAATAAAAACATTGCTCGTCTGTATGTTTGGACTACCACATCTCAGAAGCAATGTGTGTCACTTTTCACCATAGGATAAAATGCATGGTTATAATAGTTTATAAATGGAATTTATAATCTATTTTTAACAAAATTAATATAATATAAACATAATATATTGAATATATTCTTACCTTACCATTCATTAGGAAAGCATAACGCTGCTAGTCTGTACGTGTGGATTACCACCACCACAAATCAATGTGATTCCTTTTTTTTACACTATACAAATATTGACATAAATATGGAACTAAAGAATAAAAATTAAATTTATAATATATTTATGATTATAAAAATTTAAAATATTGTTTTACTTTTTTCCCACCCATTAGGGAAATTAAATAACCATTTATGTATAGGTATAAATTACAATCCCCCTAAAACAATGTGATTCATTTTTAATAAATACCTTGAATTATAGGTTTTAAAAGTGAATATAATGTATAAATATGATAATTATAACTTTTTAATGATGATGTAGTTAATGTAATCATAAAAAACCTTAACAATGTTCAACTGACCAATGTAATTTCGGTGATATAAACCAAATGTCCTCAAAATGTACAATATGAACTAAATTGATTATGTAATTAAGTATAAGATGGATATAAGTGAAATAAATGGAATAATAAACATGAAAAATGATCTGTTTAAATTAAATAATGAACACATGTTTATTATTCTCTATGAAAAATAACTGTTGAATCAATAAGGTTTTCATTATTACGTTTCCATTCCTTCTTGTTTTGAAAATCACAAACACCTAATCTTAATGAAAATGTAATTTTACCCTATATTTTTCTTCTATTAAAAAAATTTCCTTACCCAAGGAACACTACCCTTACCTAGACTTCATTTCTCAAATCATAATTTTTTTCTTATGTATAAAAATAGGATTCGTATCTAAAAACTAGGAATCTTATAATACTTAGACATGAAAAATTCTGTTTTAGGATCAGAATTCCTATTACGAACTTTTATGAAGTTCTACTTCGAATTACCTATTACAAACATTTATGAATTTAAACTCTGAATTCTGATTACGAACTTATATAATGTTCATTACGGATTCTGATGATGAATTCTGATTATGAATTCTGATTACGAAATCTGATGATGAATTCTGATTACGAATTTTCATTACGAATTCTGATGATGAATTCTGGTTATGAATTTTCATTACGAATTCTGATATTGAATTTTGATTACGAATTCTCATTACGAATTTTGATGATGAATTCTGATTATGAATTCTCATTACGAATTCTGATGATGAATTCTAGTGAGGAATTCTCATTACGAATTCTGATGGTGAATTTTGATTAGGAATTCTCATTATGAATTCTGATGATGAATTCTGGTTACGAATTTTCATTACGAATTCTTATGATGAATTATAATTATGAATTCTCATTATGAATTCTGCTGAAGATTTATAATTACGAATTCTCTTTACGAATTCTGTAGAAAAACATAATCTCAATATTCTTGTATTATAGAATTCAAATTAATTTACTTACATTACAAACACTCATTTACTTACATTACAAACTTTTATTTACTTACATTCTGAATATTAGTTTTTGGTTATGCTTTCACTTGTTCTATTATAAAATGATGTCATGCCTTCATTTATCGACTAACCGTTGTTTGAGTGACACGTGTATAGGTCCCTCCAAAATTCAAGGAGAAATATGAACGTTAGAGGAGGGAGCAGACCATTGTAGATGTGCCCATAAATAAGAGATCATTTGAAAGAGCTTGAGACACTTGACAAAATCTTTGGCACCTGTGCTTACATGCTATTGAAGTGATTTCTAGAGAGAGAGAGAGGCTCTTATAATCTCTCATCCATCGCGCAGAAAGTTTGAATGACTTGTTCAAAATTTTCTTCATGCATACTTGCTTCGTGCGACTCTGATTGATGCTGTATACAATCAAGGGCTTCCGGGGATAAGAAGAAAAAGGTGTCGATTACCTGATAGTTGAGGTCTTATGAGGATAGCAAGACATACTCCGATCTTCGTATCTAGGGCTTACCCTAGTGTGGGTAAGACAGACTTTCTTGAAAGTATAAATAAAGGGACCTTTATCCAAGGTTGTTGGATACCCTTTTCTTTGGGTTAAATTATTTACTACTTGTTACTAGTTTTGTTTCACATTTTCCGCTAAATTTTTTATTGTTAAAGAAAGTATAACTTTCTTATACTTTCTCATACTTGTGTTCTGTTTTTAGTTAGATTCTATACGGTTTAAGGTAGAATCGTATTTGTTGTAAACTTTTGTTAAGTTTTATTTCTGGAATCATTTTTTTGGAATCAAGCATGTTTTTAGAACTTAGAGGTATTGTGAATTTTGGTTATACATAATTTCCTTAAGGATTTTTAAAGTATACAATTCACCCCCCTCTTGTATTTGAGCATCTCATACTTATATATTCGATCCTACTTTTGGTATAATAGAGTATATCATACTCACATACCATCTGAGAATTGGTATCAGAGGTTGGTAACCTCATACCCTGAACCAATCTAACAATTGGTATCAGAGCACTGGTTCAATCTGAGTTAATATCACTCTTAGATTCAAAAGAGATTTTTTCTTCTCATATTTTTCAGAATTGAATTTTCTGATTCATACTTCCAGATTCATATTTTTCGGAATCTATTTTTTGGAATCACACAGTTCAGATTCATTCATGATTAGAGATATAATATATTTTTCTTGCTTAAGATATTTTATCTTGTTTACAAACTCTTACTACTAACATGGTTTTGTGCCAAATATTTTCTTAAGAATGGCAGGATTAAATGTTGGTTCTATTGATAATCTAAATCCTACCAGACCTTTTTTTATTGAAATGATTATCAATACTGGAGAGATAGGATGAAAACCTTCATTATCAATACTAAAGTTGATAACTATCTGATGCCGACTAAAGATTATAAGATTCCGGATAAGGAATTGAGAACCTTTACGAATTAGGAGAAATCAGAATATCAATCAAACATCAGAGTCATAAATACATTTTTATATTCCATTACTAGAAACATCTATAGTCAAATATCATCGTGTAAAGATATAAACAGTAGCTGTAAGAAACTTTAAGCTACACGTTAGGAACGTCTAAAGTCCTAGAGACCATAAGTTCTATGTTGAGAGCTGAATATCATTTCTTTAACCTTCCTTATGGAGAACCTATAAGAAAAGTACAAAAAAGGTTTATGACTATAATGAATAGCTTTCAATCCATTTGAGAAAAAGGTATGGATGATGATGCTCTTATGGAAAAGATCATAGATATTATTCCAAATGAATGGGAGTCCAAGTGGACAACAATTGATGAGAACAAGAAAGTCACTAAGATTTCGTTAGATGAGTTTTTTGGAACTCTTCTTTAGCATGAAACCAGAATGAAGAGAGATGCTAAAAATGTTAAGAAGAAGAATGGAAATGGAGGAGTTTCTTTTACAACTACTTCTATACATATAAAATCCAAGACCCTAGAAAATGTAACCACATCAAAGTCAAAGAAAGTAATTATTCAGTTAAAATCTAGTGACACAGAAAAGTCCGAGAATGAATTTTCTAATTGTGCTCAAAGAATGAAAAAGATTGTATCTCAAAGGAACCATCAGAATAAATTCAAGATGAAAGACTATAAAGATAATAAAGATGGAGAAGTGACATGTTCTGAATGTTAAAGAACAGGTCATATCATACATAATTGTCCCTTGTTGAAAAAGAAGGAAAATAAGGAAATGAATTCAGAATGGAACAAGAAGAAATTCTATCTTTTAAAGCACAAGAAAAGTCTTAAAGCTAAAAATAATTGGAGTTCTAGATGTGGAGATTCTTTAGTATGTGAATCTTCTTAATATGATTCATCAATACATAAGAATATGGGTTTCATTGCTACTAATTCTTTCCCCAATACATGTCTTATGGCCAAGGTACGCTCTTCCGTGGATTTAACAAATTTATCTCTTGATAAGAATTAATATTCTGACAATAGTAGTTCTAATGAAGATACTTTATCCTCAGAAAATTAAGAATTACCTTCATATGAAGATGTTTCTACATTTTCCAAGTTACATGAAGTATGAAATTGTAAAATTTCTATGAAATTATACAAGGAAAAGACCAGGGAATGAATTCTTACAAAAGAGATTTCAGATCTTTCTAGTGATCTTAGAGATAATGAAGAGATTTTAGAAAAACTTTCTAATGACATTGAGAAAGAAAATTCTGATTAAGAAGAACATTCTAAAGATCATAAGAATTTTATTTTATAGATAAAATTTTTTGAGGAAAATTCTAACTCTAAGGAAATGATTCCTGAGGATCGGAATTTAGTCATCAGGCTAAAATCTGAAATATTTTATCTTAAAAAGTTCCTTGCAAAATGTACCTTTGGGAAGGAAAATTTTGACAAGATTTATTCTCAAATTAAACCTCAAAGAAACACTACTGGAGTTGGCTATACTCACCAAACCGGTTTTCAAAAACCACTATTTTGTTTCTTCTAGACCCCCCTATTGTAGTAAGTGTCAAAGTAGTGGGAATTGGAAGAAAAATTGATCCTTAAATTGAGTTCAGTATCTTGGGTTTCATAAATAATACTTTTCTAAACAAATGTGGATACCCAAAATGTTTTTGTCTATCAACTCCGGATCCAAGAATGTTTGGATTCCAGAAACATAACATTTTCTTATTTTCTGGAAAATATAGAAGGTACCAATAGCGATATGTGGTACATGTATATTAGATGTTCCCGACACATGACTGGTAACAGAAACTATTTTGAAAATATTATCAAAACGAAATGAGGAAAAGTAACATTCAAAGATAATGCTTAGGGAGAAATTATTGGTATAGGTTACATTGTTATTCTTGGAAAAACCTTGATTTCAAATGTTTTATTTGTTAATGTTCTTAAGCACAACCTCATTATTACATGACTTTTATGTGATGAAGGCTACCTTTAGAATTTTAGGAATGATAAGTACTTAGTACACAATTTCAAGGAATAATTTATTCTTTATACCACTAGGAAAGTTAATATCTACACAGTAAACATAGAAGACCATAGGAGCCAAGACTTACATTGCCTTAGTGCAATGTAAGATCAATCATGGTTATGGAAAAGAAGGTTAGGACACTGTAACACACACTCAAAGTCTATGACTTGAGTATTACTAAGACACAAAATCTTGTGTGATAACAACAGTTCCATTTCCCTTAGTAAAAACCCTACACGTCACTCTCGTGCAAAACACATAGATATTATGAATCACTTACTTAGGGATCACACACAAAAAGGAGATATAATTAATCAATTTATGGGAATACAAGATCAACTTGCTGATATTTTCACAAAATCATTACCCTCTGACAGATTTGAATACAATAAACAGAAGTTAGGAATGATAACCATGAGGTAATATTGTTCCATTAACTATATGTTGAACCAATCTTCTTATAGTAATAAAACCCTTTTCATAGGGGTAGTACATCTTTTATTCTTAGTTTGTCAAATTTTTCATAATGAAATTTTTCATAGTTAGTTTTTCAAAACATTTTGTAATGAAAATTTTTGAAGTGATTTTTTCTAAATTTTTCATAATGAAAAGTTTTGTAGTAAGTTTTTCAAATTTTTGTAATGAAAATTTTTCATAGTTAGTTTTTCAAATTTTTCATAATGAAAATTTTTCATACTTAGATTTTCAAATATTTCGTAATGAAAATTTTTCGTAGTTAGTTTTTTATATTTTTTGTAAAGGAAATTTTTGTTATGGAAATTTTCATAATATAAATTTTTGTAATTGAAATTTTTGTAACGGAAATTTTTTTAATGGAAATTTTCGTATTGGAAATTTTTGTAATTGAAATTTTCATGATGGAAATTTTTGTAATGGAAATTTTTGTAAGGGAAATTTTTGTAAAGGAAATTTTTGTAATGGAAATTTTCGTACTGGAAATATTCGTACTGGGAATTTTCGTAATGGGAATTTTCAAACCCATAATTTTCATAATCGAGTTCTTCTACTCAATGTTTTTAGATTTTATGTTTTTAGTAGTATGTTTTCTATATAGTAAGTTTTTTGTAGTAAGTATTTCATAGTGAGTTCTTCATAGTCAAATTTTCATCAAGAAAAATATCTCCTATTACAAATAATCTTCCGATCCAATCTGAAAGGTATGATTTACTTACATAAGTTTTCGTAATCATTTTTACTTGCGGGTATTTTATTTTAATATTTCGGATTCATTTCTTCTTAAATTCGAATGTTTCTCTTAAAACAACAAAAGATTAGATTCATGATTTCCTTGCGGGTATGTTTTCAACCATCATATCAGATCAGAGAGTTTTTCAATAGTTAGATTGGATTTGGAAGTTGGAATGTCACTTACATTGCGGATATAAATGACCCCTAAAGGGTTGTCCCACATCAGTTTTCAAATCTCTCGCATGATGAAGCTCTTCCACCCTTCTTATGCCCAATTCGAATCACTTAAAGTTCCTCTAGTCAGAATGTCTATGGAATATTCTTCCAAAGAAATGTTTACCATGAATCCAATCTCAAAATGGAAAGTATACAGGGAATGGATGGTGCATCCAAACTTTTTCAAGTACGATTCTATCATTTCTAAGAATATCAAGTTAAATGAATGGGAAGATGTATTCATATCTAAGTAAGGTGTTCAAGACTCGGTGTATCTGGATTTAATCATATAGTTTTATGACTCAGTGTGCTTCGTTAAGGAAGATGGAAGAGAAATGTTTCCATTCAAGTCTTATAGAAAAACCTACAAACTTTCTTATACCAAGGCAGCTAGCTTGGTGGGATTATCCTATGAAGGGGAATCAGAGTTCTGTTCCCACAAATTACTGGATGTTAAAGGTCATTTTATAACGGTGAATGCTTTAGGATGTCTAGGACTTTCTGAAGTCAAGACATCAAAGATTAACCATCTATCCTCTAACAAACATATCCTTCAGCTATGGGTACATGGTTTTTTAGTACCGAGAAAAGGTGAAAAAGATACCATCAAGAAGAGTGACATATATTTCTTAGATTTATTGGTAAATCTAAGGGAAATAAATTTTATGAGGCATGTTATTATTAAAATTCAGAACATCAAGAATGGAAATTTAAGAGCCCAAATTATCAGGTAACCTGCCTTACTTACAAAGCTAATAGTTTGGTGTCTTGAATCATTCAAGATTTCATGTATTTCCAAGCTTCAGAATTGAAAAGTTATGCTTGTTAGTGATTACACTCTGAAAAGAATTAACATGGGACATTCTAAGGAGACAAGAGAGTTCTATGATCGGCCTGAGGATGAGGCAGAAGACAATCCAGAAATTGTTAAAAAAGCCAAACCTTCAAAGAAAGTAGGAAAGAAAAGAAATCTTAAGGAAGTAGAGGAAGCAGGAAAAACCCCCCAAAGCTAAGGAAGTATAATCCACACCTACTAAACCCAAGAAACAAAAATCTTATCTAGATGAGGTGGTTTCAAAATAGAGAGAAGACAAGGAAAATAAAAAAGAAGGGGAGACACAGATCATCTTGGACCCTGATGAAGCTATGTCTTTAAGGGACAATACTGTTGAATACCTTGAGAAGAAAGAAAAAGAGAAGAAGATGAAGAAGAAAATGTCTGAGGCTAATGATGTAAAATCTCTTTTGAAATCCATAGAAGTAGATTCCGAGAATATTCCAATGCTGGAAATTTTCTTAGTTGAGCCTTTACGTGAGACTTTGAGGAAGAATATCTTCACACTAGAAAAATCTAAAGAGAAAGAAGTTGTTGAAGAAGTGAAAGAGGTGTAAGTAGAAGAAGTAGATTAATAAGAAGTAGTAGTAGAATAAAGTGGTGATATAGGTGATCTAATTATGAATGTTAAAGAATATCATGATAAGGCAAACCCAACAGAGAAATTATCACTCCGAACATCTCAGGCCGAGTCCTCGAAGCTTGTCACTCCTGAAAAGGAAGAAGGGAAAGATTGAAAGAAATATGAAGACAAGTAAGAAGAAGAAGTAAATTAATTATCTGAGGAATAAAGTTATGAAAAGCACTTTATTGACGAAGGACCAGAAAAAGAAAAAAATGATGAAGATAGAGTTGCTCAACTATCTAATAGCGAGCATAAATCTCCTGATGAGAAAGTCATACCAAAGGTTGATAATGGTAATCAAGTGATGGTTGATACTCAATGAAAATATACAGTGAAGAGAAAGGAAGTTTCAGGAACTTCAAAAAGTAAGCTTGTTGACCTTGAAAAACCACTCTCACCAAGTTATGTCTCAGATTCGGAGTCATCTTCACTTGGTCATGATTTTGTGGAGAAATCTTTGAAGAAGCTGTTCAGTTCCATTAAAAAATTTACAAGCATAGATTCTAGATTCTAGATGCCCCAACACACTCTTAATCATAAATCGGATTTAGTGTCCAAGGTAATGGAAAAGTATGTTAAGATAGAATCAGATTTCAAAAATTTTATTATAGGCTGTGAAGCTCACAGGAATTCATGCAAGAAGATAGCTATCTTTTCAAAGAGATAAATTCAAGAAATGAGTGAGTTTGATGAATTTCAAGATGGAGTAAAGTAAGCTTTTGATATAGAAGTTGGATGGATCAAAGATCATACAACTAGTTTTGAAGAAAAGATGACCTAAGAGAAAAATAATCCGGAATCATCTAGTGATGGATCTGAATGGGAAGCTTAACTCTGTTGATCAAAACTGGAAGGGGGAAAGAGATCTCTGTATTGAGATCGAAGAGAAGCTTGTAAAGTAGGATGAAGTTCTTAAGGCTCCGTCTGAGGCTCTGAAGTCTCAAGATGATAGGTTTAATTGCTTAGAAAAGAAATTTGAGGAGGATCACAAATTGTTAAAGAAGCTTAAAACCTTTATGAAGAAGTTAATACCCAAGGAAACAAAAGACAAATAGACCTAATCCGATATTTTGTTGTAATGTCTTTCCTTGTACAAATTTTTTTCCAACGTTAATGGATTTATGGTTTCTTGTCTTTTGTGTTATTTCATACTAATATTTCAGTTACCATATTGTTTTCCATTACCTAAAATTCTTTTTGAAAATCATAAAGGGGGAGAAAGAAAAATAATTCTAAAGAAGAGAAGGAAAAAGAATTCTAAAGAAGAGAAGGAAAAAAATTTATAAGTATAGAAGAAGTATCCCTAAGTAAGGGGGAGTTTATCTAAGGGTGAGTGCTCATTATGAAGATTTCTATATTCATAATGAAAATACCATTATGTAAATCTAGAATACGATCCTTAGAGTTCCAAATCCTAATAGGGAGTTAGTCTCATTCATCATTGTCCATGAACAAAGGGAGATAAGATTTATTTCAAAGTCTATAAAATCTTTTTCTAAGTCCATATATTCTTTTTTGTAAAGATGTTTGTGCTTTCCAAAAGGGGGGAGATTGTTGAGTCAATAAGGTTTTCCTTATGACTTTTCCATTACTTATTGTTTTGAAAATCACAAACACCATATCTTAAAGAAAATTTCATTTTACCCTATATTTTAATTCTATAAGGAAAATTTCCTTACCCAAGGAAATCAACCCTTACCAAGACTTCATTTTTCAAATCATAATTTTTTTATTAAGTATAAAAATCAGATTGATATCTAAAAGCTCGGAATCATATAATACATTGACATGAAGCATTCTATTTTAGGATCTGAATTTATATTACAATATTTTATGAAGTTCTACTCTGAATTCCACGTTACGAACTTTTATGAAGTTCAACTATGAATTCTAGTTAAGATCTTATATAGTGTTCATTACGAATTATGATGATGAATTATGATAACGAATTATCATTACGAAATCTAATGATGAATTCTAATTAAGAATTCTCATTACGAATTCTGATGATGAATTCTGATTACGAATTCTCATTAAGAATTCAGATGATGAATTCTGATTACGAATTATCATTACGAATTCTGATGATGAATTCTGATTACGAAATCTAATTATGAATTCTGATGATGAATTCTGATTAAGAATTCTCATTACGAATTCTGATGATGAATTCTGATTACGAATTCTCATTAGGAATTCTGATGATGAATTCTGATTATGAATTCTCATTACGAATTCTGATAAATAATTATGATTATGAATTCTAATTATGAATTTCATAGAAAAACAGAATATGAATAATCTTGTATTATAGACTCTGAATTCATTTACTTACATTCCGAACTTTCATTTACTTACATTTCAAACTTTTATTTACTTACATTCCGAATATCAGTTTTTGGTTATGCTTTCACTTGTTCTATTATAAAATGATGGCGTGCCTTCAGTTCTCGACTATCTGTTGTTTGAGTGACACATGTACAGGTCCCTCCAAAATTCATGGAGAAATATGACCGTTAGAGGAGGAAGCCGACCATTGGAGTTGTGCCTATAAATAGGAGCTCATTTAAAAGAGCTCGAGACACTTGAAAACATCTTTGACATCTGTGATTACATGATGTTGAAGTGATTTATTGAGAGAGAGGATCTTATAAACTCTCAAGCTTCATGCAGAATGTTTGAATGGCTTGTTCAAACTTTTCTTCGTGTAGACATTCTTCATGCGACTCAGATTGTTGCTGTGTACAATCGAGGGCTTTCGGGGATAAGAAGATAGAGGTGCTGACTACCTGATAGTTGAGGTCTTGTGGGGATAGAAAGACATACTCCAATATTCATATCGAGGGCTTACCCTGGAGTAGTTAAGACATAATTTCTTGAAATTATAAATCAAGGGACCTTTATACATGGTTGTTGGATACCCTTCTCTTTGGGTTAAAAGATTTACTACTTGTTACTAGTTTTGTTTCAATTTTTCCACTTCATTTTGTATTGTTAGGGAAAGCATAACTTGCTTATACTTCCTCATACTTGTACTCTATTTTTAGTTAGATTCTATACGCTTTAAGGTAGAATCTTAGTTGTTCTAATCCTTTTGTTAAATTTCATTTCTGGAATCATTTTTCTGGAATCAAGAAATTTTATAGAACTTAGAGGTGTTGTGAATTTTTGTTATACAAAATTTCCTTATGGATTTTTAAAGTATACAATTCAACCCCCTATTGTATTTGAGCATCTCATACTTATATATTTGATCCTATATTTGGTATTATAGAGTATATCAAACTCACATACAATCTAACAATAACATACATGTCTTTTCAGACTCATGTTAAGGGATATATTACCTTAAAACCGAATTCTAAATGTCAATATATTTATTTTCTAAATCATTTCCTCCATGCTAGTAATAATAAAATTATATCTTGGATGCAATTATATTGAAATAAATGAATTATAAATTATATTTTCTATCTCCTTTTACTTTCTATTAATGGTTTTCAAATTGATTCTTTTTATTCTTTTATATATATTGTTTTGAATCATTCTACCAAATGTTAAAAGAAATATTCCAATTTAAGGTTTATAAAATCAACATGGTTTACCAATACCATAAAAAATATTTTATATTTTGAATAAATTATATGATTCCATGAAATCATAAAATAAATACACTTATTTGTCTTATTTTGTGGAATTTTAGTTTTGATGTTGAGGGTTTATAGGAATATGTAATATTAATAAAAAAAGTTTTTCTTATAGCTTAAAAAGTATATTATTATGTGTTTCATGATGTAAATGAAATATTTTATGTGTTTAATGTATTTTATTGTGCTTGTAATTTTTTTATTATGATGGTTTATGTTGATATTTCCCTCTAATGCATTGTGTATTGATTATGTTCTCCATAGAAGTTGGTTGGATTTAATTTAATAGGTTATTACAATTTTTAAGCTTATTATATATGTTATATAAAGATATTACATCTATTAAGATATAATTATTTTCATTTATTTATAATATGTTTTCATGGAAATATTTTGATTTCATAAGTTAAGATAATGATTTTTTGTTTAAAGTAATAATTATGCTATTTATAAATAAAAAATATGTTTTAAGAAAATTATTTTCATAGGGTCACATGTTTTTTAAGAAACCAACATGATTATGATTCTAAATTTATGATTATATAAATATTTTTATGAAATATATTGGGTAGTAAATCTAATTTTATGTACATAAATGATTATTTAATCTGAATAATTAGTATGTTTAATAAAAAACTCTCTTAAATAATCTCAAGATTTTGAAATGAACTAATGATTTTATTTACTTATTTGTTTAGGTTTGATATTGAGCCTTTTTTACTAATCCTATATTTGAAAATGTTTTTTTATAGGGCTAAGTATGAGTAAAAAAATGATGAATTGATGTTGAAAATCGTGTATATTTTTCATGAAAAGAGAACATGTTTCACTTTAACAAGTATTTTGTTGTGAAAAATGGACACTGCATGAAAGTGTCCAGTTTACAATATATTGGTTTCTAATGTAATTTTTATGACCTAATTATCTAAAACTTTAAACCAAAAAGGATATTTGGGAAATAAATAAAATAAATTCCTTTTTTAAAAATCAAATTGGGGGCTAAATAAGGATTGGGTCCTTATAATTTGTATTATAGAATGTTTTGGATAATTTAAGGTGTTAGGATAAAATATGTATGTAATGCTATGAGATTAAAATGTATGGTTATCATGATATAAGATTATAAAATTACAATTCTGACTCATCATACTAATGTCTCTTAATAATGGATCTCCATAGAGGAAATAAGGAAGCTGATGTGGGAAGACATTAAGGGGAAAACATCATATCAAATCAAAAACCTAGAATGGTTAAAGTTGGATCTTATCTATTTATTTATATGATGGTTATTCTTAACACAACTATTAATTTTGGTGGTATCCATGTTAGAGGTAAATATCATTCACGACAATCATAATTTTTTATAGTATGGAATTTCATGAAACATCAACCTTCAATATTTAGTGGATCTTATGACTCGGTGGTATCATAAGGATGCATTAAATATTTAGAAAAGATATTTTATGTCATGGGTTACTAAGAAAAAAAAATTAATTTTTGATATTTAGTAGTTTGAAGGTGAATCAGATTATTAGTGTTCAATATTAGGAGATTTCAGGGAATGAGATAAGATTGATACCTTGGAATAAGTTTTGTTTAATAATATTTTCATTGAAAAATATTTTCCTAAGGATTCTCAACATAATATTGAAAATAAATACATTGAAGTGAGGAACAAAAAGGGAAAAATAGTGGTTTTGTATACAGAAGACTTCACCTAATTGGCAAGGTATGAAACAAATTGTATTCAGAATCATGATACAAAAATTAATCATTTTTACTTAAGATTGAATCAATTATACTGAAGAGAATTATATTATTAATAATTTAATGGTTATGAGAATTTTTTTGATGTATTAATTATATATAAGTGATGTTTTTTAGGATCACGTGTCTTAAGAAAAAAAGTAGAAAAATAGGCCCAAGTATTTGGAAAATAGGAAGCATCTATCCAAGAATATAGATGGAAAAAAATCAAGTATCTATCTTCTTATAAGTGTGGTAAAAACCATTGGAGAATTTATTATAATATCTGGTATGTTTTTTATGTCTAGTAATATTTGACATGTTTATTTTCACTTTAAAAGAAAAAATGATAAAAATAGTTGAAGTATAAAAGTTATATGTTTTAATTTTTTTAAAATGGTCATCATGTGATTACATGTTTAAATATATTGTTAAGGGATATAATTTAACAAGATCAAAAGTAGAAAGGTGTGGCAGAATCCATTTTTACTACATTATTAGATGTCGTACCATCTAATGTTGTCATGTCAGGTACATTACAATTTTATTCAGATAATGATAATGTCTTATTTAATTAATGTTTTACACATTCTTTTAAATTTGAGAATTTTTTAGGTAAATTAGAAATTATATCTCAAGAATTATGACATATATTTTGATAAAAACACTAAGGGGTAGTATTAAGGTAAATATTATTTATAAGAATGATCCTAGTATCATATAAAGAAATAATTTAATAGTAAACCATGTTGTCTTTCCCTTTATATTCATTTATTTTATTATGGGTATCAATTAGATTTTTTATATTTATTTTAGTGATAAATAATTTTTTTTAGAAATACTTCCATTTTTATTACAATACTGAATTTATGCCTTTGATAACATATTATTAAGTAGAGATAATAAAAAATGGTCGAAATGAAAGTTTTTATTCAAATATTGTTGAGAAATAAGATATTGATAAAATTGTTGATGTTTTTGTAGATTTTTTAAGTATTTATTGATGAATTTCCTAGTATTATTGTTGATCATGAGATTGAATTAAAAACTGAATTAGTACTAGATTATAATACAATTGAAAAATCCCTTTATTGAATTGCTGATGTAAAAATTTTGGATTTACAAATGCAATTAAAAGAGTTTATTGATAATGGATTTATTTATACTAGTACAGGTCCATGAGGTGATCTTACGTTGATTATTAAAATAAATGATTCTTCCATGATGATTTTCATTGATATCAGAGTATTTGATAGTATCACTACTAGTAATAAGTATATGGTGCCTCATATTACTATTTTTTTATTATATAAAGGGAGATATGTATTTTTTAATGGTTTTTCTCAGGTATAGGTACTGTTAGCTGATAGTGTAGGAGGATAACATCATGAAGGGGGAATTATGAACTAGGTATGGGAATTATGAGTTTATAGTTAATCCCTTTATGTTTAAAAATTACACAACTTTATTTATAGACCTTATGAATAGTTTTTTTTCTAGTGTTCCTAGATAAATTTTTAGTTGTATTTATTCATAATATCCTGATATGTTCAAAAAGTTATGATGACCATGAGAAACAATTGAGGATTGTTCTTCAAATAATAAATAAAAATCTAATATATGAAAAATTTAGTAAATATGTGTTTTTTGGTGTTATGTTTTTCTCTATAGACATTTTAGAAAATAAAATGAAAAAACTATTATTCTGATTAAAAATAATGTTATGGTAGAGTGGACAAGACCAATAAATATCAGATAGGTTAATTTTATTTTTTATTAGTGGATTACTACAGGTTGTATTTTTCATAAAATGACATTATTATCTTGGAAATGAAATATGTTAACAAAAAAGGAGTTTCGTTCATCTGGATGAATGAATGACATGAATATTTTAAGGAATTTAAATAAATATTAGTTAATTATACTTTTTGGCCTCTCAATTTTGAAATGGTGTCTTTTTTGTCTACAATGATGCTTCATTGAGGCGAATTAGTTGTGTTCTATAATATAATCATCTTGTAATTTTTAATTCTTATTATAAATTAAAACATGATGAGTTATATTATTCTACACATGAACTTGATCTGGATACTATAGTTTCAACTATAAAAATCAAGATTCATCATTTATATTGGGTAAACTATGAAAAATATATTTATCAAAAAAATTAAAGTATATATTCTCTACAAAATAGTTTAACATAAAGAAAATAATATGGGTACAAATGATTAAAGATTATGAATACATTATTCAATATCATCTTGGAAAATAAAACTAATTTTTTGATGCATTGTGTTAGAAAGATAATATATCATTTACTATTATATGTTTGGAGTATTATCTAATAGTAAATTATTTAGTGAATGTTGTCCAGTAAATTGTGAATGTAGTAACTCACTAAGATTTTTTCCTGTCTTATTATATTATTTATTATCAAACATAATTAATAAATCCCATACGAAAAATCATGGTTTGAAATAAAAAGTAAAATAAGTCAATAAGTGTATGTTTCCTAAGTTTAATATTGATAAAGAATGTGTAATCATATTTGGAAAGAGGATTTATGTGACATGTGATTCACATTTAAAGAAATAATTGATGAGATAAGCTCATATATCTAGATTTTTTATTCATCCCCAATTACTAAGATATATAGAGAACTTTGGGAACATTAAAATTTAGATGGAATGAAAAGAGATATTTCCAAATTTACCCTGAAATTTTTGAATTATCTTCAGGATAAAACCAAATGATAATTACTAAATGGGATACCTATGACTTTTATAGTAATGTAATAGAAATGGAAAATACATACATGGATTTAATGGTTAGATTACCAAATACATCTCAGGGTAATAATGCGATGTGGTTTATTTTTTATTGTTTGAAAAAATTAGTATATATTTTCCATATTCAAGAAAATAAATATTTGGATCAACTTTTAATATTTCATGTCACATAAGTTATCATATTTCTTGAGATCTATATTTTATATATCTTACCACAATACCAACTTTACCTTTCACTTCTGGAAAAGTATTCAGATGTAGGTGGGTATTAAATTAGATTTTTGAACAAGTATTCATACTTAATCTGATGGAAAAACAGAGTAAACAATTCATACTCTGAAAGAAACACATCAATATCATTTAATAATTTATAAGGGATATTGTCATCAACATATTTAATTAGTTGAATTTTAATATTTTTTTATTTTTTTATTCTAGTATCAAAATGTCACAGTTTGAGGCATTATATGAAATGTGTTGTCATAATCTAGCTTGTTGGATCAGTGTTGGTGAAAACAAGTTATTAGAGATATAATTGGAAGAAGAGATGGGGGATAAATCGAAGGTGATTCAAAAAAATATGATGATGTATCAAAGTATGAAAAAAGAGGAAATATCATTCATTTATGGTAGGATAACATTTTTTACTTAAAGTATATCAATAGAAAATGTTATTTATCTTAGTAAAAATGGATAATCAATTAAATGGTTTATTAGAACAAATGAAATCTTAGTGATGTTTGGATTAGTTTCCTATCGAGTGGATTTGTATAAAACCATAAAATTATATAAGAATAACATTTTATTCAATAGAATATGTCTCCCTCTGTGATGTACTTTTTACTTTCTCCAGTCACATCTGTGATGCACGTTTCCATTTCTCCAGTTGTGTCTATTATGCGATTTTAGCTAATTCGATGGTTTGTCTTGAAATGGTTTTGATTAAGTTAACTCAATATGGTTTTTCTAGATTTTATGTGTTGAATATGAATGTGACGTGATGGTACCAAGATGTGGTATCATCGACAATTCTTCTTATCTCAGTTTTCTTGGTTCATTGCAATATTTCAAGGATTCATCCATTCTCTCTGAGGTGGAGCAGTGTAGTGGACTTCATGTTCCTCTAGGAAGTGAGTTTTAGTGGCCAGTTCAAGGATACCAATAGTTTTTATTGGTTAAATGTTTTTTGGGTGACTTTTTGTAATTAAAATTCTGAAAATTCTTAGTAGTGGTTTTGGAAATCTAAAATGGTTGGGTTGTGAGGATGTTTTTGGAATTTGGTTTTATTCTAATTTTTGAAGGAGAAGGAAACCATCATTATTAATGGATCATACCCATATGAGGATACCTGGTAAGAATCATTCATATGATCATGGCCATTCATATTTGGAATAATGAGGGGGTATAGATTTTCCATTGGTACTAGGCTCAGGACACCATACGCATGACAGCTTTCCGAGTAGTCATGTGAGATGGTGTCTTGAAATAATGATGTAGTTGCTTGGGAGGGGATATTACTAGTAGTCATGATATGTGTTTCTTATTGTAATTTTTTTGGTTCCCAATTTTTACCCAAATTTTCATTGGATTTAAAAATTTAATTTTCGATCAGTCAATAACATATGTCACTTGCAACACTAAACTTTGAAAACAATATAACACCCTATGAATGTACAATATATTTATTTTTAAATAAATAAATTCTCTGAAATAGAATATATTACATTAAAAACTGAGTTTAACTATCATTACATGCATCACTATGTTTACATTTCTCTACACAGAACATCGATTTTAGCTGGCATTACATGCAACACCGATTTTAACAGAAATTTGAAATATTATTAAAATATTATTATTTAATACGATAAATATTACAATCCATTAAGATAGAAATTATGAATATAAAAAACTAAAATATGAATATTATGGTTATATATAGATAAGAAATAAGATAATATTCCATTCAAAAGAGAATGAATTGTTTTTGAAAAAAATGAATTATTTTAAAAGGATGGTTTAATCATGCTATGTGCACATAATATAAAAATTGATTTTCAAAAAATTTATATAATAAATTTGAAAAAATATTCCTCATTTTTTAAATCTCAATATTGAAATTATTTTAGGTTGAATTCATGGGATTTGTCTGGTAATTTTCATTTTTTGATGAATAGAGAAAAAAACATGGTTTAATTGAAAACCAACTTTTCATTAAAATTTAATATACTATTAAGTAATACATTTAATTGTTTTAAAGTAAAATTAGTTATATAATATATCAATTAATACAATTTAGGTTACTTGAATAAATTATATATTGATTTTTTTCATAAAAACATTTCACAATTTTGAACATTTTTATATTAAAACCCCGCTTTCTCATCGCATCTAAGAGATTAATTTTAAATTAAAATATTATATATAGTTGAAATGAATTTTTAAAAATGGATTCTATATTTGGAAAAATAATAATTTATAATATCTAATAGGGTCTATTTAATTTTTATCTTAATTATTATTGAAAATAGTTGAATTTAATTACCTTGATTAAGGGAAACCAAGTCTATAGGGTGGTCAAACATAAAATAAAAGGATTGAAAATGAAAAAACACATATAAAAGACCCATTTTATTAACATATTATTTCCATAACCCTTCCTGGATATAATTTTATTTATTATTGGGGCCTGGAGTTTGGTAAAAAATGTCAGTATATCTAACACTCTTCAAAAAATGTAAGTGTTCCACTCAGCTCACTTATAAAAGTCCACATGTATCCTCTTTTATGAACACCTTCATACCACATAGAGTAATCTAAGACCTACCAAAATTAAATTATATATTAACTTAAATAATTCAAAAATCCCTATGTTTTTATTAAATCTCTCTTTTGAAGGATTTAGTGAAAACATAACCATGATACCTGGAGAAGAGGTAATGTTATTCAAAATGTGTCCATATTTTATTTCCTTCTCTACCTCCTTCAATTATTTTTATATTATGATTATATTAAAATATAAGAATCTTAAACATACATTAATGTTGTTATAAAATGGTAATGACCTATAACCACCTACAATAATATCTTATGGGTTACA
This sequence comes from Viscum album, assembly GCA_963277665.1. NCBI lineage: Eukaryota > Viridiplantae > Streptophyta > Magnoliopsida > Santalales > Viscaceae > Viscum > Viscum album. The sequence continues at coordinate 676,836,085 of OY728159.1, read as the reverse complement.
GAATCATCGTCTGTGTGTATGGCATACTACTGCCTCGTGAACTGATGTCATTTGTTCTTCCATTACCACCTCTCAAGTTAGGCTATAATTATGGGTATAAATTATATATATATATATATATATGCTATTTATAAAATTTTTATATCTTTGGAAAAAATATATCATATTATTTTTTTAACATCTATTTTGTAGGAGACATCAGAATGTCCCTCATGTGTGTGGTAGACTACTGGCTCACATTGCGATGTGATTTTTCATTCACTAATGCATCACATAAATGGTGATAAAGATAAATTAAAAAGTTACATATGATATAAATAAATAAAATTATAATCATTAAATATTTATCATTCTATAAATAAACTATATATAATTTTATTTCTTTCCTTTTCACATACATAAATATAATAACGCCGTTCATATACATGTGGAGTACCGCCTACACGAAGCAGTGTATGTCACTTATTACACTACACCACATGGGATATATATATATATATATGTATACAATATGGTATACATTATATTATGATAATTCTATAAAGATAAAATATTATTGATAACTTTTCCATAATGATCCTTGAAAAATAGGAACATTACTCATGTGTATGCATGACCTACCATCTCCATGATCGTAATGTAAATAATTTTACATAGCAATCCTTCATCATTGGTTTTAAAAGTATAATTTATATAAAAATATTGTAATAATATCAATATTATTATTATGGAATTTTTAGAACTATATAATATGTGAAATAACCATATCTTTCATGAAAAAACACACATGTGAAAATAAGGCAATTTACTCTCTAAATAATGAGAATAATTAAATATTATTAACAAACGAGTGATGAAATATTATAAAAGGATAATATATGGTATTATAAATATTAATATTGTTTTGGTATATTTTAATTAAATGTTTAAAACCACTATATGATAGTTTAAATTACGTATAACCAAAAGAATTCATAAGTTATGGTACTTCGTCTAAATTTCATTTCATTGAGGCATATTGTAATGTAAAAAACCTAATTTATTTTATATGGTGTATATACTACTGCTTTGACATGTAATATCATGATTAATTAATTATTCATGGTATTTTACTTTTTAATTTGGAATTATCTCATCAAAACTGATTTAACTAAAGAGTTACCAATTAGTAAATAATTTGATAACATAATATATTTTCATTAGGTTATATAACTTCCTCATTATTGTTAACATTCAATGATTATTTGTGAAATAAATTTTGATTATATTATATTGTATATAAACTTTATTATTTATATTTACATTTGATATAAATAATTGATTAATTAGTTTATTCTCACATCAACGTTATTACATTTTTAAGGGTTTACTTTATAATATCAATTTAAGCCAAGATTGTTTATACATGAATTTCAATTAAATTAAATTACTTGATAGTTATTTAAAAAACACTTTAATATTCTTAATAAATTATTACTAATGATATTTTAATGTAGTATTACCATTTTATTACTATTTTAACTTTAAATAATTTATAAAATGTTTTTAATAAAACTTGACTTTGTTTCTCTCTTCACTAGAAAATCTGTTTCCTTCCAAAACCACATTTCCTAAAAATGTTTTCAAAAATAATTATATCATTTTAATAATTATTTATTAAATAATTTTTTACACATTTATAGTCATTAAAAATATTTTCCAAGGTAATATTATGTCATTTTCAATATATAGCAAGTTTTGATTTTAGAAAACATTTGAAAGGAATATTCTTGTCATTTTATGAATAAGGAACTTTCCATACCTTTTTATTGCTAAAAAGGAATGTTATTTTTATAATTTACTATATTTATGGAATTACCTTTTATCAGGAAACTAATTTCATTGAAAAATCCATTTCATTTTATGATGATCTTTTTAAAGATATTGTTTTTTAAATTTATTTTCAAATAAAATGGATATTTCAATCAACAATGACTTTAAAGATCATTTTATGAAATTTCATTATGTCAGTGGAAAAACCCATTTATTTTAAATATAATCTAAGGGGTATTTTTTTGTGATACAATCATTATTATTCCTATTTATTGTTCATGATCAATTTGACTAAGGTAAGTATGTAAATTCACCTCCTTTATTCATTTTTTGTCATTAACGATTTCCTTGAAATGTTTTCATTCTTTTGATCATTAGAAATTAAATTTATACTAAATATCCATATTTTTCACCATGTAAATGTTTATTGTATAAAAAAATATTTCATTTTTATCATATGATGTTCTAAATTGAAAGTCATTTTATTATATGTGGGAATATTGATAAATATTTAACATTTACTTAGTACATATACTTTTTGATAAAGATCATTTTTTTGAATTTAATCGATTATTAGATATATGTGGAATGATTTGGACATGTAGTACATAGTTTGGGTCACAGTTAATGAAACCCCTCGATGCATCTATAGTCGTATGAGATGAAATTAGCTAGATAGAAACCCTAAGCATTTGTAATAAGTATATCTTAAACTGTATTTAAAAGTTCTGGAAAATGGTATGTATTAAACCATATTCTGATAGGCCTTTATAGTAAAGGTATCATGTACTTGGGAAACATGTCTTATAATAATTAAGCAATGATATCATTCAAATTTAAGTATTATTATACATGATATTATTTCTATGACATTTTCTCTGGATACATTTTAGTCCCAGTTATTGATTAAATGAAATGAGTTTCAGTTATTTACCTTTTCATATTGGTTATTACATATCTTATCATGATACTCATGTTATTTAAATGTGATGCGTTTTTAGTTATTTACCATGAAATATTGATTATTCTTATTGATCCATGATTAATTCCAATTTAATTAACCCTTACTAAGCATTTGAGCTCACCCTTATTTGTTTCCTTTAATAGGAATCCTTGAAATGTATTGTGTTTGATATATAAGGAGATTCTAGATGGAATAATGATATTCCTGAAAATATATTTTTTAATATATGTATTCAAATATAATATGGAATCATTTATGTATATAGTTTCTCAATAATAATAAATTATTCTATTCTTCAGTTTATGATTCCTTTTATCTTATGCCAATGTAATAATGTAATACATCATCTCCAGGATACTGGGGTCATGGTCATTAATGTTCATATGAGAGAAAGTTTAATAGTAACCTTTGGAACTAGATTTAGAAAAACCTAAATCAAGGAATATACAACTATGATAGAATTTAAGGATTAGTATATAATAACATCTTAATGTTTTGGTATGGTATAGATTGTATAGTTTTTCCAATATGAATATTGTTTCTCACACTATACATTTTGGTTTATGTCAACGATAAAAACCAAAAAGATTATTTTTTACATTGATTATTAATGAAAATGTGGTTATTATGATCAACCGAATGGGATGAGTAATGTAGAAAAATATATCAGGATTATTCCTTAAAGGTTATCTCGAAATATGATTAATATTTATACCTTAACCAACTTCCATAATCACCAAGTAAAAGAAGGATGAATTGTGATAAGAGATTGAGTGGTGTAGACCATTGAGGGAAAAAAGGACTAACTTCCATCATCTATGAAATGTTCATATAGATAAAATATAATCTGTCTCAGAGGAATTGGGAAATTATTTATGTATGGAAAAGAAGGGAATAAAGAAAAAAATTACTTAGGAAAACATAAGAGTATGATAGAAATAAATAAATCCCTTTATAATGATTCATTTATAGTTTTGTGTCTAAAATTTTGGGAACTTGGAAATAATCTGAGCCAATTCCCTGTTCTAAAGGATAAACCCTATTTCAAGGAAGGACATGTCTGGAAGTAAAATAGATGAAGTATCTACATATTGGGGTTCTATTGAAAACCTTAGTAAAAATATAATTTAATGATTAATTTTATTTAAAATATTCTTACCATATATACTTTTAATTATATAGTAATTATATTAATATAGTTTTGAAAAAGAAAAAATTGCATGTTGGGTGACAATCCATATCATTCTGAATGGTCATGGGGCTTACACCCACTACCGAATAACGATAACATTTTAGTTACAACAAATATAATACATTATTTCATTGTCAATATATTATTATATTTAGTTTAATTATTTGAGAAATTAATATTAATGATGAACTGATGGTGTTACATTTTAGGTATAGAGATTAATTTATTAGATTGTATAACTTGTTCTAATCCTATAAGCACTAGAAAATAGTTTGAGATAGATGGAAATACTTTACACTTTTTTATGGACCTTATGTTACATTAAAATTGATTTCTAGTGCATCAAGAATAAAATATTCATTCTTATATATTCATTTCTTGGAGTAAGCAATGTAATGACAAATGATCAAAGCACTATTAAGGAATGAGATTTTGCTTATGAAATCAAAAAGTACCATGTAAGTAAATTTCAATATATTATTATATAGTAAAATAATTCCTCAATATTATGAAAAAATATCTTTAAAAAAATGTTCTATTACCATCATTTTTTATGATATCAATGACCTTTTCATACATATTCTATTAGTGGTTTTGAGGCCCTTAAATTTCCACTAATCACTCACTTTCTTAGGATCAATGACCTCAATAAATACCTATAATTATTTAATATTTTACCTATACATACATATCTTCACTTTCCTTTGATGTTCTGAAAAGTAAAAACATAATTATATGTTATTCTATATGACCACAATACTTTACTTTCTCTCTTATTCGGACGATGTTTTATTAAACCTTTTTGGATTTAGGTTTTTAACAAAGAAATTTTAAAATATAAAAACGTAGCTTACTAGGATCAAGTTTAAATTTCAATGAAATAGTTTATATATCGTGGGTAGAATGTAAAACCTTGAAATTTGAAGATAATAACATTTTATTCAATTGTGTATATGACATGCAACAGAAAGCGTAGAATAGAATATAACACCCTCAAATTTTAGGATATATTTATTTTTTAATAAATTAAATATATTTGATAGTGTATATTACACAGAACATTGTGTTTAGCTAGTGTTACAAGAAATCTATGTTTATCTTTCACTACACATAACACCAAGTTTATCTTCAATTACACACAACATCGATTTTAAATGAAATGTGAAATATTAATAAAATATTATTATTTAATATGATAAGTATCTCATGAAGTTAAGTACGAAGGTATTAATAGTACTAACTAAAATATGAATATTTTGGTTATATATGGATTAGAAATAATATAACAACCAATTCAAAAGAACAATAATTTTTTTCTAGAAAAAGTTTATTTTTAAAAAAGGTTGTTTAATAATACTATACAAACATAATTTAAGAATTAATTTTAAGACATTTATAAAAATTATATGAAAAAATAAAATTGATTTTTGGAAATTTAATATCAAGATTATTTTAGTGAGAATTATTAGGATTTTTTTAGGAAGTTTTGTTTTTTGGATAAATAATGAAAAATACTGAGTTTAATTGAAAACTGTATAATCATTCAAATTAATTAAAATGTAGAATAATGTTTGAATAGGATTTATAGTAAATTTATTTCAATTATATTCCATTTAATAAAATTTATGTTAGTTTAATAAATTTAATATTGAATTTTGATATAAAAACAATTTAATATTTTGATCATTTTTTCATTAAAAACAAACTTTCTTGACTCGTCTATGGGATTAGTTTGAAATTAAAAATTTCCACATATATGAATTTAATTAGTAAAAATGGATTATATATTTTTAATAATAACAATATATAATATATAATATTTTCAACAAAATTTTTTACCATCATGATTAGTGAAAATAGTTAATGTTAATTAATGTGATTTAGGTAAAAATGAGTTTACATAGTGGTTAATCATAAAACAAAACCTATGTAAAAATGACATTAAACATGTATAAAACCTATTTTAAATACATATTTAGATCTAAAACCCTAATTTATAAAATTTATTTCGTTATTTTGGCTTGTTGTTTGTAAAAAATGTGGGTAATACTGACTCTTTTAAAAAATTACAAGTGTGCCACTCACCACACTTATATAAGGCTACACCTCTTCTCTCTTATTCATGCCTTCTAACCACATGGGATTAGACAAAAATTACCCAAATAACTTCCCAATTTCCATTAACTAGTCCTAGAAGCTATAATTTTTAAAAAAACCAACCTTTTTAGGCTTTAGTGGAAACCTAAAGAGGATACCCGTAGAAGATGTAATATTCTTCAAAAAACACCCTTATTTTACTTCCTTATCCACATCCTTAAATTATTTTTCGTCCATGATGATATAATAAAATTATATTGTTCAATATAATACGATTTTTTAATAAGTTCAAGACCAAAAATCAAATCCACTTCTATCAAATGCGTTATGAAATCATCATTTGTTTGTACAATGAATTACCACCTCGCAAACCAATGTCATTTATTATTCCATTAACACTAATCAATGTTGGATATAATTATTGATCTAATGTATATATATGATATATATATAACATTATTATACATATTTAGTCATTATATATTGTTATTATATTACCTCTCATTCCATAGGAGACATAGTAATGTAGATCATGCGTACGGAGGACTACCGCCTCGTGATGCGATGTGATCCATATTTTACTAATTCATCACCTATAAAGTGATAAAGAAAAATTTATTGATTATAATTGATATATATATATCATAATTATTATATTAATTAAATACTTATCAATATGTAAAGGTAATATATATCATTTTCATTCTTTCCATTTCACTCATATAAATATGGTAACATCGTTTGTGTATGTGTGGAATACCACCTTCACAAAGTAATGTAACTCTATTTTTATCCTGATATTATTATAATTATTAGAACTTATATTATTAATTATAAAATTTACATAATTACCATAAAAAATAGAAATGTTACTCAAACGTACGTATGACTGACCGTCTCTATGATCACAACGTACTTCATTTTTCATAACAATCATTAATAATTGATTTTAAAAGTTTATTTGACAGAAAATATGATAATTAAGTCATTATTATTATTATAGAGATGTTAGAACTATATAATATTCATAAGATATAGATCATTCATGAAAAAACATGCATGTGAAAATAGGGAAATTAACACGTCAAATAATGAGAATAATGAATTATTATTAATGAATGAGTGATGATATGTTATAAAAGGATAATATCTGGTATTATAAATATTAATATGGATATTGTATAAGTTAATAACATGTTTAAAAACACTATACTTAAGGTTAAATCATGTACAACCAAATGGAATCATTAGGTAATGGATTCCATCTCAATTTCATTTCAATGTGGCATATTGTAATGTTATGCATGAAATTTATTTTATATGGTGTATATTACTTCCCTTTGGGATGTAATATCACAAGTTATAAATAATTATACGTATTTTAAGATTAAATTTGGAATTATTTCATCTACTTAAGAGTTACCATGTGGTAAAGAATTTCATAACTCAATTTCTTTTTAATGGGTTATGTTATTTTCTCATTGTCATTAATATTATATGATTATATTCAAAATTAATTTTTATTATAGTATATTGTATTTACACTAGTTTTATGTGTATTTATATTTGATACACATAATTGATTCTTTGGTTTATTCTCACATCAATGTTATTACCTTTATAAGGGGTTAAATCACAATCTCATTTTAAATCGGGATTATTTATACTCGAATTTCCATTTAAGGAAAATAGTTGATGATTATTTAATAATATAATTAATTTTATTATAAAATATTTATTCATGATATATTGAATTAATTTTTCAATTTCTTCTCTCTTTGGTACATAAAATGGTTTATAAAATGTTTTTAATAAAACCTGGTTTTTTTCACATCAGTCAGAAATCTATTTCCTTCGAAAACCAAGTTTTATAAAAATGTTTTAAATTTTTTAACATTTTCAAAATCATTTATTAAATAAAATTTTCCCATTTTTACCCTTTATAATTTTTTTCAACAGAATATTATGTCATTTTCCAACTAATTCCCATTTGTTTTTAAATAAAAATTTGAAGGGAACCGTCAGATCATTTTCATAACATGAAAATTTCCTACAATTTTTATAATGAAAATGGAATGTTATTTTTAACTTTTAAAATATTTAAAAAAATTACCCACCTTCAAGAAAATCATTTATTTGAAGTTTCCTTTTATATTTTATGAGGTTGTTTATAAATAACATGTATTTAGAAGTGTTTTTCAAACAAAAAAATCAATTTTTTTTTTCAAAATAAAATGAATATATCCCTCAAGAATGTTGATAAGGATATTTTTATGGTATTTATATTCATAAATGACAAAAAAACATTTATTTTATATATACTCCATTGGGGATATGCTTTATTGATACCATCGTTATTCATCTTCTGGATGGTTTATGAATATTTTAACTAAGGGAAGTATTGACATTCACTTCCTTAATTGATTTTTTTAGTAAATAACATTTTCTTGAAATATTCAATTTCATATGATCAGTAGAAATTAGGTTTCCCCTTAGTATCCATATTATTCATTATGTATTTGTTAATTGTTTACATAGTATGAAATTTTTACATACAATGTTTTACATTAAAATTCACTTTCTCGTCTATAGAAATATTGATAAATTTGTATGTACTACACAATATGGATAATTTTTTACTAATTAAATAAATTATTTTATATATGAGGAATTATTTGTACATGCATTACATGGGTTATGGATCATTTAATGAAAGCTCCTCGATGCATTGGTACTCTCATAAGAAAAAATGAGTTGGATACAAACCCGGAATGTTTATAACCAGTATTTTTTAAACAATATTGTAAATAGTATTGACAATAGTATGATTTAATCCATCTTGAGAATGGTATTAATGGTAAAGGTATGGTCATGGAATCCCAAAATTAACCATTTCCTTCAATCAGATTCAATTATTATTATCCATGGTATTTTCTCTATGACATTATCTCTGGATACATTTCATTCTTAGTTATTGATTAAATTGAATTAGCTTTAGTTAGTTATTATTCCATAGTTATTATACATTATCTTATCATGATATCATGTTATTTAAATGGAATTCGTGTTCAGATGTTTATCTTTCTAATTTGATTGTTCGTATTGATTCCTGATTAATTTCATTGTACTTAACCCTTATTGAGAATTTCAACTCAAGATAATATTGTTTCCTTTCTCAGGAATCCATGAAGTGTAACTTGTTTGATATAAAAGTACATTTTATTTCCAATAAATATATTATTGAAAAAATGTTGTAACTTATTTATTAAAATATAATATAAGAATAATGTCTGTATCTAGTTTACCCTGACTACTAAACTGTTTGGTCTTTCGGGGTGAGATTACTTGTATCCTATTAAAATTTTATAAAGTACAATAATGGCTTTGGGATACTGGGTTCGAGGTCATTTCACCTTCCTCAGATTTTATCTCAGCTTCTTGATATATTTCATGTTTCATTTTTATGGAAGTATATATCTGATTCATCTCATGTTTTGATCCCTGAAGTAGTTCAGTTAGAAGAGATAATTTCTATTGAGGAATATTACTTTTAGTTTCTTAACAGTGTCTATGATTTTTTTAGTAACATGGTGATTCATTAGGTTAATGTTTTCATAAAAACCCATATAATTGATGAATAAATTGGGTAATTTGAAATTTATTTGACGGAAAAATGTCCCCACTTGTATAAGTATTGAATAAAAATTTGGGGACACATTTTCCAAAATATGGAAATATAAAAACCTAGGAAATATAAAGAGTAAATACATTTTAAGAATTATTAAAATTTAAGAACTATATTTTATAGATCTATATTCAATATAAGAATATTAAATACTTTTTCAATTAAAAAACGAAATACATTTATTCTTAATAAATTTGTTTACATATATTATAATGTTTAATATAATATATTTATTCCCATATTTTATTATTATTATTTTTTCAAAATTATATTCTTTTTTTACATTAACAATTCAAAATTAGCATAGATGAATTTTTTGGAAATTTTAGAAAAAAATTGAATTTTTGGTAAATTGTAGAAAATACAAATTTTTAATAAAATTGCCTTTTATTTTCAACTATTTACATGTTCTATTTTTTTATAGTTTTTAATATTTAATTGTTTAATTTTGAATAAAAATAAACTAAGAAAAGTTTTTATAGTTGTAATTGTACTTCAATATTTTATAAAAACATTTTTATTCTTAAAAAGTCATTTATCTGGAAAATTGTTTTTCATTGAGTGTTGTAGTTTTATTTTAAAATAAATTTATACTATATATATGAAATGAATTTGGTAAAATGGACACCATAAATGGAATCAAATTTTTTGAAATAAATTGATGATCCTACTTTCATTTCTAGTCATTGTGAATTTTAAATTTCGTAAAATAAGTCAGTTATCATGGTAAAAGTCAAAATGGGTTAAATTGGTTAAAATTATAATTTTAAGGGTTAAAATGAACTAAAAACTTGTTTAAATAATATTATATGTTCATATTAAAATAATGTAATATATCTTCTTCTAAAATTTCCTATTTCTATGGATTGAGTAATACAATAATATATTTTAATCATTATATAAAATTTAAGTGTGTCCACTCTGCAACTTATAAAAGGAAAACATTGTCCTAATTTCTTCAAAAATTAAATATAAATTTATCATAGAAAATATATACCCCCATAAATTTTAAAACCTCAATCCCATTGCACTTGATTTACTAGTTTGATATGAAAAACATCATTTGAGGGATTTAGGTATGATCCATAGGAGGCTTTTTGAAGAAGATGTATTATTATTAACTAATATTTTTTTGATAATTTCTTATTATAACGATTTCAAATATTATTCAACAATATAGAAATAATAACATAAGTATCCTACATACATTTACATTTTAATATATTTATGTTAACCCTTTTCATCGACTATTCTATCCTATGTGAATGGAATACATCGTACGTCCGTACGTTTGGACCACCAACTCCACGAAGCGATCTATTTTTTCATCACCAAACTACATGGATGATTAAAATATAGGATAAAATGAATATATATATATATTATATTTATTACATAATTATAATTATATAATGATAATATATTACTTACATTATTACATTTCCATCAATTAGAAAATGATAACATCACTTGTGTGTACATGTGGACTACCAACCCCATGAAGTAAAGTGATTTTTTTATTTTACACCAAACAAGGATAATTATAAATATGGAACAAATGATTAATTTCCATTTGTGAAAAGAAACATTTTTCTAACTTATTTTTCTTCCACCAATTACAAAAATAATGATGTTTTTCGTGTATACGTATAGATTACAATATCCATGAAATAACAAGATTCATTTTGAAGAAATAACATTAATATTTGGTTTTATAAATGTATATAATGTATAAATAAGATAATTATAACATGTTTATTATTCTTTAGTTAATGTTATTGTAACCCCTTTGACCACGGCCACCAGACAAATTTTATTTTAGGTATATAAACAAAATGTCCTCAAAAATGCTGACATGAACATAATAAATTAGGTAATTAAGTTTAACATGGATATATGGGATAAAAATTGAATAATATTAATGGAGATTTCAGGGGGAATATAAATAATTAACATAATTTTATTATTCAAGATGATGAAGAATGTATGTGTTAAGTCAGACATTAGGTAAGGGATATATTACATTAAAAATGTATTTAAAATATTTTAAATATTAATTTTCAAAAATAATCCATCAGTGTGAATTGTAACATCCCAAACCCAAATTCCACTCAATAGTGCACTGATCTAGGTTAGCCGCATGTCCCTAATTTAATCTCCCCACTCCATAGGCTGCTAAGAAGTAGTGTGGGACTAGGGTGAGTCCTTTGGGATATTATTCCCTCTAACCATAGTGTAACATAGTAGAATAGATATTTTTGTCAAATAGAGGAATAAGTAAGTCATAAAGAATGTAGATATGTATTAGGAATAGATAAAAAATATTTAAAGGATTCTTAGATTTAATTATTATGATAATACATGTCATGTGTCTCTAATAAAATATCCAAAAAATGTATATAAGTCAGGTGTATAATACATGGAACCAAAATTACAATAGGATAAAATATACCATCTAGCCTCATGAGCATCATCTTTGTCCCATGCTCCCCTACTCCAAAACAGTTATCAAGAACCTGTAGTAGGGTGATTTCCCTTATCATACCTATAATCCTATACTCTATTTGGGTACCAAAATACAACCCAAATGGGTTATGAGATAAATTCCCTGTAGGCAGCCGCCCATGTTCAGGTGCTAATCAGTCAGTTAATATGTATAACAATAGTTTGTAGGAAAAATATTACTAGTAAATGATTTATTGAAAATTAAATATCTTATATGAATATGTTCTCATTTACAACAATTTCAATCTAGCAATTCCATTTTAGAATTAAGATCTTGATTTAACAGTCAAGATTGCGACATTTATAATCGAGTTAAATTAACCATTCAACGTCACTTCATTAATACATAATTTAATCACCATGTCTTAAAACCTGACATAACTCCCTACATTCCGCATAATCACATGTGTCCAATAATTTATAAACATCCTATCCACAAAAGTTTAAGTCAAGACCAAATCCAAGCTTGTTCTTTGGCTTGGAAGATGCATCATATAATTCATTTCATTCATTAATATATTTTTAACCTATTCTTATCTTTGGAATCCCTAAGTAGGAATCCAAATATCACTGTAGGTATAAATGTATCCAACACCCAATGATCTTGTCTATGTAAATCCTCATAAACCCAGGTATTGCTCTCGGTGTGGTATAATGTCATGACCTGTCCCCTGGGACCCGTGTCGTGACTACCCCAAACCCGCCTTACATAGGCCACGGGCCGTTGACTAGCACCAAAGATGTAAATCCTAAAAAATGGAAAGGTATTGCCTTTATAAACTAGAAACACACAAAACAGAGTAATCTGGAAGCAAAACACTAAGTAAAACTATATACAAAAGTAGTTCTTAAAAGTAAAGGGGGCCGGAAATACAATCCCAACTATAAAGTACAAGTACGAATAGAAAGGGACAAAACAAATGAAAGGTGAAGAGTATCTACTGGATCATCCACCATAGATCCTACTTAATGGGTAGGTACATATAGCCTCTATATCACTCCACATCTGTCTGTCTCCTCTGGGTACCGACTCGTCGTAAGGTCCACCTCTGGGTACCATCCAGTCCTACTACTCTGATCCTCTGTCAATGTTTTCCATCATCTGCAACCAAAACAATGAGGTGCGGGCATATCCCTACAGGGGTGAGTATAACGATACTCAGTAGGGACCCCAATACCCTTAAGGTCTCACAAATTCAATCAAGGATAAACCAAAAAGTAAGAAAATCAACAGATAACCTCACTTAGGTATATGCACATATGTATTCCTAAGTTACCATGTAATCCATCTCACTCACGAAGAAAAACAGAAAGTTACTGACTCTGCTCAAACATGATTTTATTCTAGGGATAGTATCATTCTGAACCCTCAGCTGCTGGAGAACTCTTTCTCTATCAAGTACAGTGGGCTACCACGTCACATAATGGAAATTCCCACTAACTTGGACTGCTAAGGTACTCCTCCTGTCGAGTACCGTGGGTCTGTCGATCTCGCACAAAGGAGCTCCCCACCATGGCTCTGTTGCGCTCACATAGAGGCACTCCCCCTAGTAGCCTGCTAAGGTACTCCATGTGTCGAGTACCGTGGGTTTATCGCACTCACACGGAGGCAGTCCTCACCATTGGTCTTCCGCGCTCACTCAGAGGTGCTCTCCACTGCGATAGTCAATTCACTCCGAGTCGAATCGATCAGCAGTCGTCAAGTCTCAGCCAGCTACTAGGTTCCCGCACAAATGCCTGCTCATCTCCAGAAGATCGGCTCCACAAGCTACTGGTTGATACTCCAACTGTCACGAAGTCCCACGTAGAAGTATCTCAAAGGTTCGCCATGTCGAAGAGGTTTCAGCACATCTGACGGCACGTCAATCGGACACTCGGTCTGTGATTTATTATCCTTTTTGTCCTGGGGGCCTGGTTGGATTTGTGTACGATCCAACCAGACCGTATCTCAACTATACCCCAAAATTTAGTGGGGTATTCTCAAAGGGACCATTTCTCTCCAAGAAAACTGGTGCCACTGACATTCGTCAAACAGATGTCCTGTGCCAAAGATTTGGCCAAAGAAGGTAAAAGGGTTAGTAGTGGGCTCGGGTCCAGTTTGACCCGGTCGGACTGACTCGGCCCAACCCAAACTAGGCCAACCTGGTATAGGTAGACCCAGTCAACCCGCTAATTTTGGCTTGGTCTGCTAGGCCCAGCCCAGCGGACTACGATGGCGGTTCAGCCTGGAGGTCTCCATGTAGGCGACTTGTCCCGAAGGCCAGGGCCGATTCAGCCTACGCCGCGAGGGGTGCGTCCCGGGCGACTCCACCCAGGAGGTCGAGATGGTTGGGAGACCAGAGGTAGGAAACGCGAAGTACGGGCAGGCCACAGGTGTGCCGGGTAGGGCACGGCAGGGGCCGGGCAGGCCGCGGGGGCGCCGGCAGGGCTCCAGGCTGGGTGCGGGGGCAGCAGGCAGGCGGGCTGCGTGCCAGGCAGGGCGTGTGGAGGCCGCAGGCAGGTGGGACGTGCGCCGGGAAGGGCAAGGGGAGGCCCCGGGCAGGCGGGCCGCCCATCAGACAGGGCCCTGGGAGGCCGCAGGCAGGTGGACCGCGCGCCGGGCAGGGCGCCGGGAGGCCACGGGTCTGATGGCAGGGCACCTCTAGGGCTAGCGGTGTTCGGCCAGAAGCTTCGTCGCACCACGGGGAGCGGAAGGATTCACAGAGCCCATGGGTAGCACATCATTCATCGTTTCCGTATTCTTCATTGTCGCCTCATTGCCTTGCTGTAGAGACATCACAAAAGAACGTCGAAGGGAGTCCGGCCATGTTAGTTTGGCCAACACCCTCCACGTTTAGAGGTGATAGCAATTGGTTCATAAGTATGAAGCACAAAAATTCCCCATTCTTAGTTTTTGAGAGAAAGTAATAACATAGGTAAAGATAACACTTAGTCAAAAGTAAACCCCTACCTTGCTCGTAGTTGGTTGACATTAGCGAAAAAAAGCGGACGTCATTCGTTGATGGAGTTGTGGAAGAAGATGTAAAGGATTGTCATTCATCACATCCACTAAGAACTTCCAATCCCGAGTTCCATTGGCTCGTTGATGACGCTCCATGTCTATAGGTGTCTGAGGAAGAAGTCTAAGAAGGTCGGTGTTCTTTTTTCTTCATTGGAGAAAGAGTAATCCTCCATGTGTTGGACGTCGCGTCACTTTCCCAGCGTTTCCGTTCTTGGTGAATCCGTCCCAAATCCTCCTCTCAAGGTCCTTATATATATAATATGGGGAGAGGTATGTAACCATTGTGGAATTTATGAAGGTTCATTTATTAGAAAACTTTTTAAATTCCAACGATCCCATTACATAATTTAAAAATGGGGGTCAAGCGTGTTAAATAGAATTGGTGAAATTTAAGAGGCGCGTTGGCATAATTATTGGGAGGATTCCCAGAGGATTACCCCACATATCCTGCATAAAAAATGATAGGATTTAATTTTATGTTGACACATAAAATTAATTGATAGCATTTAATTTTTTTGACACATAAAATCAACTTGAAAGCATTTAATTTTACATTAACCCATTAAATTAATTGAGGGAGTTGAGAGGTTTTGATCTCGGTTGCTCCCCACATCGTAACATCTCGCTAGAGGTTATGTTCCGGTGGTCCCCACCACCATAACCTCTCATGGGATGTTAGTGTGTTGCGGTCCCACATCCAAGTCCCAAGTGGAGGTCTTAACCAACAATCACTCACATGGCAGCTTAAAATAAAATAAAGCGTTGTATAATTTATTTTATTATTTTTTATAAAAATCCAAAAACTAACTTTTATTCTCGACCCATTAAGCGAATACTGGCACTGCAAGTTCAACGGTGCCCTCATATTTCAATTCCTAACACCGCATCAAAAGTTACAAAACGCCACTCGCGTGTTTACTAAACGTACCCAAAACAAAGTTCAGAAAATTATTATCAGTCACCCTCGACTCGTTCCAGTCGAGGTTAGGCTCTGACTAGCGGAAACACACCCCAAAAAACCCAATGGTACTCTCGGATTTGAAATCCGAGTTACCGTTTAGATGTTATGAACATTACAATAAAATAATTTTCACTTAATTATTTTATTTTCTGCCAACAACTAAATTTATTTGGTGGACTGTGCCTATAACGCCCTGACCCCAGCTACCCAGAGTCGGTGCATTACTTCGTAACATTGGCATGATCCCAAAAGATCAAGTCTTGAAAGACTGTTTAGTTTAGTAGCCTTGGAAACACTAGATACATTCATAAATGTTACATTACATCATAAGGTAAAAAACTACAATAGCAAAGTCTCCATAGTCCACACTCATATCCTCTTCTGACTATCCCTTCAGGTCATTCATAAAATACTTCTTCACATCCTGGAAAATATTAAAACATTGAAAGGGGTGATCTTAGATGATCAGTAAGGATAACAATATAGTGGAAGCTTTCATAAATAAACATTAACATTTAGGCAATGTATAACTAAAACAAAAGCCTTTTAAACTTGAACTTTATCATAATATGGCAAAAGTAAACTAAAATAATGCCATTTATTTACTCACATAGATATTATAATAGTCGAATAATCACATGAAATATTAATAACCACTTTCATAATGATGGAATGCATAATGCCAGACTATCATAACCACGTAGCCATGGCCTCGTGCCAAGACCACAAATAAGATTTTGTCAAGGCCTCGTGCCAAGACACTAGTTTGTCTCATGAGACCTACCGATGCATCGAGGAGCTATATCAGGCTCCACCCGTCACTTATTAAGTCCAATGCATTCCTCATATGAATAGGTTTAAACATATCATAAACCATAACATAATCATATCGCATAAAGTATGCATAAAGGAAAAATAACATTTCCACATTTCAATCACAAGATATAAATACAACACATTGATATAATAAAAAGTCTTTCAAAACCATTTTCAATACCAAAATAAAAGAAAAGTAAAACATGGTATTTATTTTTCTTTTAAAAAAAGGTATGGCTTGTAGAAGATGCCGAAACTCAAATAATGGTCACGGAATCGGAGAAGTTGTTGTCACCTCATACGTATGACAAAAGCATTCCCTTTTGTTGTTTAGTAAACACTTCTTATAAAAAAGATTCATTTTGAATAAACGTAAAAGTCAAAGGGGTTTATAAACCGTATAAAAGAAAGTTGTGTATAAAACCAAATATGCCTCAAGGAAATGAGATTGAGATGAAGTCCTTACAAAGATCATTTTTAAAATAAAATAGATCTATTATGTGTATTCATTATAAGTACACATAAAGAAATTACAAATAAAAGATATGACATAATAATATCATGACATAATTTGAAAGTAGTAGATTAACCCAAGGAATGGAAATTGGGTTAAGAAATTCCCTTACCTCATGTCCGACTTGACTCAACCGTTCTTTAACCTCCTGAATAATAAACTAGAGTTAATATCTACCTTATTAAGAACCATTTTCAATTTCATTATCCTTTTTATATCACTTATTACAATGTTATGAACATTATGTAATTATTTAAATTAATAACGGTCGTTTTGTCGATCTTTGGTACTTGAGTCAACAATAAACTTCTTATAATTACAAGTTGTTCATTTGGTGCAATATCCATTATATCCAGAATTATATTCATGATGTAGATATCATATATATAATATATATCCAGTATATACATTCATTCATAATATTACTTAACATTTAGAGGTAAGAAATGAAATGCACCGTTCATGGAGACGGTAAGCCGTATGTACGCATGAATGATACTTTCATTTCTATTTCATATTTAATGGAATGAAATCATAATTATATAAATGTATAATATAATTCCAGTATAATATAGCATATAATACCATTTACTCCATCCTTTATACATCCCACGTATGGTATTAACGATTCAAATCACTTTGAGGGGGCGGTAGTCCGCACTTCCTAAAATGAAAATATCGTGTTTACCCATAATGGAAATCATAAAGTATGACATAAATGAGAAATAAATAAGCATAAGGAAAACATAAACATATTATATATCATTTAAAAATATATTTACATCTTAATGGCCACCTTTGAAGGTGTTATATGAGTGTTGAACAATCATCGTTTCGTGAGGCAGAAATTCACCATCCACAGAAACAGTATGTTCATTAACAATTAGATGTAGGTGTGTGTAAGTGTAGCTCTAATCCTTCTTATAAAAACATCCTAGTATATTGAGGATACCGGTGTTGTTACAAAATAAATTAATAAAAAGAGTTTATGGGGTTGGAGAAGCAAAATAATACAAAATAACAAAAGAGAAGACATTACCTTAAAATCGGGTAACTCTTTTGATTTGAGCCAAAGGCTTCCTTGGGAAGAATTATGCCCAATGTGAGGCTTCTAGGAGTAAGTGAGGGAAGTTGGGAGAGTATTTGGGCAGAGGATGGACGAGCCAAAAGGCTTTGAAAGTGTGAATAAGGTGGTAGATGTGGGGGCCTTTTATAAGTGGAGAGGAGGGGCACTCTTGGAAAGTAAAGAAAAGTCACTTTATTTTAAAGTGGTATTAGGATTTAAGAGGTCCCAAATTGATATAGTTAGAGGCTAAGGTGATAAGGGTTCTAAATCAACCCATCCAATAGGTTTTGGACATGTGTAGGTCTTAGATATTACATTATCTTTCCATTTTATTTAAATCATTAAATAATGAGGGCATCGCTGCATCATCATAATGTCATAAATAATTTAATTTATTTAATGTATAAAAATTATATAAAAAATAATATGATGTAGGAAATCTTTTTATATTTCCAATGACTATTTATAGTCAAAAATAGGACTTGTATAACCCCATTTAAAAATGGTTTTAGTAAAACAACTCTTGTTTGTGACCTTTTTATTTTATCATTAAATAAAAAGTTATTTATGTCCTTTTCCTACCAAAGTGGCTCCATTGGGTCCCCAAGTTGACCCATGGATTGTCTTTGTCGGCCATGACTCATCCAATAGAGTTAGGACAAGTGTAAAGGTCATTCCACATTATTATAACATTATCTTTACCATAAATTACACTAATTATCTTTAATCGCGATTAATTAAACTTAAAAGTTACTATTCACCAAAAATTATTTTAATCCCATTGAACCAAATTTTACATCCTAATGATAACCATGGATGTCAGATTTTTGAAATTCAAAACATAGAAGTGTTAATATTTCATTTAAACGAAAAATCAGTTATTTAACTACCACTTAGTGGTTTCGCTATTCATCAAAAATTGAAGTTTTTCAGAACAATGCCAAAATTTCACCCTAGGCTATAATTGATATTATGAATTCAAAAATGATGCCTATTTTAAAAAATTCCAAACATATAAGTTACATTAATTAATTTTATAATTAAGTCCCGCTGTCACAACAAATAGCGTGTTTTTAAGAAACAATATATATCAAAAGATTGACAATTGTTTATGTTCAATTTCAAAGTGAAATTAATTCTAATGACCACCATTGGATAAAATGGTAAAAATATATTCTAATTATACTCTAAAACCACTAAATAGTATAATTTATCACTATAAATTATTTTTATTAAAAAATTTGTTTTTAAGTATTTTTCCCTATTCATAAAAAATGGAAGTTCTCAGAAAATTACAAAAAATTTAACATAGGATAATTTCGATATTACGAAACCAAAAATGAAGTTCATTTTGAAATATAAAATATATATAATTTCAAAAAGTGGGTATTACTATTCATAACGGCTACTTTGATTGGTTATCGTGTGTGTTAGAACTCGAAGTTGCATACAACACACGCAACTGTATTATTGAAAGAGAAGCGTATCGTGGAAGCTCAGGGTGTTACATTCTCCCCTCCTTCAATAAATTGCATCCTCCCAATTTGAAATTTTTCATTGAAAATAAAAGGGTGAAAATAGAAAATACCTTTGTGGAAAACCCACATCGGAAATAAGGTTAATAAAAATATAACTTTAAAAGATAGAAAGATAAGTACAAAGGTCACACGAGATAGACCATACAAGGATTCTATGAAAATATGGATATGGAGGAGAAACAAAGCATCAAGGTATGATGGAGAGTTGTAGAAAACAGAATTAGGAGAAAGTTTAACTATAAGAAAATCACAAACTTGTGATTGGTTAAACGATCAATGATTCCCCAGTAGGAAAAGTTAACTGACAACGTTTTTGTTTTAAGTTACCTTTTATAAAGTTGAGGAATTTATTTAGGAGATTTACTAAGAACGTAAGGGAATATACATACTTGTTATGTATAATTTCATTCTTTAATAAATTTTTACCACAAACCCATATTTTACTCCAAAAGGTAATAAAACTCAAAAATATTCTATTTATCCTAATTGTATAAGGTTACAAATATCAACACATACCATTTAGATTAGTAACACTTTTTTGTAATAACCAGGGACTTCTGGTAGGCTAGTGGTAGGTAATAAAGGCCTATCGCACTATGGTTGTGGGTTTGATTCCTGCAAATTTTTCCGACGCAACGGGTTATGCCCCACCCTACATGTTGTCCTTTTCCTAAAACTATAGTATTATAATATTCCAAAAATAATATTCATAAATGTTTTAACCTTATACAATACTATCCAAAGATCAACTTAATCCATTCCAACCTTTATAGTTATCCAAAATACCTCCATCCAGACTTTCTCTAATGGGTCCTTAAATTCCAAAATCAATTGTAACATTAGATTCCCTAAAAAAAGTAAAGTTTCTCTTATTGTCACATACACAAATATGATTACCTTAATCATATTAAAACCTTAATGAAATAAACATGTACTACAATACAATCCTTATATATATCACATTATTCTTATAACCATAATATAATCCATGAGTCCAAAAGCACCAATACATTAATTATTCTGCTTCAACTGTAGTAACAACATAAGATTGTCTTTGATCCCTTGGCCTTTTATGAGGTAAGTTTCCCTGACGCTTAGGACATTCGTTTTCATAATGCCCCATTTCTCTACAATTGTAGAATTCAACATTGATAGCCTCTTTCTTTTTTTTGCAATCACGAGCCTGGTGACCTTTTTCTCCACATTTATAACAAACTACCATTCCTTTTAGGCAAGCACCGGGTTGATTCTTCCCACAATTATCACATAATGGAAAATCCTTCTTTCAATTTTTCCCTTTATCTATCTCTTGTTCCACTGTTCTCTTCTTCTCTTGCTTTACTTTGTTGTCATAAGACTTAGAGAATTCCTTTTCTGTCTTGATAGCACACGAGACAATATTTTCGTATGTTGTGAAAGATTGTGATACTAAAGCTCAATGGAGAAATGGTTTCAACCCATCAAAGAAACGATCAATATTACTTCTTTGGTTACGTATATAATCTGCTGCATACCTCGCTAACCTTGTAAAGTTAGCCTCATACTTTGCGACATTCTCATCCTCCTTTTGTCTTAGACTCAGAAATTTCCTTTCCATATCTGCTCGATGGTCATGAGGAAAGTATTTTTCTAATAAAATCTCTTTGAACTCCCTCCATTCCATATTCGATACGTCATCATCTTCCTTTGTGTTTAGAATCAGCGACCACTATTGATCGGCATCTCCAGTGAGGCTGTAAACTGCCATGACAACCTTCTCCCTTTTTCTACTCCCCAAGGCGTGGAATATTTTCTCTAAGGAGTTTATCCATTTCTTAGCTACTAATGGATTTTTACCCCCATTAAATGTTGGCGGTTGTTGCCTGATGAAGTGGTCTAACATTGATCCTCCACATTGCGGATCAGGGTGATCCATACGAGTAAGGTTATTATTCATAACCTGAGTGAGTTGTCCCAGTATGGTAATAAGTTGATCAACACCAGTTGTATCTCCAGATCCACAATAATTATCTTGAGTTGGAGGGAAATCCCTACATGGAGTGCGTGCATTGATATGGTTTCCATTCCTTCCACTAGGTGCCATTTCTAAACAATGTCATAAACTAGATTAGTTTATGAATCAAAATACATAATTCCATTCTTGTAAAATACTTAACATAAATTGAACTATTTATGGATATAATCCATAATCATAAAAAGAAATTTTTTCTTTGAGGAAGTATATACTCATAACCCTTCATAGTGGTTTGTAAAGAAAATGAGAATTATCCTAAGCATATCCCGTGGGAGTGTCGTAACCAAGAGTGTAGCAAGGCCCGTTGTCGTGCACCAGTTCCCCTTCGAGTCTAGCTCAAAGCGGTGTTTTCGGGATTTACCCCTAGGTACATCTGTGCCAGATCCGCCTCTACCTGCTCGTATCCAAACAGGGATGTATTGCTCAGAAAACTCACAAAATCTCTATAATACCAAAATTCTAGGAAGTTCTTCTATACTAATCCTTAAGGTCTATCTTTGGGCTATGTTCTTTAATCAGAGTTTATCTAAATCTAGATTCCAAGGTTAGTACTAAACTGCCTCTGATACCAACTGTAATGCCTTGACCCCAGCTACCTAGAGTTGGTGCATTACTTCGTAACATTGGCATAATCCCAAAAGATCAAGTCTCGAAAGACCGTTTAGTTTAGTAGCCTTGGAAACACTAGATACATTCATAAATGTTACATAACATCATAAGGTGAAAAACTACAATAACAATGTCTCCATAGTCCACACTCATATCCTCTTCTGACTATCTCTACAGGTCATTCAAAAAATACTTCATCACATCCTGGAAAATATTAAAACATTGAAAGGGGTGAGCTCAGATGCTCAGTAAGGATAACAATATAGCGGAAGCTTTCATAAATAAACATTAACATTTAAGGAAATTTATAACTAAAACAAAAGCCTTTTAAACTTGAACATTATCATAATATGGAAAAAGTAAACTGAAATAATGCCATTTACTTACTCACATGGATATTCTACTAGTCGAATAATCACATGAAATATCAATAACCACTTTCATAATGATGGAATGCATAATGCCAGACTATCATAACCACGTAGCCAAGGCCTCGTGCCAAGACCACAAATAAGATTTTGTCAAGGCATCGTGCCAAGACACTAGTTTGTCTCATGAGACCTACCGATGCATCGAGGAGCTATAGCGGGCTCCACCTGTCACTTATTAAGTCCAATGCATTCCACATATGAATTGGTTTAAACATATCATAAACCATAACATAATCATTTCACATAATGTATGCATAAAGGAAACATAACATTTCCACATTTCAATCACAAGATATAAATACAACACATTGATATAATAAAAAGACTTTCAAAACCATTTTCAATACCAAAATAAAAGAAAAGTAAAACATGGTATTTATTTTTCTTTTAAAAAAAGGTATGTCTTGTAGAGGAAGCCGAAACTCAAATAATGGTCATGGCGATGGAGAAGTCATTGTCACCGCATACGTACGACAAAAACATTCCCTTTTTTCATTTAGTAAACGCTTCGTATAAAAAAGATTCCTTTTGAATAAATGTACAAGTCAAAGCGGTTTATACACCGTATAAAAGAAAGTTGTGTATAAAACCAAATATGCCTCAAGGAAAGGAGATTGAGATGAAGTCTTTACAAAGATAATTTTTAAAATAAAATAGATATATTATGTGTATTCATTATAAGTACACATAAAGAAAGTACAAATACAAGATATGACATAATAATATCATGACATAATTTGAATGTAGGAGATTAACCCAAAGAATGGAAATTGGGTTAAGAAATTCCCTTACCTCATGTCTGACTTGAATCAACCGTTCTTTAACCTCCTGAATAATAAACTAGAGAAAATATCTACCTTATTATGAACCATTTTCAATTTCATTATCGTTTTTATATCACTTATTACAATGTTATGAACATTATGTAATTATTTAAGTTAATAACGGTCGTTTTGTCGATCTTTGGTACATCAGTCAACAATAAACTTTTCATAATTACAAGTTGTTCATGTGGTGAAATATCCATTATATCCAGAATTATATTAATGATGTAGATATCATATATATCATATATATCCAGTATATACATTCATTCATAATATTACGTAATATTTAGAGGTAAGAAATGAAATGCACCGTTCATGGAGACGGTAAGCCGTACGTACGCGTGAACACTACTTTCATTTCTATTTCGTATTTAATGGAATGAAATAATAATGATATAAATGTATAATATAATTCCAGTATAATATAGCATATAATACCAATTACTCCATCCTTTATACATCCCACATATGGTATTAACGATTCAAATCACTTTGAGGGGGCGGTAGTCCGCACTTCCTAAAATGAAAATATCGTGTTTACCCATAATGGAAATAATAAAGTATGCCATAAATGAGAAATACAGAAGCATAAGGAAAACATAAACATACTATATATCATATATAAATATAGTGAAATCTTAATGGCCACCTTTGAAGGTGTTATATGAGTGTTGAACAATCATCGTTTCGTGAGGCAGAAATTCGCCATCCATAGAAACAGTATGTTCTTTAACCATTAGATGTTGGTGTGTGTAAGTGTAGCTCGAATCCTTCTTATAAAAACATCCTAGTATATTGAGGATACTGGTGTTGTTACAAAATAAATGAATAAAAAGAGTTTATGGGGTTGGAGAAGCAAAATAAAACAAAATAACATAAGAGAAGACATTACCTTAAAATCAGGTAACTCTTGATTTGAGCCAAAGGCTTCCTTGGGAAGAATTATGCCCAATGTGAGGCTTCTAGGAGTAAGGGAGGGAAGTTGGGAGAGTATTTGGGCAGAAATTGGCCGAGCCAAAAGGCTTTGAATGTGTGAGTAAGGAGGTAGAGGTGGGGGCCTTTTATAAGTGGAGAGGAGGGGCACTCTTGGAAAGTAATGAAAATTCACTTTATTTTAAAATGGTATTCGGATTTAAGAGGTCCCACATTGATATTATTCGATGCTATGGTGATAAGGGTTCAAAATCCACCCATCCAATAGGTTTTGGACATGTGTAGGTCTATGATATTACATTATCTTTCCATTTTATTTAAATCGTTAAATAATGAGTTCATCGCTGCATCATCATGATGTCATAAATAATTTAATTTATTTAATGTATAAAAATTATATAAAAAATACTATGATGTAGGAAATATTTTTAGATTTCCAATGACTATTTATAGTCAAAAATATGGCTTGTATAACCCCATTTAAAAATTGGTTTAGTAAAACAACTCTTGTTTGTGACCTTTTTATTTTAACATTAAATAAAAAGTTATTTATGTCCTTTTCCTACCAAAGTGGCTCCATGGGGTCCCCAAGTTGACCCATGGATTGTCTTGGTCGGCCATGACTCATCCAATAGAGTTAGGACAATTGTAAAGGTCATTTCTTATTATTATAACATTATCTTTATCGTAAATTACACTAATTACCTTTAATCACGATTAATTAAACTTAAAAGTTACTATTCACCAAAAATTATTTTAATCCCATTGAACCACATTTTACATCCTAATGAAAACCATGTATGTCGGATTTTTGAAATTCAAAAAACAGAAGTGGTAATATTTCATTTAAACGAAAAATCAGTTATTTAACTACCACTTAGTGGTTTCACTATTCATCAAAAAATTGTAGTTTTTCAGAACAATGCCAAAATTTCACCCTAGGATATAATTGATATTCAGAATTCAATAATGATGTCTATTTTACACAATTCCAAACATATAAGTTTCATTAATTAATTTTATAATTAATTCACGTTGTCACAACAAATAGCGTGTTTTTAAGAAACAATATATATCAAAAGATTGACAATTGTTTATGTCCAATTCCAAAGTGAAATTAATTCTAATGACCACCATTGGATAAAATGGTAAAAATATATTCTAATTATACTCTAAAACCACTCAATAGTATAATTTATCACTATAAATTATTTTGATTAAAAAATTTGTTTTTAAGTATTTTTCACTATTCATAAAAAATGGAAGTTCTCAGAAAATTACAAAAAATTTAACTTAGGATAATTAAGATATTACGAAACCAAAACTGAAGTTCATTTTGAAATATAAAATATATATAATTTCAAAAAGTGGGTATTACTATTCATAACGGCTACTTTGATTGGTTGTGGTGTGTGTTAGAACATGAAGTTGCGTACAACACACGCTACTGTATTATTGAAAGAGAAGCGTATCATGGAAGCTCGGGGTGTTACAGTTCCGGCCAAAGTTAGTATTTTCTTAAATAAATAATACACTCATGAGTTCAGCGGTGGCCTCTGATTTTTAATCTGAGTTACCATTTGTGAGTTATAATCATTTGAAAAATAAAATAATTTATTTAATTATTTTATATACAATAATTCCATTTTTTGGTTTTCTCATAGGAATCCCACACTGACGAACCTTAAGTCGCTCCAATGGTAAACACACCATCTTGAGAGCAATGGTTCCCTCAGATATTGGATCCAAGTTACCGTTTAAGAGTTATTCTAATTTTTTAGGAAAATTGCTTACGCACGTTTACTTTAGCATAACAAAAACTTCGACTGATCATTGCGGGGACGCCGGGGCTCGGAATCACGCACAGTTAAATTTCTCAGACCCATAAAATTACAATTTAAATAAAAAAATATTTACATTAAAATTTAGGGTCTTTACATTCTCCCCACATCAGGGATTTACGTCCCTGTAAGATACAACTCAAACTAAGGGAAAAAATGAGGGTACTGAGCACTCATCTGAGCCTTCCACTCCCATGTGCTCTCCTGGGGGTTCTTGTGCTGCCAACAAACTCGCACTAGAGATATCGGCCGTCCATATTTGACCTAGTCCTGTCGATCCTCAATCTCCACTGGAACCTCTGTAAAAGTCGCCCCATCGTCGATGTCCTGCTCTTCATGGTCGATGATGTGGGAAGGGTCATGGACGTATCTCCTTAGCTGAGATATGTGGAAGATGTTGTGCACCAGGTGCAACTAAGGTGGAAGAGCTAACCGGTAAGACCCCTCACCTACTCTACTGAGGACCTGGAAAGAACTGATGAATCTCGGAGATAACTTGCCTCCTCAGCCAAACCTTTGTACACCTCATCGAGGTGAGACTATTTGAAATACGAGGTCACCATCATCAAACTCCAGAGGTCATCTTCTTCTATCATCATACAACTTCTGTCTACTCTGTGCATTCTTTATCCGCTCCTGGATGATATGCACCTTCTCTTTGGATGCCCGTACATTCTCTGGTCCCACTAGTGCTGACTCCCCTGGGTCTGTCCATCATAGTGGTGATCTGCAAGGTCGACTATTCAAGGAATCAAAAGGTTCCATCTTGATGGTGGAGTGATAGAAATTGTTGTAAGAAAACTCCACCAAAGTAAAGTGATCCTCCCATCTATGATCAAAGTCGAGGACACATGCATGTAGAATTTCCTCGAGGGTCTGAATGGTCCACTCAGTCTGACCATCTATCTGAGGATGGATGGCGGTTCCCAAGAGAAGCTGTGTCCCGAAATCCTATTGCAACCCCTTACATAGCCAGGAAGTAAACCGTGACTCACGGGCGAAGACAATAGAAGATGGTACTCCATGTAAACACACAATCTTCTTCACATAGAGGCATCCTAAGATCTCTACTGAGCCATGCTCTCTGACCGGTTGGAAATGGGCCGACTAGGTGAGTCAGTCAACAATCACCCAAATCGAGTTGTGACCCTTGGATGTACATGGAAGATCTGTAACGATGTCCCTAGATATCCCATCCCACTTCCACTCTGGAACCTCTAACGGCTGAACCAAGCCTGCTGGTACCTGGGGCTCTACCTTCACATTCTAACAATTGAGGCATCAAGAAACAAACTCCACTACCGCGTTCATCATACCAGGACAACAGTACTATCATCAAAGGTCCTGATACATCTTTTCCACACCTGGATGAACTACTAGAGGGGATGTGTAGAACTCCCTCAACATTTCCTCCTGAAGTGCTACTGGTACCAAGGTACGTCCTCTGATGAGGATTATGTTCTCCCCACCTTCAGAAAATCCATCAGGTTCCTGACCTGTGGATATCTGAGCACATCATGTCTCGCAGTCAGTATCCCCGTATTGTGCTTCCCAGACTCACTAAAGGAGTGGGGGAGTGACTATAAGAGACTTTAGAAAGGATGCTCCCTCTTTATCCATAAAGGATATCTGTAAGGAAGCCAGCTCCTCTATCGCCTCTCCTAGCAGCTGTATACCAGTTATCCTACTGAGGGAATATACAAAAACATTCCCCTTCATAGGAATATAGACTACCTCCAAGTCATAGTCCTTGAGGAACTCATGAGAAAGTCGCTATCTTAGGTTCAGGTCCTTCTGAGAGAATATATACCTGAGATTATTGTGATTGGATTACATGATGAAACTTTCTCCCATAAGATAATGTCGCCACATCTTCATGGTGAATACCACTACCTCAACTCTAGGACATGGTAGCGTAGTTCTCCTCATGTTGTCTCAGCTGTCGAGAACCATATGTGATAACTTCTCACCCCTGCATCAGAACACACCCGAGTCTAGTCCCTGCTGCGTCGTAGTAGACTACGTACCCTAGACCTTCCTCTAGAAGCCTCAAGATGGGGGCACTAGTCATCCTCTACCTCAGCTCTTGAAAGCTCTTCTGGTATATCTCTGACCACACGAAGGGTTTACCCTTCTTTTTCAAGGCTGATAGTGGTGCTGCAACTCTGGTGAAGTCTGGAATGAAGCTCCGGTAGTATCTAGCCAAAGAAGACGTCCCTCCCCCTTGGGGGGGGGTAATCCTAGAAACATCTTTTGAAAAGATTATCCCATGTTCTATCACTCATGCTTGGAACTGAACACTCAAAACTCTAGCTGCCACAAGGGTAAGGCTGGATGAATCAAGATTCATCGGATGCACCCTCTTATGCATGAGTTTAATCTGTGCTGCCTAGGTTCCCTTTTTCGCCGACTAAGGAAAACGCCATCCCAAGGTTGTAGATAAACCACAACCTTTTTTCATAATATAGTTAATCTGTGTAAGAAATGTGGTTTCCGAGTCCATACCAAATCTAACGTCATAAGGCCTCAACGATGCCACCAAGAGGTTCCAACAAAAACTCTCACCTCAAGGTTTAGATCACACCCATCAGAGTAAGTGTGATTATTAAGTCTCCTCCCAAAGGTATCTCCAGATGTGAGGATCAAGTGAACAGTTTAACCAGAAACTTTAAGTCTGGGAAAAGATTTGAGGAAGGAAGAATTGGTTAGTACCTATATCTATTGATAAGACAGCTAGTAGTAGACACAGTCCATACCTCGAATCATTCCTAGAGCCCTTGGGTCACACTCCTTGACTGCATGCAACTACTCTCTTCCCCTGACCTCTATCTCCCTAAGCCTGGCGGGGACTAAAAAAGTGGGTGGTTGTAACATGTCGAAATGTACACCACCTCATGTTGTTCTCCTAGCTCTACTTCTACGTCTTCTTCCCTACATATTCATCTTCCCTTAACACTTCCTATTCTCAAAACATTTTTACACTCTGAAGTCTCTGAGACTGGCGCCATTTTCATGTTTTCCCACTGCTAACATTCACTAGATGTATCCGTTCATCCAAAAAAAATTCAACCACAAAGTTTCTCTCTAGAATTATAACATAAGTAGAAATGTGTAGAGGAATTGTGGTGGCTCGGATGTCCTTTAAGTACTCCTCGCTCGAAAGATCAAGCCCTGAAGCACTTATGGTACTATATTCATCAATTACCAAGAAGGATCGGTATGCCTCAATGAATACTCACATACTGAAACGTCGTCCTACTGAAGCTGTAGAAGTTATAGATAATTCTCAACCACCTCCTCAAGAAAGTCCTCATCCTCCTATAAGTCAATCTCCCATCGAAACTTGAGGTGTATCTGATGTTGAAATACGTGTAACGCATTCAGTCAGAGTGCACCGTCTATCAGTGCGGCTGGGGGAATCTGCCTCCCAATGGGTGGTGGGGCTGCTGGTACACCACCCGAAGGTGCCAACATTATAAGAGGGCCCTACCTCAGAGCCTCGTCGCTCGGTGGGCCGTCATCGAGTACTCTCTCAAAACACTAACTGGAAGCCTGCGTGGAGGCATCCTGAACAAATCTGACACGGTCAAAAGTTATACCTGGTGAGCTAACCTAGTTGAGATTACATAAATAAAACTTCTGAAAACACACATGCAAATAGTGTTTTCGTGCACTGATTCTGTGATCAGTAGTCAGGGTCTTAGTGTATGGATATGTTGGCCGCCACACCAACACTGGACTCTCTGAACTAAGAGCCCCACTCAGGACCCTTAACACTATTTATTCACAGAAAATAAGGATTATAGTCCTAAGATCTACGGTACAATTGACTCCTCTAATACCAATTTGTCACGACCCGTCCCCCGGGGCCTGTTCCATGACTACCCCAAACCCGCCTTCCATAGGACAGGGGATGGAGACTAGAACCAAAGGCGTAAATCCCTAAAACTGGGAAGGTATTGCCTTTATAAACTAGAAGCACACACAACAGAGTAAGATGGAAGAATAACACTAAGTAAAACTGTAAACAAAAGGAGTGCTGAAAATAAAGGGGGCCGGAAATACAAGCCCAACTATAAAGTACAAGTACAACAGGAAAGGGACAAAACAGCTGAAAGGTGAAGAGAAGCTCATGGATCATCCACCACAGATCCTACCTTAAGGGAAGGTACAGATAGCCTCCACATAACTCCACGTCCATCCATCTCCTCCAGGTACCGACTCGTCGTAAGGTCCACCTCTAGGCACTATCCATCCCTGCTACTCTGATCCTCCATCAACGTTGTCTGCCGTATGCAACCAACACAACAAGGTGCTTGCATAACCCATGTAGGGGTGGGTATAAGGATACTCTCTAGGGACCCTGAGACCCTGAAGGGCTCACAATGACTAGTAAGGATAAACTAAAAATTAATAAAATCAACAGATAACTTCACCTAGGTATATGCCCATACATATACCTAAGTTACAAAGTAATCCATCTCAATCACGAGTAAAACAAAAAGTTACTGACTCATCTCAACAAAATGTTTATTCTAGTGGTTGTGTCAATATGAACCCTCAGCTGCTGGAGAAATCCTTCTCTATCGAGTATAGTGGGCCTGCCGCTTCAAACAGAGGCACTTCCCACTAACATGGACTTCTGAGGTACTCCTCCTGTCGAGTACCGTGGGTCTGCCACACTAACACAGAGGTGCTCCCCACCATGGGTCTGCAGCAGTCACACAGAGGCGCTCCCCCTGGTATCTTGCTAAGGTACTCTACATGTCGAGTACCATGGGTATTTCCTGCTCACATAGAGGCTCTCCCCTCCATGGGTCTAGCGTGATCACACAGAGGTGCTCCCCACTGGGATAGTGAAATCACTTTGAGTCCAATCGATCAGTAGTCGTCAAGTCTCTTCCAGCTACTAGGTTCCTGCAAAAATGTATGATCGTCTATAGAAGATCCTCTCCACAAGAAACTGGCCTATAATCGAACTGTCACGAAGCTCCACGTAGAAGTATCTCAAAGGTCTTCCATGTCGAAGAGGTATCAGCGCAACTGACGACACGTCAATCAGACACCCGACCTTTGAGTTATTAGCTTTTTAGTTCTGGGGGCCCCGGTTGGATTCGTGTTTGATCCAAACTGATCGTATCTCAACTATACACCGAACTTTAGTGGGGTATTCCCAAAGGGACAATTTCTCTCCAAGAAAACTGACACCGCTGACGTTCATCAAATGGACTTCTGGTGCCAAAGATATGGATGAAGAAGGTAAAAGGGTCAGTAGTGGGCCCAAGTCCAGTCCGACCCGGTCGGACTGACTCGACCCAACCCAGACTGATCCAAACTGGTCTGGGTCGACCTGGTAAACCCTCTATGTTTGCCTCGGTCTGCTGGGCTCAGTCCAGCGGACTACGAAGGCAGCTCGGCCCGGAGGTCACCATGTTGGCGACTCGTCCTGAAGGCCGGGGCCGGTTCGGCTAGCGCCGCGAGGGGCGCAGCCCGGGAGACCTGGCGCAGGAGGTCGGGCCGGTTGGGAGACCAGAGGAATGATGCATGGAGTGCGATCAGGTCGCCAGTGTGCTGGGTAGGGCACGATAGGGGTCAGGCAAGCCGCAGAGGTAGCTGGAAGGGCGTGACAGCAGTCGGGCATTACGCGGGGGCGACGATAGGGCGACGGGCTGGGTGCGGGTGCCTAGAGGCCGCAGGCATACGGGCCGCGCTCCGGGTAGTGTGCCGGGAGGCTGTTGGTGTGCTGGAAGGGCGTCACTCGGGCCAGCGGTGTGTGGCAGGAAGCTTCGGTGGGCCACAGGGGAGCAGCAAGATTCTCAGAGGCCACAGGTAGCACAACCTTCTTCGTTGTCACCTTTGTCATCGTCACCTCATCACCTAGTCATAGAGACATCACAAAAGATCGGCAGAGGGAGTCAGGCCATGTTAGTTTGGCATGCACCCTCCGCGTTTAGAGGTGATATCAATTGGTTTGTAAGTATGAAGCACAACAATTTCCCATTTGTCATTTTTAGAGAAAGTAAAAACATATTTAAAGATCATACTTAGTCAAAATTCAACCCCTACCTAGCACGTAGTTGGTTGACGTTGGCGCAAAAAGGCGGATGTCCTTCGTTGATGGAGTCGTGGAAGAAGATGTAGAGGATTTTTGTTCATCGTGTCCGCCAAGCACTTCCAAACCCGAGTTGCGTCGCCTCATTGAGGATGCTCCACATTAGTAAATGTCTAAGATATAAGTTGAAGAAGGTCGTAATTCTTCGTTATTCATTGGAGAAGTCATAATCCTCTATGTGTTGGGCGTCACGTCATTTTGCCAGCATTTCGTCACTTGGTGAAGCCATCCCAAATCCTCCTCCCAAGATCCCTATATATAGGAGAGGGGGAGAGGAATGTATCCATCGTGAAATTTATGATGGTTCATTTATTAGGAACCTTCCAAAATTCCAACGATGCGGTTACTTAATTTAAAAAGGGGGGTCAAGCGAATTAAATAGTGTTGGCGCAATTTAAGCGCTGCGTTGGTTTAATTATTTGGAGGATTCCAAGAGGCTTCCCCCACATATCCAACATAAAAAAATGATAGGATTTAATTTTATGTTGACACATAAAATTAATTGATAGCATGTAATTTTTTTTAGACATAAAAATAAATGGAAAACAATTTATTTTAAGTTGACACGTGAAATTAATTGAGGGAGTTGAGAGGTTTTGATCTCAGGTGGTCCCCACGTCGTAACCTCTCGCAAGAGGTTATGTTTGGGTGGGCCCCACCACCGTAACCTCTCATAGGAGGTTAGGGTTTGGCAGTCCCACCTCTAACTCCCAAGTGGATGTTTTAACCAACAATCACTCATATGGCAGCTTAAAATAAAATAAAGTGTTGTAGACTTTATTTTATTATTTTTTATAAAAGGCCAAAAACTAACATTTATTCTCGAATAACTGCTATCGCAGGTAAAGTCTTCTTAAGCGAATACTGGCGCTGTGAGTTCAACGGTGCCCTCAGATTTCAATTTTGATCACTGCATCAAAAGTTACAAAACGCCGCTCATGTGTTTACTGAACATACCCAAAAAAAGTTTGAAAAATTATTATCAGTCACCCTCAACTCTCGTCGGCCGAGGTTAGGCTCTATATAGGTGAAAACCGCCCCATAAAACCCAACGGTACTCTCGGATTTTCAATCTACATTAATGTTTTGATGATATGAATTTTACAATAAAACAATTGTCACTGAATTATTTTATTTGCATCCAAAAACTAACATTATCTCATGGCCCACATCAGCCAAATTTAGTATCTTCATAAAGAAAGCTTACACTCACAAGTTTAGTACTGGTATCATATTTTTAATCAGAGTTACCGTTTGTGAGTTATAAGCATTTGAAAAATAAAATAATTTATTTAATTATTTTATTTACAATAATTTATTTAATTATTTTATTTACAATAATTCCGATTTTGGGTTTTCTCACAGGAGGCCTGCACCGACTAATCATAAGACGCGAAAAGGGTAAACCCTCTATCCTAAGCACAACAGTGCCCTCAAATATCTGATCTGAGTTACTGTTTAAGAGTTATTTTACTTTTTCAAGAAAACTTCTTACCCACATTAACTTAAGTTTCACAAAAAAATTCAACGGATCATTGCGGGCACTCCAGGCCTTGGAATCGCGCACTGTCCTATTTTCCAAAGCCGTAAAATTCTTATTTAAATAAAAAAAATTACAAGGAAATTTTGGGCCTTCAAATTATCCCCAAATCAGGGCTTTACATCCCCAAAAACTACAACTCGAACTAAGAGAACAAATGAGGGTACTATGCATGCATCTGAGCCTCCCGCTCTCATGTGCTCTCTTGGAGGTTCTCATGCTACCAACAAAAGCGCAGCAGTGGTATCAATCGTCCATGTAGGACCCACTCCTGTTGATCCTGAATATCCACTAGAACCTCCGTAAAATTCTCCCCATTGTCGAAGTCCAGCTCTCCGTGGTTGATGATGTGGGAAGGGTCATGCATGTATCTTCTCAGCTGAGATACGTGGAAGACATCATGCACCCGGTGCTACTAAGGTGGAATATTTAAGAGGTAATCCACCTTTCCTACATTGCTAAGGACCTGGAAAGGTCCGATGAATCTCGGAGATAACTTGCCACCTCAGCGAAATCTTTGTAGACCTCGTCAAGGTGAGACTCATAGAAATACGTGGTCATCATCCTCGAACTCCATAGGTCTCCATCTCCTATCAGAATACGACTTCTGTCTGCTCTTTGTTGTCTTCATCCACTCATGGATGATCTGCACCTTCATTGTGGTAGCTCGTACCATTTCTGGACCCACTAGTTTTGACTCCCCTGGGTCTGTCTAGCAGAGTGGTGATCTACAAAGTCGACCATCTGAGGCCTCAAAAGGTGACATCCTGATGGTGGAGTGATAGTTGTTGTTGTAAGAAAATTTCATCAAAGGAAAGTGATCCTCCTAGCTGTAACCGAAGTCGATGACACATGCACATAGCATGTCTTCGAGGGTCTGAATGGTCCACAAAGTCTGACCATATATTTGAGGATGGAAGGAGGTCCTCAAGTGATGTTGTGTCCTGAAAGCCTCCTGAAACCCCTTCCATAGCCGAGAAGTAAACCGTGTGTCACGGTCGGAGACAATAGAAGAAGATACTCCATGTAAACGAACAATCTCTTGCACATAGAGGCGTCCCAAGCTATCTATTGAGCCCTGCTCTCTGATCAATAGGAAATGGGCTGACTTGGTGAGTCGGTCAATGATCACCCAAATCGAGTCGTGACCCCTAGATGTACGTGGAAGACATGTCATGATGTCTATGGATATCCCATCCCACTTCCACTCTGGGTCCTCTAAGGGATGAACCAACCCTACTGGTTCCTGGTGCTCCGCCTTCACTTACATACAAGTGAGGCATCAAGAATCAAACTCTTCTACCGCCTTCTTCATACCAGGCCACCATTGTTGTCGACAAAGGTCATGGTACATCTTCTCCACACATGGATGTACCTCGAGAGGTGATATGTAGAAATCCCTCAACACTTCCTCCTGAAGTGCTACTGGAACCTAGGTACGTCCTCTGAAGAGGATGACATGCTCCCCACCTTCAGAAAATCCATCAGGTGCATGTCCTATAGATATATGAGCATGTCATGTCTCACAGTCATCATCCCCATGTTGTGATTCCCTGACTCACTGAAGGAGCGAGGGAGTGACTATAAGAGACTGTAGAAAGGATGATCCATCTCTATCCACAAAGGATATCTGTAAGGCAGCCAGTTACACTGTCGCCTCGCCTAGAAGCTGTATACCAGTTCTCCTGCTGGGGGAATCTACAACAACGTTCTCCTTCCCATGATTATAGACTATCTTGAAGTCATAGTACAATGGGAACTCAATCCAACATCGTTGTCTCAGGTTCAGGTTCATCTGAGAGAAGATATATCTGAGACTCCTGTGTTCAGAGTCCATGATAAAACATTTTCCCATAAGATAGTGCCGCCACATCTTCATGGCGAGACCACTGCTGCTAACTCCAGGTCATGGGTAGCATAGTTCTTCTCATGTTTCCTTAGCTGTCAAAAACCATATAAAATCACTACTCACCCCTTCACCAGGACAGTCCCGAGTCTGGTCCCTCATGCGTCACAATAGATTCCGTACCCTATGCCTTCCTCTGGAAGCCTCAAGATGGGGGAACTATTCAGCCTCTACCTCATCTCCTGAAAGCTCTACTGGAATCTCTCCGACCACATGAAAGGTTGCCCCTTCATTTTCAAGGCTGATAGTGGTGCTGCAACTATAGTGAAGTCTAGAACGAGCCTCTGGTAGTATCCATCCAAAGCAGACGTCCCTCCCCCTTGGGGGGAGTAATCTTGGAAACATAATTTGAAAAGATGTACCCATGTTCTGTCACTCCTGTTTGGAACTGAAAACTGAAAACTTCTTCTACCATGAGAGTAAGGGTGGCTGACTCAAGAGTGATTGTATGCACCCTCCTATGCATGAGTTTAATCTGTGATGCCCAGGTTCCCTTTTTCACCGACTAATGAAAACTACATCCCAACGTTGTAGATAAACCACAACCTTTTTGCCTAATATAGATAAACTGTGTAAAAACTATGGTTTACCAGTCCATACCCAAACTAACATCTTAAGGCCTCGACACTACCACCAAGAGGTTCCAATAGAAACTATTTCCTCAAGGGTTAGATCAGACTGTCAGTGTAAGTGTGATTATAGAGTCTCCTCCCAATGGTATCTCCAGACGTGAGGGTCATGTCAATGGTTTAACCGAAACAATAGGTCTGGGACAAGATTCAAGGAAGAAATGAATGATTAGTACCTATGTCTATTGATACGACAATTAGTAGTAGATAGATATCGTACCTCGAATCATTCCTAGATCCCTTGGGTCACAATCCTTGACCGCATGTAGCTACTCTCTCTCCCTGCCCTCTAGCTCCCTGAGCCTGGCAGGGACTACAAAGTTGGGTGGTTGTAAAATGTCAAAATGTACACCACCTCATGTTGTTCTCCTAGCTCTTCTTCTATGTCTACTTCCCTACATATTCATCTGTCCTTAACACTTTCTCTTCCTGAAACATTTTTACATGCTCAAGTCTATGAGACTGGTGCTGGTTTCCAAAATTCCCACTGCTAATATTCACTGGCTGTATCTGCTCATCCAAAGAACATTCAACCACAATGGTTCTCTCTAGAATCCTAACATAAGTAGGAATGCGTAGAGGAATTGTGCTGGCTCGTATTTCCATTAATCACACCTCGCTTGGAAATTCGAGCCATGAAGCACTAATCATACCGTATTCATCGAGTACCCAGAAATATCTATATTCCTCGATGAATACTCAGCTACTGACACATTGTCCTGCCGATGCTGTAGAAGTTCTAGGGAACTCTCAACCACCTCTTTAAGAATGTCCTCAGCCGCCTATGAGTCGGGCTCACCTTGGAACCTGAGGGGCATCTGTTGCTGAAACACATGTAACACGCTCATTCGGAGTGCACCATCTGCCAGTGCTGCTGGTACACCACCTAAAGGTGCCAACATAGTAAGAGGGCCCTGCACTAGGGCCTTGTTGCTTGGTGGGCCATCATAGTGTACTCTATCAGAACTCTAAATAGTATTCTGCATGGAGGCATCCTGAATAGATGCGACACGACCAAACATTATACCTGGTGAGCTGACCTAGTTGAGATGAATTAAAGAAAACTTTTGAAAACACAAACGCAATCAGTGTTTTCATGCACTGAGTTGGTGATTAGTAGTCAGGGTCATAGTGTATGGATACGTCGGCCACCACACCAACACTATACTCCCTGAACAGAGAACCACACTCTGTACCCTTAACAATATTAATTCACAAAAAATAAATATCAGAGTCCAAAGTTATGTGGTAGAACTGACTCCTCTGATACAAATTTGTCACGACCCGTCCCCCGGGGCCCGTGTCGTGACTACCCCAAGCCCACCTTCCATAGGCCAGGGGCTGTCGACTTCCACCAAAGGTGTAAATCCCTAAAACTGGGAAGTCATTGCCTTTATAAACCTGAAACACACATAACATAGTAAGATCAAAGAAAAACACTAATTAAAACTATATACAAAAGGAGTGCTGAAAAGAAAAGGGGGCTGGAAACATAAGACTAACTGTAGAGTACAAGTACAACTGGAAAGGGAAAAAATAGCTGATAGGTGAAGAGAAGATCCTGGATCACCCACCATAGATCCTACCTAAAGGGTAGGTATATATAACCTCTGTAGCACTCCACGTCCGTCCGTCTCCTCCGGGTACCGACTCGTCTTAAGGTCCACCTCCGGGTATCATCCTGTCCTGTTACTCTGATCCTCCATCAACGTTGTCCATTGTCTACAGCAAACACAATGAGGTGCGGACAACGCCCGCGTAGGGTTCAATATAACAATACTCAATAGGGACCTCGAGACCCTCAAGGTCTCACAAAATTCAGCAAGGATAAACCAAAAAGTAAAAAAATTAATAGATAACCACACTTCAGTATATTCGCATACAAATACCTAAGTTACGAAGTGATCCATCTCAATCACAAGAAAACACAAAGTTACTGAATCAGGTCAACTTGCATTTTATTCTAGGGATAGTATCAATCTGATCCCTCAGCTACTGGATAACTCCTTCTCTATCGAGTACAGTGGGCCTGCCACGTCACATAGAGGTGATTCCCATTAACATGGACTACTGAGGTACTCCTCCTATAGAGTACCGTGAGTTAGCTGCACTCACAGAGCAGCGCTCCCCACCTTGGGTCTGATGCGCTAACATAGAGGCGCTCCCCCTGGTAGCATGCTGAGGTACTACACGTGTCGAGTACCGTGGTTATGTTGTGCTCAATCAGAGGCACTCCCCCCCATGGGTCTGTCGTGCTCCCACAGAGGCGCTCCCCACTGGGCTAGTCAAATCACTCCAAGTCAAATCGATCTGCAGTCGTCAAGTCTCAGCCAGCTACTAGGTTCCCGCACAAATGTCTGCTCGTCTATGGAGGATCCTTTACACAAGCTATTGGTCAATACTCTAACAATCAAGAAGTCCCACATAGAAGTTTCTCAATGTTCTTCCATGTCGAAGAGGTCTCAATTCAACTAACAGCGCATCAATCAGACGCCCAGTCTGTGAGTTATTAGCCTTTTAGTCCCTGGGGACCGTTTGGATCTGTGTACTATCCAACTTGACTATATCTCAACTATACCCTGAACTTCAGTGGGGTATTCTCAAAGGGACGGTTTCACTCCAAGAAAATCGGCGCCGCTGAGGTTCGTCAAATGGGCGTCCGGTGTCAAAGATGTGACATAATAAGGTAAAAGGTTCAGTAGTGGGCCTGGGTCATGTCCAACCCAGTCGGAATTACTCGGCCTATCCCAGACTGGGCCAACCTAGTCTGGGTCGACCCGGTTCGCCTGCTATGTTTGGCCCGGTCCGATGGGCCCAGCCCAGCGGACTACGAGGGCGGTTCAGCCCGGCGGTCTCCATGGAGGTGACTCATCTCGAAGGCTGGGTCCAGTTCGGCTAGCGCCGCGTGGGGCGCGGCTCGGGCGACTCGGCCCAAGAGGTCAGGTCAGTCGGGAGACCAGCGGCAGGCCGTGCGGAGTGCGGGCAGGCCACGGGTGCACCGAGTAGGGCACAGAAGGGCCCAGGCAGGCCGTGGGGGCGCAGACAGGGCGCCGGGAAGGGCGTGACAGTGGTCAGGCAGGCCGCGGGGGCGTCAGGCTGGGTGTAGGGGCTGCGAGCAGGCGGTCAGTGCGCCGGACAGGGCGCAAGGAGGCCGCGGGTAGGTGGGTCTCATGCCGGGCTGGGCGCTTGGAGGCCATGGGTGCGTAGGCAGGGCACCGCTCAGGCCGACAGTGTTTGGCCAGAAGCTTCAGTGCACCGCGGGGGAGCGGCGTGATTCACGTATGCCGCGGGTAGCGCAACCTTCATCATTTTCACCTTCGTCTTCGTAGCCTCATCTCCTTGCCGTAGAGATATCACAAAAGATCAGCAAAGGGAGTTGGGCCATATTAGTTTGCAATTCTCCCTCTGCGTTGATAGGTTATTACAATTGGTTCGTAAGTATCAAGCACAAAAATTCACCATTATTCATTTTTTAGAGAAAGGAACAACATAGGTAAAGATTATACATAGTCAAAAGTAAACCCCTACCTTGCTCGTAGTTGGTTGATGTTGGCGCAAAAAAGGTGGACGTCATTCCTTGACGGAGTCACGGAAGAGGATGTAGGGGATTGTCGTTCATTGCGTCCGCCAAGCACTTCCAAACCTGAGTTGTGTCGGCTCGTTGACGATGCTCCATGTCGGTAGGTGTCTGAGGAATATGTTAAAGAAGGTTAGTATTCTTCATTCTTCATTGGAGAAGGCGTACTCTCTCAAGTGTTGGGCGTCACGTCACTTTTCCATTGTTTCGTCACTTGGTGAAGCCGTCCAAAATCCTCCTCCCAAGGTCCCTATATATATGAGAGAGGGAGAGGTATGTAACCATCGTGGAATTTATGACGGTTCATTTATTAGGAACCTTCCTAAATTCCAATGATGCAGTTAGTTTATTTAAAAAGGGGGGTCCAGAAAATTAAATATTGTTGGCGCAATTTGAGAAGTGTGTTGGCTTAATTATTCGGAGGATTCCAGGAGGCTTCCCCCATATAGCCTGCATCAAAAAAATGATAGGATTTAATTTTATGTTGAGACATAAAAATAATCTATAGAATTTAATTTTTGTTGACACATAAAATTAAATTGAAAGCATTTAATTTTACGTTGACAATGAAATTAATTGAGGGAGTTGAGAGGTTTTGATCTCAGGTGGTCCGCACATCGTAACCTCCCACGGGAGGTTATGTTCAGGAGGGCCCCACCACCATAACCTCTCATGAGAGGTTAGAGTGTGGCAGTCCCACCTCCAACTCCCAAGTGGAGGTTTTAACCAACAATCACTCACATGACAACTTAAAATTAAATAAAGTGTTGTATACTTTATTTTATTATATTATATAAAAAGACAAAAACTAACTTTTATTCTCAACCAAATGTCCTCGAGGTGAAAGTATTCATAAGCAAATATTGACACTCTGAGTTCAATGGTGCCCTCAGATTTCAATTCCGAGCAATGCATCAAAAGTTACAAAATGTCGCTCACGCGTTTATTGAACGTACCCGAAAACAAGTTCGGAAAATTATTATCTGTCACCCTTGACTCGCTCCGGTCAAGGTTAGGCTCTGCCTAGGTGAAACACACCCCAACGAGCCCAACGGTACTCTCAGATTTTTAATCTGAGTTACCCTTTAGAATTTATGGATTTTACAATAAAATAATTGTCACTTATTTATTTTATTTGCAGCAAAAACTAAATTTCTCTGGTGGCCCGCGTCGGCCAATGTTTGTATCTTCTTAAAGAAATCATACACTCACGAGTTCAGCAGTGGTCTCCGATTTTTAATATGAGTTACCGTTTGTGAGTTATAAGAATTTGAAAATTAAAATAATTTATTTAATTATTTTATTTACAACAATGCAATTTTTAGGTTTTCTCACAGGATGCCCGCACCGACTAATCTTAAGTCGCGCCAAGTGTAAACCCGCCATCCTGAGCGCAACGGTGCCGTCAAATTTCTGATCCGAGTTACTGTTTAAGATTTATTCCACTTTTTTAGGAAAACTGCTTATGCATGTTAACTTAAGATTAACAAAAACTTTGACGGATCATTGTGGGCACTCCGGGCCTCGGAATCACACGCCGTCAGATTTCGTCGACCCATAAAATTCAAATTAAAAAAAATACATGGAAATTACAGGTCTTTACATATAAAGTCCCTTCCACTTGAGTATATCCATTGTGGTCCACTAAGGGGGCTCAAGTATCAACCATGGAATAATGTTCAAATTCACTTTAAGTCAATTAGTGGAATTTTTGTACGAATAAATGCATCACATGACATATAATAGTCAATATTCTCATGATACCTTCCATGTAATTCCATTTCAAGAGTCTAAGTACTACTCAGTCATGACCATGATAAATTCCAAATGAGTTCATCCATGGAATTCATCATTCAAATCCTTGTGTCACCCATGGCATATAAAATTCAATGTCAATTAATCAATTCAATTATACCGTGGTTCATCACCCTGCACAATTCAATTCAGACTCACCTCATCAATTGAATCAAGTCGTTGCCTAATATTTGAAGGATTTCTATCCTACTACCTACATGGTCATTTCATTTAAATAAGAATCTCATGCTTGATAAGCCATTACATGCCATATATCGAGGGGTATGGAATTCATCCTCTCTTCTTTATCAATTACATATATGATTTATATCATATTTCAATATACATATCATTCATAATTAAATTTATCACATTGATTTACAATTCAATAAATCCATTTAAAACCCATGGCTAAAAAAAGCACACCTCAAGGTATCCAAGATTCAAGGCCACCCATGGTCGTCCATTTATATAACCAACACACCCAAGGGGTGTTTCTAAATCAAGGTCCACAACCAATAACATTCATTGTAGGTCTCATTAATTTAATAGGTCATGCATAAAAATTTTATTCATGGATCGAAATTCATTTAAGGTGACGCCTATAAAATTGGATCATGACACAACGACATATATAAATAACACGACTTTAAGAAAAAGTAACACGATCAACTACCATAGGTCCATAGTGTATAGACCATACATTATTAGATCTTGATTTTATTCATATCAGAAGAAAAAAAAAGAAAGGATAAATAACCTAATAATAGGTAATATTAGATTACACCTAAATAGAACAGTTGATATCTAGAAGAACGAAGAATGTCTAAAATTGAATTGAGAAATAACTGATGCATATCCAAAAAGATGAGTGGATGCTGAATCAGAGTCTGGATGGAAATTATATCTTGATTCTTATAATTGGATCCAAGAGGATCATTCAAATGGAAACGTAGTTGTGTGGGAGGGATAGTTAATCTTGTTTTAGGTTTATAGAATTTTTTGGTAAAATGGTCATTTTACCCATGATATTTGGGCCACGTGTCTTATGTGTGTGGTTTGACAAACCCTGATCCAACCATATATGGTTAAATATAGAAGAAGAGAACCTTCATGTTTTTCCAAAACTATTTAACTACTCATGTGAAAACTATTCCAAAACCCACTGTCATAATTGCAATGGTTTTGACATATTA
Source organism: Viscum album (assembly GCA_963277665.1). NCBI lineage: Eukaryota > Viridiplantae > Streptophyta > Magnoliopsida > Santalales > Viscaceae > Viscum > Viscum album. The sequence goes on along the minus strand of OY728159.1, from coordinate 676,792,525 downwards.
ATGCATCCCATTTCGCATGGTTTAGTCTAACTGCGCAACATGTATCCCCCTACTATCTAATTTCACATAGTTTTATCAAGACATGCCACCTACCCTACACAATTTGTGGTAACCATGCGCTGGGATTATTTTAACCCAAAACCTAGGTTTTAGAATCCTAACTAGCCCTGGACACCCTCGATACATCCATATTCTGAAATGAAATTCACAATAGGACATTTTTAATCATTTAAACTTAGAAATGAATGAAGTAAATTGATTTTTTACCACAAAGGAGAATCGGGTTCTTAAAAAATTCACTCTTAAATAAATTCATCCCTGAATTTACCTTCCAATGGTAGTAAAGCATGGTCTATGAATAACTTTTGGAAATACAATCATACATCAGCCTCCCGCTCCATGGTCTCATCATGTACTCAGTTTTTATTCCATAGAAACCATACTAAAGGAACTGACTGACATTGGATAATCTTCCTTTCATGATCTAAAATTCATATCATATTCTTCTAAAATGATTCATCTACCAGTAACTCATCCTCCTCATGTGATAAAGCATAAGATGGGTCTCAATTATAAAATTACAGCTGAGATACATGGAAGATGTTGTGCATGGCTTGGTACCTTTGAGTTAACTGCAACTGTATTGCTACTAGACTAACTATCTAAGAGATCTAAAATGGCCTAATATTCGGCAATGAAAGTTTACCTTGTCTCCTAATTCTCCAATGTCTTAGCCTTGGTGAAAAATGAATGAAAACCCAATCCTCGGTCTCAAACTCTAGAGGTTATTAGCAGTGATTGATGTGTGATTTATAATAAGGTTATGCAGTATCCATTCATTTCCGAATCAACTGAACCATCTTTATGGTCTCCTGAATAAGATGAGGTACTAGTATAGCTGCCTCCCCTACCTATAGCTAACACAACAATAATTTTCATGGCCTATCATACAAAATATCATAAAAAACCATGTGAATAGTAATATAATTTTTTAAAAAAAAATCAACCATGGGTATATGCCTCTCCAAAGAGCAGCCAAAATATAATATGCATTCCCACATCATTTCCTCAAGTACCTAAATCTTGTGATCTAAATTAAAATCTTCCTGGGGATGGTATGATGTTCTCAGAAGAAGCTATGTTCCCAAAACCATCTTTATCCCTTTTTAGAGCCGTGAAGTAAACAAGGAATCCCTATCTAACATGATAGTATTTGGGACCCTGTGAATTCTTACTATCTCAGGGATTTATAACCTCCCAAGCACATAAATAATAAAGGTTCCCTTGATTGGTGGAAAATGTACAACCTTTATAACCTGTCACTGAATCCATTGTGACATCAACCCATTTCCAATCAATGATGGGTAACTAATGTATAAATCTGACTGGTCACATAAGATTTCTTAAAAGACATTGAAAAAATTTACCACATTTTCCTTCACCTGGAGACATGTTTAAAATGATCATTATGACAAAAAAATATTGAATAAGAAGAAAATTAGGTTGAGCAACCCGGATGACAATTATTAAAACACTCATCTCATACAAATGATGTATTTTGATCTGAATCACTGAATTCTATAACCAACATCGGGTGACATTCCGTGGCCAAACCGTCACCCGACAATTTAAAATTTTCATGCCATAAATAAGGTGGTAACCCAGATCTAGCCCACTGTAATCATCGCCATTTTTAAACATCACCTCCATTCCAGACATGAGTCTATGGTATCCTCGAATTCATTTAACTAGATTTCATGGAACTAAACACAGGTTATCCATACTTCAGGTTTACATTTGAAATGTTTTTACTAATCTAAGATGTCCACTTAAAAACATTTAGTAGTCCTAGGGAAGTATCTTCATAGCGGTCAAGTAAGAAGAAAAATGTGTGTGTCCAAGAGTCAATATTTGTCATTCCTACTGGGTAACCCAAGTAGCCCTTAAGTCTAACCATGCCTTGATAATGACCACATGTCAGCATGAAACACTATCAAAACCACCTAGATAATCCCAACAACTTTCAAAACAATAGCGCAACATAAGATCAATGCTCTAATAGTGCATCAAGGACAAAATCAAGATAGGGGTCATGCTCATCACTAAACAAGATCACACTAATAGAATACTGAATATTTCAAAGAATATCATTCGAACCATAATCGGAACACTTTCATTGAATGAAGCTCAGCTTGACCTACCAACGAGATATCATTAAATGATCACATGACTTACCACTCAAAGCGTCACATGATCATTCATTACTTATCAATAAAGTCCATCCTTGAATAATGGTGTTCTAATAGGGTTTCATACTCATCAAACCACATTAACGTCATGCTTTTGAGAAAGAACTATCACATACACTAGAACCGATGCAAAACTCCCCACCTTAGGAGTGTCCTAGTCATCAATAGAAGAGAAAGACTATGATCTAATAAGGATACTATATCAATTAAATATAAAAACATGTGTGATAATCATCCTAGTCACACTCAAAATTCAAGTCATTTGGAATGAAAACAAAAACCAATTGGTATGGCTTGTGAAGTCACATGATTATCTTGGAAGAAATCACAAGAATTGGGATGGGATAGACTAATTTAAAACTTATGTCACTCTACTCTGGATATGAACGAAGTATGTACTTAAAAGATGAAGGATAAACTATTTTATTAGACTTAAATGGTTTGTTACAACACTTAGTATCTTGATAGGTACCAAGTATATCAATTCATACTACCCAGAGGTTACAGAAGTAAAACGGAACATCCTAGACACTACCCATAGGCTTTCTAACATATGAATTCAAGTATCAATTAGTCTATATAAGATATTTAACCCATATTCACAATTCCTCATATGGAATTCAACCTGTATGATGACATAACAAGTCATCCATCCCTATATAAAAGAATAGGTTCATGAGACCTACTAAGTGGTTGTCCATTCCCTAGGTATGTCTAACCTACTGAAATTGAGCACTACATGATACTAATTCCCATAATAAGGGTCAAGGATACCATTAAAACATTTCCAAATAAGGGTTTCATTAAAAATATAAGAGACCTACTACAAAAAATGATACCTTAATAGTACCATACGATGAAAATCTCAGGATAATTTGTAATGCATCTAAGCTATAAGGGTGCAACATACCATGGGATAGCCCCTTTGAATATAATAAATGTCATCCCCTAACTCAAAATTCATGAAAAATATAAAGTCACTAGTCTTTATGCCTACCATTTAATCCATTTCTAAAAAGAATAAAGCCTATGAAAAAAACTCATGTTTACATTCCAAGGAATCTCTAAGGAAACATTTAAACAACCCTTACTCATGGGGTTTTAATGAAAGACACCACTTCAGGTTCCATTTTTTATTTCATTTCTTGGATTCACCTTTAATATTTTAACATTTAAAATACATTAAAAAAATCAAGAACCTAATATGAAACAAAAGTACATAGTACCTTATTTAACGAATGCATCAAGGAAACACAAGAATTTCTTATAAAACATCATTTTTAAAGAATTAAACATTTATTGAATTTTAATTATAATAAATCAATTCATAAAAAAATGCTTTGAAATTATTTAAGATAAGGAGACTTGTGAGGGTCTGGTTAAACAAGAATGGGTTCTTCAAAGAGTTACTTAATAGTTTTTTTTAATTATTAGATTTTTAAACACCCATAACAGGTTGTCTCAAAAGAAATAGACCTCAACTAACCTACTTGGGAATGTTTGTGCATTTTTGAATCCAATCACTTACCTCAGTTCTAGATCATTGTAAATTTCATAGATCAAAAGTGTTGGATATGTCTGAAACCTCCTAAATCTAGGTTACACAACAAAACCTTCTCATAAATCCATGACTGTAAAAATAAAAATCACCCAAAACCATAAGAGACATTACACTCTGCCAACTCAAAAGAAGGGCCTATGTTGATTCTATGTTTCTCATTTCAAGTTTCCATTTCAATTAATATTATTTTTATTAAATAAAACAATTAATTTTAAATCATTTAAGTACTTTTTCACCATGTTCCAATCCATAAGGGCTCATACAACTAATAAATAAAAATTTAGTGACCATATAATTTAGGCAATATCACATTAACTTTAAATGATTGAATTAGAATGTGATTCACTTCCCATTCCATAAGGGCCTACAATTTTTTTAAACTGATATGTGGAATCACTTATCTATTCACTACACAATAATAAATCACAACAGTAGGTAAATTTGTCACAACAACTATCACAATTGCATTCATCTAGTAATTCATCCTAAATGTCATAGCATGTGATTTCTAGAAAGTGTATAAAATGATCCATGAGATAGAATACTCTCATTTCATGAGGTCACACAAAAAAATTAAACCTATATCCATGTAAAATTATATCATCAAAATTCAATTTCATTACCCAACAGTGGAATCAAATAAATTTTAATAGTCAAATTTTAGAATATAACAATTTAATTCAAGTAACTTTAGATTTTACCTATACATGGGGTAGATAATCCTGAGAATAACTCATTAACAAACTCATATTCCATCACATCCCTTTTTATTATCAGTAAAAAATAAATAAAACTAGAAAATAATTCTCTGATACCAATTTGTAACATCCTGAACATGAATTCCACTCAGCATTTCCCCAAGCATGGCTAGCCCAATGGCCCCAAGCGCACCTCCCAAAATTCTAGAGGTTTTTGGCTATTAGTAAGAGCATAGGGTGAGTCTGTGGTGAGACTATTCCATTATATCAGAGCATAACATAATGTAAAAGAAATAACAGTCAAATAATGGAAGTAGTAAATCATATATAAAATAGATACATAATAGTAATAGATAACAATATCAAAAGGAAGATCAGATATAATTATTATGAGAATACTTATCATGTGTCTCTAATAAAGCAGCCAAAACATGTATACATTGTAGAAAAAAATAAATGGAACCAAAATTAAAAAAGGCCAAAATATAACATTTAGAATAATGAGACTTATATCCTTCCCGAGCTCCACTTCTCTAAATAAATCAATAATAACCTGTAGTAGGATGCTTACTCTTATCATAGCTAAAATCATATATTCTATTTGGGTAGCCAAAGTCATAACGAACAAGGTGTGAGATAAAATCCATGTAAACAACCACCCATTGGATGGTTCCAGTAGGTCTTGAATATGTATAATAATAGTGTGCAAGAAATATGTAACAAGAAAAGGAATTACTCAAAGGTAAACATCATATAAGTATACAGTCTCATTTATATCCAATTCAATTCATCAATTTAATTTAATAACTAAATTATTGATTTAATAGTCAGTCTTGTGTCATTTATAATTGAATTTAATTAAAAATTCAAATTCATTTGATTAAAATGATCATTTAATCAATATGTCTTGAAACTTGACATAATTCCCTCCATTACCTATGTGCACATGTATCCAAGGATACCTAAATATAAAACCATACAAATGTATGTAAAGACCAAATCCTTGATTGTACATTTGCTTGAGAGATGATCCATATAAGTCATTTTATTTATTAATCCATTTTGATCCAGAGCCCTTCCATGGAATCCCGAAGATAGAATCAAAGTGTCACTCTAGGAATAGAGATATCCAACACCCTATGAGCTCATCCATTAAAACCTACAAGGAACCTGGTATCACTTTAAGTGCGGTATTAAGTTTCATCCACTTGATTCCATCCTCAGAGGTCTACTAAGGGATCCTATGTATCTCCCATAGCATAATGTTCAAATTATCATTGAGTACATTCATGGAATTATAATATTAATCCATGTATCCCTAGACATATAATATTCAATCCCATAATGAGTCTATCCTTGGTAGTCCACCTTTGGATTTCAAGTATCAGATGGGAATAAGCACAATAAATGCCAAATGATTCCATTTATGGAATTCATCATTTGAATCCATGTGTCACCCAAGTCATATACCATTAAATGTCAATTTATAAATTAAATTATACTGAGGCTCATCACCCTACCCAATTCAATTTAATCTAACCTCATAAGGTGACTCAAGTCATTTTCAAAGCTTAAGAGGATTTCTATTCAACTAATCAGATGGTAATTTTATTTAAATAATCATATGAAGATTGATAATCCATTACAAGTCATATGTATTGGGACATGGAATTCATCCCCTCTTCTTTATCAATTCCATTAACAATTGATATCACATTTCAATATAAGCATCAATCATAATTCAATTCAACACTTTTAGTTGCTATTCGATTCATTCATTTAAAACTCATGTCTAGGAAAAGGCACACCTCATGGAATTCATGCTTCAAGGCCACCCTTGGCAGACCATTTATATAACCAACCCACCAAAAGGGTATTTCTATGTCATGGTACAAAAACTATAACATTCATTGACAATCTCTTAAATTGAATAGGTCATGCATAAAAATTCTATCCAAGGATTAAATTCATTTATGGAAATTCCTGAAAAATGGGCATGTGGCACAAAAACATATATAAAAAACTATAATTTAAGAGAATACCATGAGACCAACTACTTTGGGTCTATAGAGGATAGATTTACTAGTATCATCTCCTAATTTGACTCAAATTAAAAGAGGAATGATGAACATATGAAGGAACTAATAATATAGAATATTATCTTTCAACTAAAAAGTATATCCAATATCACAATGAATGAAGAATGAATAGAAAGAAATTGAGAACTAACTGATGTAGATCCAATGAGATGAGCAGCACTTGAATTAGCATCTTGTAGGTGAAAATCTATTGATTGATAGAATTTGCTCAAGGGGGGGATCCAAATGTTGTGGATGCTATGTGGGTGGTAGAGTGAATTTTTTTATGTTTAGTAAAATATTAAGGGTAAAATTTTCATTTTACCAAAAATATTTGGGTCACACTATTTGAATAAATATATACGAACAATGCAAAGTTAGTTGTAGAAGAAGGTCACCTGCATGGTTTACCCACATTGTTCGAATAACCATTTGAAAAACATGCCAAAACCCACTTTCTAAATTATAGAGATTATCGAATGACCGTACAACCCATTTCGTACATTTCAAACTAACCATGTGGCTTGTAGTACCCAATTGCCCTGCCTCGCACAGTATTATCAAACCATGTGGCCTTCCCTGCATGGTTTGAACTATCTGTGTGTTAGAATTATTTCAACACAAAACCAATGTCTTGTGCGTTGAACCATCCCCGAACACCCCAGATAGCTCTATATAATCAAAGTGAATTCACAATAGGCCACATTTAAACATTTAAAATGATAATTTATGGAAATAAAATGTTTCATGCCTCAAAGATGAACCATGTACTTACAAACATAATTGGAGATTCTATTATGGATGTATTTATATGTTCATAAATAAATTATAAAAAATATTTTATTTCCCTTTAAACTATATTTAAATGGTTCTTAAAAAGATTTTTTATTTATTTTATATGGATTTTTTTAATTTCATTGCAAAAAAGAATGCATAATTTTCTATTTTAATGTATATGACATTAATAAAATTTCACAAAACCACAACCATTATTTTATATTTGTAATACTTTACCAAAATCTTTTTTTCTTCATATAATATCCCTCTTTCCCCCTATTCTAGTTATTTTAGTTTCTAAAAAGTAGTTTTAAATAAAATGGATAGTCCAATATCCAAAAATATTTTTTCATATGGGTTAAAAAGTATTTTTATGAGTTTAATGATGGAAATGAAAGATTTAATATGTTTCATGTAGGTTATATTCCTTTTACATTTTTTATAATGGTAGGTTATCTAGATATATCTCTATAATTAATTTGGTATTGTTAATGTTTTCTATTTAATTTTGTTGGAATTAACAGATTAGGTTATTCCCATTGTAAGAGTTCCTATAACTTTTTATGAAGATGATGATCTAAGACACCTATGTGACTATTCATTATATTATAATTAGTGATCTTGGAATTATTCTTATTTCATAAGTTATTCTAATGAGTATTTTTTTAAGGAAATTATTATACCCTTTATGGTTAAAATGAATGTTATAAAGAAATTATTTTTAATGGGGTCTCTTTTTTTAAGATACCCTTATTATTTTCATTACACCTTGATCTTTTATTAGAAAAATTATGAAAAAATTATGTATTAAAATTGATTTCATGAAATTATATTATTATTTTATATCAATTGTTATTATGTTAAAAGGAAAAAGGTTATATGATGTCACAATTTTTAAATAGACGTAATGGTTTCCATTATTCTTTGTTTATATCCATTTATAATATTTTATTTCATTAATGATTTTCACTTTTTAAAAAAAGTAAAATGATGATTAGGAATAATTATTACAAGAAGATGTAAATCCTATGTATTTTTCCAAAAATGATAACATGTTTTCTTTTAAAAGTATTTTATTGTAAGAAAATTGATATTGGGTGGAATTTCACACATTGTAATATATGGGGTTGTTAAGTATAAATTTTTAGATAATTAAATAATACTATAAACCTAAAATTATCTTCCACAATTAATGAAAATTAATTCTGATTAAATATGAAATTATGGGTTGAATAAGGATTGGGTCTTTATAGGTAATGCACTAGATCTATCATTAATTTATCAACAATCCATGAATTCATCATTAAAGATAATCTATGTCTTTATATCAAGACAAAATATTAAAGATATATTATTTTTATAAGGGGAATAAGGGTATATCTAGAAGAAACCAAAAGAGCAATGGTTTCCACATCACAAACCATAATTCTTTGATCACCAATATATGTGGATCCATAAGAATAAATCTAAAAACGGAATGAAAGTGTGAAATGGAGTCTATGGTGTCTATAGGGTTTAGAGGGATATAATTATAATAATTAATGGGTGTATTTGGATGATTTATAGAAATTGAAGAGAATTTTTATATCATTAAACCATGTGAATATGGTTTGGTATCACAGTTTTTCAAACCATTCACCAAAATTACACCACCATAAAAGCCCCTATGACACTCCAAAATAAATAAAAAACCCTAAAACTCATCAAAAACAATTCATAGTTCAATAAAAATCAATTATTGATAAAATTAACAGATAGTACACCAAAATAATCTAATGTCGTAACATTTTTCCCCTCTAAAGATATCTCATCCTTGGGAAGTATATCTTGACCTCTTTCTCAAAAAACATAGGCCATTGAGACCAAATTTCAAACTCCCACGTCAATGATTCCTCTTGAAAATTATATAATAAAATACGGTGTATACAAGTGGCATTATCATTACTCCCAATATCTTCTCACAAAAATCTATAATCCAAATAGGGTGTTCCACATATTACATGTAAATTTCTAGATAAAAATCCATAGAGTCAATCAAAATTTTCATATCCATAATGTACTTCTAATGATAAGATAAATGAAACAAATCCTTCCTAGAATATCAGAAAGAAAAAAATTATATATAATAATCCATAGTCTTGATATGCTTCAAAATCTCAAATGGTCAAAAAAATCCAAACCACAGACTTTCCATATTTCTATAATCCTCAATTCACTAACTGACGAGTCACTCATAAGAAAACATTATCACTAATAGTGATCTTAAAAGGTCACATTCTCCCATTTTCATAAGATTTTTTCCTAATATGATTGGGGGTGAACTACTTCCTAATCAGTTGCACACTCTTGAGGAACATAGTTTTGGATGACACTTTTAACCACATAGATCCTTAAACATGTTATCTGAATATATGCCTAAAAGTTGTCATAATACCCAAATTCATCCGAGGCTTGGTGATAATACCATGATCCACTAAAACATAGAATAATTTCAAAAACATATCCTCTGCTATTTGGATCATCAACTTTGATTATCAGTTGATTTGTGTATTATATGATTTATTTAGTTTCAACTTAGTACTAAAATATTTTTGTAATACATGCTAAAAAATTGACGTGAAACATGTGTCTCTATAAGATAAAACACTTTAGGGAACTACAACTGGTTTATAATCTCTAGTACATACAATATCCCCAATTCTTCTATATAATGCGTCTAAAATATCACAAATATATGAGAATAGTTTGTCCAACTAGTCAACTATCTCCAAAAATTCATCAAAAATCCATTGGTTTTAGGGTAAACCAATTATAAATTCTATAATAATATCACCCTACCCTGACATTAGATCCTAATGTGGCCAAAAAACCAATATGAGGCCAATTCTTAGATTTTACCATCTGTTATGAAATTCATTGTTATATAAAACAAGTGATGTCCCACGCTAAAATGGACTAAAAAAATTGAATTTAAATGTCATGGTACATATTCATTGTCCCAAGATGAATATACAATTTGTTTAATGGAATTATATTATCAAATTCAATCTCATGGAGGTGGGAACTGCTATCTGACTATATATGTTGATTGCATTTCCATTTTCTACTAACCATTTTGGATTGGTTCTTTACTTGATAATATTTATCGAATCACTTCACATCTGGAATTTGTACCATGTCCAGTCTTTACCCTATAGACTAAAAAAAAATTTTATGACTACATATACACATATAATTACTCCATTATCCTCAAATTCTTCTAAAAATCATTTTGAAATAAAACTCTTCAGATTCCATTCCTCTCATTATGGATGATCTCTAAGTTCCACCCTCTCTGGCGTTTTCTTTCTAAGAGCATATACATCTATAATACCCTTTTCTAGAGAATAGGCCATCTCAAATTCAAATGTTTTTAGATATTATAAACTATGGGTCTACCTAAAATTATGATCCCATTAAGATAGGATATATATGAGGCTCTTTTTGTCTTTTTTTTAAAAAATAGACCTCTTAGTGAAGTGTTATTTTCACCAATACATTTTAACTAGGACCGTAACTACCAATTCTATTTCATGTGTTTTGTAGTTACTGTCATGGGGTAATAGATGACATTAATTATAAGTTATTTCATGACCTCTAAAATCAACTTATCTTCAAACCCAACACACAAGACATTATAATAAACTAGATATAAGATCTTCGACACTGAAGAATCAAAGATGGAGTTTTTACCAATATCCTCTTAAGCTCTATAAAATCGACATAAAACTTATCATTCCATAAAATATTCACCCCTTCTTGGTAATCCTCTTCATTAGTGAAAAATGAAGGTGAATTCTACAACGAATTTTCAATAGTATTAAACCAACACTAGGAAATTACTAATCTCAAAAATATCTGATGGGTAATCCCAATACGTCACCACTTCAACCTTCATTGGGTCCACATAAATTAATAAATTACATACCATATGAATACGAAAATTGACCTCATAGATATAGGAATTACACATTTAAATCAGGGAATAAATTTGATTTTATCATAGGGTACTCAACACAGTCTCATATTTCTAGATTATAGATCAGAATTCCATGGTTATATAAGGATATAGTCAATAAAAATCATAACAGGTGAGTCAATATATTTATTCAAGATCTTATTCATGGGATCTATAAAAACTACTAGTTAATTTGACATATTTTAAGTCATTATGAGATACTCATAAAATTCATATCTACTATTGAACATCATCATTATGATATCCTCCACTATGGCCCACAGTTGGTAGTAGCCCAAATGAAGATCAATGTAGGATAACCACTCATCTAACCATAATAGATAAAAACCATATTCAATCATGGATAAATGAAACATGTTCCTAACCATATTTTGATTTAAATCATGTTGTCCACATAAATCCATAGGCTATGATCACACTTATTAAAAATCAACACCAGAGAACCCCTTAATGATATTCGTGGTTTGATGTAACACTTCATCTCTAGCCCCTCAATTTGAATCATAAGATTCTCAATTCATATCATGCCATATAAAAAGGTGGAATTAAAATGATCTATATTATTTTAATTATTCTTATCTCAAAACAATCTTATAGGTATCATGTAATACACAATAATTAATGTTTAAAGACATCCTTAAAGAGATTCACAATAATAGGAATTGGATATGACCCTATATAAGGTTCTGCTGTGAGAGATAATCCGACTAACTGATATTAGATGGATCTAATATTCATTAAATATATCCCCACTCTACTAGATTCAACATCCCATAAACTAGATATCACAAAATTATCTCCCATATTTGATATAAAGGATACACACCATTAATTATAATCTAAGTGTTAATGAAATATTATCACCTAATCCATTCATAGGATGACATAAAAGCATGGAATATTAAGGATTATAAGATCCCATAAGTTTATATACCTATAAATTACAATTGTACACACTGTAAAAATATGGTGATGGAAAAAATTAGTCCTCAAGTGTGTACTGAGAGAAAGAAAATCAAAAGATATCATAGTCATTATGTTGAAAAAATAACATGGTTGATATAAATTAATTGAAAATAGTATCAAATGGAGATGTAGAAAGAGAAGTGGTGATAAATATAATACCTCTCATATTTTATAGATTTATCAACTATTTGATAGAATTTTGTTCAATGTGAACACTCATTTTTACTCGGCTCTATAGTCCTAAAGCTAATGTTTCTGACTCTCCATTGAAATGTTGTCTAGTGGGTCTCAACCTTCTACTGAGAACCCTGCCCTTATAATTGGGACATGGTTCATGATAATCCAATACCATAGTAGAATCCTAACCACAATGATCTAGAACAACACTACCCAAGATTCCCCATCATGTGACACTTAAAATACTTGATTTGAGGTGTTGGGAATAATAAACCTTAATATCAAACCTTCCAACATTTTTAGTACTTTGGAACCCATCATATGGGGGCTAAAGAGACCAAACTCTACTCAACCCTCCTACACCACCACACTTGAAATCATTGGTCTTTATATTTCTACAACTATATTTAACACTATATAAATAAGTTAGTGTCCCACATGCCTGATAAATATAAAAGAAATAATAAGGAAAACTCAATCCTCTTCTGGGACCTTCTCAATAATCAAGGCCTTTCATAGAAACTCTAGGAATCCATTTAGTTTGAAGATCCCAATCTATCATCTAATATTGTGGTGAAGATCAATATCAATTATCCTATCCTTTTGTGACTCATTTCTGGCATCAATAAGAGAAAAATAAAGCAATTATTTGAAAAATGTTTGTTATGCAGATACTTTAATTGATACATACTGAAGCTAAATGAATTATTAGAAATTATCCAAATTTAGCATTATAGGAAATAATTCCTCGAAAAAAATGTTCTTGATGGACCCACAAAAAAGACCCCCACGTATTCCTTTTCTCCTATGATACCCCACCATCCCCATACCAATCCCTAAAGAATAAATTCAACTATCTTGACTTTTCAGTCTAATGATTTTAGAGTAAGTCGAATATTTCATCAATTAAATATATCTAGTATTGTAGATCTTGTGGTCCTTCAGTGCCTTGGAAGGATAATGGATATAGGAGTTGGATGTCATGGGTGTAGTTAACCATGGTTCTTTGTACCCCTCCACTATGGGAAGGTACTATATTGAATACATTGTTACAGATTATATACAATGCCTAAAACACTAGGACATGTGAGTGAGCATACTTAGGTTCATGATCCTGTATATAATTTGGTGGAACATGCACATTCACCCTAGATGGAGCATTCATGTTTGTATCACTATGTTGTACATTGTAGCATCTAAGAGGAGTAATTTTATTAAGTGAAAGAAGAACATTTAAAATTACAAGATATTCATTCTTAAGAAAATAGATTAAGTAGCATAAGGCACACATAGTAATATCCATCCTTAATGATACCCCTTGTTAAGGTATTTCCCTAATTTTTTGACACAAATCTCAAGCCTAATATTTGAAACTTATATATTACGAAATTTTATATATTTATAATAAGAATTATCATGTACAATTAATCTAATACAACTACAAGGTATCATAGAAGAAAATATATATATTATAAGGATACAATATAGATATATCACTAATAAAATAATGACCCATTTTGTTTTTGAACCATCTTACAGAAAAAATGGATATATATATTAATGTAATATAGTCCCGTGGTCCTAGTCCAAATTGAATAATGAACCCAAATCACATAAAATTTAATAGATATACCATCATAGGTAACTCATAGGTCTGTTACACAAGATCTAGATAGGAACATGGAATCACACAAACTGAATGTATTCTATCATAACTTTAAAAGAAAAGATATGAAACCTCCTTTGATGACATTTTATATTTCCCCAACCCATATTACTTGAACAATTATCAATTGAATATTATAAAAATTTCATATACACCTCCAGATATTCAAGAGGCTACTGACTAGTGGTGACAGTTTGAAGGTGCAATGGAGAGACTATACTCTTGGAAATCATGTACATACACAATAATGATAACATAATATAATAATAAAGAATGTAATAGTAGAATATTAATAAAACATTATGTAGTAAAAAATGTTAACCAAGGTTTAAATATAAAATGAACCAATCAAACATTAAGGAAAGCTAATATATTTCATATAACAGGTAACAAAATAAATAATTAAAACACTATGAATATCATCTACATTTCATCCCAGTATCACCTCCAACTCAGTAAACCACATATCATCTATCTAATGTGGGCTCATTTCCCTTACCTATATCCCTACTCAAGATTTATATATGTATATTGAGATACATGTATGTGGTTTGATTAATAAAACCTAGTTGGGAACCACCAATGTTTCCTTGACATGAGAAAAAAATTATAATAAGTTTATTATATGATATTTTTCAATGAAAAAAAATGAATTAACAAACATTTTCAAAGTTTTCATGTGATACACATGCTACCATGGGCCCTCATAATACCCTATTAAACTACATGTTTAAAGGATATTTTTAAAGGATTTCAGGAGTGATCAAAGGGTTGCCACAAGACTGGTGAACATGTCTCTCAGTAGTCACCAGGAATTGAGTCGGATTATGCCACATGGTCGTAGTATCCCACCTCCAACACAGGTCAAGACTCAAGACCATCAAACCCTATCTTGGTCACAGGTCAGGTGTAGCATCCCATTGTTTTTGAAATATAAATTAAATGCATGAAACATTGTTTTATGTATATTTCTATAACTATCCATTAGAAATTTTTTTTCTTCTTCTATGTTTTTAATTGCGAAAACTATCATCTACAATTGTGTTCAGAAAGTTATTTTGAGTAGAACCAACTTGTTTTTTTTGATGAATAGTAACATACCCTTATGAATAGTAACATGAATAGTAATATGACCCTACTGAATAGTAAATTTTATTGTTATTTTATTTTATTAAGGATTTATGATAATCACATCTTAATTTATTTTCCAAGTGATATATAAGCATTTATCGAAATAAAATTATCAATTTTTGAATAAAGTGTGATTTTATTTAAAAATTATATTAATACTATTTAAGAAATTATTTTAAAAAATGGTGTGCATTTTTTGAATTCTACATATCAAAAAATGGTTAGGGTGAATTTTTGGAAATTTTCTAATATTTTTGAATTTTTGATGAATTGCGAAATACAATAAAATACCATATATTCAAATTATCAGTTAAATACACTATTTATGACATCATAAGTGATGTAAGACCACTTAGATTGAACTCACACACCAGTATTACAATTTGGGATCACATGAATTGGGATTATTAATAGTCTTGAGAAAAAATATTATAATAAAGACTAAAATAATGAAAAATACCTCCTCTCCTCCACTATAAATACCACCCTCATTCCCCTCTTCATCCCAAACCTCTAAAGCTTTGAGCCTTACCTAAGTTCTGCCCAATACTCCTCCCATGACTCATCCCCACGACCTAGATCTACTAGTATTACTAAAATTCGAAATCCAAAGGCCTTAAGAAGGATCTCAAGGAGAAGTGATCAAGAGGTAGACATCCTCTTTTGTTTTCTTTGTTTTCATTCTTTTCTTCCATTTTATATTATTCTTTTTAATTTCCTTTGGCCTATGTTAGGATATTTCATTCTGTGTCCCCCTTAATGACCATATAATGTAATAATGATGAGTGACATCTTTTATCTCATAAAAAATATTTTATGAAATTTTAAGCGACGTCCTTATGCTACCGAATTTTCATAAAGGATTTCGCAACTATTCTTTTATTTTAAGTTACTTTTTTTTCTTCTGCTTTCATTAACACCCCTTATCAAAGAGGCATGAATGCTCTAGAAATTTTGTATATTCGAAATTTTCTCTTGTTCATGTAAAAATGATCGTTATTCTTCTTCTCATCTCCAAATATTCAAGGAATAAAAACACTGTCCATGATATGTTGAATTACCGACATCGTGGATGATGTGATTTAAATTTGAATTAATTATTTCAAGTCTTGTCGTGAAAATTTTTTTATGGTTGAACCATGTTATAATATATGTATTATATCTCATACAAGGTTCTGTAATTATTTTGTACATATGGTTTTAATTTATAAAACAAAATGAGGATGTTGTTATCAAAGAATAACTAAAATGATCTAAACGAACATCATTAATATTTTAAATTATGAATCATCCACATTTCAGAATTAAAAATAACAAATGGTATAATATATGATTATGGAAATATGTAAATACCACTCCATTCCAATTCTGGAGTTTCACTCCTAATCAACAAGAATATCCATCATGAACCGATCATGGAAACCATATAAAGAACGCACCCGACATAATGTAAATAACAAAATATTATAAATAAATTTGTCGAATGGTGTTGTAAAATGATCAAATATGCTGCTATAAACATTAATATATTTCATTAAGATTTTAATATCACTCTTTTAACCATTATACATGATTTTTAATTAATTTTTAATTAAGAAGAACCTAAGGTATGTGAATTTTTAACCCAATTTCCTTTCTTTTGGTTAACCTTCTTCTTTATTCATTATGTGGTATTAAGAATATTACTATCATAATTTTTTGTTTATATTAAGTTAGACTATGTGTATTTACATTGTATACACATATCCATTCCATTCTATTAATTCTCACTCCAATTATAATTTGAGGGATTTTTTTTAAATCCTTTTAAAACACTCTTTATTAAATTTCAAAAGGATTATATATATATATATATATATCATGAGTGGTTTTTTCTGATTTTCAAGATACTTTATTACCCTAATATGTTCCTTGGACGTTATTTGTGTTGGTTTGAACCCATTATAGCTCATTATTTGTTGGGTTGAGCCCATTATCGCTCAAGATCTATAGGGTAGAGCCCATTATAACTCAAGATATGACTGGTGAGCCCCATTATAACTCTATAATGCATTGGGTACTACGGATTTGGAAGTTAACCAAGAGGTTATTTTTTGTGTAAGGGTGAATGTAAAAGTGATTTGGTAAATAGGTTCCAAGGCAACCACATAATGTTTCTTTGCGTATGAGTTATTATGATTATCTATTTTATTTATTTTTATGTTATCACATGACTAACAATTTCTTTCTTTATATCCCTTACTGAGTTTTATACTCATTCCATGTTTTTTAATGACTTTAGTAGTTTATAAGTATGTGTAATAAAAAGAGGGAATCCATGTTAGATGTTTTAAGAACTATAAAAAATAATGTTTTATTTTAAAAAAATTATATTTTGGAAGAAATGAGAACTATTTTTTGTGGTATCCACTCTGTATTAATATGTAATGTCCTGAATGTGTTATGTACCTTTTCTATAAAGCACTAAACATGAAAAGATCCTCAATGTGAAAGGAAGTGATTTCTTGACTAAATTTAAGTTTATATAATGTAATAAGAATGGGTCCTTATAGTTGGTATCAAAGGAAAGGTCTAGAAAACTTTAGGGATTAGGATTTTTTGATAAACATATGGTTAGTCTGTATGTAAATTTTTTATGTTAAATCATTGTTTTATAAATTTTTAGATCATGAATATTTTGTTACAAATGGAAGGAGGAGGATCTCAAATGAAATTCATATCTCTTCCTAATGAATTTCTTGCACTAATTATTGCAACAGCATGTCTAGAAGACTCTAAAACATTTTCTAACATATAACTAACTTGCAAACAATTGTTTGAGATATCCAACACCTCCATTATACCTT
The DNA here is from genome assembly GCA_963277665.1 of Viscum album. Lineage (NCBI taxonomy): Eukaryota > Viridiplantae > Streptophyta > Magnoliopsida > Santalales > Viscaceae > Viscum > Viscum album. Next base: position 676,774,358 of record OY728159.1, on the reverse strand, counting down.
GATACCATCATGGATCATGTTTTTTATTTAATCGAATCCTATTTTTCAATATTCTCATATTTTCAAGAAAGGTATATATTATCAAGGAATTCTCAAATATTTTACCTTATCACAATATTTTGAAGCATATTATGATTTTGAAAATGATGCTGAAGAAGGAGACCCTTTCACACCCTATTTTAATTTTCTATTATAATATTGTCTTTCAACACATAGTTATGTTATTTTAAAAGGACCATTTTTTAATGTTTCCACTCAATCTAGGTATGATTTTTTTATAAAAATCTAGTTTTTAAAGATGTTTTGAAATTATATATCATACATGATTATTTTCCGAAACTATTTTTCTGGGAACACCCATATGCCCAAGATGTACAACGTGTATTTTTATAGAGGTAGAAAATGATTTTGAAAGATATCTAAATCTTTGTTTCAATGTGTGGACCTTCTATTTACGTGAGCAAGATGATGATAAAACAATGTGGATATCCTGATCAAGGTACCCTCACTTGTTTAATAAGTAAATAAAATTATAAGGATGCAATTTCAAAAAGGTGGGGATAATGTAACATCCCAACATTTTTTAAAAAAAGTAAATGGAATGCCTAAAAATTTGTTTTAAGTAGATATTTATTACTAACCTTTAAAAATAATTTTGTTACTTCTATGTTTTGAATTTTGAAAAAATGGTCATCTACAATTATGTTCAGTAAGTAATTTAAAGTCTGATTAAACCAACATGTTTTTTGGTGAATATTAACATAACTATATGAATAGTTATATGAATATTAATATGAACCTAATGAATAGTAAATTTTATTATTATTTTATTTTATTAATTATTTATTATAATGACATCTTGGTTAATTTTTCAATGTGATATAAACGCAGTTATTGAATTAAAATTGATAACTATTGAATTAAGTAAGATTTTATTTAAAAATTAAAATAACAATATTTAGAAAATTATTTTCAAAAAATGAAGTTACTTTTTGAATTATAATGGTCATAAAATGGTTACGATGATTTTTTGTAAATTTTCTGATATTCATGAATTTTTTCTGTATAGTGAAATATGATAAAATAACGTATTTTCAAATTTTCAGTTAAATACACTATTTATGAAATCATAAGTGATGTAATACAACCTGGTTCAAAATACCATGCCATTATTACTATTTGGGGTCACATTAATTGAGATTATTCATATACTTGAGCAAAAATATTATAATACAGATTTAAATAATGAAAAATACCTCATCTCCTCTACTTTAAATACCTCCCTCATTCCACTATTCCTCCCACACCTCTCAAGCCTTGAGCCTTACTGAAGATCTGCCAAGAATACTCCATATAATCTTCCTCACTTCCTAGAGCTTCTGGAATCACCAAAAATCCAAAACCAAAGGCCTTAAGAATGATCTCATGGAGAAGATATCAAGAGGTAAACATCCTTTTTGTTTTATATCTTTTCTTTCTTCTTATGTTTTTATTTTTAATTTCCATTGGATTATGTTGGGATATGACATAAAATATCCCCCTTACTTTCTATATTATTTAAGGTTGATTAGAGACAAATTTTTTCTTATAAAAATATTTTATGAAATTTTAAGCAAGCTGTTAGGCTGCTGAATGTTCCTAAGGGATTTCCAAACTTTTATTTTATTTTGAGTTCCTTTATTTTATTATTCTTTCCTCACCTCCACTTATCCATGAGGAATGAAATATGCATAAATATATTATATTCTTTATATCTCTTGTTGAAGAAAAAATCATCATTATTATTCTTCTCCTCTCCCACTTATTCAAGGAATAAAAACATTGACTGTGATGTTTCAAATTAATGACATCGTTGACGATGTGATTTCAATTTTCATTAATTATTTCATGTCTGGTAATGACACAATTTTTATTGTTTTAAAAGTTTATAATATATGTATTATTTTTCATCCATTGTTCTTTAATTCTTTTGTACATACGGTTTTAATTTATAAAACAAAATGAGGTCGTTGTTGTCAAAGAACCTCAAAAATGATCTAAACAAACGTCATTAATGTTTTAACTTATGAATCATCCTCATTTAATAATTCTAAATAATAAATGGTATAATTTATGATTTTGGTAATATTTAAATACTAATCAATTCAAATTTTGTAGTTTCACTCCAAATCTACAATAATATCCATCATGAACCGATCATGAAAACCATATATAGAACGCACCTAACACAATGTAAATTACAAAATTTTACGAATAAATGTGTCAAATGATGTTGTAAAATGATAATATAAGGTGTTATAAACACTAATATGTTTCAATAATATATTAATAACACTCTTTTATCCGTTATACTAGAGTCTTAAAAACTTCTTAAGTAAGAAGAACATAAAGTAAGGGAATTCTTAACCCAATTTCCATTCGTTGGGTTAACATTCTTCTTTATTAATTATGTTGTATTAATAATATTGGTGTGATGTTTTTTTGTTTATATTATGTTTCACTCTGTGTATTTATAGTTTATACACATATGCATTTATTTCTATTAATTACCACTCTAATTATATTTCAAGGTACTTTCTTTTTAATATCCTTTTAAAACTCTCTAAATAAATTTCAAATTGATTGTTTTTTATATGTATATAGCAGGAGTGGTTTATTCTGATTTTCAAGATACTTTATAACCATGATATTTCCTTGGAAATTATTTATGTGGGTTTTAGCCCATTATATCTCAAAATATGTTGGTTTGAGCCCATTATTTCTTAAGATATGTTGAGTTGAGCCCATTATAGCTCAAGGTATGACGGGTGAGCCCCGTTATAGCTATAAAATGCATTGGGTACTCTGGAGATGGATGTTTATCAATAGGTTATTCCATGTGTAAGGGTTAATGTAAGAGTAATTTTGTAAATATTTCCCAAGTAAACTACATGATGTTTCTATGCATGCGAGTTTTTATGATTATGGGTTTTATTGGTTTTTATGTTATTACATGAATATCAATTTCTTTATTTATATCCATTACTGAGTTTTATACTCATCCTATGTTCTTTTAAATTATTTTATAAGGTTATAAGGATATGTAATATAAAGAAGGAATCCAAGCTAAATTTTTCAAGGACTATCAAATAAATCATTTTTTATTTGAAAAGTTTTATATTTTGGAAGAAATGAGTACTGTTTTTATGGTATCAACTCTGTATTAATGTGTTATGTCATGAATGTGTTATTGTTGAGTCTATAAGGTTTTCCTTATGACTTTCCAATTCTTTCATGTTTGTGGGATATTGTTAAGTCAATAAGGTCTCATTATGACTTTACTATTCATTCTTGTTTTGAAATTCACAAACACCTTATCTCAAGGAAAACTCACTTTACAATGTGTTTTACTTCTCTATAGAAAAATTACCTTCCCCAAGGAAATTTATCCTTACCGTGTTTTTAGTTATTTTATCTAATTAAAAAAATTGGTTTCATATTCAAAACCTTGGAATCATATAATACTTAGACTAAGTGCATTATGTTTTGAGACTCCAAATTCTGACTCCGAGTTTTCAGAACATTGAATCAGAACATTTTTGAGTTCTGACTCCTTGTTTTCTGAATTCAGACTCCGAACTCCCTCTGAGTTTTGACTCCATGTTTTCTAAATTCAGAATCTGAACTCTTCTAAGTTCTGACTCCAAATTCTCATGAACTCGGACTCTGAACTTTGAGTGTTCTGACTCTAAATTCCTAAAAACTCAAACTCCAAACATTGGAAATTCAGGTACCGAATTTATGTGAATCCAGATTCTGAATTTCCTGGAAATTCAGACTTCAGAATTCTATAGAATTCAGGTTCCAAATTCCTTAGAAAATAGAATCCAAATATCATTATATTATAGAGACCGAATATATTTTTGGTTAGAATCTGAAATATTTTTTCTTGCACTCTAAAAAATGAATTTTATTATGTAACCATACTTTTGATTACAATTGTTTTTTTTATAAAACGATGTCATTATTTCGGTTACTTATTATCCATTTTTTGAGTTACACGTGTACAAGTACCTCTGAAATTCAAGGAAAAATATGACTGTTGGAGGAGGGAGCCGATCTTTGGAGCTGTGCCTATAAATAAGAGCTCAATTAGATGATCTCACTAGAACACTAATACTTCAACTTAGAACTTTGACAACTATTCATACATGATGTTGAAGTGATTTTTAGAGGGAGAGGCTCTTATAATCTCCCAGGATTTGTACAGAATGTTTTGAACGGCTTGTTCAAACTTTGCTTCGTGCAGACATGCTTCTTGTAGAGGTGTGATTTCCTTGAAATCAGAGACTTCGAGTTGTTAAGTCAGAGGTTTTGATTTCCATACAAATCGAGGTCTTGTGGGGATAGAAAGATAGATACGGATCATCAGATTTGGGGATTACCTGGGTTTGGGTAAGACAGACTTTCATGAAAGTATAAATCAAGGGACCTCTTATCTAGGGTTGTTGGATACCCTCCTTTTTGGGTTAAAAGATTTACCACATGTTAATTGTAGTATTTCTATTTTGTTTTCCACTATATTTTAGTTTTTGAGAAAAGTATAACCTTCTTATACTTCCTTATACTTTTACTCTGATTATATAGGACTCTATATGCTTTAAGGCTGAATCTTAGTTGTTGTAAACTTTTGTTAAGATTCATTTCCGGAATCATTTTTATAGAATCAAGCAAGTTATTAGAGCTTATAGGTGTTGTGAATTTTGTTTATGAAAACATTCCTTAGGGAATTTTAAAGAATACAATTAACCCCCCCCCCTCTTGTATTTTAGCATCTCATTTATACATATTCAATCCTACAGTTATATCCCTTTTCTCCAAAGCTCTAAAATTGAAAAGATATTCAATTTTAAAGGATGTGATTTCTTGAATAAATTCGAGATTATGTAACATAATATGGTCGGGTCCATATATAAGGCCTCAAGTCAATCATATACAATCTATTCAAGGGGTCAAGGAAAAAAATTTTCATACTCATATTGTAAATACCATAGTTCTAACCCAAAGGCCATCATATCCTTAACCTTCTTTCAGTTCCATCATAATCGTCACCACATTTCATGTACACTCCCCCTCAGAGGGATAATTATATAATAGTTTTCCACATATTCTGAGTGAGAATCCTAATGAGCTTGTAAGGGGAATTCCATCATTAGGGTTTCACACTGTCGTCTCTCCTTCATCTTTGGGTTAGTGAGACTCCCCTCTTCATACTCGTCATTATTTTTCTGGTGGTTCCCCTACAGCAATGGCGTTATGCGACTTCATGGGCTCAACCGTCTCAGCACTATGCATCATTTTCATCCTGCACCTCACCCAATTCCACCTTTATTAGATAGGAATTCCATTAGTGGCATGGTGTTGGTCCAATGGTCGTGTTACAAATTCCACAGTCTGTGTATTACCGCCTCATCTCTGACATTGTGCACTGTGTGGTTCAGTTCTCCGTGAGCGACGTGGTTGGTGGAAATGGGATTTGGGTTCTGATTTTTAGTGGGGATTTTTCTCGGTCTTTTATGGTGTTTGTGCAGGCATCAATGTGGTAATGGTTATTTTGTATCTTAAATTTTTTTCTAGAATTTTGGTTCCATATGAGATTTTGTTGTTCGTGGTTTGGATCTGGGTTCATGTTTTTCGGTTTGTTCTCATCTGATGTATTTGCGGCAACAGCATGGTTTTCTATCAATTGGTTTTGTGGTTATGGTGGTGATATCTATGGGTGTGGTGGATCTTCTATCAAGGATACCATTATGATTTTGTTTCATTATAGTCGTAATGGCTATGATATTTCTGTGTGAAGCATTTATTCGTATTTTGGGTGAATTTCCTTACTTTGGTTGTATTCTGCTCATGATTTCTGGTTGAATCTGATGGGGTTTTTAGTGATTCTGTGTATTTTATTAGGAATTGTCTCTAATTTTTGTAAATTGGCTTCAAATGGATATGATGTGTGAACATGTGAAGCTTTTGGACCTACAATTTGTAATTTTCATTGGGATTTTGGATTCTGTATGGATGAGTTTGAGGCTGCATATTTCTTGATGAATTTTGGGTGTGTTTGCTACGAGTGCACTACATGGATTTTATTTATATGAGGTTCATATTAAGAATCTTTCATTTGAGTATTCCATTTAGAATTGGATGTTTGAGAGGTAATGGTTTTTCCATCGGTACCCTGCACGTTCAACCCTTAATGAGACAGTTAGCCGAGCGGCCATGTGCTTGTGAAGGATTGTCAACACGATGTAGTCTCTTGGAGGGGTAAATCCTATAGTCATAATTTGGGTTATCTTCTTTCCTGGTTGTAATGTTTGGATATTGTGGTTTCTCATTTTTTCCTCAAAAGTTTTTTGGTAATAAATAAGTTATTTGTTATTCCATTTATTCTCAAAATAAGTACTAATACCCCCAAATGTATAAAAATCAAATATAATAGGGTACAAAATAATTAGTTAGAACATATCATGTAATAATGAGAATAAATAGAAATATATAAGTAAATTTCATCAATAAAAAATATAGTTTTAAGAAACATAGGTATACGCATGGAAATAAGAAACAAATATGGGTCTCACAAGTTATAAAAGTAAACATGTTATCACTATAATGTATTTACAATCACGAAATTTCCAATGAAGTGTTATTTCAAGGAAATAAGAGTATAAAAGTACATAATTTTTATGGAACATCCTACATTTTTCTTGTTGATGACATTCCCCAAGACCCTTAGAGAAAAAATACTTGAGGCACACCTGTGAACAAACTGGATCGAGCCCACACTACAAAGACCCCTAGCACTAATCACAAATGAATCACATAATGGGTTTTAGAATAAAATTCAAGATTATTGTAAGCCCCAGATAATGTAGCTAGAGTGAGTATTGATCATCTAGAGGTCACCAATGAGATATATCCATCACTGATCAATCAACTATTAAATAATTCGTTTTTTATGGATTCAAAATCCATAGATCTTGAAAAAAATCCAAATATATGACATTTCTGATGTGAATAATTATAGATATATAAGTAACCTATAGAATTTTTTTTCTTAGATCACATACATTAATTAACCAATCACCAACATGCTTTGGTTATCCAAACTCAAGCTTGATATGGGAATTAATTTTTAAGGGGAGTATGAGGAGTATCTAAGATATCGAGCTATTGAATTTGGAATATGAATGGGTTAATTTAGTTAAGTTATTCTTATTAAAGATTATTTTAATATAATTAAATCCTCCTCACATAGTTTGGTCATCGAGTTTACCAAAATATGCACCAACCATATATGGCGTTCTACCACTCCTATTAACTTTCACGATTTGGGCACACACTTTAATAAATTGTGAATCAACTATTCATTTATCCTCTAACCCTTGAAATGTAGTTTATAGTGAATATAACATGGTTTACCCTAACCATTGACTTATCATTTCCCACCCACTATTATTCTCCAAACAATCAATATGGTTTCCTTGTAATAACCACATTGTTTTCCATAATTTTTTTCCAATAATACCCCCTATAAGGCCCTTAAAACTCTCCTAAACCAACTAGAAACCCCCCCGAAATCATCCCAATGAATTTTTATTTTCAAAAAATTGGATTTTTTTGACATTGAAACATATTACACTTGAAACATATTTTCATGTTACAAGATTTTATTTAAAGTTTTCAAAACTTTTGTTAAATCGTATCAATATCCTTGGAATGTGATTTTAGGACATGATTATATTTTTGGGGATAACATATGAAGAATTTTTTTTAAGTGATAAATAAATCATAGGTTAAATACACACTTAATGCTATGACAATAAAGGGTTTAATAATTTTGGTAAAAATGATGTAGATTGTATTGATAGCCATCTATTTAACTATTGATCTATGATATTTTTTGTGAAGGTTATCTCATTTTTGGGATTATGATATATATTGATAGGTGTGTGGCCCTTTGAACTTGTGGATAATAATATATGAAGTTCAATGGTAGTGCTAATTTTTCGAAGAATATACTGTTTCATAATGGTTAAATGTATTAGGAAATTTGGATAGTTTTTTATAATGTTTATTTTTGACAATGTATGATTAAGGTATATACATTTCTGATTATATGAATCCATGAAATATTAATGTCTTTTATGAAAATATATGTAAACTAATATATCATAAGATATTAAGGTACAAGTTATATTGGAATTTATATCCAAAATAATAAATATGTTAAGAACACCCTCACTTACTTTCAGTGATTGATAATTAAAAATTGTGAGTATTCAATTTATTTAAGAGGAGAAATTGTAACACCCTAAGTATTTAAAATATTAATTTCTTTAAATTGAACAAATTTTTTCCATAGTTTGATCCACAGGCAACATCGATTTTATATGAAATGAGGGTGTATTTAGATAAATTATAAATATTCAAGTATGACCACTAAAACAAATCTGTAGAATTTCCAGGAATGAATAATAATAACCTATTTATAAAATAAATTTATAAAAAACTACTTTAATGTGAATTAAATTCAATTATATTTCAAAAAATGACTAATAATATCATTTTTTAGAATAGTATTTTTATAAAAATATCCATTTATTATATATGAAGTTCAATTTCAACAAATGCAATATATATGATGATAAATTATTTTTGATAAGAATAATTACTTAATAAAAATTTAATTAGAAGATTTTAGGAAATATGAAATATGAATAATATAGTCAATTTGTACAAATTTTGTTTTCCAAAAATGGGTATCATTATATTTTTTTTATGTATTATAAAATTGATTTTAAAAATTTTAGAAATATAATTTGAAAAATGTAGAAATAAATTATATATTTATAATGACATTATTAATAGAAGTTTAATTTTTTGGACTTCTCCGAAATATTGGGTGTTTAGGTGAATAGTGAAAATACCTATTTTTTAAGTACTATCACTTTTAAAGAATAATCTTAATATTTGATTGATTTAAATTTATTTCAAAACTTTTTATAAATGTTTTTATTTATATGTAAAACAAATCTTTTAAAATATCTATTTTTTCACCTATTAATATTTTCATTGAAACAAAAATAATATTTTAATGCAAAAATTATTTTTATTTTCTTACGTTTAATTTTGTTTTCCATCCCCTATAAAAATTAAATCTATTAAAATTCATTAAATATTTTATATAAAAGGGTTCATATTATGTAATAAGGTCCATTTCAATTTTGGACATAAAATTAAGTTCCTATGTTTAAAGAAGATTACAATAATTATGGTAAAACTATTATTTTCACAGATTTTTAATTAATTTTGTTTAATTTTTATCGAATATACTAATTTATTCTAATTTAAATGAACAATATAATATATTGTTTATATATATATATTAAATAACATTTATTTGGTAACAAAATAATATTAAGAACACATAATGTTTAAAACACAATTTTTCAAAATAAAATAATTTTTATATATAATATATGATTTAATTTAAATGTTAAATTTATCATGTATAGAAATTAAAATACACTAAATGGTTATTAAATTTAACTTCAAAACATTTAATTTTTTAAATAAGGGTTAGCTTATATATTTTAAAAAAATATAAATTAATTAGGTAAAAACATGTTATGAAAATTTAATTGAGGATTGGTCAACCAAGGCCCACCCCACACTATATTATATTGGATTTTTTTCAATAATCACAGAACTTTTTAATGATTTCTTGTGTGTCTAATGGTTATTCCAAAAAGTTCCCTTTTCTTCACATATAAAAGGAGAACATTTCCACCCCTCTATGGTTAAAATTCCCGAAAAAAATCCCTTAAACCTCCACCTAAACTAGATCTCCTAGAAGTATAATGCTCATACTTAAGACCATAATCTATAGTACTGATCTTAAGGACATATTTTTGGTTATGATCTCGAAAAGAAGATTGACTCTCCTACATAAGTATTACCTTAATCACAATTTTTTTGCTAAATATTATTCATCAAAATCTCTTATATATTGAAAACTATAATGATATCATTATAATTATTCGACTGAGCTGTTATATTGTTAGTGTAATTATCATTTTTTATTAATCTTCATCCTCTAAGAAAAACAATTCATCGGTGGAAGCGTGTGAACTTCTACCTCCACATTGTGATGCCTTCCAGTTTTCATCACCACCAACCATGGCTAGTAAAAATGATTTAATTTATTAATATATATGATATCAATAATATGAATATGATTATGAGTGTCAAAATTATCATTTACCCTAACTACCTCTTGTTTTTTTGAGAAATGAAAATGATAACTGTGTGTTGTGTGGACTAAAACCTCACCAAAGTAACATTTTTCATTTTTCATTTTAATTTTCACTATTTATCTAAACCACATAAAATATTTTTCACCAAAATAGAGAAATATAAATAATTTCATTATTATTATTTTATAATGATATTATAAGGTTATGTAACCATAATCCCCATTTAGATATGTCATGTTCATGTTTGAGTTGGTTTTACCACCTACTTGAATAATGCTATAAAAATTTCTCATGGATGAATATGGGTGTCACAACCCATCCTATACTGGGGATCAAGACACAAATAACCCAGGCCTCCCTCTATAAGAAAAGGGTGGAAACAAGCATCGAAGGAATAACTAAACTTGGGGGACCTTTGCCAATGTAATTGTACACACACACACATCGTCAACTTAATAAAAAATTACAATAGGAAAGAAATAAAATATGTAACACTATAATAAACAAAAAAAATAAGCATGGAACACTAAATTGAATACATTATGGTAGTGTAAACTGAAAATGAAAGGGAAAAAATGCACACCCATCTAGAAATATGTCCCAATATAATAAAAAATGGAATAGAGTATACATCTGAGAGCCTAGCTCTTGAATCCCATGTTATGACCACCACATGCGGTTCAAGAAGTATATATCCCTAAGCCCCTAAGAATCCATAATCAACATGTTCGTCATATGAAAATGTCAATTTACATGTTGTGGAAAGGTCATACATGGGAGATAATATACAAACAGAGTAGAACACCCTGAGAAGGTAAATGATGGGGCAATAAGAGATACAAAGGAAGAGATAAGTAGTAGATAGAACATGGTATGGTAAAAGAGTACAACTTAACCCAAAAATAGAGTGAATGTAAATGAATTCAAACATAAAGGGCTCAAAATGATGAGAATGTTAAATTCTCAATGAGTATTTTCATCCAATAGAAGGAGAGTAGACTCGTTCAAACATGAGAAGATAGGAAAGGAACACATGTGGCATACATCACACATCTTCCCCTCTCCGGGAAAAATATTAACCAAAACCCAAGGATTGGATACTGAAATAGGATATATATATATATATATATATATATATATGATCATTCAAAGAATCCAAAACAAGGGAGTATGGGAATCTCCATGTCATAGCTCAGCCTAAGAAGAAGAGTCGCCAATAGTTATAAAATAAATTCCATGTACGATGCCCAACACCACATGCGTCTCCTCTGAACACACATTTCTTGGATACTTAATCAACACACCTTGATACTGCCCACTTTGTGTGTCACTGAATTTCTCAAACAATTTTAGGTCACATCACAAGAATGATTCTTAGTGGGGAAAGTGTCACTCTTTATCGTGAGTCCAAAGGCACATCAAACCATGCCTCATCACTACTCCACACAGTCGAGTGGTCCCTAGTTTTAGGAATGTATCTCAAGCCCTGGTATAACAGGATGGTCTTATTATGGTAGTAATTGTGGAATTCCATTTCCCAATCCTACTAGAGTGTACCACTCCATATGTTTATCGAGGAATGTCCCTGCCCTATCCTACTAGATGGTAAGCTTGGCGAGTCACCACGGAAACTCCACTATCCATCCTATCAGGAAGGTTACGCTTGGAAAATGCCATCAAGGAACGCCACTTCCCAACCCACCTTGATGGTATTACGAGAATGTTGAGGAACTCCCCATACCATCACTACTGGAGGGTAAGTTTGAAATATCATCTAGATATACCACTGCCCAGTCCTACTAGAGGGTAAGCCCAGAACTACCATCAGGGAATGCCACTTTACAACCCAGATGGGGGGTAATCCCAATACTGCTCTAGTAAATTTGTGATATCTTCCACCATTGAATGTCACCTAATCACATTCCAAACCTAGAACATTTCACATCATTCCCAAAATCCTTTTTCAAGGCCATAACCACGTTCAACATGGAAAAAAACTCAACATAGGTGTGTCATCGGCTAAAATCTAAGATCAAATGAAGGAGATATATATGTTTGAAGGTCATCTTGAATAGCTCAAGTCGTACATGGTGTGTGAGGGGAACCACATGGTGTGTGGTCCCTCTTCAATTCCTGGTCATGTCTCTGGTTGCTATATGGGTACCATTCGTGTAGGGTTACATGCCGTGTAGGTGGACTACATGGAGTGTCCCACCTATTCAGGGACCTAGATGTGTCTTATGGCCATGTTCATATACTCGGACACCTAGTCTGTGTACATTGGTACACAATGTGTGGGTCCACGTGGGATTCTACCCTTTCTGCTAAAACATTTTCTTGTACATTTACACAGACTCCCCATCTGTGTGACCCATCACATGAGATATTCAACTGGGGAGGCTATACATAGTGTGTAAGGAAAGACTTCATGTCGATTAATCCTTATATTTTCCGAAACCCCAACACCAACACCGTGGGAGGGTACACGCAGTTTGTTCTTCATAAAACAGGGTGTGTAGTTAGGATTTTATTGAATTTCCTTGTTTTCATAGATCTTTTCTCCCACTTCGAATCTGGTCAAAAAACATCATATTTCATCGCCAAATATTCCTAAAATATTTGTATCTATCCTCGAATCAAGCGTGATGGACATCATTCACTGAAAAATGGTTATGGTCATCAATGAGGGTTTCATCGGATGTTCTTCACACCACCATGCCTCTGATCCTTGATGATCCATCCTAAAATCTTTAGATTTACCATCTATTTTTTGTAATGATTCCATATATGTAATTTTATCAAATAATTGTTTTCGTTTTTTTGATTTTCCCCAAATTCATTAACCCAATTGAGCTAAGGGTTCTTGACAACTATCGATCTAGGAATCTTAGGGTTTCAACGATGAAGAACACATAAAAATCTGGAAGAGATGCAATAAGAAAAAAGGATTACGATTGTTGTCCAAGATTTCTTGTCCAATGATCTAGAACATGTGATTTAGATTACAAATAATAGATAAAAAATAAAATAATCCATTTCTAATTCATTTGGATAAAAAATGGTTGAAGGTAGAGGTACATATAGATAATAAATAATCATACAACTATATCATTTAATCCAAGGTGTAAAAAAATCAACAAAGATGAGTCCTACCTCTTGTTGGGATGGATATATAGTTAATAAAGTTTCATCTAATAAGGGAGGAGGATCTGTAGTGTTCTTTGTGCTACGATCCACCTTGAATCAAGGTTTCTTCATTCATCAAAGGTGTTCAACAGAGGAGGAGGAAGTTCTCACTGATGAATAGTGAATTATGAGACACCCTAACTGAAACCCTCTAATAACCAACTCAATGGATTTTAATTAGGTCAAGGGTAATTAATGTATTTATTTATTAATTTATTAACTCCCTTAATCACACCACCAATGAGTGAGGAATATGGTCACCCCATGCTGACTTATTTAATGTCGCACCTAAGGAAAACACCACATTCTAGACCCAACCATGATCCCTAATTTTATATTTGATCAACCATTTAATAATTATCAAATTTTATTTAATTAACAATGTTTTTGAAATATATAATATACTTAATATTTTTATAAAATTAATTTTAGGAACACATGTCCTCATAACCACATGTCATATTACCCTCTAGCTGTGTAAATATATTTAGAAATATTTCAAAGTATTACAAGGAAAAAACTTGGTCTTTATATAATTACCTCCTTCCATATGTTCGTCCTAGAAATTTAAAAACTAAGCAAACAACTCAGGATAATGATAACACATCTAGCTCTCCCACTCTCAGGAGATCTCTTGCATGTTTTCGTGCTTCCAAAACACACGTATTGTAGGGATGTTCCATCCTCAAAAGGTCTACTGCTTTCAGTCTTCGATCGCTACTTGGTGGTCTGCAAATGTGTATCCATCATTGATGTCCAGCTCACCCATGTTAATGAAGTGAATAAGGTCCTAAAAAATTTTCTTAGCTATGACACATGGAAGATGTCATGCACCCGATCCAGCTATGAGGGTGGGGTGAGGTAGTAGGAAACCTTACAAAGCCACCACATGATCTGTAATGGCCCGATGAACCTCTGGTATAACTTTATTCCCTAACAAAAAATATAAATTCCTTATTGTGGCGAGACTCTAAAGAATAATTTTTCTCCCTGCTCGAACTCCAAGGGCCTATATCGACAATCTATATAGAATTTTTATCTAATCTGGGTCATCCTCATCTACTCACAAATTACCTGCACTTTATCCTTTGTCGCCTGCACCAAATTTGGCCATAAGAGATATGACTCTCCAATATCTATACAAGATAAGGGTGACCTATAGGGTCTCCACTATAGGGCCTCAAAAGGTGTTATGTAAATAGTAGAGTGGTATCTATTGTTTTATGTTAACTCTACCAAGGGAACTTGATCCTCCCAAATCTGGCTGAAGTCCAACTCACAAGACCTCAGTATATCCTCTAGCACATGGATAGTACACTTGGAATTCCCATCAAACTAGGGGTAAAAGTATTTACTCATCTACAAATTTTCCCTGAATGCCTCATGTAGGCCTCCCCACTACCATGATGTAATCTGTGTGCCATGATCAGATAAATTCATTGTGGGTTCCCTGTTAAGGAAATGAATCTCCCACACATACAAGTTCTCTAAACTATCCACTGCACATATTTCCCTGATAGAAATAAAGTGTTTTGTCTTCGTGAGTCAGTCTACGATCACCCAAATTGGAACGTGGCCCTTCTCTGGGCGTAGATTCCCTATGATGAAGTCCATGGATACGTCATCCCTTTTCCACTAGAATCTCAAGAGGGTGTAACAAACCCAACAGAACATTGTGCTCAGATTTCATCTGATGATAGGTGACGCCCCATGTGATGAAGTTAAATATGCTTCATATCATGTAAGAACACCAAAACTAATAATGAACATCGTTGTACATCTTCCCAACACTAGTATGTACAGGTAAGGGAGAAGTGTAAAACTCGTGTATCACCTCCTACTATATCACAACTACAACCATTATTCACCCTTGGAATAAGACCTCATGATTTCCTCCGGCAAGATATCAATATTGTGTGTCATCTGTGGATATATGATCACACATAACCACACAGTTGATATCCCCCTGCTGAGACTCTTTCACACGCACGAGCAGCTAAGGATTCATCACCATCAAGTATAGAAAAATTTTACCCTCTAGTTCCACCAAGGTCAGCTATAGGTAAGCTAACAGCTCCAAATATTCCTGCACTAGTAGAGCCCATGAATTCCTAATAAGGTAATATACTACAATTTTTCACATTCTTGGTGTATAGAAAATCTTGAAGTCATAGTCCTATAGGAACTCAGACCAATGTCGTTGCCTTAGGTTCAGGTTTCTCCTAGTGAAGACG
This sequence comes from Viscum album, assembly GCA_963277665.1. Classification (NCBI taxonomy): domain Eukaryota; kingdom Viridiplantae; phylum Streptophyta; class Magnoliopsida; order Santalales; family Viscaceae; genus Viscum; species Viscum album. The sequence continues at coordinate 676,758,646 of OY728159.1, read as the reverse complement.
TAACTGAGGCTCTGGTGTTTTGAGTAAACCAAAAAGCACTATCTGAGAAGGTAATACATCCAAATCCTCAAGGAAAAGACTATTTCTGCTAACTCAAGGTTATGATTCACATAGTTCTGCTAATGGGGTCTCATATACATCGACCCATATGTGATGGATGCATGTCGTTGCACCAATACACCAATGATTCTGGCTCATGTGGAATCAATATAAACTAAAAAATTAACACTTTTCTCTGGTAGCCTCAAAACTAGAGCGCTCATCATCCTCTACCTTAACTCCATGAAGGACTTCTGGCACTACTTAGACCCAGTAAATAGTTGTCCCTTTAATGTCAAAGGGGTCAAATGGGCTATGATTTTTAGAAGTCTGCCACAAATCCCCTATAATACGCTACCAAGTCAAGAAAGATGTATACCTATGACACATTATTTGGTTTTACCAAGAAATAAAATCTTCAATCTTGGATGGATACATGGATAAAACATGTTCACAAATAAAATTCCCTATAATGTGAAACTCATATATCCAAAACTGGCACTTTGAGAACATTCCGTGAAGCTAGTGCTCTTGAAACAAATCAAGGACTATCCTCAAGTGATATGCATTCTCCTCCTCTATTGATGAGTAAACCGGTATTTCATTGATGAATAAAAGAACTTAATGGCCATGTATGGATGGAATATCGTGTTCATCAAGGGTATAAATATTGTGAGGTAATTTGTAACATCAAATGGAATCACCAAGAACTCATAGTGCCCATAGCGACATTAGAAATCCAACTTTGGAATATTAGCCTCACAAACTCACAACTGGTAGTATTCATATCTGAGATTGATCTTAGAGAACAATCTCACACCTCAAAACTGATCAAATAGGTCGTATATCGTTTACAAGGGTAACATTTTCATTATCGTAACCTTGTTTAGGTGAAGAAAATCAATGAAAAGTTGTAATCTCTTATATTCCTTATTCACAAATAGAACTGGAGATGCCTAAGGGGACACAATAGGTCTAATTAAATCATTCTCATGATGGTCATACAACTACAAATGTTTCTCTATGTGGTTGGAAGGTGTCATCTAATATGCGGTATAAGATATTGGGGTAGTACCATTATCTAATGAAAAACACTATCTCCCGCCTCAATGGTAGTCCTAGAACATCTTCAAGGAAGACATCCATATAGTCCTCCAAATCATAAGAAACCTAGATTTCTGAAGAGTCTGGATCACCATGTTTTATGCCATTTAACTGGTGGGTAATATGATGTAACCTATTGCTCACAACACCTACATGTGCTGCTATGAGGTCTCTCTCACAGAAAAAGGAGAACTTCATCCAAGCAGTGTGTGGGCATCTGAATAGTTTGTGGTGACAGTTAATCTTGGCTCAGACCATGGAAAGACAATACATTCCTAGGATGATGTCATAGGGTTACATAAAGATGATCAAAACATCCCATGTAAAAATACCTCATCCATGTTATAGCTCACACTTCTAGAAGAAAAAGGATATAGAGGAAGCATTCCCTACAGTAACCTCGAGACAAAGTTGATGTGGTAGCATCTCTACTATGAGCTCTAGCTCTCAAACTAAGAGTCAAGAGATAAAAGAATGGCTGGAACCAGTGTCTAATAATATTTTGGCTAGACTAGAATAAACACCTATCATATCTTGAATCATCTCGTGTCCCACAGGATCATAGATGTCCAATGATTGCAACTATACGTGGCCCCGACCACCAGCTACCTAAGCTTGATGTGGGACGCCTGGTGGTGGTGGTGGAAGGAACTAATACTTCTATCATATACCTATATATCCTATTACTCCTCTACCATATCCACCTCCTTTGAGACCACCCTACCCCCGGCTAGGACATCCCAAATCACAACATTGTCTATTCCATGGTGATCTATCTGCTATCTAACTAGGATGCTCAGCACATATGGTTGGGAAGTCTCATGCCACGTGACATCACCTATCACAATAATAGAACAAGACCACCTTGGGATTACATGGTTCTTTTCCCTTCCCTTGTAATGTATGACCATTTAACTGATTCTTATAATGAGAGTTCATCCTATTCTGAGATATCGGGCTCCTTCCTGTAGCTGCAGATGTCTCATATTTATCACACCCACTACCATAGCATTCTAGAATATCTCTGATAGAAATATCTCTATTAGAAGTGTTTACATCTACACCCCATCATAGGTGGGGATTTATAAGGGCACTACATTGGCTCATATCTCTCTGAGGGGTCCCTTCTCAAACATCTGTGCTCATCATTAACCATATATAATCTTGTCAAGAGAGTAGTGTGTAAGGTTTGTGAACCAAAAAGAACAATCCACCACTATCACCCCTACTTAATCTCTAAAAGCTCTTAAATCCAAATTGAGAGTAAGTATGAAGGGAAATACTCCTCACGAAAAAACTATTGGATGTCATCCAATGAGAGTGTTGACTAATCGTGTACCTTGTTAACTAGGCTTCTCCAATGCCTAGATACTCCATGGAAAAGAATAACTACCAAAGCGACCATATGATTTGTCAATGTCTGAATATGCCTGAAGATAGAGACCACTCACTCTAGACACTCATCCACTGCCTGATGGTATATCTTACCACTGAACCTCAGTAGTCTCTGATGCTGGAACTCACAGAGTCCACTCATACTGTGTGCATCCTCAAAATTCTCTTTTACAACAATCAGCTTCCCAATAGGTGGTAGTGCAGCTACCTACCCACCTGGATGAAGGGGATTGTGGGATAGACCCTGAACTGAGGCCCGATCACTCATAGGGTTTTCATCAAGAACCATAGTAGGTATCCTAGATGGATGTCACCCTGAAGGCATCCTAAAACAAGAATAGAAGTATCACAGTAGATGAGTATATATATATTTATATCAACAACAACGGGGAGTTGAATTAATAAGGGTATTCAAATACTCAATCCTATATAATTCATGTACTATTAATCCCTACATAAACATTTATTGGCACACTGAGTCGATAAGCAGGTAGTCTGGGGCCTTGTGAATGGATACATCGACTGTCGCACCACAACACAACTCCCTAGTCTGATAACCTCCCTCAAGAAACTTTGGCACTATTTATTTAAACCTAAACAATCTTATGAAGTATAAAAATGAAAACAGTGTCCCAAGTAATGAACCAGCTCTGATACCACTATTCCATGACTCAAAAAAATCAGGGGCTCGAGCCATAACTACCCCAAGCCGACCTCCATAGGTCAGGGAGTGGCCGAAAGTGTCAAAGCCTAAACTATACTTGGGGAGGCCTTTTCTTAAGTACCTTTATGAATGCACACACACACACACACCTCCAACTCAATATAAATGTGTATAGTTAAATAAATAAAAGATGAAACACTCTATAAATAAACCAATATGCACGGACCACTAAACACAATTAAGTATGGTAGTATAAACTGAAAAGAAAAGGAAAAAATTCACGCCCACCCAGAAATATGTCCCAACCTAACCGAACCAGAAAAGAGTAAAGAACTGAGATCTAAACTTCTATATCCAATGATATGAACACTGCACAAGGTATAAGTAGTTCATATCCCTAATACCCACTGAATTCATGATCAACCTCTCTTCCATCTAAAAAATATATGACACATTTTCAGAAAAGTTGATGCAGGGGAGAGTATATACATACCTAGTACAATGACCCAAAAAGGTTAAGGGGGAGTAGTAAGAGATAAAACTATAGTGGGAAGCATTAAATAAAACATGATACTGTAAAAGAGTATATCTCAAACCAACAAGAGAGTGAAATAAAACTCATCCAAACACTATAAGCATGAAATGGTGAGATTAACTACATATAGAAAGAGATTAGAATAATCCGACCATGTGAAGATAGATATAGAAAGAATGTGGCATAACATACATGGAATTGCCTCTCATAGAAGGAGATTAACCAAAACCTAATGGGCAACTACCAAAATAGTGTATATATATATGCTCATTCAAAGAAGCCCAAATGAGGGACTAAGGGGATCTCCATATCATAGCTCAACCCAAGAAGAAGAGTAGCCAATAGTTCCATAAGAAAGTCCATCTATGATCCCCATCACCTCATTCATCTGCAATGAACACTCAAGTCTAAGGGACTCAATCACTATACCTTGATAATAACCAATTTTGGTGGCATTGACTAACCTGCATGGTTTTAGGTTGCATTATAAGAATGCATCTCGGTTGTAAAATAATACCCCTTTATCATGAGTCATAAGATACATCAAACCATGCCACATTAGTATGTCGCATAGTCGATGGGTTGACAGTTTTAAGAAATGATCTTGTGACCTGGTACAACTGGAGGGTCATACTCTAGTTGTCACCAAGGAATGCCACTTCCCAGTCCTATTGGAGGGTACCACTCAGGATGTTCATTGAGGAATTCCACTACCCTGTTCTACAATAGAGTACACCTGGTGATTCATTAGGGAAACTCCACTACCTAGCCTGGATAGAGTGTTACACCTAGAAAAAGTCATTGGGGAATTCACTTCCCCCCAAACAAGATGGTAATCCTATAATGTTAAGGAACTTTACTTTCGAGCCCTATGAGATGGTAACTCGGAAAGATAACCAGGGAACACAAAAATTCAGTCCTACTAGATGGTTAGCACAGAACTAAAATCAAGGAATTCCACTTCCCATCCTAACTAGAGGGTAATCCCATCACTGATCTAGTGATTCTGTTATTGTTTCCTTCTTTGGGTGTCTCTTCAATGCATGCCAAACCCAGAACATTTCACATCATATCTCAAAATACTCTTTCAATAAGAACCATTATATTCTACATGAAAAAAACTCATTATATGAAACTTGTGTGACATAATTTGAGTTCAAACAAAAAAGATATGTATGATTGAATTTAGTTCAAAATATATCATGTAGTAAATGGAACTTGAGGGGACCCACAGAGCATGTGGTCCCCCTTCATTGCCTTGTCGGGTCTATGGTCAGTACACATGTCCCATCCATGTAGGGTTACATGCTGGGTAGGTGAACTACATGTTGTTTCCAATCTATCCAGGGATCGGGCTATGTCATGTGGCATGTTGGTGTACTCATACCTTGTGTCTTTGTGTTTTGGTCCATAGTGTGTGGGTCATCATGGGTTTCTCCCCGTGATGCCAACCTATGACTGTGTATTGATACATGGAATCCCAATCTATGTGACCTATCCCAAGTGATGTCCAACTGGGGAGGGGATTCATAGTGTGTAAAGAAATACTACCCATTGTTTCATCCTTATCTTTTCTCAAACCATAGCATCGTAGCTGAGGGAGGCTACACTCCATGTTTCCTTCTTACTAAATGGAATGTTGTTGGGATTTTCCAAAACATCCTTTTTTTCATAGATCCATTCTCACACTTCTAATGTGGTCAATATTTAATATATTTCATTACAAATATTTCTGAAATATTTATATATATCCCCAAATCAATCTCGTCATCCATCTTTTTCAAGAATATGTATCTAGTCATCATGGAGATCTCTATCGGATGTTATACACGCTGTTGTACCTATGATTCCCAATAATCCATCCAAAAACCATTATATTTACCATCCATTCATCACAAAAATTATAGATCTATGCTTATCTTGAAAAATCGTTGACATTTTATTGATTCGCCACAAATCCAAGCACCTGATTGAGCTCGGGTTTCCCGACAATTGTCGATCCGGGATCCTCAAGGATGCAACTATGAAGAACGCATAGAATGGGTGAAGAAATGCACCAATAAAAATGGTTTATGGTCATTGGACAAGAGTTCATGTCCAATGATGAATAATGTGTGATTTTTATTAGAGGTAACTGATAAAAAGGAAAATAATATAGTTTTAACTCTTTGGGATAAAAAAAGTGTGCGAGGAGGGGTGTTGATTGATGAATAATAATCAAACTACTCAGTCATTTAATCCAAGGCATAAAAAATCACCAAATATGAGACCTATCTTTTGTTTGTTTTGATCTCTTGTGAAGAATGAATATTATATCAAGGGTGGAGGATCTGTTCTGTTCGTTGCGCTTTAATCCACCTTGAATCAGGGGTTCGTCATTCTTCGAAGGTGTTCTCCAGTAGAGAAAGATTCCATCGCCAAAAACCAGTTAATTGTGAACCAAACCTAGGTGAAACCCTTTAATTACCTACTTATAGGATTCTAATTTGGTCTAGGGTATTTTATTAATTAATTAATTAATTAATTAACCCACTTAAACACATCACCAACAATTGAGGAAATTGGTTTCCCCGTGCTGTCTTATTTTATATTGTGTATAGGGAAAACACCACATTTGAGACCCAACCGGGGTCTTGGATTTCAGATTCAATAAACCATTTAAGATTTATCCCATTTTTTTAATTAACTATGTGTAAAAAATATAAAATATAAATAATTTTTTTATAAAATTAATTCAATGCATATAGGGCCTCAAAATTGCATGTTGTCTCAACGCGTAGCTTTGGAATTATATTTAGAAATATTTTACATTCTTAGAAGGAAAAAACTGGATCTCTACAATGGGAACAAAAATAATAATGTTATTATATTTTAATAAGAAAATATTGAATTTATTTTTTTCTTCAATAGTTTTATTAAATATTTAACTTATGATTAAAATAACATATTTGAAAGGTAAAACCATCAAAATAAGCCAACACTGATTCAACATTCACACCAATTTAATTGAAAAATATATAACAAATAAGTAGAATATGATAAAAAATTGTCAATATTAAATTAAATATAGAATAATAAGTTTCCTAATTATTTATATATCATAATAAATTAAATTATTCATGATTTTAAGAACAAATTCAAATAACTTATAGACAAAATGTAATGGGTTTCTTCTTAAACTCCTCTCTTTGAGACATGTTTGTTATCATGAATCTAATTTAATTTATTTCGTTTATAAAATTCCTAATTGAGATATAATATCATGAATTATATTTTAATAATTTTATATTAATTTAAATTCATATCCCTCTCCTTCAAATGCCATTGATTAGATTGTTACTCAAGTCGTTGGGGTTATCTTTCTCAAATGTTAATACCTTGAGACATGTTCATATTATTCACCTTGATTTAATTTTAATGGTGTAATCACATAACATGGATCAATATATGTATCATAATTTATTTCTTCATTTAAATTATAATAAAAATATGTTCATTTTCATAAAATACCTTTTTACTCAGTTGTTACCCCAATTATATGTCATATTGGTAACTCAATTTTCATTCATTGAGTTATGATCTTCCTCTTGCCCTAGTAATTTGTGTACATTAATAAAATTGATTATTTTATGTGGTATTGTATGTTTTAATATGAATTTAAAATTCTAACATATAATAAAACTTTCTGAAATATTTTTTACTTCATGAAGTTTGTTACTCATTAGGGATATTGATAATTAATGTATCTTTTCCCTGAGATTTATTATTTCAACATAAAATTCAATATTCTATGTTGGTGTTCTCCCACAATAATATTTATTTATATTATATTTTATAATAATATTTTGGAAAATTATTTTTTGAAACAAATAATGTTTTTTTGGTCTTGTAATAATAAGATTTTTGTACAGTTGTATTTTTAAAAATATTAAAATTTCTTTTTTATATAGAAATTTATATAAGTTTCCTTCCATTATAGATTTCTCTAGGAGAATAGTTATGAATTTTCAATTTCCTATTAATAAAGATTATTTTTTAAAATGAATTATTTTTTAATTTGTTTCACTTCACCTTTTGAAAAAAAATCTTTCTGTAATTTTCTTATAATTACATCTTCTATGTCAATGTCAAAAATGTTCTCTAAAATCTATTTTAAGTATTCTTTTCTATTTACAATTTCATTTTCAAAAGTATTTATCCAAATATGGTTTATTTATATCTATTTATAATCAAATATATATATATATATATGGGTGTAATAAAATCAAGATGATGAGAAATCCATTTCATAGTCCCATCATGGGTGGTATTGTGCAAAAATTATATTTTAAAGATGTTTTTCATCTTTAGAATAAACATTATATGTTTCCCTTTTCACAGTATGGTAATTATATTTTTCAAAAACCCACCTTTTTCGGGATGGTTTATGATCATCTTATCCCTTTTATTAACTTGGGTAAACTTACCGAGATTCCTTATATTTTTCAAATACAAATCATTGTGGCTGAGTTGTTGATGTATTGGTTAACTATCAAACTTATTACTCTGGATGAGTTATGATCATGTTATTTATTTTTTAACATGGGAAAGGTATTGATATTATTTATGGTCATTGAATTCAAATACCGGTTTATTATATATTTCCATTCTATATTAATAATTATATGGATAACCATGTTTATTTGTAAGAGGTTTCTCGGAGAATAAAATAAAATGTCTTGTTGACTCTTATAATTAATGAATTGGAAATAAATGAGACACATGTGTTTCATATAATTATATAGCCCTTTGAATGATCAAAAGGTTTAATGATACTGAACTACTTTGTTTGATGCATATTCCTCTCCCCCTATCGAGATAGTGTCTGTCTAAAAGGCCTTAAAATAATTTTTTATTATCTGATATTATTTATTCCATCATTCTGAGATAAATAAATATTATTATCGATGTTTTCATTTACTTCCATTGATATAGTATACTCTTAGTTTTAGTTGATTATGAAATTATTCAGATTATTTACTCCTACCACATTTTCTTGGTTATGCTTTTGAATCTTTACATATTCAGTTATATAATCTCGTTAATGGGACTTTGATATCATCCATTTATCTTATTTTAATTACCCATGTTATGAAGAAAATCAATAAAAGTGAAATGTTTAGACAAAAAACACGTTTAGAAGTGTTTGTAAGAGATGTTGAAGACTTGTAATGGATTATGTATTTTTTTATATAGTTAGAAAAATTGTCATTTATTTAAAAAAATAAAACAGATTTACTAATTTATGTTTTCTCATAATTATCTATAGATTTAAGCCTAAAAGTTATTAGGAAAATTTGTAATGAAATTTATTTTTTAATACATGTGCGTATTTGATACATATTTATGAGAATATATAGTTGGTATAAAATACATTTTGTAAAGTATTTGTTTATGGAACCAGACTCAGGTGTTTGGGTATAGGGAGTCAATGTTATTACAGGAATTATTATCTATATTCTTTTGTTATATAATTATTATATTTCACCATTATACCCACATGCTTATCTTATTCTCACTTATGATATTTTATTTTTATTATTTATTTTTCCTTTACTGATCATCTGTGCGCATCGAATAATTATGTTTCTATTTATCTATGTTATGAAGAAAATTTATTAATATTATGGTTTTATAAGAGCATCTTTTGTTGATTATTTCTAGTAGATGTTGAATACATGTAATAGATTAATTATTTTATTATGTTGTGGGATAAATGTTCTTGAAATACAAAAAAAATGTTCCAACTCCTTATATATTTTCCCAATTCATTAAAACTCTATACTAAAAATGTTCCTTTGGTTGTGAATATTGAATTATCTTGTAATTACAGATGTTTATCAAATCTAGTGTTTAATTATTATATTATTAACACAAGATACATTAGAGTGGGTCTTAGGTCATCTCACTTAGTATCAGGGGAGGGTAAAGATAACAATAAAGGTTATGGAGGGGTGATTTGTAGATAAATTTAGAGTTTTAAAGGCCATTAAAGATTGATAAGACAGGGTTGATCATAGTTTTATGTGTATGAATAATCCAATAAATTATTTATACAATGTATATTAATTTTTATGATATTAGGATGAGAAAATATTTGTGATAACACTAAGGATATGATTATGTATAAGAAAATATATATAATTTCTGGTAATGTATATATTGTTTAGTTATGTAAGAATTTATACCCATATTCAGATATAAAAAATTGGATGTGGATGAGGCACATATACACATATAGTTAATCACCCCAAATTTTTTTGGTTAAACGTTAACCAAATTATCACTCCGATGCATGATGAGTGGGCCTATGACTTTACAAATGGATAGAAATTATCAAGGGGTATTTTTGGTCAATCGCATTCTATTTTTAATCCCTTTTGAAGGATTTATATATTAATAACATTATGGGACTAGTTTAGTAAGTACAATAGAACCTAACATAATGAAAAGTAGATTGAACTGTATAGTTAAATGTTTGAAATGAAGGTTTCATTAAAGAATACATATTACGATTGAGTTTTATATTCATATGATAATCTATTATGATTTTTTTGATAACCATTTTGGGTTATAGTTATTTGTTAAAAATGATCATGGAAATGAAGTAGATAAATTCATATATCTAAAGGAAACTATCTCTTAAAACAATATAATAGAGAATAATTAAATGATTGATAATAAAATTAGATTCATTTTAAATTGTAAAATGTTAATATCTTTATCTTAATTATGTTATTGAGGTTAATATCTTAATAGAAAATGAATCTTGAAAATCTTATCTATTTTAAATAGTGAGTGACTTTTATTAAGGATATTCTCATATATACTAAAATTTATGCGAAATATATGAAGCATTTGAGGATTATTAATCAATGTTTTTACATTAATGACATGGAAACAAACATTAAATAGTATTAATGACCATGAAAATTGATTTTATAAAAAGTTTATATTTTTTGGATTACAATTGGAGAACATGCTATTGAGATGTTGATAACTCTTATCTTTATTATACTCTTGATATTAAGATAACAAAGGGTGGTTTGATTTTGAGTAAGTAATGTAAATAGTATTGGTATCCTTGGGATTGATAATTGATTCATGATTGTTTTTTGAATTTAATCCAATTTTTGGGTTTATGATAAATATTGACAACTGTGTGACAATATGAACACATATTTAACACAACTTTAAGGTTAATTATAGAGTTTATATTTATAAGAATATATGTTTATTTGTAGTTTATTGATTTGGAGATTCAAATGGTTTAAGAAAGGTATGATATAAAGAGTGTATGATTAGGTTAAATACTCATATGGGTATATGATTGTTTGAATGGGTAATGTCATTTGTGGAATGATATGTTACTTTATATAGACTAAAAGAGAACGATGGATATCATATTAGAGACTCTACCCCATATGATGAATATGTTAAGAATACCCTCACCAACATTCTTCAATGAGTAATAATTAAAAAAATTTGATAAATAATTATTTATGTGTGCATAGAATGTCACACCCTGAAGTTTAATTTATGATTACCTTTAAAATATTTAAATGTTTTAGATATCTTGATTCACACACAATACAAAACATAAATAAAACCTGGATATATATGGATAAAATATAATTTTTTTTATTTGACTGTAAGAACCTAGCCATTAAATTAATTGGAAATAATATGAGCAAGAAGTTTAAGGAATATATCCAAAAATAAAATAAAATATACTTTCAATATAATATAAGTTAAATTAGTTTACCAAAAATGACTTATAACGAACATTTGTTTTTTCAGAAATTATTTTTCTAAAAACTCCCATTTAATGCAATGTGAATTTTTATTTCAAAAAAAAAATTATAATGATGATATATTAGTTTTTATATTAATAATTAGCTAACAAAAATTTATTGAGTATATTTCATAAAATGAGACAGACAATAATTACTGTTTTAAAATTTCATTTTATATTAAAAATGATTTGTTATAATATTTTTTGTCAAAAAATGAATATATAAATTTTATAATTTTAATTATATATAATTAAAATAATTTTCTTAATTTAAATTTTCAATTTTATCGAAAGATGTATGATTGAGATTTTCCTAAAATAATTGGGTTTTAGGTGAATAGGGAAAGCAATTACAATTCAGCTAAACATGATTACTATTAGAACATTATCTTAATTAAAGAAAGAAATAAATGATTTTGAAACCTTATTTAATTAAAAAAATTAATTTTTTGTTTAAAATTTGTTATTTAAAACTAATATGATGTATTAATAAAATCAATGTACATGTTTTTTGAAACATAAGTAATATTTGATTTTAATAATATTTTTTATTTCCATATATTAAAAGTTACGTTTCATTTCATATTGAAATTAAATCTATTTAAAAAAAATTCTTAGTTTATATTAACATGATCATATTGTGTAATAAGTTCAATTTTTATTTTCTTCATAAAATTAATATTACTAAGTTTAATTTTTATGACCCTGATAATGGTAAAACTATCATTTTCTATGGATTGTTTTAATAATATTGTTTCAATTTTGATTAAAAAATTAAATTAATAAATATAAAAATATTACTATAAAATGATTTAAATAAAATATTTATATTATAAAATAATTAATTTTTAACTAATTAAAAACAATTTTAAGAACCCATAGTGGTTAAAACACATTATTTTCTACAAAATAAATGATTTTTATAAATATAATATTTTAATTTTGAGTTAATTTTATATTATTTATAATTTACTTAGATAAAATGGATATTAAAATTAGTTTCATAAGACATATATTTTGTAATATGGTTTATTTTATAGTTTTATTAAAACATAAATTACTTAGTTTAAAAATTATTTATCATGGTAAAAAAAGGAAAAGGTAAATAACTAAGGATAAATGATATCCAAAATGTTTATATCTTGTGTGGAAATACTTTTATAAGGATTTATCTTTTATTTTTCATCCTAAAATCCATTATTTAAAAGTTTTTGAAGTGTTTGACACTTGAATAATGTAATGATATCATTGAAAATTAAACAGATATTTCAAAAGTGTCATTTTCTTCATTTATATAAGGAGACACTTCAATTCATTTGTACCACCCACATTACATGGGATTCATTATTTAAACTATAAAAAATTTCTCCTTCTTGAATCATTTATCAGTTTTCTAATCCAATGGTCCCAATTAGTTATATTATTCCAATATTTTCAAGTATACACTCATGAAAAAGTTCAATGTCCCAAAGAAAGTATTAATTAATCCCTTAAATATTATTAATAATCATTCTCATAAAATCATATCCTTATAGTAGTAATTTTATAAAATTGGTATCAATGTTATACTTATGACTCATTAGATTATTGGAAAAACCATTATTTATTAATTTCAATCCACATTAAAAAACAAAAGAACGTTTATTGAGGGTTGTGTGAGATACCGCCTTCACCAAGTAATGATCCTTGTTTTTCATGTTGATTTTATTTCATAATAAAAACTAAATGAAATATGATACAATGAGTTAAAAATAAAAATAATATAATTTTTCTTCTCTTATAATGATATTATACACCTTCTTAACCATATTGACCGATCGAGATTTAGTGTGTTCATGTTTGGATCGGTTTAACTACTTACATGAATAATGATATTAAACTCTTTCATTGATAAATACTGAAATTTAAATAATAATAATATTTTATATTAATAAGTTATTATTTTTTCAATAATAGTTATATTATGTATTTAATTTTTTATTACAGTCGTTAAAATAAGTTAAATAAGAATACACAAATTGAACAATTATGAATACAAAAGAAAAAACTATATAATAAATAAATAGAATAATTTAATAAATACTATATATTAAATTAAATATACATGATTAAGTTTCTTAATAATGTATCTAATGAACATGATTTTTTATTTATGAAGATAAACGCATGTGGAAAATGAATTTGGAACAAGGAAAGAGTTTTATCATAAATATCCTTCTTTAACACGCATTTGTTTTTATGGTCTTAATTTTATAAAAATGATATGTATAATTCCAATAAGATATATAATATAATTAATTATCTTTATTCATGGTATTTAAACACAAAATTTATTGCCTCTAATTCAATGGGTTTTTATGTTTATGTTTCTTAAGTCAAAAGGGTTTTTCCTAACTCAATTTTCTTCTATTGAGTTACAAAAATTCATATTGGGATATATTATTATAAGTATGATTTATTATACCTAATGAATAATTTTTATGGTATTTCATCCTTTTCTATGAGGATCTATAACTTTCTATACAAAAGTATCATTAAATGACTCTAACCTCAATAATATTTCTTATTATAATGTTTTCTTGCACTCAATTATTATTTCACGAGGTATAATTATTTCTATGAACCAATTTACTTTATATGGTTTATGAATTGCGCATTTTTTAAGTTAGAAAATGAATAATTATTTATCCAATATATTTTATGTTAAATTTTATTCCCTCTCTCTTAAAATGGTTTGGATTTGAATTTCACATAAGACATAAGGTTTTTATTTACAAGACCAATTTAAAGTCGATACCTCCCATATATGATAACCCATATAGGGATTTTAAATAGTGTTTCATTCTATGAAATTAATAATTCTATTTCCATATGGTTTTCCTTGGTGGAATTTTTTTCTCATTACATTATTTAAAATATAAATATTTTTAATAATTTAAATCTAAATGGTTTTCAAGAAATGTATTTTTAAAAAATATGTTGAAGATATTTCATTTTACCTTTATATTCTGTCTTTGATTCGACATTTTTAAGATAAAAATTTATTTATTTTATAAACTGAAAATTTTCATTTTATAATACCTTGAATTCCCATAAAAATATTTTAAAATAAAATCAATTTAACGCTTTTTGTAAAGGACATTTTAAGAAAAATAATTTCATTCTAATTCTTTTCTTTTAAACACATATTTTTACTATCTTTAAAATGTTAACTTGTATATTATTAATTCTAATGGATTATGAATTGTTGTTTTTCTATCAAATATATAGTCCATGATTTCTTTTTCCATTCTGAATCATTATTAGTATATAACTAAAACTTTTATCAGATGTTTTTCACTGTTAAATTTTTTTATTTCCTTCATTTGATTAAAGGTTCATCAATAATTTTCCACATATCAATTTATTTAGAGAAACTATTAAACAAATCGTGTACCCTTTGTAGATGAATTATAAATACCATTTTATTTGTTATCATAATAAAATAGTTTTTACCTAGAAAGATACTTGATATGATTGGATAAACAGTTATTTTACATAGGTTTATCTTATTATGATTATTAGTGGAATTTGGAATTATTTCATTATGTCATCCTATTTTAAAAGGAAATGAAACCAATTTTATTTCTATTGGTATGTATGATGTTTTGAATGAAACCCAATTTCTTTTCATGGGTTCTTTATGATGTGATAAATAATTGTTTTCATTTGACACTCCTATGTATAAATGGCGATGGGTGGGGTCTTATACCTCCTTCTAATCTATTGATTATAATTTAATATCCCATGAGAAAACTATAAGAATATAGTAATAAATGATTGGTCTATTTTGGTAATTTAGTATGTTATTATCAAACCATTATAGGAATTATGTTGGAATTCCTGCTCTAGCATGGGAATCAGAAGGTTATGACTACTCTAAAATGAAATTATTACTTATTCTTATGGTTATGCCACATTATTATGATGAAATAAATTACATTCCATGACAAATTTTCTTATTATGATATTTTTTTATTATAATTCCCATTATTTTGTTATTATATTAGGGATCCTGTTTATTGAATCACATTTCCACACTCTTGATTCATGTTTTATATAATTACTTTACTTCTAATCCACGTTATATTAGTCTTAACATTATTATGTATCCAGATTATACCCATATTCTCATGTTATTCCAAATTTTAATATTTTATCATTATAATTTATGTTTACCCATACATAGATTCTGATCTCTCCCATTTTTTATATTTCCATTTTCCAAGGTTATAAAGAAATGTAATATATAAGATGTTTCAAGAAGAGTATATTTTGGTGAAGATTTTTGGGTGTTGTTGAAGACTTGTTATAGATTATGTAGTTTCGAATATATTAGTATAAATATCCTTTTGATATATAGAAAATTGTTTCTATTAGTTGTGTTTTATCCTAATTATTTAAAACTATAAATCTAAATTGTTGTATAGGTTTTATATGTTGAATTATTCTATAATTATGGTTGTGAAACAATGATAGAATGTATTGTTCATTCATTTAGCACTGAATATGGGAGTACTGGTCTTGGGTCATCTCAGTATCAACTAGTGAAGATAAAATAAATATCCAATTTTTTAATGAATGGGTATCGATGTATTATCTTAATTTCAGGACGATTGGCCAAGATACTCGCAACTGTAGGCTCTCAATGGTAACTTTTATCCATAAGAAATATCCCTATACATAATAAATCTAATTAGTGAAAGAGGAATAATTTTTAAACTAAAATGGTAATGAAAAAAACACGAGTTATATTAAATGAAGCATGCTAGGAATTATGTTATGATTAAAATGAAAGGGATGTCACTATTCCCATTCCGAATCAAGTTGTTGTTTAAAAACATGTTGAAAATGACATGGGAGAAGTATGTAATGTTAATTTTATATATAATAGGGTTCAATAAGTGGGCATGTAGATTCATATTATTTATGAATTTAAATGAGAAAGGCTTGTGGGAACTACCAATGTATGACACTATGGATTTTATATGGAGTCTCTAAATAATAATCAGATATTCACAAAATTTGACACATTCATTTTGGATTTTTGTGGGTATAATTCAAAATGTTTTTATTCCCATGACAAGGGTTCTATATATATTTTCTAAAAAATGATAAATTAATCATATAAAATTTTATGTGCCATTAATATTTATTGGTTCCAAAATCATCTAGTTATAAATGTAGTTCTTATATACATTTAATTTTATTTAAAATTTAGGAAGTGTAATGGTGATAAATTTAATTCAATGGTAGGGAAGGTCTCAGTGATGTGTATGGAAACTTCATAGGATAATGTTAATGGATAAGAAAGGGGTAATTCTCAAATTATAAAGTCCATATCCTCTCCTAAATAAATTTTTTGTTTTGTGATTATCATGGTATTAATAATGAGAAATAATCATGATTCCTCAAGAATCATCATATTAATTATAGACCAGATTTGGTATGATTAAATGATACTATATTCAGGTTTGATAAATCTAATATCTTTAATAGAATATTATTTTATTATAATATGATTTCTTAAAAACAATTTAATTTTGTAGTGGAGACATTATGGGTTCTTTCCAACTAAAATATTCTGGTCATATCTTATAACTATTGTTTTTTACACATTTATATTAATTTTCATCTATAAAATAATGAATTTATTTTCTATTTCATATATTCCAGTGATTATTATCTAAAGATAAGGTACTTATATAAAGAATTAACCACCATATAGGAAGTAACGAGGAATAATTGGATTCTAGTGGGTGACTTAAATGTGGTATTATATCCATATGAGAGAATTGGAAATAATTTCCTCAATAAATGATTTAAATAATTTATATCTATTATTTATACTTGTGGTTTTATTGAGATTTTTTTAGTAGGATATAAATATGTCTCATTCAAGAACACTATTAATGGAAATAAGTAAATAATAATTAACCAATGTTTTTTTCACTTTAGGGATTTGTGTGTCCCAATTGACACTTTTATATTCATTCTTCCATTATTTCATTCTAACCATACTCCAATAATTTTTAACAAGAAGATGTATAACCAGAGAAATATTCAATTAATTTCAAGTCCAATAATACAAGTCTTTTAATTATGATATGTTATGAAATTTTGATTAATGACTGGAAATCACTAGTCTATATAAGTTTGATACATGTGTTGGATAATAGACTAAAACATGTAAAGAAATCCTTTTGGATCTGGTGCATGCCATCATTCTCAAGTTTTGATTCTGATATAAAAATGGAAGTGGAGAAGCTTACATATCGATAATGGAATGATAATAAAAGATAATAAACCTCAGAATGAGAGTTAAATATTCTTTCCATCCTTGAAAATCTATTGTTGATAAAAGAAATAATGGATATTAAGAACATTAATGTCTGATGGGTGGAATCTGACAATAAAAAACAACTACTTTTATAAAATTCTAAAGAAATAATGGAGATCCATGAAAGGAATCAAGGCTGTCAAAATTGGTGGATGGTTATTTGAAATAGAGGATGATATTAACATTTCTACTATAATTTTATTAAAAGGTGTTTTTCATGTTATTTGAAATTACATTAATTCAGGTATGACTAGACTGTATGACTTCATCTCTCAATACATTAAGTATAACCACAATCTGATGTTGTCTAAACCAACAGCGGGGGAAGAGGTCCTGGATTCTATATTATTAATTAATATTTCTAGTGTTGTAAGGATTTATAGTTTTAATATTATGTTATTTATATTATACTTTATTATAATTTATACTAACATCACTAATTCGATGAGGGAACATTCTATTTATACACATATACGAAACAAATTTAATTACCAATTCATTTCACTTATTCTTAAAAAGGATAATTCAATCGATATTAAGTATTTAATGAATATTTCCATTAGGAAAATGGTTCTCATTCTCATCATAAATATTCTTTCAATTATACTTTATAATATCATTTTATGAATTATCACAACTAATGAGTTAGGATTTATATCTAGTAGAAACATTGTTGAAAGTTTACTTCCTTCTACTAAATGTGTCAATAATCCAAATATTAAATCAAAGGATATTTTTTAAATTGAAGATGGAAATTGATAAATCATTTGATTCATCCATGTATGGATTCATATTTTATATTTTAAAGTTGTGTAGATTCTCCTGTTATTTTTTGAAATTGATAACTATTATTTTGAACAGTGATAAGATATATATTTTTATTTATGTATCCATGAGGGTTTTCTTAAATTGGAATAGTGGGGATTGGTTGGGTGAACAACTATAAACAATTCCATATTTTTATCATTGAAGACTACTTATATAAATTCATTTTGATTCACATTCAAATAGATTATTATAAATAATTAAAAATTAGAAGAGGAATCATTACCCTATAGAATATCTTTTATGTTGATCTTATACTCTTACATGGGTAGTGTAGTGATGATAATTTTTTGGGAATTAAATCAAAAGTTTAGAATTATAAATATTTCCCTGGGTAGTGTTAATTTTAGGTTAAATCCATCATTTACTTTGTAATATAATATTAATAATGTGGTAAAATAGAATTGTGAGGAATCTTGGTGTCAACAAAGGGATACCTCCATTTACTTACATGGGATTTCCACTTTTCTATGGAAAATAAAAGATATGATATCTTATGATAATATACTCTATGATCAATGGGATGTTTTAAAAATGGAATGGTAGATACATGTTGTAGGTATGCACATATTTTGTTTTAAATTATGAAGCTTCCATATTCCCTGTTTATGCTTTCTCAATTTATAAATATCTAAGTATCTTGATAAAAAAATATTTATATATAAGTTTATTAGGAATGAACAAATTCATAAAAAGAAAATTATTACTATTTCTTTTATGAAATGTGAAAAACTTATGGAGATAAGTGGAATGATTGTGAATGGTATTAAGAAATTAAATAATACTCTTATAACAAAATTTAAAAGCATGTTTTGGCCATAAATAATGAATAATTATTCTTTTTATTTTTATATTACTATGAAATATATATATTAGCCATTAATTATATGTCTCTTACATTTTATAGGTATTTTATGCAATCATTTTCTAATAACATGAATTTCTCAAAGTGTATTTGCAGTATGGAAACTACCAATAATTTTTGGATGAAAACATGGGTTGGGAGAATGATCAAGTATTTGGTAAAATTATGAAAGCACATGAAGAGCCCAAGGATCTGTGATTCTAGGAATAAAAAATGTGTTATCTTCAATTATTAATATTGTGACTAAAAACTACATAAATAATTATTCTTTTATTACTATATATAGATTATGTTGAATGGGGAATACCTCTATGAATTTGTAAAAAAGATCCATACTGATCTATATGTGATGAAGTTTTCTAGTTTCCATGGTGGATAATGAGTATTTAAAATCCATTTATTAATCCATGAAGTTACCACCTCTTAAGAAATATGTATTGTAAAAGGTTATCAATTTATAACAAATTTAATAAGGCTGGAATATGTAAAGTATTATCCTAATATTACCATAAACATTATAAGTATACCATTTAACATGTCTTTCTCAAATTTTAAATTTTCTATATTCTATTGAATTTCCCATAGGTTATCTTCTTGAAAATAATTATTTTATAGAATAAAATTCATGTTTTCATGAATTCGTTAATGGAAGTTTCTCTCAATGAGAAACTCCTCAATCCCTTATTAGCTACAATTTACTCTCTTATTTATTATATTGGGAATAAAAGAAATTGCATCATCATTGAATAGAGAATGTGGTATAATAAGACTCATATTATTTCAATGCATAAGAGCCTATGGGATGAAACTAATATAAAATGGGTTTGGATGAACAATATTTTTTTATCTTCCCACTTTAAAACTATTGGGTGTTTCATAAAGGCACATGAAACCTACAGAAGTTATGGTCATGATATGGCTACATACAATAAAAAATTTAATTATGATTAATGTTGATGGATCTACGTAAAAATTCCTTATTCTATTAGGCTATACATGTGTCTTATTCACTTATATTGGTTTTATGAATGATTGTTTTATAATTTCATGGGTAACCTTTTATCACCAAAAGCTAATTTTTGGGATGTTATATAGTTTTAGTCTATACCAAGAATTTTTTATTTTAAGATGTTGTTGATTTAGAGTGATTATACTATGGTGGGGTAGAATATTAAATGTCGATTATGAAATTTTCCATGGAAGATACTCCATGAATGGTTACTTTACCTTTATAACATTAATAGACTCAACATACAATTATTCATATTTTTATCGAGTGTAAAATAATTTTGTGGATCCTTCATCAAATAAATATGTTGTAAAAGGATGATCTATATGGTCGTTCAACATTCCTACACTTTTTATTTACTTAGTAAATGAAAACTATTTGTTTTTTGTACTCTTTCAATTATAACACCTATATGTAAAATTTTCTTCAAGTTTTTAATAACTTCTGTAACTGATCATTCTTGCTCAGGCTAAAATCTTTTCTGATTATTATTATTATTATTAAATATATATATATATATATAAATATAAATTAAAGGGGAGGGTGAAATCTTGATTCCACAACTCTCCCTTCAATAATTCACCTCAACCACACCTCCCCCTTTTCTAAATTTTTTTATGATTATAGGGAGTGGGGTGGAAACCCTAGCCTCGGACCCTACACCACCTTTTTATGCACTACATACACATTTGTAGCCACGCGGTTGAGTCCACATCATAGTAGTTGTCCACCCTAGAAACGAATTAAAAATTTCAACATTTACTAATTATCAAGTACTCTTTTGGATACCTTGTTTCCTCATATATCCTTGTTTTCCATATTTCACCATGATATGGAAATTGTTCTAATGTCTTGAATAAACTGCCACTGAAACAAGGTGGTTAAACCTCCTCCCATCACAACCATCCAACATCACAACCCACCATCCCCATTTACTATTGTTGGACACTACAAGTGTTGGTGTCTCTTCTCATCCATGTGCAATAAAGATATATGAGAGAGGTGTGATAGAAATGATAATATAAGAGAGGGGGAAAGAGAAGATGGATGGATTTTATTTTAATTTATTTCACTTAATTTGGTTAATTGATCTTTAAATAAAGTTAATCACACATTGATAAAAATGAAATCATGTTGAATAGAAAGAGCACAAAAATCCACAACATGATTTAATAATCAGTTTAACAGAAAATTAAATTAGACAATTTTACTAATGGATGAAAATTGAAAACATTAATTAAAAAAATAAATAATTAGGCTAGAATCCAAAATTTATGCCAGACATTAATGTTGAATCATCATCACTTCATCTTTATCAAATATGAGGTTCTATTTGTCAATGACACCCTGGAATTTCTAGATCTATTCCACTATCACCTCCTCTTCATCTGCCAAATAGGGTTCATATGTATCTAAAACTAGAGATGTGGGGATAAATATAAATTAATTGGGGAATTTGGATATGGAATAATTAATTAAATAATTATTTATTATAATTATTTTTTCTTTTAAATTATCCATCTATAATGCATCAAACCTGAATCCCTAATTAAATGGAAATTATAGCCTTCATAGGGAAAGCCCAAGACTTCTTACACTATGGCTATCTTATGTTTTTCATCTAATTCTTTATTGAAGGAAAATAATAATTCTAGGAAATTCATATTAATTACTAAATATAACATTTTTTTAATTAAAATTTTATTTTTGATGAATTTAAAACCCAAAACTCCACAGAAACTATTTCTGGAAGATAACATCCAATTATCGGATTAATGAAAGCATATAATAATTTTTTTATTATCATCTACTAGGTTGAATATACCATTCCATTCCTAGGGTGGTCCCTAAACTCCAAAACATAAAATTGATCTTTGTCACAATCTAGAAAAACATTGTTTTCAGAACCCACCACATCTTGAATTTTTTTATCATTAATGAGGATATAATAAATGTTTATAACAAAAATAACTTCTGAAACCTCATGTAGTAAACAAAAAACCCTCAATCACACTTTTTTTATCATCAGGGGTTTAGACCAATGTGATCTTAGTATACAATCAACCAAAAAATAATCACAATTTCTCATCACTGATTCCATTTACTATATAGTATCTCAATGAAATACCTTATTATAAAAACACATAGTGTTTTTATGAGTCATTCCAAGAATAAAAAAAATACTTTCTCAATAGTAAAGTCTCCATTTTACGTAAAACAAGTTTATTCCACCCACCGTCGACAATCAACATAGAATGTTTCTCTTCCAAGACAATAATTAGTGACAGAATTTTACTCTCCATCATAAAAGAGGGTCTTATATGGGTTTATGATTGGAAAACCCGATCCATGATACCCTCCACCAATGTGAACATAAAAAAATATATCACACTGATACCAAGGGAGATTCACACTAGCATACCACTCAGGTATAATATTTGTATTTCGGTCATCTTTTTCACAGATGGAACCAACTCCAATTTTAGATCCTTAAGGAACAAGGTAAACATGGGGAATAAATCCCAAATCATTACACAACTCTCTATATAAATACTTCATCAGCATCCTGATATCTAATAGGTTCATGATCAATGTCAAAGACAACCTAGTTTTGTTATTGTCTCTCTTTCATGAAATTTTTTGATGATAAAATAAAGGTAAGAACCATGAACATAAATTTTTAAACACCACATGGTTTGCCATTAGGTTTCCCATTCCATGAAAATATGAAATACATAGTCTGGAACAATAAATGACATTGTTCTATCAGCCTCAAACCCAAGTATATCACATGATAAAATGAGTAAAATAAAAAAATACTAAGAAAACATCATCCCCCATCACATATACATTGTTATCATGTGATCGGTGTACCAATAGAGTTACACTATTAATACCAAATTGAGCATCCTACCAAACCATGGAGGTCTCTAGTAAGTGTAACCCACTATCCACCATGGGAATAAGATTATGTGATCATTGTATCCCTAAAAACCATTTAGTTCTATCACCTGAAAAAATACATTTCGAAAGGAACACTAAGATAAAATAACCATAGTAGACCTATGTTTTCATAATTAAGGTGGGTGTAGCACCACCACCCCCAATTAATAGTAATAATTGTCTCTCTCAGGCCAGATTAAATGAAACCACTCTAAGGTTGGATAGTCATACGATTTGTTACTCTAAATTTGTCCCTATAATGGAAATATAAATGAACCCCCAATAAGTCCCAACATTTTCCTCCAAAAATAGATAAAAGGGAAGGTTTAGTACACATACCCATAAACTCCACAAGGATATTCATATTTTAACATAGAAATATTAGAATACCACTCTATAGTATAATTTGATGAAATCCTCATCCTCTCGATAGGGATCAACCATGAGTCAACCTTTAAAAACGTTTTACAATAATCAATAATTTTATGAAGTGAATTTATTATCCATAAACCCAGTTGATAATGTCCTTACCTACCCTCTAATGAGTATTTGATAAAAAATTATAAGGATGGTTGCTTCTTTCCATAGTTGAGTGGACCATACACACTATGTGTATAAACCATGCCTTAATTATTCAATTAATCATTATCACATAGTAGTAGAACTTGTTCCCAAACTATACTGAGTAATGTTCAATTATATCTAATCTCATTCATGGAGGAATCTCACGAAATTCCCCTTTATCCAATATATACAAACTCACATTATCAAAAAATGTGAGTGAAAGTATGTCAGTACCTATAAAATCACTCTAGATAGAAACCATCTAGCTTGGAGACCCATAATAATTTTAAACTCATGAAAATCTAATGTAAAAAATAATAACTTGTGTTTGTTCCATCCATTATGATGGTACCTAATGAATGGGAATGAATCACACTATAATCTAAACTCATTTATGAACATCTTACCACATATTTGACTTCTATCACTTTACAAATGATAGGATCTATCTAAATGTGGTTTTTATTGCAATATATCAATTTATCATCAATCCCAAACATTCCTCACACTACTTGATCATCCAACGATAACCCCTTTTTTGAAAAATTGTCCAGGAACAGGTTTATATATTATCTAAATTCATTCTCCCACATGGATATACATATACTAAACCACTATATATATCATCAGGAAAGAAAATTTTCCAAACCATAAAAATAATGTGCATTTTTAAAAAAACCCCCAATATACCAATGCTTTCTTATGGGAATCTATAATATTTAGTTCTTTATGTAAATGTAACTAGATATTGCTGAATCATCTACTAGATCCTCTTCTTGAACCACAAATATCAAGTAATTCCACTACATAACACCTTTTGAGGCCTTTGAGACTCAAATAATACTAAAACATTACCTACACACCATATATTGTGTCTAACATCCGTGGGTAAGAATCCATCACAGACTATATCTCAAAATATTTCCACATTTGATTAATACATGAACCTTTTGAGAGAAAAAATATATACTATTTTCTAACTATTTCATATAGGAAGCTCATTGTATGGATGATCATCTGATAATTGTTGTTCTGGACCATATAGAAACATGATTCTTAGAATCTAGTTTGTTGGTTGGAGTATGCCACAGAAGAGGGGGTGAATTGAGTTCCTATAAAATTTCTATCAAAAACCATTATTTAAA
Source organism: Viscum album (assembly GCA_963277665.1). Classification (NCBI taxonomy): domain Eukaryota; kingdom Viridiplantae; phylum Streptophyta; class Magnoliopsida; order Santalales; family Viscaceae; genus Viscum; species Viscum album. The sequence continues at coordinate 676,733,345 of OY728159.1, read as the reverse complement.
AGTAATTTAAAAGTTCCCCAATTTAAAATAAAACTACCTAGTAAAAAATGTATAAAATTTATATTTTTTTTGTTTTTTCAAAATATTTATCAATGATTTATTAGTACTTAGTTAAAAAAATATACTTTATTATTTTAATTTTTTTAAATTAGTATACTAAATTAAATTCTAATATAAACAATATCAAATATTAACAATAAAATATATGTTATGTTTTCTGAAATAATTTCAAATATTGAGAAAATAAAACTTGGAGTCACACTACAGAAGTAAACAAGAGGTTCAGTCTCAAGACAATACCTAATCCCCTCAACATCGTGATCACCCACCACCGAGTAGTTTATATTAAATAAAATTTATCCACACTATAGATTGGGGTAACAATAGTATACATTCTGTTCAGGTCAACAAGTACTCTTCCTCATTTTTTTGGGGGTGTAAAAAAAACAGGACACTAAAGGATCTCTTTCAATTGTAATCTATGGGGGTGTAAATGTGAATGTTTGTGAAGATATCTAAGTATATTCCAGTGTGTCTCATGAGTTAGTGAGTGTTTATAAAACTGAGACACATACCACTCAAAATATAAATAAAGTACATAGGTAGAGAAAAATGATAAGAATAGTTTAGAATGATCTTAATGATGTTCTATGAATCTTATATACTTCTTCAGGATGGTATAAGTGAAGTTGTAGTCATCTTTAGAAAATAGACAGCAAAACATAGAGTCAATTTTACATCTATCTTACCTACCGAGTGAGGCAGAAGATTCCTCGATATGTTCATTTCGTCTAATTTGTTTGTATAGAGATTTGAGGCCTTTTGGTTCTTAGTAATTTCTCTTAGTATGCACAGCTGATTGGTGGATCTTGTTTCACAGTCATGCAGCTTTCTGTTCACCGACATCATGTTTTATTTTACACCCACATGCTTACATTGTACACTTCAGGGCCGACAATGAGCAAGATCATAATCACATGGCATTACTTGTACCTCATACTGTGCACTGAAAATTTTAATAATATCTTAATAAAGATTCCATTAATAAAATTAGTATCATTAAATAACCCAAATTTTACAATTAGTAATAAGTTTTATGTTAAGAGATAGATTATCAGTGACACGGTTTATCAGTAGGTCGAAATATTAGAGACCTATCTTGTCAGTTTTTCATGCTATTGGTGAGTTTATATATCTATAGTTCATTATATTGATACATCATTTCAATTGATATATTATTTCTATATGTATATTTGACTATTATTTGATCACTATTTTGGTAGGTCAAACGTTCCTTAGTAGCTCTAAATCAGTATGTCGTGTTGTCAGTAAGAGATGTTCTGGTAGATCATCTATCAGTGACTCAATCGTCAGGTGAGTCAAGCTGTCAGTGACTCATACCTATGAAAAAATTCTGAGTCACTCTATTTGTTAGTTTCTCTATCGGTAGCTCAGAAAACTATCGGTGACTCGGCTTATTGGTAGCTTATGTCGTTGGTAGCTCAGATATCTGTGAGTCAGGTATCAGTGACTTGTCTATCTGTATGAAAAGTATCGATAGCACATACTTAATAGTGTCTTAAACTTAACGGAAATCTATTATTCTACATTATGATGTAAACACTTACACTAGAGGGTAAATTATAATTGAACATGATTAAACAAAATGTGTCTTAATAAATCATAATTTTTTTAGTTAAGCATGATATGTGAGCATTAAAACAAGAGGAGTCCAACAATCTCCCACTTTTGATGATTGAAAATCATGGTATTATATACAAAAATAATTGATTTATGATGATCAGAGTAAAAACATTCCTAACATATTACCCATATTGTTGAGACGATATTTTAAAAAAACCCATGTACATATTACCTGTTAAATTGTCTTTTTCAATTATATATTTCCTTTTAGTCTCAATCTTAATTTTAATCTCCCCCTAAGAGAGATTCCATATTATTTCTCCCTCATTTTGGATTATCAAAAATTAAACACAGAAATAAAAAATAAAGGATATATAAGGAAATTACAATGAGATGAAATTGTAGAAGGTATTCCATTAATCAAGCACTAAAAGGGATAACAAAAATAGTATAACAAAAAAAAACAATACATAAAATACCTATCAAAAAGTGATCCAAATGCATTTTGATCACATCACTGTCTTTAAATTACTTTTCCTTATTATAATAATAGGATATAGGAGTATAAGGTGTAGAGGTAGTAGTGGTGTAAGGCATAGAGAGGGTCCTGAAAGATGGAAGATGAATTCCTTGAAGGATAGATGGAGCAAAGATTGGTCATGATGATGAAGCAAGACATGTGAGTTCATATTGGATGATAGATCTAATCTAGATGAGAACTTAATTAGGGGTTATTGTAATATTTTAGAAAAGTGTTGAAGAAGAGGTAGATGAATGAAGGATGGGTTTGACAGGAGAAGTTTTTGGATCAACAACGGTTGTGTTGTGATGATGAAGGTAAGGATTCAATAGATTGATGAAGTCCTTAATGATCAGACCACCATATTCCATAACCTTTTCAAAATCATTCTTATTCTACATAAACATCTCAAAGGTGTGAGGGTATTCTTTAAGCTACTTAACATGTACTTTAAAAGCTTATTTCACTGGAGGTAACCTCAAATTCATTACTAAATATTTGAAATGACTAGTTAAATGATTATTCTTGTAAATCCTCATAAAAAAGATGTATACCTTCATGGTTAGTTCTTCGTGATAAGTTGTTTCTTCTTCTGATTATAATATCACCGTGTCATTAACATGGTCACAGTTCTTAATGGTTTTACTAAGACTATCCTAATCAGTGCGGACCATCACCATCTAACGTTCCACTCACATCACATTTTTGATCATCTAAATATCCAGGGAATGAGCAACAGGAGCAGCTGAGCTAGATGAACCTTTAAATTTTTCTATGATATCTAATATTAACAATTCCATGTCAAATGTAGGATTTCATGGCTGAACAACAACACTACTAGAATTTTCATCCTCAAAAGTTTTCACAAATTCATCTAATGATGTCTTAAATCAATAGGTATACTGTTGATGTACAAAACCATAATAGTCAGATCATTCCTAATCATCTGATTGTAGGAAAAAATAGGTTCCACGAGAGATATAATTCTTTTCTCAACATGAGATAAAATTCTATGAGTAATAAAATCATAATAACTTTAACTAATTCATTGAACAACAGCAGGTTGCCTTGGAGAAACTGATCGGACTCCATACAATAGGTCTTCTTTAATGTTATTAAGATTATCTTTAGTCACATAATCTAGAGCATCCGAATGAATGGAATTAGAAGTTGTAACAACTGTTATATCCTCTGAATCGGGATACTCCGAACCAAAAGTCACATATCTTGGATATCTCCTCCATACAGGCATAACAATGTCATCCAAAGAAGAAATTACATCAACCTTTTTTCTCTTAGCGGATCTCAACTCCTCAGTAGATTTTCATTTCCTAAAATAGTCTAATTGTCTCATTTAAGTCACTAATACTTCCCTTTCAGCAGAAACTTCCACATGAATATGTGTATCAGGAGCCCTCCCCTAAACTAAAGATGCTTCAGGAGATTCATTGGATTGCACAACACATTCCAGTTAATGTTCTTCTATAAAAGCATTAGTTGTAATTTCATGCTCAATAGGCTCTAAGGAAGATCAATATTTTTAGCCCCATGACCTTGATCATCACTAGGATGATCTAAATCACTATCATATCTATAAATGTTTACATATTCCATTTTACATGAATTATCATCCTTTTCATCTTATTACTCATCTCTATCACCATCATCATCTTCTTCACATCCATTTTATTCCTTTTCACTGCCATTTCCTTCTTCATCAATAGATTCTTGATCACTAACTAATCTACCAACATACATACCATCCTTAGAATCCTTAGCGTCTTCAATATCATTTTCATATAAAAGTGGATCTTTAGAAGGTAGAGGTCTAGTTGGACTTGCAGGGCCATAATTCACTCTTGCTGGACTTTCCGAAATTTCATGATCACTCCTGTCATCAATTGGGGATTTAGCTATTGAAACATCCACAAAAATATCCTCATTAGAATAAAAATCCACATCATCTAGTACTAGAATAAGGTTTATCATATTCCTTGGACTCAGGGGATGATCTACCAAATTGAAATATTCATATAGCTTATGATTATCCTTAACCAACATTTTTAAATGGGGTTCCAATTAATCTTCATTCTCTTGAAGATATCTTTGTTCGGATAGAAACTATAACAACTTGAAATGGTATCTTCACCTTCATTCACTAAACCCTTAGCCTCCAACATATCAGAGATAAGTCCAGGATAAAATAAGAATCAGTCATGCAATAGGGTTTAATAATCTCCCTGATATGAACCATAAAATATCTACACAAATTTACCTTGTGACCTTTATTTAATATATAGAGAAAGTAATCGTCATAATACATAAGTGATTAAAAATCTTCTTTCCAGGGACATAATTGATTCAGAATAAATTTTAATAAAATCCTACACTCTCCATCAAGCTCTATAGTAATAGGCATTATATTCTTTTCATTTCCAGTCAAATCACCTAATGCTAACTCATAAGTGAAGAGGTCACATGTTGGAGGATCACAACCCTGATGGTCATAAGAGATAACATTATGGGGTACTATTAGGAATTATTCCCAGTTATTAGATGTATATGACACTCTCCTTCCATCCACTATTGACTTTAACCAAAATAACTCAGACCCTTCTAGCAGAAACACAATATATAGGTAAAACACATGTACCAACCTCAGATAGTACAACCTATCATTTTTGGAGAACCACTCCATCTACCCTTGGTTTTACAATACATTTAGTAGAAGAGTCTTACTGGAAAACATCCATTTTGAATGTACTTCCTTCTCAGGGGTCAAAACATGATTCTTGAGTTCCGAAAGAATAGGTTGTTGTTTCGGATGGCTAGCTTCACCTATTAACCACTTAGATAAATGTGTATCATCCTCAGATACTTGTATGTGGGGCTTGAAATGATCCATTGAGAGAGGTTTGAAGGATTTTTCTTGAGAGAGAAAGGTAGTGGCTCGGGAAAGAAGTGATTAAGTTTGAGAGTCTGTGAGTAAGAGGGTGGGGATAAACAATTATTGGATCGATAGTTATTTTATCATTTAGGGATTCAAAAACATAAAATATGAAATTCCAATTAAAAAATAATACAATTATAATAGTGATGTTTCAAATTCCATACAGATAAATAATTAATTTTCGATCAGTGGGACACATTGGTGATACTTATCAGTAAGTAAACATCGGTGAGTCCTATCATTGATTCATCATCGACGAGTCATGTCGGTGAGACATCATTGGTGAGTCAAATCAGTGAGACCACATTGATGAGACATCATTGGTGAGTCCCCAAATATAAGTCCTCAAAAATTGATCATCCCTAACTAATGTTTGATATAACTCATCCTCTCAAAATTCAATGGCTTAGTAAAAATGTCAGCAACATGATGTTTTTTTCAATTAATTCAAGATTTATATCACCTTTTTGATAATGATATCTCAAAAATTGATGTCTTAAATCAATATGTTTTTTCTTATAGGGAGAGAATATATTCTTAGAAATATTAATAGCACTTTTATTATTACATTTCATTCAGACATTCCTAAACTGATATCCATAATCTAGTAATGTGTGTTTCATCCAAAAAATCTGAGCACAACAACTACCAGCAGCTATGTATTCAGCTTCAGCAATAGATAATGTATCAGAATTTTGCATCTTGACTACACCATGAAACTAGAGACATTCCCAAAAGTTACATTTTCAAGAGGTTCTTTTTCTATGTAACTTACAGCCACCAAAATTAGCATAAAAAATAACTAAATCAAAATGTTTCCCTCTGGGTTAGAACAATACTAAGTGGGTAGTGTACTTGAGGTATTTGAAAATTATTTTCATAGCAGTTAAATAAGATTATTTAGGGTTGTATTGAAAACATGCACACACACACACTAAACATAATATCGTACTGTCTAGCAGTGAAGTAGAGTAGACTTCTAATCTTCCCTCTGTAATTGGGTTCATCAACAAATTTTCCATTTTCATCAAGTTCCAATTTATAGGTGGTACTCATAGAAGTATCACTACTTTTTGTACTATCAAATACAAATTGTTTTAAAAGATCTTTAGTGTACATACATTGATTTAAAATAAAAGCTTCTTTATTTTGAGAATCTTAAAATCCATGAAAGAATTAGATTTCATCCATTAAACTCCTTTAAAATTCATTTTGCATCATTTTTTAAAAATTAAGATGTAAATTTTTTTTATAGATCCACAAATAATTACATCAACATATATTTGAATAAATAAAAAATCATTAGAATTTTTTTTATAAAAGGGTAGGATTATCTATGAATTTTGTAAAACCTTTATAAATAAGAAAAGGGATGAGCCTATCTTACCAAGCTCTTGGATCCTATTTTAAACCATACAAAGCTTTTGTTAATTTAAAGACTTGATATAGAAAATGGGGGTTTGAAAAATCAGGGGGGTATTCAATAAAAACATCCTCATTTATATACCCATTTTGGAATGAGCTTTTAATATCCATTTTATATTGTTGGAAATTGTGATTTGATGTATAGGATAGAATAATTATAATGGCTTAATGTCTAGAAACCGGTGCAAAATTTTCTTCATAGTTAATTCCCTCTTCTTCACTTTAACATTGTGAAACTAGTCTAGCCTTATCTCTCACTATAATGCCATCTTCATCTACTTTATTTCTAAACACCCACCTAATACCTATTATTAAGGTGTCTTTGGGTCTATCAATAAGTATACATAATTTATTCCTTTCAAACTGATTAAACTCTTCTTATATAGACATTACCCAAAATTCATCATTGATTGGATCATTGATTTACATAGGTTTAAACAGTGAAACAAAGGCTTGATATTCCACCGGATTCCTAAGAGAATCTATAGTCTATGTACCTTTATCTAACTCTCTAGCTAAAACATATATATGATGTTTCTTAAGGGCTCTAACAGATCTAGAAAATTATGGTCTAGTTATTTTAGGTTTTTCTAAAGGATAGAGTTCACTATGAAAAGATTTTGTAGATTTTCTAGAACTAGATAATATTGTTTCTTGCTTAAAAATTGAGTCATTAGGTTTTACATTTATGTCCATATCGTAAAAATAATCCTCAATATTTTCTAGGGTGGTTTTAGGTTCATGTGGATATGTTTCATCAAATTTTACATGTATAGATTCTTCGACACACTAGTTTATTTTATTGAAGACCTTATAGTAATTTCATAAGGTTGAACAACCTATTAAAATTACTTAATCAATTTTGGAGGAAACCATGTCAAGATTATCTTTTTTATTAAAGATATTGACTTTACAACACAAAATTTTAATATAATTAAACTTAGTCTTCCTATTTTTTCACAACTCATAGGGATTTTTCATAAGGATAGGTATAATTATTACTCTATTAATTTTGTGACATGATGTATCATGTATTCTTCCCAAAAATAAATAGGAAATTCATACTAATTAATCAGAGTTTGAGAAATTTCTTCTAAGGTTCAATTTTTTCATTATACAAATTCATTCTATTGGGGTGTCCTTGGAGAAGTGAAACGATGACTATAACCATTTTGTGAGAAACAATATTCAAATTCTTGATTTTAAACTCATGTACATGGTCACTTATTATGGTTTTAATTAAAAGACACCATAATTTCTATAAAGTTCTTGTATACTTGGTGAAGTAGGAACAAGATTCACTCTTATGAGCTCAGAAAAGAGTCCAAGTATATCTACAAATGTAATATACTATAATATATACATAATGCTTCCCATTTAGACTAAAAACTCTAGATGGTCCAAAAAATCCATGTGAACCAACCCAAGAAGTTGAGTAGTTAAAACTTCTTTCTTTGGTTTGAAAGATATTTTATATTGTTTTCACTCTTGACAAGGATTACATACTTTATCATTTTTAAACTCAAGTTTAGGTAGATCCATGACTAGTAATTTCCTAGTAATATTTCCAAAGGATTGAATACTAAAATGTCCTAATATCCTATGCTAGATCCAAGACTCTTTGTGAAGGGAACTTATGAAAGAAACATTTTGAGAGGCTAAAGAATCTAACTTCCCAGCATAAACATTTTCATTTATAAAAGTAATGAATATTAAATCATTCATAGAATTGATAACATTGAAAATATAATTTTAAAATTTAACATGAAATCCATTATCAGATAACTCTGAGATGCTAAGCAGATTATAATTACAACCATCACCAAAAAGAACTTTAGAAATTAAAATTGAATTAGTGTTACTAATTTGACCAAAGCTAATAATTTTTAATTTTTCATTGTCACCAAAGGTGACATGCCCACTATCAATCTTGATACGGTTCATGAAGCTCGAATTTTCCCTTTTCATATGTCTTGAACAGCCACTATCCATGTGCCACAAGATCTTATAGGAATTGTTTAAATATATTTCCTAGAAAAAATCAAACAAGAAAATATTTTGTTACCCAAATTTTTTTGGGTTCAGTGACATTAGTAATTAAGGATATGGGAACCCACAATTTTTATATGGATTTCATATAATCTACCTATAATGTATTAGAAAAATAAACTATATATGGTTTGGAAAATAATGATGTTATAGAAGATGCTCCACTATTGGAACATGCTGAGTATTTTCTAAAACTAGGTATAAAACAATATTTCCAGATTTTGATACAAAATTTTCTTTAACAAATTTATTTTCCCGTGTTGATAACCAATACAATAGTATATTTTGGAGAAACATTTTTTCCATGAATTTGAACTAAGGTATCTTTACAGTTTGTGAACCTTTCTAAATCAATCTTTAATTTCCCAATAGACAGTTTAAGTTCATTGTTCTCATTTAGAAACTGAGCACTATTTTCCTTTTTAATTGTATTTTCAGATTTAATAGATAAAGAAATTATATACTATTTCTTGAGATATTTATACTTTTCATTAGTTTATTTCATGTAACCTCAAGAATTTTACAACATTAAAACATTTATTAATTTGTTAAATTTTCATAATCAAATTCAACTCCAGAATAATAAGAATTATGTGCAAGAGGTTCTCGGGGTTACCTTGGATGTGGTTGTCAGGAAACACATATTGGGTTTGTCCGCCTTCTCGTAATGTGAATACTTTGATTCAATGGATCTATCCTCAGAAACACTTCAAATTTATTTCATTGGTTTCTTGTACTTTTTACCATTATCATCATATTTCCTTTTGATCTTTAACTTAGGAAAGTTATTTTTCATATGTCCTCTTCTCTTACAATCGTACTAGAATCTTTCATTAGTAATATCACGTTTCATGCAATCTATTATAAAGTTTCCTTTACTATAATACATCCCTTTCTTGCTAGGTATTCTAAAAAGATTCTTTTTTCTATAAAAAATAAAAAATCTTCTGGCTAATTGAGTCATTTCCACATCACTGTAATTTGGTGATTCTTCATTACTATAAATTTCCACATGAACTAGTAATTTCTCATTTTGGTTAGTGGAAAGTAAACCTTTAACACATATTTATACATCATCAGCTTTTCTATCAGCTCCTCAACTATAAAATTATTAATATCATAGGGTTATATAATTGGTACTAAGGTTCCTCTCCATCATTCTAGTGAAAATATGATAATTCACATTACTTGTTCTTTTGATGTGATTGCCTTTCCCAAATAGTCCATCATATTTACAATTTCATTGAACCTATAATACATGTTAAAAATGGGTTCATCAGACATCATTTTAAATTTAACATATTTAATAGTATATGTGTTTAGACTAATTTCTTTGATACGGTTGTTCCTTCATTTGAAACACCTAAAGTATTTAAAAATTCCATGGGCTGTTTTACATGCAAAAACCTATTAAATCGTTCATCCCTAAAATAAGAGTATAAGTCATTAATAGATCTATAGTTGTTATTTTAGGCCACCATAGTGGCATAATCCCATGTGTTCCTAGAAGTAGTAGGAATTTTATATTCATCTATAATTGAAGACCATATTTCAAAACCCATACATTCAAAATTTGTCCTCATTTTAATTTTCCAGTGATCTTTTTTTGTGCCATTGAAATAAGGAGATAAGTTAGTAGTATCACCTTCTAGTCTATTATCCATAAAATAGTAAAAATAAGTTATAAATAACTAAAAATTTATAAATAATATAAATTTAGAGATCATTAAAACATATTTACAATCACAGTTTTTAAAATATTTTAATATTTTAAAATTTTGAAAATATAAGATTAAAAATTTCTTTGATATCTGATGTTGGTCAGAGTTGGAAATTCGAGAGGGGGGGTGAATTGAGTTCCTATAAAAATTTCTATTATATATGTCTATTTAAAGGTTATTTAAAAAAATTCCACTATTTAAAACAAAATGTACATGTTAACTAATGTAGCATATGTATAAATGTTTTTTTTCATTAAAAAGATCTATCAAATATTGATTAGTTATTAGATAAAACAATATACTTTATTATTTTAAATTTTTAAATCATCCAACTAAAGGAAATTATAATATAAACACCATTGAAGATTAACTATCAATGATAATTTATGTTTTCTAAAATAATTTCAATGACAGAGAAAGAAAAACTTGAAAGCACACAATAGAAGTTAATAAGATGATCAGTCTCAAGTCGAGACCTAATCCTATCCACTTGGTGACAACCTACCACCAATCATTTTATATTAAATAAACTTGATCCACACCCTGTATATGGGTAATAATAGTATACAATCTATTTTGGTCAATAGGACATCTTCCATAGTTTTCATGGGAGTGTAAAAAATAGGCCACATAGGGACCTCTTCGACTAATTTTGTGGGAGTGTAAATGTGATGGTTTGTGAAGATATATAAGAATATCACAATTTGTTTAAAGATTCCGTGTGTATTTATAAAACAAAGACACATATTGCTCAAAATTTAAATAAAGTACATAGGTAGAGAAAATGGTAATTAGATTTTAGAATGCTCTATGCGATTTTCTATGAAGCTTTTAGACTCTTATAGGATGGTATAAGCGAAGCTGGAGTAATCTTCTAGAAACAAAAAGGAAATAATTGTGTCATTTTCTCTTCTATATTATGTTCCCAGTGAGGTAGAAGATTCCTCTAGGTGTTCTTGTCTTCTTAGTTGTTTTTACGGGGATTTGTGGCATTTTGGATCTTTGAAATTTTTCTTAATATGCACAGATGATTGGTGGAGCTTTTTTCACAGTCATACAGCTTTGTGTTCACTATCCTCTGGATTTATTTTTCTCCCAGGTGATTACTTTATACACTATAGTTCTAACAAGGAGCATGATCTTAATAATGTGGGGGGGGGGGGGGCTCATACCTCATACTATGAACTGAAAATGTCATTAATATTTTCTACAAAATATCATTAATCATATAAGTATCATTAAATAACCCAAATGTGATCATTAGTAATAAGTTCGAATTTAAGAGATAGATCATCTGTGACTTACTTTGTCGGTACATCCGACTATCAGTGACTCATGCTATCATTGGGTCATGATGTTGTTGAGTCGGTCGGTAGGTAATTATATCAGTAGATCATTTCTATCTGTATATAATTTCTATTAGTATATCATACTATCACTGGATCACTATGTCATTAGGTCAAATTACCATCAATATCTCTGAATCGGTCTGTCGAGCTGTCAGTAGGTGGTGTGTTGGTAGCTCATTTGTCTGTAACTCAATCATTTGGATAGTCAAGATGTTGGTGAATCGTATTTAGAAAAAATTATGAGTCGCTCAATCAATTAGTCAATCTACTGATATCTCAGACATCTTTTAGTGACTAAGCTTATCAGTAGCTCATATATCGGTGATTCAGGTGTCGGTGACCTGTCTATTGGTAGTACTAGTATCAATATCTCATACTTATCGAAGTATTAAACTTAACTAAAATATATAATTCTATCTTATGATGTAAATGATAACACTAGAGGTTAAAATTATAATTGAACATGATTAAAATCAATGTATCTTAGCAAATTATAATTAGCATAATTAAGCATGATTTGTGAGCATTAATACTATAAGAGTCTTATATAGTTAGTCCGCTTTCAATAAAGGATCATGTTTTCTTCCACCATTAAAATGAAGAAAAAATATCTAACCATTGGTTCATTCATCCTACTTAAGAGAGACTATCTTCTTCTCCAAAAATAATCCTACACCAAGCACAATGGGAATAAAAGATAGCTTAGATAATAGGTCAAAGATTTCTATCAAATATGTTTCTACTAAAAATAGTGGTCTCAAACCCAAATATCAAAACATTACCTATGTTCTCACATTCTCCATTTTAGTAAGAGAGAACTACACCTGATAAATATCAATAAAGAACCAACCTCATACATTAATGGATCAACTATTTACCATAAATTATAGTCCATTAACATATATCTATAAAGGAGTTATAAACTCCATAATATACTATAAGGAAACCTACACTCTAGAATCCACAATGTTCCAATTAGACTACAACCCAACACATGGTAGGGTTGACATTTCATAGTAAAATCTAGGAAATCATGCATTATTTAAGGCCATAAGAATCAAATCCTTAAAATTTGATCAGAAAGCCTATGCTAAGACTAGTGAGCACCACAAGCTCCTAAATTTACTTCTTTATTGATAGCTATAGAATCTTACCCTTTAATACACCTAAAGAGGATTCTATCAAAACCTCATTGGTATATGATCTTCTGGTGATTTGTACTAACATAAAGAGTAAAATTGACCACTCATCGTCAGATCTGTTCTTTTTCGGCTCAATCTGGTGGATGTACTCAATTTTAAAGGTATTCCATGATGGGTGTCATCTATCTTGTGGTATGACCATATGGCTCCTAAATATGGAAAATTTCATTAATATCCCCCATTTTAGTTTGAACGAAATGTGAGGCCACATGACGATGGGTAATACTATTGATTATTTCATCTCAACTTGGGTCTGTCAGGGTTGTAACCACATTAGCTAGTGCATCAGCTTAAGAATTTTGTGATCGTGAGACAAAGGACAATGTTGTCTCTAAGGGAGATTCATCCATTAAACCTCTGACATAATCACTCAAAGGGATTAACACTTATTTTCTAATAGCATAATCTCTATTGATTTTTTGATTACCAACACTGAATCAAATTTTAATTTTAGGTAATTTACTGGTACCTGATCTTCTAATTCCCATCCTGCGATGAGAGCTTGATATTCTACCTCATTGTTTGTACCACAACTGACAATAAAATGTAATAAGGAAACACTGCCTTTTCTGTGGAGATAAGTACAACTCCTAACCCAATATTTTTGATTTTAGGGTTTTCCATTCTCTTTATTGTTGGAATTATGGAGGAACATCAATGTAAATTTCCTATTTTCAGGAATTATCTTGAATTGATAATATATTTTAATTGAGAAGTTCAGTATTGAATGATGTATCTTCCATAGATGGATGTTTAGCAAGGATTTCGGCCAAAGCATGTACTTTTATTTCCATATAAGATACAAACTGGATATCAAACTATTACAAAATAACTTCCCATATTGCCAAATGCCCTATAAGAAAAAGACGACTGAGGATATATATGAGAGGGTTATTGAAAGACACCAATGGGACCGTATGATGTTTCCTGTAGAGACTCAATTCTTGAACTGCAATGATTAATGCAAAGAAGCACTATTCAATACTTGAATATCGTGTCTGTGTGTCAAGCATAGTTTGACTAAAATAGGAAAGGCTATTTACATTCCCAATATCATTATTTTGGGTAAGGAAGGCACCCAATGTTCACTCTAAAGTTTTCACATATAGAATAAGTGGTATTCCTTCAATAGTTGACATTAAAACCTATGGTATCAAGAGATATTTCTTGAGTGTATCAAATTCTTCATGGTAGTCTACAATCCATTGATAGGTGACTCCCTTCTTCATGAATATTGTGAAGGGAAAACACATTCCTTCCAAATTCATGATGAAGTACCTAATAGAGGCCAAGTGTCCTTGGAATCCTCTCAATTCATTAAAATTTGATTATGTGACATGCCAAGGATTGATTTTGTTTTCTCATGGTCAAGTTCGATTCCCTGATAGCATACAACGTAGCTGAGGAATTTTCATGAGGTTACCCCGAAAGCAGATTTCAAGGGGTTCATCTTCAAATTGAGTTGTCGAAGTTTATTGAATATGGTCTACAGATCAGCCAAATGATTGGAAAATTTTTTATATTTACCCACCAAATAATCCACATAACATTTGAAAAATTTTCTTATGAAGGTTTTGAAGATATGATGCATTGTATGTTGTTATTTTTCACCTGAATTCTTTAATCCAAAGGGCACTACCTGATAGAAAAACACACCTTGAGGGGCTCTGAAGGCTATAGAATCTTTATCCTCTAGGGCCATACAGATTTGATTTTACCCAGAGTAGCTATCCATGAATGAAATAGATTCATATTTAGCTATTTCATCAATTAAAAGCTACCTGATCGGAACTGGAAAGTTATCATCATGAAAATGCCGATTAAGATATTAATAATCAATGCAAACTCTAATTTTTATATTCTTCTATTTCACTAAGAAAATGTTGGCTATCCATTTTCAATATTGAACCTCCATAAAAAATATATCTTTTATAATATTATGAACATCAACATCAATTTTAGAGGCATGTGTTGGGTGTGTTCTTCTTGCTTCCTGCTTGAATCCTCAATGTTCTTTTGGAAAACCAAAATGATGATGGCTACAACAGGATTAAGACCTAGAATTTAAGTATAATTACAAGAATATATATCTCTATTTTGCTTTATAAATGTGGCATACATTTATTTCTCTATAGAAGTCATGGCCGCATTAATTAATGAAGAACCCCGGGACACCCTGAGAGGGGAGGGGTGAATCAGGGTGACAACTTTTTCTTCTTAAAGTTGTGGATCTTGTTCCCATGTTGGTAGGAACTTGTTGAACCTATAAGATGACAAAGATCAAAAATAAAACATGCACATACACAGAGAAGACATAGCCCTTTTTACTTTGTTCACCACTAAGGGTTACGTCCAAGGAGCATACGCCGACAAGTTGTCGGTCTTACCAAAAACCACTAAGCTTCACTAGCTGGAGATTACAATTGTTCGGGCATAGTCACTCTGTCCCAGGCTCACTGCCTTTACAAAGGTTCAGGGATAGCTCACTGCTTCCCTCGGGTCACTCCCGTTGACTCCCCCTGGCTCACTACCGTTGGTGAAGTCACACTCAGTTTATAGACGTGAAGGTCTCTTCAATTGATAGTAACGAAGTTCATTGTCTCCTGTTCAGCATGAGACTTTGCTTGCATCAGAATCCTATTTTTAATGCTCTGTTAAGATCCAAATTCCAACCACTGATGAATACCCCCTTTTCCCTTGTCCACAGGGCAAACAACCTTTGGAAAAGGCCTTCTCAAAGTACCCTACTTCGTGAGGCTCCCAATATTGCAAAGCTCAAACAAGCCTTCGCGGAGCCCCTGCCATTTCGTGAAGAACAATCGCGAAGCTCAATCGCGAAGCACAATCGCGAAGCACTCTCGCGATGCTCCAGCCTTCTCAATGCTTGGCTATCGCAAAGCTCCTTCCTCTTCGTGAAGCTCACTGAGCCAACGCGGGGCGCACGTCTTACGTGGAGCTAGAATAGCCGCCGCAATGATCATCTTTCGCAAAGCATGCTGCCTTCGCGAGAGACCTTTGCGAACTGAGACCAAAGGACTTTCTCTGAAATTCTCTCTTCTTCTCTTGAGGGGGTCGGCCTCTATTTATAGGCCATTCCACCGAAACTCGACCCTTCCGCGTGAAGTCAACACCACGTCATCTCAAATCGCGAAGCTCTAAAGATTCCGCCGGAATTATGTCCAAATCACGAACCCCCACGGTACTTTTCCATTCGCAGAGCTTGACATAATCGCGAAGAATCACCATCAACATTCCTTCGCACCTTCTCCGCGAAGCTCCCTCGCAAATCCCTTCTCCGCCACGATGCGCTTCAGCCTCTTCTGTTCGCGAAGCTTGACGTAATCGTGAAGACTCACCGCCTCCATTCTTCTGGTCTTCGCGATTTACAAACCATGAATCCCATCTTCATGAAATTCATGCCTTTTCCATATTAAATCATGATCGTCATGGAAATCCTATTTTCGCGATGCTCACCAAATTCCAAATTTTGGACCCCAAAAATTTGGCAAACATTGGGAAATGGCGCCATCTTCAAAACTATTGTCTGCTTGAACGGTATGATCTCTTTGCTGGTACACGATCCGAACATCCATTGATGATTGACAACAAACACAAACCACACTCCAAATCATGCATAGAAGACCATGGTTCCAACAATTAATGTGTGGTGTGGATCTTCTTTTGTACCTAGATTTTTTTTCATTGAGCTCATCCACAGGGGTAGCGACACCTTCCTCAATAGATGGAGGAGCATCCCTGAGATATTCTTCTTCTTCTTCATTATTTCCACTTGTTCTTCTTCTACTTTAATAATATGTGATGAAGAGAAAATTTCAGAGGGGAGAAGTCAGTATTTGAACATTCTGAAGATGAGGCCACCATTTCTGACCATACTAAAGATGAAGGGTCTTTCTGGATAATTGAAGAGGATATCATGAGTTTGGAATCAAAATCCTTGTCTTATACTAGTATTTATACAACTTATTTTAGCCTAATTTATGAGTCATATACATTCTGAAGATCAGTGGATGAAATTAAGACATCTCCATTTAAGATTTCACCAATTCTTGGTGAATCAACAATTTCTCCCATGTTGTCAAGATCGATTTCCACAATCAACATTATGGAATTAACTTGATGAATGTTAAAATTTGGGTTTATCCTTTCAATTTAATTGATAGGAAACAAATAATCAATAATCAAATATTTTAATGGGTTTTCAGGGATCTTTTCCATACCATTTGGAGAATTGATTCTGGTTACCTCCTTTATCATGGACCATGTTCCCTCTGTGTGAATTTTTTTTGCCTCAATGTATTAAGATTACCCTGTTTTGAATGGATCCTTGTCAACATAAAATGTTTCAATTTGAATATTGAAATTGTACATGAGACATTGGGGGTATGAAGAATGTATGGATACTTGCTGATGTATTTAGGGCATACCAAGCAGAATGTTAAAGGTTTTCTTCTGACATACAACCATAAAATCTGAATTAGATACAAGATCTTCAAACATCGTTCTGAGTGTATTATCACCCAGTGGTTCTTTCTCATTCTTATCATAACCTTTCAACATTATTGTGGAAGGAGATAATTCAGATTTTGTGAGGCCCAACTGACGAATTGTACAAATAAGAATGAGGTTGACTCCTGAGCCGTTATCAATGAAGGATCATCTGATGTGTATGGCATTGACCCAACCAGATAGATACTACAGTTTGATATGTCCATGTACAACATTATCTTCATCTTCATCTGTAAAAGATATAATTGCATGAAATTCTACAGGACCATTATGTATATAGTAAACCTCAGTATAAGCAACGTTAGTTTCAAACACTTGAAGACTCGACAAAGCCTCAATAAGTGCTTCTCGATGATCTTTTGACATATTCAAGGCATCAAAAATTGACATATTGGCTATTACATGGGACAAGTGTTTCAAAAAAATTATACATTTGGTCCATAGGTCGGCATTTCCCAACATGGAGATTCAGTTCTTCAAGTATCTTTGATGTTGATGCTCCTGATGTAGATGTACCCTATCTCGAACCAGAAGCTGGAAATACTCTTATCTTTATAAGATTAGACTGACTAGGTTTGTCTACCTATTAAGAGAAATATGGTGTATCCTTTAATTGGTCCTCCAAAAAAATTATGTCAGGACAAAACCTTTCATGTGTGGAAGAATCTCTTTGTTCTTATTGAGCTCTCTAAAGGGCCCTCCCACATGTTTCCGCCTCATATATAGTTTGAGTAAGGAAAGAGTTAAAATAGTGGCTTCTAGAATACCCACATCTTCCCCAGTATCATTTAACTTGGATTCTTCCACTAGTTCCCTAATTAGGTATAGGGATCTCAGGTTCATTATAACCAGAATCACCATTGTCATATGCGTCCGTTATGTTAATAACATTGATGGAACTGAAGACCAATTATTCAGATGATGACGATTATGCTAGATTGTTCAGTTTTGATTGTTCCATTTGGTCGGGCGATGATCATTATTTTGAAACATATGGCATGAAATTATATAAAGTCAAAGACAAATTTTTCCTTGAAATGATTTCACCTTCTTCTGACTGCTCTTTATCTTTATGATCACGTTTCTTTTTTGAGGATACACCTTTTGAGGACTGATCTTTTGATGAATCTAGTTTTTCTGTGATGGGCTTGGAAAAATAAACAATCGGTCATTTTAACCATGTTCATAAAATTGCTTGAGTTTGGTTGATCATTTTCCTGATCATCCAATCATAATATTTATGCACACTTTTACCTTTAACATCCTACCATTTTCCTTCTTCATCTGGATCAGTAGTAGTAACACATACTACTTAGAACGATGAACTTTTCAACTTGAATTTTCCATAGCCTACCATTTTTTTCAGGAGGTCATTGAAAACAAAACACCCCTAAATGGAATTCCCCAACATCTGGTGAAAGGGACAATAATTTATAAGATCATCATCTCCTTTATTTGATTTCTTCAGCCTTGGAAATTGAACAAAATTATTCTCCAGACCTAAGATGAAGTAACTGGGAACGTGTTCATTATAGAAAGAATAAACTTTTCTCTTTAACTCCTCAAAATGTATCTCCCTTTGATCTCTTTGATCATATTGATGAGGTGTTCATCACTGCTGACACTCAGGAGGAAGATCCCTTCAATGCGATGAAGGTTTTTATGAGGAAGAAGGTACAGGTGCTTCATTGGGTGTGAGTGTAGGAGCCTCTACTTTCCTAATTCTCCTTCCCATGTCTGATGTAATTACATGAGATTTATCTATAGTTTCAACAATGGAATACTCTACATATTGGGAAATTGAAGCAAGGTCTCAAAACAATCCTATGTATTTCACAAGGATCAGTGGTGTGTGTAACTCATCAGACAAATTTTCCACAAAAATGGGCAAAAACACTTCTTTAGGGAGTTAGATATTTAAGGAATATGTTAATCATTTTCATAGATCAATGAAATCTGAGACTCTTTCATTTTACCTTTTTTTCAATTTTTAATATTAAAAAATGTTTTTTTTGGGAAATGTTGAACTAAATTGAAGAATAATTTTCTTACAGATATCTTTCCATCTAGTAATTGATTGAGATTGCAAACTTGTATACCAAACAAAATCAGGTCCTTTAAATGAATGTACAAAGAACCCAAGCTTTACTGCTTCTTGATGTGGATGAGTCCCCATCATGGGATCACAATGAGAAATGGAAAAAGTTATGTATTGTTCGGGATCTCCCGAACCATTAATGATTGGGAATGTAGTATTCAAAAAAATTGGTGGGGGAGGGATCGGATCCACTGACTCAGGGTAATCTCTCTTTTTCAGGTGAACTAGCATAAAATATTATTTCATTACATTGAATAGAATTATTAATTCCTCAATTGTGTTCATAAGCATTTGGGGAATATTTGGATGAGATGGAACATACAGGGGTACAGTAACCGTTAAAACCACTTGTGGCGGTGATGGTATTTCGTCTTGCATAACCCACAGGAATAGGCCTATAAGAATTTTTTTGATCCTTCATTGGCTGTGTACCAAATGGAGGGAATTCATTATCTGCATATGTAGTTACCACAAATTCTCTTTTCTAAGGATCTCCTACTGGATGTCCAAGTTGAGGATCATTCTGAGGAGTATGTCCAGCAAAAATGTTGCTTCGAAGTAACTCAGTATTGAAACATTTCAACTCTTTCATATCCTCTTCTTACTGTGAAAATATTTCTTCATCTGATAGAGATTGACCTTCTGTTGTTGAAAAGTGAGACGTGATCTGTCTTTTAACTTTCCCCTTGTTAGATAAATTTCTAAGGGGAGGGAATTGATTATTTTAAAGCATACCAAGATTCGGGGTAAGCCTATGATTTCGTGTATGCACACCTTCTTTATTTGCATCAGTGTGTACCATATTATAGATAAGAACTTCATATTCTGATTCCCCTAAGCTAGAATCATTTTCTGGAGGATATTCTGCAATATTGTTAAAAACATTGACTGATGCGTAATGAATTTATGGCCTAATGTCAGTATATTTATAAGATTGTATCCTTCTATATCTTCCATGAGACTCTATTATCCTATATAATGAATTCTTGAGAACTGTTTGGTGGATAATGACCCAAAGAGAATCCTTGGATAGTTATGTTGTGTGTTCATTTTGCAGCTTCTTCGTTAATTGGGAGAAAACTGAATTCCATTGAAGAGGGGATTGTAGATGTGAAAAATCTCTTAGCTCTACAGGTTGGTAATATTTCTTTTCTTCTTATTTAAACTATATAATTTTGGTTCAAGAATTTGAAGGCTGAATTAAAAAATCCCCTTGCCCTGCAAGCTGGGGCGGCTCCTGAACTGGTATGGCCAAGATTCATGTATCTGATCATCAGATTTTAGGAATTTTGGTTTATACATTATCTAGGTTCATTATCTGAAAAAAAACACAAATAACATGTTTCAAAAGATTTTTGTTCCATTTCAGACATTTGCGACATCTGACTACCAACATCCTCTAAGAGGGAGTCCAGGTGAAGATTCTCTGAATCTTGGTGAAAAAAAATCTCAACAACTTGAATTCTTTGGACCCGGATCTGATGATATCTAGTTGAGTCATTCTCTTTAGTGTATACTTGATTACATATAAAATCTATTGACTTTAGCTCACCGTGGAAAATAACATTTCGTGAGACCGTTTTTGGAGGGCTTTGCTGATTCTTTAGTGTAGTGAAAGGAAATCCTCCATGTGCACCCCATCCTCTAATATAAACACTAAACGGGGTAGCAGAAATTATTTGGTGTAGCCTCTTTAGAGAATTATGGCATGGACACTTAAGGGTTCTCTGTTTCTTTTCAACCTTTGGATGTCGGGAAACTGAGATAGATGCCAATTCAATTTGGAGTTGCAACCCTTCTATTAACTTTGCTTGATTTTCATATTCATCATATGGTAATACTTTGATTTTAAAATGAAAAAGAGTCTTCCATAAGTTTAGGTGGACATCATGAATGAAATCTTCTACCATCAATTCTAGAATGTTGAATTGAGAATTTTCCAATGTCCAAAACATGATTGGTACTTCTCCTTTAGAAAATTCTTTTCTCATGTTTAACATATCTTCATCATCATTCATTAGGGGTTTCTCCACTTTGTCTAACCAAAGTGGACACTTCTTGATTGTTTTATTAAAAACAATAGAATTAGGTGATTTTTCTTCTATTGTATTAGAAGTCAAATGACCTAGGGGGGTTTGGAGAATTACCATTACCTTAAGATGACTTCTGGTTGAGAAACTATTTCACCCATCAATGACAAGTTATCAGACAGGACTCGCCTTATGTTGGAATGTTCCTCAAGATAAGAGGGAATTCTCATTAATACATTGTCAATTATAGAATTATCTTGACATGCCAAATAGTACTATGGATAGAACATTCGAGGGGAAATAAATCATCGGGAGTACCACCATGGTGGATTACAGTAAGGGATAGATCCTCTTGCTCCTTGTTTTTCTGGCCACATGGATGGTTTCTGTGGCCCACATCCGGTGATAAGCTCTCGGGATTGACCGAATTTTCAGAAAGTAAGACATTATGATGAAGTGTCTAATGGGGAACTTTATAATTACTACAACTACTCTAATAATTTCGAAATAAGAGGGTAGGATCATGATCCTCATTAGAAAAATGTATGAGGGCTTCAAGAAAAACAGTATTAAGTGAAGCTAGATTGCTACTTGGATCTTGATTTTACAACTATGTATGGAGAGACTTCTTCGTAGATTCTATCTTACCCATAGTTGGGGTCGCTTTCTAGGAGAAGAGGTTATCATGGTATAGTTTTTGTTCTTTCCTTAGAGTAGTCATCAGAATGGGTTGATTAACTCCAATTGGAAAGGGTGTATGTTCCTGATCATGTTGTATGTATGAGATGGGGGAGTATGCCCCATAACCCTCCTGGACTGGTGAAAAGGTATGTATCTACTCGAATATTTCATGTCAAAGTGTCATCCCACGTGTGGTGGAAAATTCATCAATATGTTCCCCTGGTACTTTTGATGTTTTTGTTATGATATTCTGGCATTCTTCTAGAATATGGGAAAGAATTTGTGTCTTCCCTTTCATCATTTCTATGATGTGTTTGGCGACTTCAGAAGCTATAATGAGAATATAGTTCAATTCCGTATTGGGAGTAGGTGTATATGCATGATCCTGTCTTCCTTTTCCTGACATTGGACGTTGATGGTACTCATATATTGGGGCAGAGAGTTGAGTCTTCCCCAGATTTTTCATCTGATATTTTGAACTGACTTCTCCGGGTGCTGCCAAATGAAATGATGGAAGGCAAGATGAATAATGGAAGGTGTATGTACCTGATGGATATTTTACATCAAAAATGGTTGAAGAACTTCTTTCAATACTGGTAGATGAGACTACTGGCAGAATTGGTGAGTGTAAACAGGTGTATGTTCTTGTTTACCATTTTCCACCACATTTGATTGACAGGATTCCTTAAATACAGTCAGACGAGCCTATTGAGTGGATGATAATTTATTAATATGTGTATGTTCCTTTTCATGATACTCCATTGGATTTTCCAAGTGGGATTGGTAGGTCTCTTCCAGATGAGTCTGTTGGGCAGTGGAATTAGGATAGGCGGGTGTATGTGCTCGCTCATAGTTTTCCGTCAAGTTTAGTTGATGGACTTCTCCAGAGGGGGAAATGGTAAGAACCTGATCCCTATTGATAGGAAGTTTTCCCCCATGGTTCTTCTTTCTTGCCTAGGTCTAAGGGACCTGGGATGAACGTCCAGAGGCAACACCCCCATCATTTAGAGGGATCACTGTCATGCGATTCTTTTAGCGGTGATTGTTGGTGGTAGTCCTCAGGAAGGACCCCTGCATCTTTGAATTGAGTCCCTGAGTGACCTCTTGATCTACCACCCTATAGTACAAGAGGGACTGGTTGTTGCATTCAAGGGATATGGTCCCAAAACAGTTGACGATGGTGGTTGGCACTGTCTACTTCTTGACCATCGGTTATCGTTGACCAGATGATTGAGGGTTGTTATTAAATTAAAGAGCATGTCGGGAAGCCTCCAAGGTTGGGATAGTACCGTGATAATGGTACTCCCTTAACAAAACATTGGAGACCCATTGTTGAAGACACTGAGTGGGTGATAAATTCCTTCCCATGGATGAGGATCCATCTTGAGCAGTGACCGGGTCATTCATGGGTGCAACATGAAGGAAGCCATTTTGAAGAGAATGGAGTTCTGAGAAAACTTGAAAAAAACTAGGAACTCCATTAAAGAAATATCCTTTAGATGGATACATGCATGATTGATTCCTTTGTATGACCTTGATTTATAAATCTATAGGGTCCTCACAGGTGTTTAACATTAATAACTTGGTTATGGATTCATATCGGGTTCACCATTTTTTTTTCGGAGTTCATTGAAACATGTGTTCTAGTTTAAGAATCACTACTTCTAGGCGGTTTCTATTAGATTTATTCAAGGAACTATAAACACCAAATATTTCATAATCCAAAAGTTGCCTTCTTTCCAAAGGCATGTGTTCGTTGTGTTTGAACTTTATGACTGTAACATCCCAGGTAAATAAAGAATAATACATTTTCATATTTATTAATATTTGCGAATTAAATATTAATTTTACTTTAAGGGGGTTTCTATGTTCGATAGCGTACCCGATACGCAACAAAGAGTTTCTATGAAATCATATGTTGCACACTACTAATAAAATAATATTATTTTAATTGTTAGTTAACACGTAGCCGTTGTACTGGGGGGAATGGATAGAAATAACTAAAATATGATTATATATGTCTGTTAAATGTTTTTACATTTATTTAATAAAGGATAAAGTCTTAAAATACGAAAAGAATTCAATTTTAGGCTTCTATACTCTAATTTTCCCGAAAGTTCCACTTATCAACATTTGATGGAGAACCGTCATTAAATATAGTTTTGGTCACTCTTATACATTCTATTGGACCAAATAAAACACTTCTTTAGAATCAGGACATCAAATATTACTTTGTGTAATTTTTTGGTATTTTTCCGATAAAGTTCATTTTTAATGAATAATGTAAAATGTTGTATTTTAATTCAGATCCTATTTTTAATCTAATTTATTAAGATGATTAGATTATCTTTTTAATTGGTTTTAAAGTGAAATTAGAATATATTTTTACCATTTAACCCAATGGTGGACATTGGAATCAATTTCACTTTGAAATTGCACTTAAACTGGTGTCAA
The DNA here is from genome assembly GCA_963277665.1 of Viscum album. NCBI lineage: Eukaryota > Viridiplantae > Streptophyta > Magnoliopsida > Santalales > Viscaceae > Viscum > Viscum album. The sequence continues at coordinate 676,708,695 of OY728159.1, read as the reverse complement.
TCATTTGATACTTATTGTTTCATAAAAACACGCTATTGGTTTTGACAGTGGGAATTAATTATTAAATTAATTACTGAAACTTATATGTTTTGAATTTTTTAAAATAGGCATCATTTTTGAATTCTGAATATCAAATATAGCTTAGGGTGATGTTTTGGTTTTTTTCTGAAAAACTTCAATTTTTGATGAATAGTGAAACCGTAAAGTGGTGGTTACAATATTTGATTTTTCGATTAAATGGGAATTTACCACTTCTGTGTTTTGAATCTCAAAAATCCAATTTAAATGATTTTCATTATTAAGTAAAATTCAGTTCAATGGGATTAAAATAAATTTTGGTGAATAGTAACTTTTATGTTTTATTAATCGCGATTACAGGTAATTAGTGTAATTTAAGGTAAAAATGATATTATGATAAAATGAAAATATATTGAAAATTTTCCTAACCCTATTGGATGAGTTATAGCCGACCCAGACAACCCATGGGTCGATTTTTGGTACCCCATGGAGCCACTTGGTTATGATAATGACATTTATGCCTTTTATTTAAAGTTAAAGTAAAAATGACACAAACATGAGATGTTTTACTAAACCAATTTTTACATGGGGTTATACAAGTCATATGTCTTACTATAAATATTAATTATAAATATAAAACGATTTCCTACATCATGATATTTTTTTTATAATTTTTAGACATTAGATAAATTAAATTATTTATGACACCATGATGATGCAGCCATTACCTCAGTATTTAACGATTTAAATAAAATGGAATGATAATGTAAACTCTAAGACCTACACATGTCCAAAACCTATTGGATGGGTAGATTTAGAACCCTTATCACCTTATCCTAGAAACACATCAATGTGGGACCATTAATAAACGAAACTCATTCTAAAATAAAATAAAATTTCCTTACATTCCAAGAGTTCCCCTCCTCTCCTCTTATAAAAGGCCCCCACCTATACCTCATTACCCACACTTCCAAAGCCTTTGGCTCGACCAACCCCTGCTCACTATGTCTCTCCGCATCCCCCTATTACTCCTTGAAGCCTAACTTTTGGCAGAAGTCTTCCCAAGGAAGCCTTTGAGCTCAAACCAAAGGGAGTTACCCGATTATAAGGTAATGTCTTCACTTGAGTCCTTTTGTTTTATTTTGCTTCTCCAACCCCCTAAACACTTTTTATTCATTTCTTTTATTACAACTCCAGTATCCTCCATATACTAGGATTTTTTTCTAAGAAGGATTCGACCAACACTTACACACACCTACGTCTAATGGTTAAAGATCATACTGTTTCCGTGGATGGCGAATTTCTGCCTCACGAAACGATGATTGTTTGATATTCTTCTAACACCTTCAAAGATGGACATTAAGATGTAACTATATTTATATATGATATATAATGTGTTTATGTTTTCCTTAAACTTCTGTATTTTTCATTTTGGGCATACCTTTATGGTTTCCATTATGGGTAAATGTGATATCTTCAATTAAGGAAGTGCGGACTACCGCCCCCTCAAAGTGATTTGATTCGTTAATGCCATATGTGGGATGTATAAAGTTTGTATTTAAAGTTATTATATATGATGTTATACTGGAATTATAATATACCTATATATCATTATTATTTCTTTCCATTAAATTATGACAATGAAATGAACGTAGCGTTCATGCGTAAGTACGGCTTACCGTCTCCATGAACGGTGCATTTCATTTCTTTTCCCCAAATGTAATGTACTATTATAAGAACATATATATAATGGATATATATGATGTATGTTACATCTAAATGATTAATATAATTCTGGAATTAAAATATATGTACCTATCATTTAGTTTTAATTCCATTAATATGACATAGAAATGGAAGTAGCGTTCATGCGTACGTATGACTTACCGTCTCCATGAACGGTGCATTTCATTTCTTACCTCTAAATGATTATGTAATATTATAAAAACATTTATATTCTGGATATATATGATATATATGATATCCAAATCAGGAATTTCATTCTGGATATAAAGAACCTTTGACTACATGAACAACATGTAATTGTAAGAAGTCCACTTTCGACTTAAGAACCAAATATCGACAAAACAAACATTATTAACTTAAATGGTTACATAATGTTTATAACATGGAAATAAGTGACATAAAAGTAATAATGAACTTGAAACAGGTTCTTAAGCAAATAGAAATTAACTCAAGTTTATTATTCAGGACGTTAAAGAACGATCGAGTCAAGTCGGACCCGAGGTAAGGGACTTCGTCTCAATCTCCTTTCATTGAGGTATATTTCGTTTTATACACAACTTTCTTTTAGACATTGTATAAACCCCTTTGACTTTTAATATTATACAAAAGGAATCTTTTTCTACGAAGCGTTTTACAAAACGACAAAAAGAAATGTTTCTTTTAACGTATGCGGTGACAATGACCTTTTCCGTCGCCGCGAGTATTATTTGGTCTTTGGCTTCCTCAACAAGCCGTAATGATTTTATAATAAAATAAATACCATATACTCTTTTATGTATTTTGGTATTGAAAATGGTTTTGATAAAGGATTATATTATGTCAATATATTTAAATGATATATTATGATTGAAATGTGGAAATGTTATCATTCCTTTATATTGGTTTTATGTTTTATGATTTTATATTGGTACTTGGACATTTTACGGGTGGTTACGTGATAAACCATATGACGGGTGGTGCCGTGAATACCAGGATGGGTGGTTACGTTATAACATCCAATGTATTGGGTATGGAAGTCGGCCATACGACTATTCCGTTAAGTATGTATGGAAGTTGGCTGTATGGCTATTCCATTAAGTGATATGTGTGGAAGTCGACCGTATGGTTATTCCACTTATGTATGTTTATGTCCCAAGTTACCTTTATATATTATGTGATCTTTTTATGGGTTTTATGGTAATATTTTGGTTACAAAAGGGTAAGTAATGATCTTTTATTCAGTGAAGAGTTTTTACTAATTCATAAAGGTGAAAAGTATTACTTTGATAAAGTATAAATGGTTTACTTGTTGTTTTGATAAACTAACAGTTTTCATTCATTGTGTATCCCTTACTGAGCTCTTTATGCTCACCCCAAGTTTTTTGAAATGTTTTTCACAGGACCTAATGTGGAATAGGGTCAAGGATGGGATCAAGGGAAAATCATGCTATATAAAACTTGGAACTATTCATGTTTATTTTTAAGAGTTTTTTTTATTCTATGGAAACTTAGTAGAAGTGTCTACTTTGTAATCTTTTGAGATGTAGTAGTTATATTCTAATTCTCTAAATCACTAAACCTGAAAAGATCCTCAATGTGAATTATTCATTTAATTCAATATTAAGAGATTTTTAAGGCTGGGGCCTTATAGTTGGTATCAGAGGTCGGTTTAGACAACTTTAGGAGTTAGAAAAGTGTTAGATTATAAGTTAATTTATGGTATGACTGAAATGATATATCATTTAAAGATTACCATGTTGCTTCACCTAAGATATTTCTGTGTTCAGAATGGTTTTCCGAAGAGGAAACAAAGCATCTATGTTGGGACGACATCAGGAGGAAGACAACCTTCCAAATCAGCAACCTGAGATGGTCAGAATTGGAACCGAACAGTTTGTTGCAGCGATGGCACAGTTGACTCAGGCTATAAATGGTGGTGGTATCCATGCACGAGATCAGCCAGATCAACCATAGAGGAACATGTCAGTGGTGTAACATTTCATGAGGCAACATCCCCCATCATTCAGAGAATCATCTGACCCCGTACAAGCTGAGGGGTGGATTAAATCACTGGAGAAGATTTTTGATGTCATGGGGTGTTCATAACATCAAAAGGTTAGTCTTGCTATTTTCCGTTTTGAAGGTGAAGCTGATCAGTGGTGGTTGATGGTAAAAATTATCAAGGATAGTGATGAGATTGAGGATCTTCCCTAGGAAGAATTCAAAGGTATGTTTCTTGAGAAGTATTTTCCTAAGGCTGTTCGACTTAGGATGGAAAAGCTATTCTTGGAATTAAGGCAAGAGGAAGACTCAGTGGCTGCCTATGATGCAAAGTTCACTCTATTGGAAAGGTATGCTCCAAACCTCATACGAGATCTTGATAGTAAAATATACCATTTTTACTCAGGGTTAAATCCAAAGTATCGAAGGGATTTATCTTCTCGTGAGTTAAAAAGTTTTGAAAAACTTGTTCGATGTGCGGAGAAGGTGGAAATGGAGTTGGCCGATGATCAGGTGTTCTATGACAAACAATGGAATAAGAAGTCTAGTTGGCAGGCAAAGGGGAAGAATTCATCAAAGAAGCAAGGAGTTAAGAAAACCAAATATCCATACTATGAGAAGTGTGGTAAAATGCATCCTGGAGAATGTTTATCCATGTCTGGTAAGTGATTTCGGTGTGGTAAGTCTGGTCATATTGCTCGTAACTGTAAGGAGGATGATCAAGTAGGCAATGAAAAGCCAGCGATAAGATGTTTTAAGTGTAATGAAATCGGTCATTATGCAAATGAGTGTCTAACGAAGAACACAACTGGGGGAAAGCATCCAGAATAAAAGTAGAAAGGGGTGGTGAAATCCTTTAAAAACATACTTCAGTAGATGTTGGGCCATCGAATGAAGTGGTATCAGGTACACTGTTTGTTTGTTCAGAATATGCCAATGTGTTGTTTGATTCAGGGTCTACACAGTCTCTCATTTCTGAGATGTTTTCTAGTAAATTGGAAATTCCATCTCAAGATATGAATCCTGAACTTATGGTAAAAACACCCGGAGGGAACGTTGAGACAAAAAGGAATTATAAGAACCTTCCTATCCTTGTGTGTGGAAAGAATCTACCAGCAAACCTTATTATTTTTCCTCTAGTAGAGTTTGATGTTATTTTGGGCATGGATTGGATTTCTATTTATCATGCTAAGATTGACTGCAGAGCTAAAATGGTTTCTTTTCAGAAAGATTTTCAGTTTGTGTACAAGAATGAACCCTTGATTTTGATAACATATCAGGAAGTTGAGAAACTAGTAAAAGATGGAAATGAATTTTACCTTGCACATATTGTTGAAAATAAAGGAACTGTTCAGATTAATGATGTGCCAGTGGTAAATGAGTATCTTGATGTTTTTCCTGATGAGTTGCCTGGTATTATTCCTGATCTGGAAGTTGAATTTACTGTCGACTTAGTTCCTGATTCTAATCCAATTTCAAAACCCCCTTATCGAATGGCTCAAGTTGAACTTTTAGAGTTAAAGAAGCAATTACAGGAGTTATTAGATAAAGGTTTCATTCGACCTAGCACATCACCATTGGGTGCTCCTGTCTTGTTTGTTAAAAAGAAATATGGCTCAATGAGACTTTGCATTGATTATAGAGCCTTGAATAATATTACTGTTAAGAACAAGTATCATTTGCCTCATATCGATGATTTGTTTGATCAGCTCCAGAGGGCACAATATTTTTAGAAGATTGACTTTAGGTTGGGGTACCATAAGTTGAAAGTAAAAGAAGCATACGTTCCGAAGACTGCGTTCAGTACTAGATATGGCCATTATGAATTTTTAGTTATGCCCTTTGGGTTAACTAATGCACCTGCTGTATTCAGGGACCTTATGAATAGAATTTTCCATGAGTTCTTGGATAAGTTTGTGGTTGTTTTCATTGATGATATTTTGCTGTTTTCTAAATGTAAAGAGGAGCATGAAAGTCATTGAAGGGTTATCTTGCAAACCTTAAAAGAAAAGAAACTGTTTGGTAAATTCAGCAAGTGTGAGTTTTGGTTGCAAGAAATTTCATTCCTTGGTCACATTTTTTCTAAAGATGGGATAACCGTTGATCCAGCAAAAATAAAGGTTGTTGAAGAATGGACAAGACCCAGAAATGTAACCGATATCCGTAGTTTTCTTGGTTTGGTAGGTTACTACTGAAGGGTTGTTGAAATTGTTTTACGGTTATCTAGTCCAATGACTAAGCTAACTCGTAAGGGTGTTAAGTTCATCTGGACAAAAGAATGTGATGATTGTTTTCAAGAGTTGAAAAGAAGATTGGTGAATGCTCCAGTTTTGGAACATCCTTCCAAGAATGGTGAGTTTGTTATATACAGTGATGCTTTGTTGAAGGGACTTGGTTGTGTCCTTATGCAGAATGATCAGGTAATTGCTTATGCTTCACATCAGTTGAAAACTCATGAGGTAAATTATCTTACACATGATTTGGAATTAGCTGCTATTGTTTTTGCTTTAAAAATTTGGAGGCATCATTTGTATGGAGTAAAGTGTGAAATATATACTGATCACAAATGATTAAAGTATATATTCACTCAGAAAGAATTGATCATGGGACAGAGGAGATGGCTAGAATTAATCAAGGATTATGATTGTACAATTCATTACCATCCGGGAAAAGCCAATAATGTTGCTGATGCTTTGAGTCGAAAAAGTAATGCTTCATTAACGATGTTGTGTTTGGAACTTGATCCTTTGGTTAAGGATTTGATGAACTTTGTCATAGTAGTTTTTGGTGCAGGATGTCCTTCTATTTTGTTTCAGTTATCAGTGAAATATTCTCTATCAGACAGAATCAAGCAAGCACATAAGCAAGACAATGAGTTGCAGAAAAATGTAGAGCTGGTTCAGAAAGGTAAGTTGCATGAATTCAACATTGATAGTGATTGTGTTTTGATATTTGGGAAGAGATTTTGTGTGCCTTGTGATTCACAGTTAAAGAAAGAGTTGTTATGTTAGGCTCATAGTTCTCCATTTTTAGTTCATCCTGGCAGTACTAAGATGTACAGAGATCTGCGGGAGTATTACTCGTGGGATGGAATGAAAAGAGATATTGCTGATTTTACTGTGAAGTGTTTGACTTGTTAGCAAGTTAAAATAGAGCGGCAGTCACCAAAAGGGATGCTTCAGCCTTTACCAGTGGCAGAGTGTAAATGGAAGAATATATCCATGGACTTCATTGTGGGATTACTGAGGACATCTCGAGGTAATAATGCAATCTGGGTTATTGTTGATCGCTTGACTAAATCTGCTCATTTCCTTGCTATACGAGATAATTTTTCCCTAGATCAAATTTCCCGTTTGTATCTTAAAGAGATAGTCAGGTTACATGGAGTTCCTCTCTCCATTGTATCTGACCGTGATCCCAGGTTTACTTCTCACTTTTGGAATGGAGTTTAGAAGTCGTTGGGTACTGAATTAAATTTTAGTACAACTTTTCATCCTCAATCTGATGGGCAGTCAGAACGAACAATTCAGACCATAGAGGATATGCTATGAGCTTGTTCGATGGATTATCAGGGAAGTTGGGACCAACATCTTTCTTTGGTTGGATTTTCATATAATAACAGTTTTCATTCCAGTATACAGATGGCACCATTTGAGGCATTATATGGGAAGCAATGTCGAACTCCAGCTTTTTGGGATGAAGTAGGTGAAAGGAAGCTGATGGGACCAGAATTGGTAGAAGAGATGGTAGAAAAAGTTCAGTTGATTCAGAAACACATGAAAATAGCTCAGATCAGATAGAAAAGTTATACAGATAACCGGAGGAAGGATCTATCCTTTGAGGTAGGTGATTGTGTTTTTTCAAAGTCTCACCATGGAAAAGTGTGATGCGATTTGGTAAGAAAGGAAAGCTGAGTCCAAGGTTCATTGGACCATATGAAATTATGGAGAGAGTTGGATCAGTTTCATACAGAGTGGCATTACCTCTGAGTTTATCTCAGGTACACAATGTTTTTCATGATTCGATGCTAATAAAGTATTTTCCAGATCCATCTCATGTTTTGAGTCCAGAGGTAGTTCAGCTGGAAGAGAACCTATCTTATGAGGAACAACCTATCCAGATTCTTGACCACATGGAGTAGGTGTTACAGAATAAGTTGATTCATCAGGTAAAGGTATTATGGAAAAACCATATGATTGAAGAGGCAACATGAGAATCTGAAAATTCTATGAGGGATAAATACCCCCACTTATTTTGATAAGTGAATAAAATTGCGAGGACGCAATTCCCAAAAGGGGGGAAGGATGTAACATCCCAGGTAAATAAAGAATAATACATTTTCATATTTATTAATATTTGTGAATTAAATATTAATTTTACTTTAAAGGGGGTTCTATGTTCGATAGCATACCCGATACTCAACAAAGAGTTTCTTTGAAATCGTACGCTGCACACTAGTAATAAAATAATATTATTTTAAATGTTAGTTAACACGTAGCCGTTGTACTAGCGAGAATGGATAGAAATAACCAAAATATGATTATATATGTTTGTTAAATGTTTTTACATTTATCTAATAAAGGATAGATGCTTAAAATATGAAAAGAATTCAATTTTAGGCTTATATACTATAATTTTCCCGAAAGGTCCACTTATCAACATTTGATGGTGAACCGTCATTAAATATAGTTTTGGTAACTCTTATAAATTCTATTGGACCAAATAAAACTCTTCTTTAGAATCGGGACATCAAATATTACTTTGTGTAATTTTTTGGTATTTTTCCGATAAAGTTCATTTTTTAATGAATAGTTTAAAATGTTGTATTTTAATTCAAAACCTCTTTTTAATATAATTTAATAAGATGATTAGATTATATTTTGAATTGGTTTTAAAGTTAAATTAGAATATATTTTTACCATTCAAACCAATGGTAATCATTGGAATCAATTTTACTTTGAAATTGGACTTTAACTAGTGTCAATCTTTTGATACTAATTGTTTCATAAAAACATGCTATTTGTTTTGACAGCGGGAATTAATTATTAAATTAATTAATGCAAATTATATGTTTTTAATTTTGTAAAATAGACATCATTTTTGAATTCGGAATGTCAAATATATCTTAGGGTGATGTTTTGGTTTTTTTCGGAAAAACTTCAATTTTTGATGAATAGTGAAACCGCAAAGTGGTGGTTACAATATTTGATTTTTCATTTAAATGGGACTTTACCACTTCTGTGTTTTGAATCTAAAAAATCCAATTTAAATGATTTTCATTATTAAGTAAAATGTGGTTCAATGGGATTAAAATAAATTTTGGTGAATAGTAACTTTTATGTTTTATTAATCGCGATTACAGGTAATTATTGTAATTTAACATAAAAATGATATTATGATAAAATGAAAATATATTGACACTTTTCCTAACCCTATTGGATGAGTTATGGCCGACCAAGACAACCCATGGGTCGATTTTGGGTACCCCATGGAGCCACTTGGGTATGCTAATGACATTTATGCCTTTTATTTAAAGTTAAAGTAAAAATGACACAAACATGAGATGTTTTACTAAACCAATTTTTACATGGGGTAATACAAGCCATATTTCTTACTATAAATATTCATTAGAAATATAAAAACATTTCATACATCATGATATTTTTTTTATAATTTTTAGACATTAGATAAATTAAATTATTTGTGACACCATGATGATGCAGTGATTACCTCATTATTTAACGATTTAAATAAAATGGAATGATAATGTAAAATCTAATATCTAAACATGTCCAAAACCTATTGGATGGGTATATTTCTAACCCTTATCACCTTATCCTAAAAACACATCAATGTGGGACCATTAATGACCGAAACTCATTATAAAATAAAATAACATTTCCTTACTTTCCAAGAGGCCCCTCCTCTCCTCTTATAAAAGGCCCCCACCTCTACCTCATTACCCATAGTTCCAAAGCCTTTGTCTCGACCAACCCCTGCTCATTTTGTCTCTCCACATCCCCCTCTTACTCCTTCAAGCCTCACTTTGGGAATAAGTCTTCCCAAGGAAGCCTTTGAGCTCAAACCAAAGGGAGTTACCCGATTATAAGGTAATGTCTTCACTTGAGTCTTTTTGTTTTATTTTGCTTCTCCAACCCCCTAAACTCTTTTTATTCATTAATTTTGTAAAAACACCAGTATCTTCCATATACTAGAATTTTGGTATAAGAAGAATGAGAGCTACACTCACACACACCTACGTCTAATGGTTAAAGAACATACTGTTTCCGTGGATGGAGAATTTCTGCCTCACGAAACGATGATTGTTCGATATTCTTATAACACCTTCAAAGATGGACATTAAGTTTTCACTATATTTATATATGATATATAATATGTTTATGTTTTCCTTAAGCTTCTGTATTTTTCATTTTGGGCATACCTTTATGGTTTCCATTATGGGTAAATGCGATATCTTCATTTAAGGAAGTGCGGACTACCGCCCCCTTAAAGTGATTTTATTCGTTAATGCCATATGTTGGATGTATAAAGGATGTATTTAAAGTTATTATATATGATTTTATACTGAATTTATAATATACCTCTATATCATTATTATATCTTTCCATTAAATTATGACAAAGAAATGAAAGTAGCATTCATGCGTACGTACGGCTTACCGTCTCCATGAACGGTGCATTTAATTTCTTATCCCCAAATGTAATGTACTATTATAAGTACAAATATATAAAGGATATATATGATGTATGTTACATATAAATGATTAATATAATTCTGGAATTAAAATATACATACCTCTCATTTATTTTTAATTCCATTAATATGACATAGAAATGGAAGTGGCGTTCACGCGTACGTACGGATTACCGTCTCCATGAACGGTGCATTTCATTTCTTACCTCTAAATGATTATGTAATATTATAAATACATTTATATTCTGGATATATATGATATATATGATATCCAAATCAGGAATTTCATTCTAGATATAATGAACCTTTGACTACACGAACAACATGTAATTGTAAGAAGTCCACTTTCGACTTAAGAACCAAATATCGTCAAAACAAACATTATTAACTTAAATGGTTACATAATGTTTATAACATGGCAATAAGTCATATAAAAGGAATAATGAACTTGAAAAAGGTTCTTAAGAAAATAGAAATTAACTCAAGTTTATTATTCAGGACGTTAAAGAATGATCGAGTCAAGTCGGACCAGAGGTAAGGGACTTCGTCTCAATCTCCTTTCATTGAGGCATATTTCGTTTTATACACAACATTCTTTTATACGGTGTATAAACCCCTTTGACTTTGACTTTTATAAAAAAGGAATCTTTTTCTATGAATCGTTTTACAAAACAACAAAAAGGAATGTTTCTTTTAACATATGCGGTGACAACGACCTTTTCCATCGCCGCGAGTATTATTCGGTCTTTGGCTTCCTCAACAAGCCGTAATGTTTTTAAAATAAGATAAATACCATATACTCTTTTATGTATTTTGGTATTGAGAATGGTTTTGATAAAGGATTATATTATGTCAATATATTTAAATGATATATTGTGATTGAAATGTGGAAATGTTATCATTCCTTTATATTGGTTTTATGTTTTATGATTTTATATTGGTACTTGAACATTTTACGGGTGGTTACGTGATAAACCATAGGACGGGTGGTGTCGTGAATACCAGGACGGGTGGTTATGTTATAACCTCTAATGCATTGGGTATGGAATTCGGCCGTACGGCTATTCCATTACGTATGTATGGAAGTTGGCTGTATGGCTATTCCATTAAGTGATATGTGTAGAAGTCGACCGTATGGTTATTCCACTTAAGTATGTTTATGTCCCAAGTTACCTTTATATGTTATGTGATATTTTTATGGGTTTTATGGTAATCTTTTGGTTACAAAAGGGTAAGTAATGATCTTTTATTCAATGAAGAGTTTTTACTACTTCATAAAGGTAAAAATTATTACTTTGATAAAGTATAAATGGTTTAATTGTTGTTTTGATAAACTAATAGTTTTCATTATTTGTGTATCCCTTACTGAGCTCTTTATGCTCACCCCAAGTTTTTTGAAATGTTTTTCACAGGACCTAATGTGGAATAGGGTCAAGGATGGGATCAAAGGAAAGTCATGCTATATAAAACTTGGAACTAGACATGTTTCTTTTTAAGAGTTTATTTTATTCTATGGAAACATAGTAGAAGTGTCTACTTTGTAATCTTTTGAGATGTAGTTGTTATGTTCTAATTCTCTAAAACTCTAAACCTGAAAAGATCCTCAATGTTAATTATTCATTTAATTCAATATTAAGAGATGTTTAAGGCCGGGGGCTTATAATGACACTTAAGAACATGCATTGGTCAAGATTATGGGAGGTCAGACTCATCACACCCTTTTGATGGGAATTATTTTATACTCTAGGACACTCCTTATAAATTTTATATATTTTCATGAATCCTTATTAATCCACCATGTTTAACATAGGTTTTCAATGGAATTTATAATAACATATTAACATGTGTGAAATTTAGAATCATATGTATGTTTTAGTGGTTCTTCATTAATGTAGATATCCATATTTATTTGAGGTTCTCCATAAATGGTATCCTATCATATACTTTTAAGATATTATTTAAATCATTTCTATGATAATACTGGTTTTAAAGCCACTTAGTGGGGCACTCTAGAATTTATTATAATCAAGGGAGAAAAAGGTTTGTTTTGATATTGGGATCATACCCATAAAATGGGATACATACATATCCTTGTGAAAGGAATCAGAACCCTTATAGTTTAGTGCCACTTAATGGGACACATCATACATTTTCAGGTCATGTGATAAAGACCTTGGTATATATTTTAATGTCATTTGGTAGACACATCTATGCAAAAGGTTCTTAGTAAATGTTTTGTGTGTGACATATACTGAAGTATCCCAAGGAACATGGAAAAGATATGGATCTGCAAGTAAGATTAGACCCTATTGGGAATATGGCCTAAGAAGAACAAGTTTGATTTGAAGTGTTGGGTTTGAACCTCAAGGAAGTTTCCTATGTATCCCATGTGGATGGGAATCAAATCCCACATATTTTGATAAGTCTTATTGGAGAGTATAAACATTTGAGAGAAATGAGTTTGGGGATACTTATTGAAAATGATGGCTTGGTGATTTTGGGGATTAATTTCGGGCTTACTCTTAATAAAGATGCCCAGATTAAGGTAATTAGTTTTGGATTTTTGAAGAGGTCATCTAATGAGCTCAATCCCTGAGAAGACTTCCTAAATATCCCAATTATAGTGGGAATCATAATTCTCATAGCTCATTAATTGGTTTGGGGCTTATTCATGAGAGATGCCCATTTGGAATGGACATTATTGGGGGAACCCTTTTCAAAGGGCGCCCTATTGAGTTCAGGCCTTCAAGTAGGCATCCTACGCATCCTAGTTTGACCAAGAATCAGAGTTCTCATAGATAAAGTCATATTTGTGCAAATTTTGTGATCATGAACTTTCTCTATAACCAAGTGAGTCATGCTCAGTGTGAGACACAAGAAGTTGTCAAAGATTCAACAAAAATCACCCATACTATTCCTCCTGTGCTGGTGGAAGAGGTCACACCTATGACGGCAAGGGTGGATGAGGTTAAGTCGACCCAAGAAGAGGGTGAGGGGATGAACCTTACCTCTATTCTCTTTAAATTGGAAAAGGGTCCAATGAAATAAAGGAGTAAAGGTGAAGGATGTGGAGAGGATCAAGACTACAACCTTCTACTTGAAAGGTTAGGGGATTACACCAGGATGGTTTCCGTAGTGGATCTCGGTAGGGGAGGGAGGATTCTACTTTTGTAGCATAGAAAATATAGTGTGAACCATACCTTCTTAATAGAGACCTGAGGATTTGGGTCATAGAGATGATAAGCGGAGGTTAGAAACCAAAACCTAAAATTCAAAACCGGGAACTTCCCAGCACTATTCATGAGAGAATGGTCCATGCGACTGCAAATATACAAACCCAAAAACACTCCATGAATCCTAACCCCATTGGGAAATAAATTTGGGAAACCTCTAACTACGGATATAAAAACCCAAATAGGAGACACACTGATATGCCTTTCTCAAAGGTTTGATAAGACATGAGGTTTTGGTGGTGGCTTCAACATAGCCCCTTTCAGAAAAGGGAACCAAGGAAGGAGATACCCTACCATGAGTGAACTTATAGAGGGTACATAAGTTGATAGGTAGGCCATATACACAACTCTTCCATGTAGGTACTCTGCATAGGTGTTCCACATAGGTAAATCATGTAGTTGTACCACATAGGTGTGTCGCATAAGCCTTTATAATGACTGAAGAATTCTTCACATAGGGGAACCAAGCCTATGTGAGCAACAAATTGTGAAATAAGTTTGAAACATGATTATCACATCTAATTAACTCTTCTATAATATTTTTAGAGTGATAAATAAGAAAATTAGAGGGATCTAGGTGAAAGAGCTATGAAATGGGAGATTTAGAAAGACCATCATCTTTTTCAGTCCTTGAAATGGGGAGCCCAAGAGTCCTATTTATAGGCCAGGAGGGAGATGGTCGAAGTCAATTTGTAGGCGGAGGTCTGCTGTGTAGTCCCTCTACATAGGTCCACTACGTAGGGGTACATAAAGTATAATATTGTGTAGGTCTTCCATGCTGGTCTGCCGCACAAGACATTCGAAACATTGGATTTTCTTTTAATTATTCGAACTTTGTCATAGGATTTTGATATATCTGAGGCTATCTTTATTGTCTTTTTGTATTCTTAAGTATTTTTAACAAAATTACAATACTCTACACACATATGTGTGGAAAATTAACAATCATTCATACTGTTACAAGTAACTACAAATAGAAGAATGTGGGGCCAAAGGGGGTAGTTAGCCATCTATCCTCCTATAGGGATGTTGGAAAAAACACACCCCTTGGCTCACAATCTCTGGGGTTTCAGTTTCCCAAACTAATAGGGTAGAGTAACATATAAAAACACAAAAAATAAATTATATAATATAGCTCACAACCTCACTACGGGAATAACCATGTCTCAAAATCAACTACATCTAATTCCTCTTAGACTCTTGGCTGACCTTACATAGAACAAATATATGATAAGCACACAACCATTTAAGAACTTCATTAATTAAATTTATTCAATTTAATATATTTCACCTTACATTAATTAATTCTTTATCCATTAATTAACCATTAACATTTTACACATTAAATTACATTACGATTACAATAATGTTCCATTCCCTCAAAGCATAATCAAACCAAACCTATAACTTCCCAAAATTATAATCTCAGCATTGAATCACAACAGGTTACAACCACATCAGCTAAACATTTGTTCATTTTTTAATAACATTACATTCTTTATTACTAGGTACTATAGGAATAAACATCATATAATATCAAAAAAGGTAAACAACCAATCAATTCTATATACCTCATGAAGTGGGTAATGAAAATAAGATAAACATACAACCTAGACTTCGACAAAAAAAAGATTCAAACAAGAATAAAACTATTATATCAATGTTTATGACCAGCTTCAACCCATTTTTTCACCCTTGATTCCCTCCCCAACACACACAACATATTCTGATGCATCTCACCACTATAGGCATCCACTATTTCTACAAAAATTGGTCCCTACCACCCCATATATCACAATAGAAATTTAGAATCATCCATCCCCACCTCACATCACATCCGGGCCATCCCTACCCATATACCACAATATCCCTCCATGATCAGCCATCCCCGGATCACGTCACATAACAAGAAGTGGGAAGTAATCATAGAAACCATGCTCTTGGCCCTAAAGAAGTCATTCAACCTTCATACACAATGTGCTCTTATGGATCCAAAGAATAAGGCACTCAGCCTTCACAAGCATGTGGAAAACTCATGCCCTTAAATAGAATTATCTTTTATTACAAAACCATTTCTCTATTCCATCATGAATTAATAAATTCATTAATCATAGGTTCAAAATATAGGCTACCTAAGAAACAAGCTATCACTGGTATAAAAAATTAATTAAAAAATTAATTTAACATTCCGTTAATTATTTTATAAACAAGAATCATGATTTTTCCAGTCATTAAACAATTCATTAAAACATGCATACTTGAAACATTTTGAATATCATAAAATTACAATAAAAATTGGGTTCATTAAAAACTATTCTTCAAACCATTAGATAAATAATTTTAAATTAATTTGGGGTATACATTATTTCTAATTTCAAAATCTAAACAAAGCCTAATAAGAAAATCATAGATACCACATTGTCTAGAAAATCAAAGGTCAATGATTTCTCATCGTACAAACAACAACACCGACATCAAATCAATACAAATTAGTTAATCTATATCATGTATTTATTAGTTTAATTTCATTGTGATCTAATTGGATAAATCACCCTAAATAAATGACTGAATTTAAATAAATAGAGATGAAAAAATTCCCTATCATAAAAGGGTGACACCATTCTTCACATGAGAAAGGACTATGGAACAGATCTCTGATCGACCCTCCTATGATAACTGCTTCCATCTGAGGTTGTCGTGGCACCACCAAACCACCAGTAATCAAAAGAAACCCTATTAGAAACATGTGTAAGAAAACTCCATAGAATGGAGAGAAGATACATGAATAAATGATATAAAACTCATAGAAACTGCAAGAATAGAGGTTGAACATACATTGGATCGAAGACATATCAAAGGAGGGAAGCTAGGGATAAATCATTAATGAGTGAATCCCCAAAACATAGAAAAGGGGGATGTCAGGTGACCTAGAATAAGAGATAGGGGTGATAAATCCATAGGTATTGACAACCCATGCATCTGATAACATTTAAAATGGACTTTTAGCCTGGAATTACAAAACATATAATCCCCTTTCATGTCATGTAATCCTCAGAGTTTTCTTCCTCCAAAAAGAACATTGACTTTTCATTTTGTTTATTTCCCTTTCACTGATTTATTACACATCATGAATCCTGCTTTCACATTGTGTAAAACCTTTAAACATCGTGAAATGTCCCCAATCCATCAATTTGCAGCCAAACTACTCTAGACCTTCTCTGATCCACCACTGAGAACCTTGGTCTTTAGAAGCACACAAAGGGTAGATCCATTCAGATCGAAGCCCTTACATTAGATACCACTCAAAATATTCCCATCCTCAAGAATCCAAAATTAACATAGAGAGTCTACTTATAGGGGCATTCTAAGAATCCACCCTGTGAGATACCTCTCAATGATCTCATCACCATATGAGCTCAAACACCCCTTCCAAGAACAAGGGGCTTGACATGATAAGTAGAAGAAATACTCATCGAGCCTTGGCCACCTATTGTGAGAGATTATACCCATCTGACCTCAGGAAGCTAAAAATGGAAAGCACATGTCATACCCCATGCATATTCACCTCCCATGGAAAGAGAGTATTCCACAAGATGTTTGAAGAGAGGGATCCATCTCATAAACTAGAAAAAAAAATAAAACCAGAAAATGAATAATGTTACAAGAGAATAGATAAACATGAAACAACTTAGGGTACTAAGAACATATCCTCATGTCATATTCCTATGTACTCTCCTCTACACTATCGTTCCACCACAAGACAATAACCAAGTGGATTTCATGCCCTCCCAACACATTCCCATGGTGGTCATGGTCTTTACAGGACGCTCCATGATGGTCAAATCATCCCCAACATGGATCTCACCCCAATTGATGATGTATGAGTTTTCATAAAGATAATGATGGATCTAAAACATGTCAAAAACATTATGTATCTGCATCATCTATGGATGAAGCTTTATCTAATGCACTACAGCTCCATCATGATCCAACACCCCAAAAGGCCAATCAAACTAGAGAGAAATCATAATACCATGAAAAACCATTTCTTCCCACGATGGGGAGTCGCATTTAGAGACAAATGATCCCCTATGTTAAACTCCATATATCTCCTTCATGATTGACATATGATATATGATGACATTTCACTAGCTTTATCGACTCCTGAATCACCTAAACCATGTCTATTATATTATGTACCTGTTTCGTTCCACAAATTGCTGACTCTATGCCAATAGTATAGAACAACGGAGAACATCATTGTCATCCATACAAGTCATAAAATTGAACCATACTAATTGTGGAGTAAAAATAATGTTTTTAAGTGAATTATACTAATGGTAGGTTCTTCTTCCAAGAAACTCAAAAATCCAGGATACAGGAGCGCAACATGTATTCAATAGTCAGGATGGTCCAATATATCTGACCTCCTGTTAGCAGATTAAAAGCAGTGATAAGTCATACCTAAGAACCAAAAGAATATTGGATACCTATCCTCTCCATGGATGTAAAAGGAGGGTCTCGATCGGAAATGATCATCCTCGGGACATTGTGGAGTCATTCCACCTCCTCTGAATACTTCTTTGACAAACCCTCAATAGATCATAACTCTTTAATCTTTATAAAGTGGGTTGATTTAATCAAATGATCCACTACCACCAATATAGAATCATAGCCTCCTTGATCTTGGGGTAAACTAGTAATAATTTCCATCATGATTTCCCTGTAGTTCCACTACAAAAAATCAAACTACTGGATAAAATCATCGGGAACACAGTGCTTGGACTTCACCTTCTGGCAGAAAAAAAATCAAGAAATAATTTTCAACCGCACGCTTCAACCCAGGACACCAAAACCATCCACTCAATGTTTGGTAATCTTTTTTATGACAGGATATACCACCAAAAGAGAACTATGGAACCCTCTAACAACCATCGTACATATCACCAAAGGAATAAAAACCCTTCACTGAAACAACACTCTATGATGTTCATCCTCAAAATAACCATCTAGGGCCTCGTCACAAACAACTCGGTCCCTCCAAACCTCCACCTCCAGATCCCCCAACTGGGAATCTTCAAACTACTGTGTAGTGAATCTATTTTTGGCCCTGTCAGTCTTTGGAATATTTGTATGAATAATTCCAGAGCTAGGCGCAAATACGGCGTGCGATTCCAAGGCCTGGTGTGCCTGAAATAAATTTTATAAAAATATTAAGTATATTTATACTATGCACGTTGAGGGGGTGTGTTATCTCCTAAAAGGTAGCTCATAACAGGAATCTGATAGCACGGTTGCGTCGGGAGCGTGCCGTTTACCCTAGGTGGGGTATAAACGTTGCGGGTGTGGGCCTGCTGTGAGAGATGTCACCCAGGGGAAAAATCATCATTTTAAAATAATGACCTACAAATTTTTATCACTGTAATTCTCTTCGAATAACATTCAAACAAAGTCTCGGAATGAGAATCCAAGATTGTCATTGAGTTTAAAATGGTGTGGTTTGCCTAGGCATGATATAAAATAGTCAAGCGTGGAGGTTTTAGAATCCGCGACCGTCGGTGGCGTTTCAGTTAGTTTTTTAAATTCACATAAGTGTTGGAATTAAGGAAAAACCCTAATTTCCCTTCCCCCCACCTCTCTCTTGTTCTTTGGTGTTCTTCGTTGTTCTTTGCCTGATTGAGGAGAAAACTTTGGCAGATCGAAGTGGGATGACAGCTGGTGCGTTGCCAACGACGAACGATCAGATCGAGGTAGGTTTTTTTTTGTTTTTCCTATCCTTCTCAAATTTCATGAGTTTTTGTCAAATCCCTTGTTTTAATTCAATAATTTTAGAATTGGGTAGATGGATGAATGAACATGTCCACCATCCGATTCATGTTCAAAATCCTATGTTCGACGCGTTCTTCGTCGTTCTTCGACCAATTTTTTCGGATGCGCCAATACTCTGTGGGATCGTTTATCAGGGGCAGGCGCTGTGAAGGTCTCATCCCTAGGATTCCAAATCCATCTTCGGTTTTAAAATCAGACCACCGGAGCGTTTTTGGAGGATGATGGAAGCCGCAGCTCTGGAAAGAGTGATGGTCGGAGATTGGGGTGGCACATCGATGGAGCCGGCTTGTTGCGGCGTGGTAGGCCGAGGTAGTCTCGGAGGGCCGGCGTGCGGCGGCCAGCAGACGAGCGCAGTCCGGAGGGGTTTGGAAGCAGGTGGAGAGGTGGCGTCGGGTGCGGCCGGGGAAGATGGCAGCATCGGGTGTGCCCAGAACAGCGGGGTTGGGTGCAGTCGGCACGGACAAGGCGACGTCAGGGGAGCTGGCAGAGGGGCAGAGAGGACGGCATGGGCGGCCGGTGTGCGGAGGCGTCGGGCGGTGCAGCACTGGTAGGTGGTGTTGGAGAGCTTGGGCGGCCTTCTCCCTTATCCGGTTATGGTCGGGGGGCACCCCAAGGCGTTGACCTCGTGGGGTGCTGCGGACAAGGACCCGCAACACGCGGGTCCTGCTGGTGCTGTGCGCGGACAAAGACCGGCCGTTTGGCCTGTCTTCTTGGTGGAACTGGATCCAAGGGGGGTCTAGTTTTGTTCGGATGAGCCACAAACAGCGGGACGCGGTGAGCTGGATTGGACCCGCGGCTGGGCCACGGCCCGGCGGTCTGGGCCGGGCCGGCCAGGACGGACCGGCCCATTTTGGGCCCCCTTGTGTTAAAGGGGGCCTAACTTTTAAACTGCACGTCCCATTGACGCGCCGTTGGTGGAAACAAGTTCGTGTCAGCGACACAGACTTTTTGAAGTGGGTTTTTGGGTTTTTGGGTGCTCAAAGGTGGGTTAACCGAAACGCTTTAATTTAATAATATTAAATTATTATTAAAGATTGCAACGAACGTACCTCGTGAACCGGAGGTCCGATTGACGTGCCGTCAGCGGAAGCATGACCCTAGTCCTCATGTGGACTTTTTGAGATGTTGATTTCAGTGTTCAGGCTATAGAAAGGGTGCGGTAACTATAGGTCCCGGTTTGCACATTTTACGATGAAATGTCGCTTATTCAACCAACACCCATTTGGAGTGTTCGAGTAGTCGATCCCATTTGTTTTTCCGAGGGGATCGCAATGTTGCAATATTCTTGATGAGTTTCAGGATCCTCATCTGGGCCCCACATGGGATAGTTATGATGAATAGTGTCTTTTCACCGGTTGTCCATTTTTGGTGAGTAAATAGCCTATCTCGTATGTTTTTTCGCGTAGACCGTGATGGTGGCCTTGATATAGGCCTAGAGAGTGTGAAATGTAGAGATGTGGTGGGTCGCTCAGGTTTGTGACATTTGGACCAGCAGTGGTCAAGGGTACTCCCTTGGTTTGTTCCTACATGTGTTCGTGCGGCATCACAACCTTAGTATAGGTTTTTGATCCTCTCGATGTGATGAGTAATCAATTAGAGTTGGGAAATCCCTCCGGTGGGCTCGGAGCGGGTTCCTCTAGCATCGTTTCCCTAGATCGGGTTATTGGTATCGTTGTGACCACTTATCCACGGGAGACAATCCTCTATATAGCAGGTTAACACCGTAGGGTTTGTGGCATCATCGAGAATATGATCCCCTATGTAGTGGGCCATGATCAGTAGGGTTGTGGCATTGTCGGGTATACGATCCCCTACTCAGCATAAGAATTATAGTAGGGTTGTGACATCGTTGATTATACGATCCCCTACTCAGAGCGTGGTCTCAGTAGGGTTGGTGCATGGTCGGTTCGATCCCCTACATCGTGAGTTATACCAGATAGGGTTCCAGTATCATCGTAACCACTTTTACATGGGTGATGATCCTCTATATGAGTGATGTGTTTCTGACGAGTTCCAGATCAGGTTGTGGTATCCCCCAGTGGAGGCTAAGATTGATCTACTATCTATGAGGTATTTGTATACCAGTGCAGGTTTTGGTATCCCCTAGCAGACCCCAGGAGTGATCCCCTATCCGAGTAGCTTAGTATTTCCGTTGTTTCATAGTGAGGTTCCTAGTGATGATTTTTTTGAAGAGTGTGCATCTCACGGAAGAGTGTCATTTGGGATGACTGAGCTCGTGGAGTGTGTTCTCCTAGTAATCTACCTCTCACAGTTTTCGAGGTCAAAACTTCATGAGGCTTGGTGTGTGTTTGAGTATCTTTGGTTGTTCATTGTGTATGTATGGGCATACACCTGAGCAGAGCTGACTAGTCGTGTTTAGCTGAGGATGGTCTTGAGATAGAGTTTCTCTCTCGTTTGGCTTCTCCCTTGATTGGATGAGCTGACTATTGCCTTTTAATTGCTCCCTTTTTATTTTTGGGGTTTTTGGGGTGCCTACTGAGTTTTTTAGTACTCAACCCTCCACAGGCTTTGCCCACACATGTTTTTTTCATGTGCAGACCACATGCCTTTCGACGGAGTTCCATGAGGACCCGGAGCAGGCAAAACATAGTGTGCGCGATCAATCGAGGGTTTTACTAGAGCAGTGCTCAGGAGCATACTAGCAGGTGATTTTAGTGGTGTTGTTCCTCCTTCTAAGAAGGTTGGACATTTTTGAAGTTTTCCTTTCTTGAACCCTATTTTTTCCTTTGTACTTTTGTTTCACGCTGGATTGGGATAGATGTATGCATGCTTTTCCTTTTCAGTTTTTATTTATACATATCTGAACTGTTTCATGGAGGTTTATGTGGGTGCATATGTACAGGTATCTTAGGCTAATGCCTCCCATGTGTGTGATAGCCTACTCAGCGCTAGAAGCCTGCCCCTTGCATATTGGAGGTGGGATTGGGGAGTCGCAGCTCGAGACCCGTTCGTTCTGGTCGCGACAGAGTGGTATCAAAGTAGGTTCTAGCTTTGGGATCTTAGAGCGTAGTCGGTTTAATTGTGATCTTGGTTGGGTTGCATAGCAGCAATGTTGTGATGTTTCGAGTTTGGATTTCAGGACAAGGACTCCAGTGTTGGTGCGGCAGCCGATGTATCCATACATCAGGACTCTGATAACGCGCCTTTCATCTTGGGACATTCGTACACTTGTCATAAGGAAATAATCATACATGCATCATATACGACTGGGTGTTGCATTTTTCCTTGTCCATCTTGAGTCAGCTCTCTAGATATACTCTTTGATCGTTGTGGGTCATGATTGTGTTTCAGGATGCCTCCACGACGATATCCAGTGAGGGTTCCGTAGCGGGATTGGGGTGACGATCTTCCCAGTGTAGAGACTTTATAACAGGGCATAGGTTCTAAGGCTGCACCCCTAGGTGGTCAACCATTTGTGCCACCAAATGTCAAGCAACTGGTTGTGCCGGTAGTGCAGGATGAGGTTGCGTGCAGGCTGAGTGCACTACATGAGTTTCATAGGCTGTGACCTCTAAGGTTATGGGGTGATCCAGACCCTCAGGCGGCTGATGACTGGCTTGAAGCAGTCACCTGAGTTTTCTTCCTGGTGAGGACACCTCTAGATCAGATGGTGGTCCTAGTGGCAATCCTTCTTCATGGTTCAGTCTGGCGATGGTGGAGTTTGGTGACGCAACCCCATGATGAGGAGACTCTCATGTGGGCAGAGTTTGAGCAGCTCTTCAGGGGAGAGTTCTATATGGTGACGCTGAGGTCAATGCAGATTCCAGAGCTTCTGTAGCTTCGGCTGGAGGGCATGACTATGTCAAATTACTCAGCGAGGTTTACAGAACTATCATGCTACTTTCGTGATATGGTTCGAGACCCGATCTTTAGTGATCAGCCCTTCGAGCAGGGGTTACATAGGGACATCTGAGAAGGTGTGGTTTCCTTGTGCCTACCCACCTATGTTGGAGTACTGGAGTGAGCCTTGGTGGTGGAGAGCTTTCTAGATGAGCATATTTAGCTCGTTAGTACTGGGCATGTAGCGGCTGGGACGTCGGCAGCTGGTAGTTGGTGGTAGACACAGGGGTCTGGATTTGGGCGACGTTTCAGGAGGTGACCCCAGGATGGAGGATTTGAGGCTCAGGGCTCATAAGGCTCACATGCCTGTTTTGGTCAGTTGCAGGAGAGGTGGTGTTATGCTTGAGATGGGCTGGGGCATCTTGCTAGAGATTTTCTGACTTGTAGATCTGATGAGAGGGAGTCAGTCGATAGGTCATCTTGGCAGTGGCAACGTCTTGAGTTTGGAGGTCCGTAGGGTGGAAGACTTGATGACGAAGCTTGTGCAGCAGCAAGAGGTGGTAGGCAATATCAGATTCCACCAACACCACCCCCAGGTGGTCCACGCCGACCTCAAGGAGATGGAAGGAGAGGGTGAGGTTAGTTGCATGCCCTAAAGGTTGTTGACCCAGAGGCTCCGCGGATAGATAGAGGTACACCTTGTTTCCTTTATAATTTCTGTATTAGTTTTGATAGACACTGTTTAGGGGTACACTTCCCTTTCTGTTGCTTTCTCGATTTTTGTTCAAGTCGTTGGTAAGACCCTGTGTCGGTGTTGTTCGGCGTGATTCAAATGAGTGTGGAAGAGGGATCCTTCTCCCCACCGAGATGCCTTTTTTGATTCAATCAAAACAATGAGAGCGAGTTAGTTCCTCCCAATGAAGATAGTGTTGAGATTTGGTGGATGAGTCCCTCTGACTTATGTGTTCGGGAAAGGGTGTTTTTTGGCGAACTCACTGGTGTTGGAGACCCAGTTGAGAGTCTAGTTGATTTCCCTGTGCTTAGGGATTTTTGGGGACAATAATTTCTAAGATTTGGAGGATGTAACAACTTGGGTTTTGGGCATGTCAGACATTAAAAAATTCCTATGAATAATTCTATATGTTGGCACGAAGACGACATGCGATTCTGAGGCTCCGTGTGCCCAGAATAAATTTTATAAAAATATCAAGTATTTTTATACTATGCACGTGGAAGGGGTGTGTTATCTCCTAAACGGTAGCTCGGAATGGGAATTTTAGGGCACAGTTGCATTCAGAGTGTGCTATTTACCCTAGGTGGAGTGTAAACGTTGTGGGCGTGGGCCTGCAGTGTGAGATGTCACCCAGGGGAAAAATCATCATTTTAAAATAATGAATTAGTGATTTTTATCACTTGCGTTATCTTCAAATAACTTTTGAACAAAGTCCCATAATGAGAATTCGATGCTTCCATTTAGTTTGAAATGGGGTGTTTTTCCTAGGTGTGATATAAAATAGGCGGGTGCGGAGGTTTCAGAATCTGTGACTGTCAATGGTGTTTTAGTGAGTTTTTTATAAATTCGGTTAAGTGTGGGAATTAAGGGAAAACCCAAATTTTCCTTCTCTCTCTATCGTTCTCTCTCTCTCTCTTTTTCTTCAGTGTTCTTTGCTGTTCTTCTCTGGATTGAGGAGCGAACTCCGGTGGAATGAAGTGGGATCGCATCGGGCGTGTCGCCAACGACAAACGACCGGATCGAGGTAGGTTTTTTTTCACCCCTTCACAAAATTCTTGAGTTTTTTTTCCAATCCACCGTTTTAATTCTATAATTTTATATTTTGGATAATGGGCGAATGAACACGGACACTGTCCGAGTCCCGTTCTAAATCCCGTGTTCAACGCGTACTTCATCGTTCTACGACCGAATTTTTCTGATGCGCCAAAACTCAGTGGGATCGTTGATCGGGGGTAGGTGCTGCGAAGGCCTTATCTCAAGGATTTAAAATCCATCTTCAGTTTTGAAATTGGACCACTAAAGAGGTTTTGGTGGCCGATGGAAGCCCCGGCTCTGGCAAGGGTGGTGGTCGGTGATCGAGGTTGCACAGTAGTGGAGCTGACTTGTAGCGGCATGGTAGATCGAGGCAGGCCCGGAGGGCTGATGTGCGGCAGATGGTGGACGAGTAGAGTCCATAGGGGTTCTGCAGCAGGCACAGAGGAGGCGTCGGGTGTGGTCGGTGCGGAAGGCGGAGTCACGTGTGGTCGTAGCAGTGGGTTCGGGTGCAGCCGACGCTGATGAGGCATCTTCAGGGGAGCCGGAGGAGGGGTGGAGAGGCCGACGCAGGTGGCTAGTGTGCGGCGATGTTGGGCGGTGCAGCGCCGGCATGTGGCGTCGGTGATCCTGAGCGGCCATTTCCCTCATCCTGTCGCGGTTGGGAGGATCCCCGAGGTGATGACCTCGGTGGGTGCTGCTGACAAGGACCCGCTACACGCGGGTCCGACTAGAGCTGCGTGCGGACAATGACCGGTCATTTGGCTGGTTTTCTTAGAGGAACCAGAACTGTGGGGGGTCCGGTGGTCTTCAGACGAGCCATGGCCAGTAGGACATAGAGAGCTGGACCAGACCCGCAGCTGGGCCGTGGGCCGGCGGTCTAGACCGGGCCGGCCGGGGTGGACCTGCCCAATTTGGGCACCCATGTGTTCAAGGGGGTGTAACGTTTAAACGGCGCGTACGATGGACATGATGTCAGCGGCCACAGGTTCGTATCAGTGAGACTGACTTTTGGAAGTCGGTTTTCAGGTTTTTGGGTTTTGCGCTCAAATTTCGGTGACCGGAAACAGTTTAATTTAATAATATTAAATTATTATTGAAGCTTGCAACAGATGTACCCCGTGAACCGAATGTCCGATTTATGCGCCGTCAGTGGAAGCATGACCCTAGTCCTCATGCGAACTTTTTGAGATACTGATTTTAGTGTCCAGGCTAATGACAAGGTGCGGGCCCCAAAGGGCCCGGTTTTCACGTTTTACGATGAAATTTCTCTTTTTAACCCTACATCTGTTTGGAGTCTTCGAGTAGTCGATCTCGTGTGTTTTTCTAAGGGGATCACAATGTTGCAATATTCTTGACGAGTTTCGAGATCGTGATGTGGGCCCCACACATGCTAGTTATGGTGAATAGTGTCTTTTCACTGGTTGCCGTTTCAGGTGAGTAAACAGCCTATCTCGCGGGTTTTTCCTTGTAGACCGCAATGGTGGCCTCATTATAGGCTTAGGAGGTGTGCAATGTGGCGATGTGGCGGGTCACGTAGGTTAGCGATGATTGGACCAGCAGTGGTAGAGGGTAATCCCTTAGTTCATGCCTATGAGGGTTCGCACGACATCACAACCTTAGTATAGGTTTTTGATCCTTTCGATGAGATGTTTAATCTGATAGAGTTGCGGCATATCTCTGGTGGGCCCGAAGTGGGATCCTCTAGCATCATTTCCCTAGATTGGGGTCTTGGTATCGCTTTGACCACTTATCCACAGGTGACGATCCCCTATCTAGCAGGTTAACCCTGTAGGGTTTATGGAATCATCGATAATATGATCCCTTACATAGTGGGCTGTTATCCATAGGGTTGTGGAATCATCAGGAATACGATCCCCTACTCAACCTAAGGATTATAGTAGGGTCATCGTATCATTGGTTATATGATCCCCTACTCAACGCGTGGTCTCAGTAGGGTTGGTGCATCATCGGTTCGATCCCCTACATCGTGAGTTATATTAGATTAGGTTTCAGTATCATCGTGGCCACCTTTACACAGGTGATGATACTCTATTTGGGAGACATTTTTTTATGAGCACTAGATTGGGTTGTGGTATCCCCAGTGGATCTTGGAAGTGATCCCCTATCTGTGAGATCTTCGAGTGCCAGATCGGGTTGTGGTATCCCCCCAGAGAGACCTGGGAGTGATCCCCTATCTGTTGGATCTTCGTATACCGATGTGGGTTATGGTATCCCTTAGCGGACCCAAGGAGTGATCCCCTATCTGAGGAGTTTAGTATTTCACGTTGTTTCAGCGTGATGTCATCAGTGACGATTTTCTTTCGATGAACGTGCTTCTCTCTGATGAGTTCCTCTAGGATGACAGAGCTCGTTGAGTGTGTTATCCTAGTTATCTACCTATCGTAGTCTATGAGGTTGGAACCACATGATGCTTGGTGTGTGTTTGATTATATCTGGTTGTTCATGGTGTATGTATGGGCATACACCTAAGCTAAGTTGACTAGTCATGTTTATCCAAGGATGGTCTCGAGATGGAGTTCCTCTCTCATTTGGGTTCCCCCTAGCTAGGATGAGCGGACTGTTTCCTTTTAGTTTCGCCTTTTTAATTTTTGTGTTTTTTGTGGTGCCTACTGAGTATTTTTATACTCACCCCTGCACGGGATTTTCCCGCACATTTTGTGTCTTGTGAAGTCCACAGGCCTTTCGACGGAGTTCCAGGAGGACTTGGAGCAGGTAGAGCTTAGTGTACACCACTGACCGGGGGGTTTACTGAGGCTGTGTTGAGGATATTACCAGCATGTGCTTTGGGTGGCGTTCTTCCTCATTCTGAGAAGGTAAGACGTCTTTGTATATTTCCTTTGGTGGGCCCTGTTTTTCCCTTTGCACTTCTGTTTCACTCTGGTTTGGGATAGATGTATGCATGCTTTTCCTTTTTTAGTTTATATTTCAACATATTTTCATTGCTTCATGGAGGTGTATGTGGGTTCTTGTGTGTAAGTATCTTAGTCTAACGTCTCCCATGTGTATGATAACCTACTTGGCACTAGATGCTATCCCCTGGCCTATTAGAGGTGGGCTTGGGTAGTCACAGCTCGAGCCCCGTTTGGTTGGGTCGTGACATGCTGAACCAAAGATGACTGCCCCATCATCTGAGAAAGACAAAATATTCCCCCAACATCTCTCATATCTAGATTCAATACTGAAATTTATTTCATCACACTCCAGGAATCATCTGATCCAGGCACTTCATCACATTGGGACGTCCTATTCAGTGCTTTAGCTACAACATTCCACTTTCTAGGTGTATACAAATTTTCAAATTACTAATCATGCAAGAACATCATCAGCAATGCGGATGTATGTTCAAGTCACATTGGGAGAAAATATAACTCATGCTCTTATGGTTGGTGAAGACCACAAAGTTCTCACTGATGAGGTAATTTCCCCACAACTTCAGTGTAAATACTACTTCCACCAAATTCAGAGAAATAATCTATGAACCTTCTATAATTTCCTACAATACCAAGGAAACATTGTACCTCTTCCACTGTCTTGGGGGATACCCAAGACATGAACTCTTATATCATTGACATATCTATAGATAATCCCGGTTTGGATATGAAATTCACCTAGAAACATACATCTCAATAAAAAAACTCACACTTCAAAAACATCCAAACATCTTCTCTTAATAATGTACTCCCAAAATGACTCAAAGATTATATGCATGCTCCTCCTCAAACTCAATGTATACAATGATTTCATTGTTGAAAACCACTAATAACATTTCTAGAAACTCACAAAACATAATGTTCATCAATCCAATGAACAATGATAAAGCATTCCCCGAAATGAACATTGTTGCAACAAACTCGTAATGCCCATGACGGTAGCAAAAAGTAATATTTGGGATATCCTTAACGGTCAAACATACCTGACGATATACTGAAAACAAAATAATCTTTATGAACCAATATGCACTCTTCAGTTGATTGAAGAAATTTTCAATCTATGTAAGAGGATAGCGGTTCTTTACTATCACTTGGTTCAAGCGAATATAATTGATACACAATTTCAAATTGCTATCATCCTTCTTCCCAAAAAAATGGATCACTCCACAGTAACACACTTGGATAAACAAAACTACACCTCAATAGACCATAGATCTATATATGAAGCTCTTGAAAACCATAAGGCACCATATTATATGGAGACATTGAGATAAGAGTCATGCTTGGCTGTAGTTTGATCCCAAACATGTTATCTCGTCGATGGGTTAACACTATAACCTTTTCAAGAAATACATCAAGGAAATATTCTATGGCCCTTGGAAATGATGACTATTGACCCTCCAATGAACTCAACATAAGCTTTTCCATCAAGGATGACAAGGATGGAATAGGCCTATGACCCATCTGAGGGTCTCGCTCTCCAGCAAAAACTATTGGCTCTCAATCAGCATCTTAGAACACAACCTGCCTCCTGAAGAAATCCACAACAGCTTACATTGAATAACAACAATCCATTCCAAGGATTATTTCTTATGGTTGTATCGATAAACAGAGATTATATTCTCAAGAGAAATTTTTCTCCAATACTATCTCATAGTCTCTACATACATCAATCAAGTCATCTTGACCTCTAAAAGTCATAGTGAACACCAAGGGAAATGGAAGTCTTTCTACCTCAAGTTCCAAATTAGGGAAAAGGGTAGGTGATCTGAAGGAGTGTGTCACTTATGGATCTAAAAAGCATGAAAATATGTAAAAAACAATAAAATAGTACCTCAAATGACATCTGAATTTCCATGCGCTTGAAATGAAAAAGTATGAAGCTGACCATGACCTGCGTCATGGCCTCTTTGACCATACTGATGACCAGCTCCATGACTATTCTTTTATCTTTGATTATGGGGAGAATCGTAAGGTTTTCCTTTGATCCAAAAATGGAACAACCTATTACTATTAACCTAGCTAAAACTACCTCAACAGAGGAGCTGGATGTGGAACAACTAGTACATGTTGACTGCTCAGAAAGGTCAGGCACACTCACAACTGATGATCTCATCCTCTAGAAGAAAATCTTGGGTCTGATCCCCTGTTATTGGCCTAATGACCACTACCCTAAATAAAAAAGACATTGAGGGATGATACCTACCAACCGATGATCGTAAGCTCCTATGTACTGAAAACTAGGAACTCTATACCAAAACTCTAGTTGTTGAGGAATCCTAATTCTCCCTCTCAGGAAAATCCAGTTCCTTCTATCATTATCTCAATGATCTATACCATTTCCAGCACCTTGATATACATCTTTATCATAAATGAGGTGACCTAGTGCTGGATCTATAGACACAAAGCCTCCTTGAGATTCCTCACCTTGGCCTCCTCATCTCACAGCATGTCCGAATAATATCATAGGATGTTCCTAAAATAGATCCTAGACTCTCTTACACTTGGGCTCCCCTACTGAAGGGTAATAAGTTCCTGGTGATGGGTCGCCTTCATGGTCTAAGAAAGAATATATACTATGCATTGGTCTCAAAAATCATCCCACGAGACTATCAAATCCCCGTGATCCCCAATAAATAAGAACCACCCCTGCCTCACTACCCCACAGAGCATCATCACAACCAACGATACCTAGTTCTCCTTCTGAGCATCGATCAAACTGAAGGATATCTCAAATTCCCCCAAACAGTATTCTCTAACTATATCTGAGATGTATCACTCATACCTCTGTAGAATTTGTTGGATTTGGTGGCCTTGAACCAACTACATTGTACTTTATTCATTAATAAATAACTTATCACATCTTGATTGTTCTTATGTGTGACAATTAATGTGATAATGTCATAAGGATAGCTGTTGCATTAAAGGGTCGTAGAGGATCCCTGCTATGATGTGAACCCGGAAGTGCCAAAACACTGTTCTTCAATATATGTTCTACAGTTAGATAATGTTATTTGATAGACACAAATAATACAATCCATTAGTGGTGAGGACTCACAAAAGTTTGAGGCAGAATCTCATGGTGTGCTCCCTTGGAAATATCCAGGAGGATTTTATGAGAATGAGACCCACCAGTAAGAAATCCACATTTCATAGTGTCATTGGATGTTCCTATCTATGAACATGTATATTGCTCCATAGACATAAAGATTATAATTAATGGGTATTAAAACTCGCGATCATTGATATATTGATGAAAAATGTGATGAAACTCTATTCATAGCGAGGTAGGATACGTGTGGTGCATCATGAGTGATACTGCATTAATAAATAATGCGAGAAAGGATTTTTCCCTTCTGTTCCATAACAGACGTAGATATCTCATACCCTTTGATGGAATTGATATATCCTAAATAAATCCATGTCCATGGTGATGATTGCGAATGTTCAATTTTGAAAAATCAATGAATGAATAATCGAGCACATAGGATGATGGCACTAGCATGAAACCCATTTGATTCGAGATATCAAGACAAAGGTATTACATTACACAGTAAGTGTTTTTATGATGTGACATGTCATTGAGACATTATCTTCTTTCTCTACGGTTCCATGGAATTTTTCTACACACTAACCTTGGACAATAGGCAGGATCAACCTAATTCCACTGAGAAAGAGGCCTAGAGGGTAACACACTAAGTGTGTCTAAGTATCTCATTCAAATATTAATTTAACAAGTTGAATAAATATTATTCCCAGTTTTGGTTTAATAATTATTCAATAATGTCTGATCGCATTTATTTCGACACTAGTTATTCATGAAAATATAGTTTGGGTGAAATAATATATTTATTAGTGAGTAATGTAGGGATATTTATTTTAGAAACAAATATCCATTATTCAATGTCTAATAAATGTGGTGGAGGAAATACAGAAAAATGGAAAAACAAAAGTACACACCATGTATATTAAATATACACATCACATATTTTTTCCCTGGGAATTTATGAAAATTATTATTATTTATTCAATTAAATATTTTTAGGTGTAATTCTCTGGGGACATTTCAAGTTATAATAATAGTAATTTTTTATTATTAGACATGGGGTATTACAATGAAATAAATAAAATGAATAAATGATTTTGGTTAATTTATTTTTTTTTTTATTCTATGTAATTAAAAATCACAATTATATATTTCTCATTAGCCTAGCCATTTTTTGGTGGTAGTGCACAACAGATATAGAGAATGCTCTCAAGCCAAAAGAGAATCATTTTCTTCTATGAATGCTCTTAATCTATGAGAGAGATATCCTCCTCCACCAGATCAAGGTTATCAAATGAAGACATTGTAAGTAAAGGATCTTTCACGCTAGCACCCTAACATCCCTTCGGAAACATCTAGAGATATGTGGAGCACGTTTGGATCACTGCTATAACAATTCTACACACGGATTCAATGAAGCAACGATGGATCACATCTGATCATGACTAGAAACATCAACGAAGAAATAATTCCATCAAGGTAATTATTTTTAATTAATTAAATTAATTATAAGAAACATATGATGATCCTATTTTTGATTTTGGGACTCCCCTATTTTCTTTTTCATTCTTCATTATATTACAAAGATCATACATTTTAATATCATGATGAATCTCAGACTGATCATTGTTAATCCTAAATTAAAGTTGGGTACACCCCCCAACGTGCATCCACTACACCTGAAACCTAGAAGTGGTATCAGAGCGGTCATATCATTGATTATAATAATTTTTTTGTTGGTGATTTACATTTTTAATAAATTAGTTGTTTTAATTCATCTTAATCGTTATTTAAATCTGAATATCAAGATCTGTTCCTCCTCTATCATTTCTCATTCACCTTATAGAAATGAATTTTCTTTTAATTTTGTTTAAAATAAAATAGAGGATCTCATCCGAAGGTGAGAAACGTTCTTAGCCGTACAACACCAGAATACACGACGTGTATTCGGAAGTACACGTTGGGTAGTATAGGATCAATGAATCAGATTAGTACACCAAATCTGGTCATGTGTTAGATTATTTCTAAGACTTAAATAACACCATGTATTGAACATGAACATGTAGCACATGGTTTCCAAATTACACGCCATGTGGTCCACTGAACACGTTGTGTAGTCTCTTCAGGCTGGGGTTGGACCGCGTACCCTGTATACGGCTTACCCCGATAGAAACCGTCTTACGTGAGTACTATAGGATGTGTCTCCCACTGAACATGCCATGTACTGTGAAAACATTCCGAATAACATCTATACACCATGTCCTCAGGAATGTACTTATGATGGACAATGAACAAAATTTCACATCGTGTAGTCAGAACTACACACCGTGTACTCATCTAAATTACACAAATTTACTAAAATTTATTGTTAGATTATACAAACCCTTGAGACGTGTATCATTGGGTAGGCATAAAGATGAGGCACAACATGTGATGGGTGTTTTATATGTATGTATCTAATTTAACATCTGTGTAATGTTAATTTATACTCATTGGGTAGTTATGAACGGTAATTCACCGGGTTTCCTCCAAGGTACGAGTTATGTAGAAAGATAATTTTAAATAATTTTTTTATTTAAAGTTATGATGGATGAGAATCTCAAGGATATTCAGAAAAAGGGTTTAACACAAAAATATTGATTAATTAAAGATAATTAATAGATACAAGCGTGATTTATCTTAAACAAGAATGATTAAAGAATTGATGTTAGTTTTATTTATTTGTTAATATTGTTCCATGCATGGATGATCATGATATAGACCAAGACCTTTGTATGTGAATGGTCTCTTTTAATTTATTTATTTTAATGATATTTGTTGTCCTGTGATGTAACGCCCCGACCCTAGCTACCCAGAGTCGGTGCATTACTTCGTAACATTGGCATGATCACAAAAGATCAAGTCTCGAAAGACCGATTAGTTTAGTAGCCTTGGAAACACTAGATACATTCATAAATGTTACATTACATAATAAAGTGAAAAACTAATAACAAAGTCTTCATAGTCCACACTCATATCCTCTTCTTACTATCCCTGCAGGTCATTCATAAAATACTTCTTCACATCCTTGAAAATATTAAAACATTGAAAGGGGTGAGCTCAAATGCTCAGTAAGGATAACAACATAGCGGAACCTTTCATAAATAAACATTAACATTTAAGGCAATGTATAACAAAAACAAAATCCTTTTAAACATGAACTTCAACATAATATGGAAAACGTAAAATGAGATAATGTCATTTACTTATTCACATGGATATTCTACTGGTCGAATAATCACATGCAATATCATTAACCACTTTCATAATGATGGAATGAATAATGCCAGACATTCTGAAACATTTTGTCAAGGCCTCGGCCAAGACGTCTAAAATGATTAAGGCCTCATCCAAAATAAAATCAAATTGGGAAAGGGCCTCGGCCAATTCCATGTCTAGTTGTCTCATGAGACCTACCGATGCATCGAGGAGTTATAGCGGGCTCCACCCGTCACTTATTAAGTCCAATGCATTCCTCATATGAATAGGTTTAAACATATCATAAACCATAACATAATCATATCACATAGAACATGCATAAAGGAAACATAACATTTCCACATTTCAATCACAAGATATCAATACAACACATTGATATAATAAAAATTCTTTCAAAACCATTTTCAATACCAAAATAAAAGAAAGTTAAAACTTTGTATTTTTTTTCTTTAAAAAAATGATGGCTTGTAGAGGAAGCCGAAACTCAAATAATGGTGACGGCGGCGGAGAAGTCGTTGTCGCTGCATAACTACGGAAAGAAAAACATTCCCTTTTTGTCGTTTAGAAAAACGCTTCGTATAAAAAAGATTCCTTTTGAATAAACGTAAAAGTCAAAGGGGTTTATACACCGTATAAAAGAAAGTTGTGTATAAAACCAAATATGCCTCAATGAAAGGAGATTGAGATGAATTCCCATACAAAGATCATTTTTAAAATAGATATAGTATGTGTATTCACTATAAGTACACATAAATAAAGTACAAATACAATATAGGACATAATAATATCATGACATAATTTGAAAGTAGGAGATTAACCCAAAGAATTGAAATTGGGTTAAGAAATTCCCTTACCTTGTGTCTGACTTGATTCGACCATTATTTAACCTCCTGAATAATAAACTAGAGTTAATATCTACCATTTTCAATTTCATTATCCTTGTTATATCACTTATTACAATGTTATGAACATTATGTAATTACTTGAGTTAATAACGGTCATTTTGTCGATTTTTGGTACTTGAGTCAACAATAAACTTCTTATAATTACAAGTTGTTTATGTGGTAGAATATCCATTATCTATAGAATTATATTCATGATTTAGATGTCATATATATCATATATATCCAGTATATACATTCATTCATAATATTACGTAACATTTAGAGGTAAGAAATGAAATGCACCGTTCATGGAGACGGTAAGCCGTACGTACGCATGAATGCTACTTTCATTTCTATTTCTTATTTAATGAAATGAAATCATAATGATATAAATGTATAATATAATTCCTGTATAATATAGCATATAATATCATTTACTCCATCCTTTATACATCCCACATATGGCATTAACGATTCACATCACTTTGAGGGGGCGGTAGTCCGCACTTCCTAAAATGAAATTATCACGTTTACCCATAATGGAAATCATAATGTATGCCATAAATGAGCAATACAGAAGAATAAGGAAAACATAAACATATTATATATCATATATAAATATAGTGACATCTTAATGGACACCATTTAAGGTGTTTTATGAGTGTTGAACAATCATCGTTTTGTGAGGAAGAAATTCGCCATCCACAGAAACCGTAGGTTCTTTAACCATTAGATGTAGGTGTGTGTAAGTGTAGCTCGAATCCTTCTTATAACAACATCCTAGTATATTGAGGATACTTTTGTTGTTACAAAATAAATGAATAAAAAGAGTTTATGGGGTTGGAGAAGCAAAATAAAACAAAATATCATTAGAGAAGACATTACCTCAAAATCGGGTAACTCTTTTTGTTTTGATCCAAAGGCTTACTTGGGAGCAGTTCTGCCCAAAGTGAGGCTTCTACGAGTAAGGGGGTAGTTGGGAGAGTATTTGGGCAGTGGTTAGCTGAGCCAAATGTCTTGAAAGTGTGAATGAGATGGTAGAGGTGGGGTCCTTTTATAAGTGGAGAGGAGGGGCACTCTTGGAAAGTAATGAAATATTACTTTATTATACAATGATTTTCGGATTCTAAAGGTCCCACACTTATATAATTCAAGGCTAAGGTGATAAGGGTTCTAAATATACCCATCCAATAGTCTTTGGACAAGTGTAAGACTTGGATTGTACATTATCTTTTCATTTTATTAAAATCGTTAAATAATGAGGTCATCACTGCATCATAATGATGTCATAAATAATTTAATTTATTTAATGTCTAAAAATTATAAAACAAATACTATGATGTAGGAAATCTTTTTACCCTTCCAATGACTATTTATAGTCAAAAATATGAATTGTATAACCCCATGTAAAAATTGTTTTAGTAAAAAATTTCATGTTTGTGTCATTTTTTACTTTAACATTAAATAAAAGGTATTTATGTCATTTTCCAACTAAAGTGGATCCATGGGGTCCCCAAGTCGACCCATGGATTGTCTTGGTCTGCCATGGCACATCCAATGATGGTAGGACATGTTCCAAGCTCATCTCATATTATTAAAACATTATTTTTACCTTAAACTACTCTAATTACCTCTAATCACGATTAAGAACTTAAAAGTTACTATTCACCAAAAATTATTTTAATCTCATTGAACCACATTTTAATTCTTAATGACAACCATGTATGTCGGATTTTTGAAAATCAAAACACAGAAGTGGTAATATTTCATTTAAACGAAAAGTCAGTTATTTAACTACCACTTAGTGGTTTCACTATTCATCAAAAATTGAAGTTTTTCAGAACAATGCCAAAATTTCACCCCAAGTTATAATTGATATTCCGAATTCAAAAATGATGTCTATTTTAAAAAAGTCCAAACATATAAGTTGCATTAATTAATTTTATAATTAATTCCCGCTGTCACGACAGATAGCGTGTTTTTAAGAAACAATTTATATCAAAAGATTGGTAATTGTTTATGTCCAATTTCAATGTTAAATTAATTCTAATGACCACCATTGGATAAAATGGTAAAAATATATTCTAATTATACTTTAAAACCACTAAATAGTATAATTTATCACTATAAATTATTTTGATTAAAAAAGTTGTTTTAAGTAATTTTCACTATTCATAAAAAATTGGAAGTTCTCAGAAAATTACAAAAAATTCAACTTTGGATAATGTCGATATTACGAATACAAAAATGAAGTCCATTTTGAAATATAAAATTTCTATAATTTTAAAAAGTGGTTATTACTATTCATAACGACTACTTTGATTAGTCGCGGTGTTTTAGAACTCGAAGTTGCGTACAATGCAAGCTATTGCATTATTGAATGAGAAGCGTATCGTGGAATCTCGGGGTGTTACATTCTCCCGTCATTCAATAAATTGCGTCCTCGCAATTTGAAAATTTTCTTTGAAAATAAAAGGTTGAAAAGAGAAAATACCTTTTTGGAAAACCCACATCGGAAATAAGATTAATAAAATTTAGCCTTAATAAGAGGGAAAGGGAAGTGAAAAAGTCACCACCCAATTTTGATCTCGATTAGGAGAAAATTGGTGGCAATTAGAGACATATAATTGGAGGAAAAACGTAAATATTTGTAGGGAGTTATTGAGGTCATCAGTCACAATCAACTGTCAAATTGAGGGCCTCAAAGCCTTCAATCTATGTTGATTTAAACTATCATCAGTTCAACAAGACATAAGGTATTAGGATAACACATTTTTTTGTTTTAATATCCCTTTAATAAAGTTTAAGAATTAATTTATTCATTGAATAAGAGATAGGTATATATATATTTATGATAGACAATTAGAGTTTCAACCTACAACTCATCTTTCACTCAAAAAGATAATAGAACTCAAAAATATTATACTTATCCTAATTGTATAAGGTTCCAAATGTTAACACATACCATTTAGATTAGTAAAATTATATTGTAATAACCAGGGAATTCCTGTAGGCTAGTGGTAGGAAATAAAGGCATGTCGTACTATGGATGTGGGTTCGATTCCTGCAGCTTTGTCTGACGCAACAGGTTATGCCCCACCCTGCAGGTTGTCCTTTTCCTAAAACTATAGTATTATAATATTCCAAAAATAATCTTCATAAATTTTTTTAACCTTAAACAATACAATCCAAAGATCAACTTAATCCACTCCAACATTTATAGTTATCCAAAATACCTCTGTCCAGACACTCTCTAAAAGGTCTCTTAATTCCAAAATCAATTTATCAGATTCTCCAAACAAAGTAAAGTTTCTCTTATTTTCACATAATAATAATATAATTACCTTCATCATATTAAAACCTTACTAAAATCAACAAGTACTGCAATAAAATC
Source organism: Viscum album (assembly GCA_963277665.1). Classification (NCBI taxonomy): domain Eukaryota; kingdom Viridiplantae; phylum Streptophyta; class Magnoliopsida; order Santalales; family Viscaceae; genus Viscum; species Viscum album. The sequence continues at coordinate 676,670,073 of OY728159.1, read as the reverse complement.
CTTATATATATATCACGTTATTCTAATAACCAGAATATAATCCATGAGTCCAAAAGCACCAATACATTAATTATTCCGCTTCAACTGTAGTCACAGCATAAGATTGGATTTGATCCCTTGGCCTTTTCTGAGGTAAGTTTCCCTGACGCTTAGGAAATTCATTTTCATAATGACCCATTTCTCTACAATTGTAGCATTCAAAATTGAGAGCCTCTTTCTTTCCCTTACAATCATGAGCCTGGTGACCTTTTTCTCCACATTTGTAACAAAATCCCATTCCTTTTAGGCAAGTACCTGGGTGATTCTTCCCACAATTATCACATAATGGAAAATCCTTCTTTCCCTTTTTCCCTTTATCTGTCTCTTGTTCCACTGTTCTCTTCTTCTCTTTCTTTACTTTGTTGTCATAAGACTAAGAGAATTCCTTTTCTATCTTGATAGCACATGAGACAATATCTTCGTATGATGAGAAGGTTTGTGAGACTAATGCTCGACGGAGAAATTGTTTTAACCCATCAAAGAAACAATAAATCTTACTTCTTGGGTTACGTATATAATCTGCAGCATGCCTCGCTAACCTTGTAAAGTTGGCCTCATACTTTGCGACATTCTCATCCTCCTTTTGTCTCAGACTCAAAAATTTCCTTTCCATATCTGCTCGATGGTCATGTGGAAAGTATTTTTCTAAGAACAGATATTTGAACTCTCTCCATTCCATACTTGATACTTCTTCATCTTACCTTTTGTTTTGAATCAATGAACACCATTGACCGGCATCTCCAGTGAGGCGGTAAACTGCCCAGATAACCTTCTCCCTTTCGCTACTCCCCAAGGTGTGGAATATTTTCTCTAAGGAATTTATCCATTGCTCAGCTACTAATGGATTTTTACCCCCATTAAATGTTGTCGGTTGTTGCCTCATGAAGCGGTCTAACATTGATCCTCCACGTTGTGGATCAGGGCGCTCCATACAAGTAAGGTTATTATTCATAACCTGAGTGAGTTGTCCCAGTATGGTAATAAGTTGATCAGCACCAGTTGTATCTCCAGATCCACAATAATTATCTTGAGCAGGAGGGAAATCCCTACACGGAGTGCGTGCATTGATACAGTTTCCATTCCTTCCACTAGGCTCCATTTCTAAACAATGGCATAAACTAGATTAGTTTATGAAATAAAATAAATAATTCCATATTTGTAAAACACTTTACATAAATTGAACTATTTACGGATATAATCCATAATCATAAAAAGAAATGTTTTCTTTGAGGAAGTATATACTCATAACCCTTCATAGTGGTTTGTAATGAAAATGAGAATTATCTTAAGCATATCCCCCGGGAGTGTCGTAACCAAGAGTGCAGCAAGGCCCATTGTCGTGCACCAGTTCCCGTTCGAGTCTAGCTCAAAGCGGTGTTTTCATGTTTTACCTATAGGTACATCTGGGCCAGAGCCGCCTCTACCTGTTCATATCCATACAGGGATGTATTTCTCAGAAAACTCATAACATTCTATAATACCAAAATTCTAGGAAGATCTTCTATACTAATCCTCAAAGTCTATCTTTGGGATATGTGCTCTAATCAGATTTTATCTAAATCTAGCTTCCAAGTTTAGTACTAAACTGCCTCTGATACCAACTGTAACGCCCTGACCCCAGCTACCCAGAGTCGGTGCATTACTTCGTAACATTGGAATGATCACAAAAGATCAAGTCTCGAAAGTCCGATTAGTTTAGTAGCCTTGGAAACACTAGATACATTCATAAATGTTACATTACATCATAAAGTGAAAGACTAATAACAAAGTCTTCATAGTCCACACTCAAATCCTCTTCTGACTATCCCTGCAGGTCATTCATAAAATACTTCTTCACATCCTGGAAAATATTAAAACATTTAAAGGGGTGAGCTCAGATGCTCAGTAAGGATAACAACATAGCGGAAGCTTTCATAAATAAACATTAACATTTAAGGCAATGTACAACAAAAACAAAAGACTTTTAAACATGAACTTCAACATAATATGGCAAAAGTAAAATGAGGTAATTCCATTTACTTATTCACATGGATATTCTACTAGTCGAATAATCACATGCAATATCATTAACCACTTTCATAATGATGGAATGCATAATGCCAGACATTCTGAAAAATTTTGTCAAGGCCTCGGCCAAGACGTCTAAAATGATTAAGGCCTCGGCCAAAATCACAGATCAATTTGGTAAAGGGCCTCGGCCAATTCCACATCTAGTTTTCTCATGAGACCTACCGATGCATCGAGGAGCTATAGCGGGCTCCACCCGTCACTTATTAAGTCCAATGCATTCCTCATATGAATAGGTTTAAACATATCATAAACCATAACATAATCATATCACATAAAACATACATAAAGGAAACATAAAATTTCCACATTTAAATCACATGATATAAATACAACACATTGATATAATAAAAAACGATTTCAAAACCATTTTCAATACCAAAATAAAAGAAAGTTAAAACTTGGTATTTATTTTTCTTTAAAAAAAATGATTGCTTGTAGAGGAAGCCAAAACTCAAATAATGGTCACGGCGGCGGAGAAGTCGTTGTCACCGCATAAGTATGGAAAGAAAAACATTTCCTTTTGTCGTTTAGTAAAATGCTTAGTATAAAAAAGATTCGTTTTGAATAAACGTAAAAGTCAAAGGGGTTTATACACCGTATAAAAGAAAGTTGTGTATAAAACCAAATATGCCTCAATGAAAGGATATTGAGACGAAGTCCCATACAAAGATCATTTTTAAAATAGATATATTATGTGTATTCACTATACGTACACATAAATAAAGTACAAATACAATATAGGACATAATAATATCATGACATAATTTGAAAGTATGAGATTAACCCAAAGAATGGAAATTGGGTTAAGAAATTCCCTTACCTTGTGTCCGACTTGATTCGACCATTCTTTAACCTCCTGAATAATAAACTAGAGTTAATATCTACCATTTTCAATTTCATTATTCTTTTTATATCACTTATTACAATGTTATGAACATTATGTAATTATTTAAGTTAATAAAGGTCGTTTTGTCGATTTTTGGTACTTGAGTCAACAATAAACTTCATATAATTACAAGTTGTTTAGGTGGTAGAATATCCATTATCTCCAGAATTATATTCATGATTTATATGTCATATATATCATATATATCCAGTATATACATTCATTCATAATATTACGTAACATTTAGAGGTAAGAAATGAAATGCACCGTTCATGGAGACGGTAAGCCGTACGTACGCATGGACGCTACTTTCATTTCTATTTCATATTTAATGGAATGAAATCATAATGATATAAATGTATAATATAATTCCAGTATAATATAGCATATAATATCATTTACTCCATCCTTTATACATCCCACATATGTCATTAATGATTCACATCACTTTGAGGGGGCGGTAGTCCGCACTTCCTAAAATGAAATTATCGCGTTTACCCATAATGGAAATCATAAAGTATGCCATAAATGAGAAATACAGAAGCATAAGGAAAACATAAACATATTATATATCATATATAAATATAGTGACATCTTAATGGCCACCTTTGAAGGTGTTTTATGAGTGTTGAACAATCATCGTTTCGTGAGGCAGAAATTCGCCATCCACAGAAACCGTATGTTCTTTAACCATTAGATGTAGGTGTGTGTAAGTTTAGCTCCAATCATTCTTATAACAACATCCTAGTATATTGAAGATACTGGTGTTGTTACAAAAGAAATGAATAAAAAGAGTTTATGGGGTTGGAGAAGCAAAATAAAACAAAATAACATTAGAGAAGACATTACCTCAAAATCGGGTAACTCTTTTTGATTTGAGCCAAAGGCTTCCTTGGGAAGCGTTCTGCCCAAAGTGAGGCTTCTAGGAGTAAGGGGGTTAGTTGGGAGAGTATTTGGGCAGAGATTGGCCGAGCCAAATGGCTTGAAAGTGTGAATTAGATGGTAGAGGTGGGGGCCTTTTATAAGTGGATATGAGGGGCACTCTTGGAAAGTAATGAAATATTACTTTATTATACAATGCTTTTCGGATTCTAAAGGTCCCACACTTATATAATTAGAGTCTAAGGTGATAAGGGTTTGAAATATACCCATCCAATAGTCTTTGGAGAAGTCTAAGTCTTGGATTTTACATTATCTTTTCATTTTATTAAAATCGTTAAATAATGAGGTCATCGCTGCATTATAATGATGTCATAAATAATTTAATTTATTTAATGTCTAAAAATTATAAAAAAAATAATATGATGTAGGAAATCTTTTTAACTTTCCAATTACTATTTATAGTAAAAATATGACTTGTATAATCCCATGTAAAAATTGTTTTAGTAAACAATTTCATGTTTCTGTCATTTTTTACTTTAACATTAAATAAAAGGTATTTATGTCATTTTCCAACTAAAGTGGCTCCATGGGGTCCCCAAGTTGACCCATGGATTGTCTTGGTCTTCCATGGCACATCCAATGAGGGTAGGACATGTGTCAAGCTCATCTCATATTATTAAAACATTATTTTTACCTTAAACTACACTAATTACCTCTAATCGCGATTAAGAACTTAAAAGTTACTATTCACCAAAAAATTATTTTAATCTCATTGAACCACATTTTACTTCTTAATGACAACCATGTATGTTGGATTTTTGAAAATCAAAACACAGAAGTGGTAATATTTCATTTAAACGAAAAATCGGTTATTTAACTACCACTTAGTGGTTTCACTATTCATCAAAAAATTGAAGTTTTTCAGAACAATGCCAAAATATCACCCTAAGCTATAATTGATATTCCGAATTCAAAAATGATGTCTATTTTAAAAAATTCCAAACATATAAGTTTCATTAATTAATTTTATAATTAATTCCCGCTGTCACGACAGATAGCGTGTTTTTAAGAAACAATTTATATCAAAAGATTGGCAATTGTTTAGGTACAATTTCAATGTTAAATTAATTCTAATGACCACAATTGGATAAAATGGTAAAAATATATTCTAATTATACTTTAAAACCACTAAATAGTATTATTTATCACAATAAAGTATTTTTATTAAAAAACTTGTTTTAAGTAATTTTCACCATTCATAAAAAATTGGAAGTTCTCAGAAAATTACAAAAAATTCAACTTTGGATAGTTTTGATATTACGAATACAAAAATGAAGTCCATTTTGAAATGTAAAATTTCTATAATTTTAAAAAGTGGTTATTACTATTCATGATGGCTACTTTGATTAGTTGCGGTGTTTTAGAACTCGAAGTTGCGTACAATGCAAGTTATTGCATTATTGAATGAGAAGCGTATCGTGGAAGATCGGGGTGTTACATGTGAGCCTTATCCTCATTAATATGTAGGACATGTGTGCCCAAGGATTATTTTATGTAAAACCCCATTTTACCCCTCACCTGCGGGTGATATAAAAGCATATGTAATGGATGGAGCTGCCAGGCTAGTGGAGGAAGATCAAGTTAGGAGCCAATGTGAATCCAATCCAAGGAGACACAAAGGTGGACATGTGAAGTGCTATAAACACGAACCCAAAATGTTCATGGTCTTTCTTCCCTAGGTCTTGGGTTAGTTTATCAACCGCTAGATAAACTAACCAATAGAACAAGATAATGAACATACCATTTATTTTATTTCTGTATGTTTCATGGTTTATTTACTTTGGGTGTGTTGTCACCATCACACAATTAATGAATTAAATAAGCATGCAAGACAGAACTAAAATAAGACCGACTGATGCATAAAATATTATCGTAGATATGGTTAATCAATTATGTATATCCCACATAATATTAACAATCATGAAATCAAAGATAATAAAATGGAAATTTATTTATATAGATAAAATCCCTCAAATAAAATATCATGTTGGTATAACCTTCCATAGTAATTGTTAGAATCGAACCATAGATAAAAGTGCTTGACCAACCCTAGTTGGGGTGCTTTCAATTATCTGGGAATTATAATTCAAGGTGTTGGGTTGACTTGACTTGGTTTGCCTCAAGGGTTTACTTCAACAGTAGGACTTGGTGTGACCAAAAGGCAATGGTTTAGAAAATCCAAAATAAATGGATTTCAAGATTGGGGAGTCCACTTAGCGGATAAAAGAGCTGCGAGTTAATGCAGTTAGCATTTGGAATGCCTATCTAAAACCCTTAAAGTTTCTCAACCAACCCTAGTTGGGGTTATGTGTAGGGAAATATAGATCCTTTCCACTAGAATATTCCGGAAACAGAATATTCTGAAGTCAATGGTGATTGTTATTGAATTTTGATAAAATAGTGGGAGACTAATAAGTGTTAATTTATTTATTTGTCACAGTTTTTTCATAATAAAGTACTAATTTTTTCCTTATCTTAATTTGTAGAAAGTTCAAGAAAAATGACTTCAAGAATATCATTGCGAATGATACTAGATAAGGAAATCCTTCTCACTAGCACCAATTTCCTAGATTGGTAGAGGTGTTTATGCGTCATCCTTCGCCACGAGAGAAAATTGTATGTGCTGGAAGTGCCTATTCCAGTTGCACCTAGAAAAGAGGATAGTGATGCAGAACTATCTCTCTATATGAAACATATGGATGATGCCACAGATGTCCAATGTTTCATTCTATCGGCCATGTCTAATGATCTGTTGAAGCAACATGAAAACATGGGCGTGTATAGCATGATGTCTCACCTTAAGGATATCTACCAAGAGAAGGCGAGATATGAGAGATGTGAGATCTCCAATGCTTTGTTTACAACTACGCTTTGAGATTATATGCCATTGTGCCTCATGTAGTTAAGATTATAGGCTACATTGAACGCCTAGACATCTTAGGGATTATGTTCTCGAATGAGTTGCATACAGATCTCATCCTATCATCACTGCCCAAGACCTTCTCCAGCTTTATTGTCAATTATAACATGAGAAAAAATTAGAAGAGTCTATCCAAACATCTGACATTAAATATCCTGGGAGATAAGGACATGGGGTGGGAGAAACCCACAATCCATATGGTGAATAAGAAAAGGAAGGATAAGGAAAGGGGCCATGGACTTATATATGGACTGAAGCACCCGTGCATCATCCCTCCAAGAAGTGGAAGATATAGAGGCAGGGAAAGGAATGGGAGGTGGTATGTTTTTCATGTGTCAAGCTAGGACACTAGATTAGGAATTGCACTCAATAGTGTGGGGACGCTAAAGGTGCATTTGTTATCATGTGTAATCATTACATTTATAAACATTTGTAATTATATACAGCTTGTGGGGATCATATCAGTATTAAAATATAGGAACCATGTAGATTTAGAAAGATTTCCAGAAGAGAGGTGGATCTTCGTGGTACCAATGGCGTGAGGCTGGCTGCGTTGGCCATTGGTGATTACCACCTTTCATTTCCAACTGGGATGATTTTGGTTTTACATAACTGTTATTATGTGCCTAATGTTACCAAAAACATAATTTATGTATCTTGTTGGGATATGGATGGATTTATTTTCATATTTGGAAATAAGGGTTGCTTCTTTTATAAGAACAATGTATGTTATGGTATATAGAATTTAAATAATCATTTATTTGTACTAAATTATGAAAACCAAGTGTTGGATATCGATAACGAAACAAACTCACATGACTCATACATCACCCATGTGTGGAATCACTGTCATGGTCATGTAAACAAGAAGATCTTGACAAAGCTCTACCAAGATGGAAATTTAATCTCTACTGAGCTAAAACCACTTGATAGATGTCACCATTGTTTATAAGGTAAAATGAAAAAGTCGTCTTTCAGTGGACAAGGTTAGAGGGACACATAGCTTCTATAATTAGTGAACACAGATGTGTGTGGACAATTTCTAGTAGAAGATAGAGGTGGATATTCTTACTTCATTAATTTTACTGATGATTTGAGTAGATATGGTTATGTCTACTTAATGAGGTACAAGTCAAAACTCTTAGAGAAATTTAAGGAATTCAATAATGAAGTAGAAAATCAGTTTGGAAAGAAGACAAAGAAGCTTCGATCGAATCGAGGTGGAGAATATCTGAACCAAGAGTTTAACGATCTTCTATGGGAGTCTGGGATTATATCTCAGCTCACTCCTACATATACACCACAGTGGAATGGTGTTAGTGAAAGGAGGAATCGCACCTTGTTAGACATGGTGAGGCCGATGATGATTCATGTAGATCTTCCATTATCCTTTTGGGGATATTTATTACAGACTAAATCATACACATTAAATAGATTACCAACTGAGGTGGAAAATGGAATCCCCTCCATGTTATGGAATGGAAAGAAACCCATTTTTTTCACAAACATGTATGGGGATGCGAGGCATTTGTTATGGCCTTCTTAGGAAACAAACTAGCACCCCAGGGCACAAAGTGTATCTTTTATAGGATATTCTAAGGAAACAAAAAGATATTACCTATATAAACCTTCACACAAGAACGTGATTGTCACTAGACAAGACGCCTTTCTTGAGAGGGAGCACATCCTCGAAAAGGATAGTGTAAGAAAGATTGACTCTGACAAAGTTGATGCGCAGGACACACATGTGTTTGCATAGGATCAAGTTCCACAGGTCCCTATGGAAGAGGTTCCAGAAACACAAGTACTACATATGAGCTGAAGATAGGTAAGGGAACCAGAGAGATTTGGTTTCCTAGTCACCGAGGATGGTGAATCATTGTTGTTGGACAATTATGAACTTATATCATACAAGGATGCAGTAGAAAGCTAGGAAAATGAAAGATGGCTAGAAGCTATGAATTCAAAGATGGATTCATTATATCACAACCATGTTTGGGTTCTGGTCAATGAGCCAGTTGATGTAAATCATGTTGGTTTCAAATGGGTATTCAAGGGAAAAATATACATGGATGATCAAGTTAGCACCTATAATGCAAGGCTAGTGGCTAATGGGTTTTGACAAGGTCAAGGAATTGACTATGATGAAACCTTCTCACCAGTTTCCATGTTTTAATCAATAAGAATCATACTTTCCATAGAATCTTACTATGACTACGAGATTAGGAAAATGGAATTCGAAATAGAATTCCTTAACAGAAACCTTCAAGAAGATGTTTATATGACATAACCAGAAGGGTTTTTGAGACTAGGTGAAGCTAAATGGGGTTGGAAGAAGAAGAAATCCATTTTATCGATTAAAGAAAGCAACTAGCTCGTCGAGCATTAGATTGGATGAATCCATAATGGAATTTTGATTAATTAAAAATGAATGTGAGCCATATGTTTATAAATGGTTTAATGGGAAATCAGTCGTTATCCTAGTAGTATATGTTGATGACGTATTGCTTATTGGAAACCGTGTACTTGTCTTTCAGTCAGTTAAGGACTGCTTGAAGAAGTGTTTCTCCATAAAGGACTTGGGTGAAGTAGCCTACATTCTAGGTATCAGGATCACCCATGATAGATCCAAGAGGATACGTGGACTAACATAGGGTAAATATATTGACCATATAGTGAAGAGATTTTGTATGGAACAATCCAAGAGGGGATTAGTTACAATATTACATGACCTACATCTTTCTAAGAAATTTTTTCCTCAGACACTACAAGAGAAAGATATAATGAGTATGATCCCATACGCATTGGATATATGATGCTTCATGTATGCCATGTTATGTACCAGGCTTGATGTTCCCTATTCAATGATTATGATAGGAATATATCCAGAAGATCCAGGACAACAGAATTGGACTACTGTAAATAATATCCTTAAGTATCTGAGAAGAACTAAAGATATGTTCCTAGTGTATGGAGGAGACAAGGATCTTGTCATCCGAGGGTTTATTGATGCTGGTTTTCAGAAAGATCGGATTGATCTGAAGTCGCAATCTGGATATGGTTTATATCTCAATGGACAAGTTGTGAGCTATATGAGTTCAAAGAAACCAGTTTTCACTGATTCTACTGCGGATTCATAAAATATAGCAGCTTTTGATGCATCCAAGGAAGCCTTCAGGACGTAGAACATTGTCCAGGAGCTTGATGTGGTGCCTAGCGTAAATATCCTATCACATTATATTGTGATAATACTACAGCGGTGGCTCTTTAAAAATAACCAAGGTCACATCAATGGACAATGCACATACTCTGGAAGAATCACCTCTTTAGGGATTTCTATCAAAGGGGTGAAGGTGCAGTGAGCAAAGTGTCCATAGAAGAGAACGTGGTGGACCCCATGACTAAAGGCATATCTTAGTAGAAGCATGAATATCATGTGAAAGCTAGCGGGTTAAAAGTTGTTAGCAGTTGGATCTAGTCCATGTGAGAGTCTGTTGGAGTTTTTGGCCTATAACCAACTACTTTTTACTTTATTCATTAATAAATACCTTTTCACATCATAATTTTTCTTTTATGTGACAATGAATATGATAATGTCTTAATGATTGTTGTTGCATTAAAGGGTTATAGCGGATCCCTACTATGATGGGAACCCATAAGTGCCATAATAGAGTTCTTGAATATATGTTCTATGGATGGATGATGTTATTTGGGGGAAAAAAATAATACAGGCCATTAGGGGTGAGGACTCATAAAACATTGAGGCACCTTCTCATGGTGTGCGACCTTGGTAATATCAAGGAGGATATTATGAGACAAAAACCCGCCAGTATGAAATCCACATTTCATAGTGTCATTGCATGTTCCTATCTACTGACGTGTGGATTGGTCCTTAGACTTTAAGATTATTTCTAATGGGTATTACAACTCACACACTTACATGTATTGATGAAAACTGTGATGACACATTGTTTGCAGTGAGGTAGGATACGTTGGGCGAGTCATGAGTGATATTACATTAATAGATAATGTGAGAAAGGATTTTTCCCTTATGTTCCACAATGGATGTAGATATCTTAGGCCCTTTGATATAATTGATATATCCTAAACAAATCCATGTCCATAGTGTGGAATGGGAAATCTCAATTCCAGAAAATCAAAGAAAGAATAATTGAGCACATGTGTTGAAGTCACTAGCATGAAACCTGCTAGATTGGAGATATCGAAACAAAGGGATTAAATTATATGGTAAGTGTTCGTAGGAGGTGACATGTAATTGTGGTGTTAACTTCTTTCTTTATGGGAGCCTTGGCATATTTCTAGATGCTAACCTTAGACTTTAAGCAAACTCTTCCTAATGGAACTGAGAAAGAGGCTTAGAGGGTCACACACTAAATGTGTCTTAGTATCTCAGTTAAATATTAATTTAACAAGTGGAATAAATATTACTCTCGAATATTGTTTAATAATTATTCAAGAATGTCTCATCGCATTTATTTTGACACTAGTTATTCGTGAGAATATATTGTGGGTGAAATAATATATTTTTAGCGAGTAATGCAATGAAATATATTTTAGAAATAAATAGCCATTATTCAAGGTCTAATAAATGTGGTGGGGGAAATGAAGAAAAATGGGAAAAAACTACACATTGTGTATATTAAATATACACATCGTATATTTTTTGAGGGAATTTATGGGAAATAATATTATTTATTTGATTAAATAATGTTAGGTGTAATTCACTGGGTGCATTTTAGGTAATAATAATAGTCAACAATTATTATTAGACATGGGGTATTACTAAGAATTAAATGAAATGAATAAATGCATTCAGGTAATTAATTTATTTTATTATTCAATGTAATTTAAAATATCAATTGTATATTTCTCATTAGCCAATCCATTTATTTGGTGGTATTGCACAACGAATCAAGAGAAAGCTTGCAAGCCAATTGAGAATCATTTTCTTCCGAGAACGCTCTCAAACTACGAGAAAGAGATCCTCCTCCATCAGATTAAGGCGATCGAAGGCACACATTGCAAGAGAAGGCACTTCCGTGCTAGCACCAAGAGATCTCTTCAGTGACATCCAGAGATACGTGGAGCACATGTGGATTACCACAATTGGAATTCTATACAAGGATTCAACAATGAAATGACATATCACATCATATCATGACCGGAAACATCAACAATGAAATAATTACATCAAGGTAATTCTTTTCAATTAAATAAATTAATTATAACCTACATATGATGATCCTAAATATGATTTTGGGAGTCCCATATTTCCTTTTTCATTATTCTTTCTATTCTAATGATTTAGAATTTTATTATCATGATGGATCTCAAATTGATTGTTGTTAACACTAAAATTAAAGATGGGTACACCCACCAACCTGCTTCTGCAATGCCCGAAACCTACAGAATCATGTGATGAAACTCTCATAGTGTCCTCCTCCAAGTTTCATTGTCATCATCCTCTACCCTACAATAATGTTCTTGAACGACTTTCGGAATATCTTCTACATGAACCTGATGAGGATGTTGACCTGGATCCCTACGTAGAAAAGGAAAAATGGTCAGTGATCCTAAACCTAGTATATAGAATACCTTAACCTTAATTAATTATTTTGTTTTATTCATTTTAGGTTAACGTATCTCAATTTCTACCCAATTGAACATTTGAATAGAGAATAATGATGCATGATCTTTTACTAAATCTCTACCATGTAACTAGTATCACCTCATTTAGTAGCCATTATAAGCTTAAAGGTCTATGCATCAGATCATAGTGGTCCCTAAATACCCATGTATCAACTGGTCTCCTGATTTTAAAGATCTTGTTAAACATAGCTGACACCATTTCCCTACAAACCCATGCAACCTCACCCATACCAAACTCTAAACTCTATTATATCCCTCAAACATATCATTGATACCACTATGTCATGACCCATCCCAAAAAATGTACCCCTCCTGGGCTGACAATGGGAGGAGAGAGATTGTGACACCCGAGTCATGCCGCCAGTAGGCCCCGTGTAGGTGACTTGTATCGAGGGTATGGTAAAAATACAGATGTGAGACATTACCCTCTAAAAGAACACATTTGAAAGAGAGAGATAGGAAAACAACAAAAAAACTCCTTCTCAGACTAAAATATTAAAAGAATACCATGTACAAATATATAATGTCAGGCCATAACTACTACAACCGAAAGTAAAACTGCAACTACCAAAAGAATGTAATGATGGTAGCGACCATGAATCCTAAATAGCTCTTGCTAAACCCAAAGATAATAGTAGATAGTCGGATCTAAAACCTACTCTATATTTCCTAAAAAATTTATATATAGGCATAGGGTGAGTATAATAGTATAATCAGTAGGATCCTTCCCAAAAATGCTTATGAAAAATGTAAAGACTATGTGGTAAAGCATAGTGAACAACATGTGAAACTAACTCATCAACTAAGTAGGTATAATAAGTTCCAAGCCTCATCATGGATACTATCACTAAGTATCATATACAAGAGTACATAATAAAATAAATAATTTCAATGGTACTGTACTACAACTTCCCCATTGGTTTGTCGCTCTTCCCCCACATAGCACGTCTTGAGAATCTCTCTATAAAAAGTCTATCTTGTAGACACCCAGGTGATGCACCACAACACGCACCTCATGCATCAGACCACCCCGTCCACATAACCAATGTAACCAGGTACTTTCCAAGATCCACCAAAGCCTGTATAATTTGTATCATACATTGGGTATTATACCTCAATCCATCACAACCCATAAAATGATTAAGGATCCTCATGCCATCATAGCCTATACATGTTATACCTATAGTAGTTATTAAGAAACTATAATCAAAATACATATGTGTGAAATAACCATAAGAAATTACATCCTTCTATACACATAAATGGGGAAAAATAAAATAAGTTCATACCAATACAGGTAACTACCAAGAGAAGAGTGTGGGTCCAAAGGGGGGGTAGTTAGTCATCCATCCACTCACCCAGATATTAAGGAAAACACCTCCATAGGGCTCAAAATCCCTTAGGTTTTAGTTAACCTAACCAAAAGGGAAGAGTAGAATATAAAAACAAAAAAAATTACATGCTATAATATAACATACAATCACACTATGGGCATAACCTAGTCTTAGAAGCAACTTCTGCAAAAGTCTCTCAAACTCCCAGATACGACTGATAAGACCATATGTACTATACGAACACAATCATTTAAGATCTACATTAAATTAATTTATTCATTTACATCAGTTTCAATTTATGTTAATTAATTCTTTAACCATTAACATTTTGCACATTACATTTCAATACAATTATAAAAAAAGTTCCATTACCTCCAAGAATAAGAAAACTGAGTCCACGGCTTCTTAGAATTATAAACTAATCTTTGCATCTCATCAAGATCCAACCCCATGGATTAATCATTTGTTCATTTATTAATGGAATTACTTTCATTATTACTAGGTAATATACGAAAACATCCTAAGAAACTGAACAAGGTAAACAACCAAGAACATTCATCTTCCTCAAGTAGCGGGGAATGGAATGTAGATAAACAAACAAACTGGCCATTAGCTAAAGAACATATTCAAACAAGCATCAAGATTTTATATCAATGGGTAATACTAGATTTATCATTTTTAATCACCCCCAGTGTCCTCCCCGACACCCTCATTCATATCCTGATGCATCTCTCCACTCTTGGTGTCAACTACTACCACAACAACCAGGCCACCCCACCCCACATATCACAAAATCTATCTACGTTCATCCATCAAAGACTCATGTTAAATTTTGGCCACCCTACCCCATATACCAAAATATCTGTCTAGGATAATCCATCTCAGGTTCGTGTGACATAAAACATAATAGGAAAAAACATAGAAACAGGTCTCTTGGCCCTAAACAAGGCATTCAGCCTTCACACACAACGAGCCCTCACGGCTCGTAATCACGACGTACATGGACTTCACAAGTAAAAGGGATACTCATGCCCTTCAAATGAATTATATTTTATAAGATAATCGGTTGATTATTTCATGTTGAATTAATCAATTCATTAATCAGAAGTTCTAACTATAGATAATCTGAGCAACAATCTATCACAACTAACAAAAAATTAAATAATTAATTTAATATGACTTTAATTTTTTATCAATAAGTATCAAAATGATTCATGTTCATTAAATAATTCAATTAAACATTAATACTTTCATCAATTTTATAGTCATCAGATTACAACAACTACCGAATTAATTAAACATGCCTCTTTAAAACATTATATATTTATTTATCAATTAATCTTGTCTTTACATTCTTTACCAATTTCAAATGCAAAACCAATCATAAATAGAACATCATAGACACCACACTATGTAGTAAATTAGTAGGCAACCCGTTATAATGTTATAAACAAAAAAATCATTATGTGATTGATAACAATTCATTACTCTTGTTCATTTATTTATTATGCTAATTTCATTGTTATATAAGGGGATAAATCATGATAACTCTATGATTTTACATAAATAAATAGATAATAAACAAATAACCTACCTCATAAGGTTTTAAACATTATTTTCACGAGAATGTACCATGTAATGGATTTTTTATCACCCCTTTTGAAAAAACAACATCCATCTAAGGATGCCACAACACCACTAAACCAACAAAAATTGAGAGAAAACCCATTAGAAACATGGGTAAGCAAACACCATATCGTGATGAGGAGATACGAGATGAAATGAGATCAAAGTGGGAGAAATCATAAGATTTTATATAAAATATTGCTTGGATCGAAGATGGATCGAAAGAGGGAATCTAAGGATCAATCCTCGGTTATGTAATCCCTAAAATATTGAAGAGGGGGCTACAGGGTCACCTGGAATGAGAGAGAGAGGGGTGATGCAGCCATAGGGTTTAATAACTCGTGCAACAAAAAACATTTAAAATGGAATTTCATTGGGTAATTACATGACGTGTAATCCCCATTCACATCATGTAATCTTCCGGGTTTGGTTCTGCTAAAAAATGTGTCTGCTTTTATTTTCATTTTCTAACCCCAATTTATTACACATCCTAAAACCTACTTTAACATCACGTAAAACCTCTACACATTTGGAAATATTCATTATTCAAGAAAATTTTATCCACATAACTATAGACCTCCTCAAAGCCTCCACAAAGCACCACATACTTCAAAAACATGCTAAGGGTGAATCCACACAGATCAGGGACCTTAAATAACATTTATTAAAAATAAATAATTTTTTTATAATTATATTGACCCTAAAATAATTTAGTTATTTGATATTTTTATTTTGGGAGAGATGGGGAATTTATGAGGTCATAAAATTTCTCAATAAGATAAACACATTTTATTAATCAAGAGTATTATACATGGGATATTTTGAATATTTTTTGTATTAGAATAAGTAAAAAAAAGTTCCATACTAAAGAAATTATGAAATAATCTTCCAAAATACAATTAATGAAATTTTTTAAGTCAATCATGGTTTATAATAATCATTAAATGTTTACTCTACTTAACTACTTAGTGATTGGATATTATTTATATTTTCAAACTATATTCTCGGTTCAATGTGCACCAAAGAACCTATATTTATTTTAATAAAATGGATCATAAATTAAATAAAATGTTTATTTTATTTTGGGATAACATATTATAATGATAGAATAATATACCTTTATGGATTTCTTGAGTATGATTGGATAAAAAGTGTTAATGATAAGATTTTACTTCCATTAGAGTTTTTTTAGGGGAGAGTTTTGATGATTTTATTATAGAGTAGAAAAGTCCTATTATAATAATTATTGAGAAAAATTATGATACCTTAAAAAAATCAAGAAAAATATATTTTATATTGACTAGAACATAATATGAATATATCAAGGTTAAGGTGAAGTTTCCAATGATAGTGGGTTATGATATTCAATATTAAATTATTCTTTCCCAAAATCTAATTCAGTATTATTTATTTAAGTACATAGATAAAAATTTAAAAAATTAAAGGAAATGGTTAAAAAATGTATGATGATGTTTGGGTTTTTTACTACCAAGGAGAAAGTGGTAGATGTAATTTCCAAACACTTTTCAAAAATATTCATTTTAAGGGATAATGATTATGTTTAGAGTTCAACCTCAGGTTTTTTTCTGTATACTATATAATTATCTATCCCCTATTTCAAATGTACTTTTACTTTTTAAATGGGGAGATAATAATTGAAATTAAAATAATATATTTTCCAATAAATATTGGTTATTTTTTATTAAGGGAATGTAATTATAGGTCTTCTTAAAAGGTCAATTTTTTATTTCAATGGTGTGTGTTATGTTTTAGTAATTTTTCTATTATTAAAATGATCATGTGTAGAACATTTATTTCAGAACACATATAGGGAAATGATTTATGAAGTAGTGAGTAAGCTTTTAAATAGAAATTGTGATTTATAATTTGAAAATTACTTATATAAATTATTTTGAATATTTTTATTTCATATACTAGTTATGATCATAAAACATTATAATTAATTATATGGTACCAATTTGATATTAATGATACATATTTTCATTAAAGAATAGTTTTTTAATGTTTTAAGAGAAAATTAAAAATTACTATTATCAAATCTATATATGATTATTTAGAGCATAATTTTGAGATTCTATTTGTATAATTGATTTATGCATTGAATTTAATTTAAAACACATGTTTCAAAATGATAAATATGTAATGGACTGTGATGAGATTTATTGATGTATATTTGGATTGGTGAATGTTTACTCTGAAATATTAGAGTTAAAAAATTTGGTTGGAAGATTATTTAATTAATAATAATATTGAAATGTTTTAGTGTTCATAGAAAACTACAAGGTTTTAGGCTTAAGGAAAATGTATTAAAGAGATCCCTAGAATCATATTTTTACACACCTTGTTTCATAAAAAAAGTATATCTAATAAAAAAAATATGTCATATTGTGTAATTAGAGATTTGATTAGGGTGAGCTCAAAAACACTCATCACATGGTAATGTTAAATAGTCATATTTTAATTATAGGATGAAAAAAATTAAGTCTAACCATGGTTACACTACCAGAAAATATAGGCTTTCCCAACTATTCTGAACCAATGGGAAAGGCTGCAGAACCGTAGGGAAATAAGCCATTGGGAAAGCTTTTCCAAATGGTTTACCATGATCCATTGGGATAGGTTGGAAAACATTAAACTATCTCAACGGTTTCGCCAAACTGTTGGGATAGTTTTTCCCAATAGTTTGGCTTGAACCATTTGGAAAACCAAGCAGAGGGCTTCTTTCCCAACGGTTTGTAAACCATTTGGAAAAGAGTTTTACCTACAGTTCATAGAACCGTTGGTAAAAAAATACCCAGAGAGTCTATGTGAACGGTTTGAAACCGTTGGCATAGCCTATCTTGTGAAAATTTCACAGCAGCCTGCAATTTTCACAGCAGCTCTCATTTTGTGCAATTTTCACAGCAGCATTCCCTCTCATTTTCAATAATTTTCAATTATTGTACCTACAATAAACTAACACATTCATATACAATTATTGTACCTTCAATAGCCAACTAACACATACATTTAGATAACAAATTCATACACATTTAACATATAATGAATCCTGGAACTATTCACGTCCATAATAAATTAGAATTCATAACGTAATTATAAACATACATAATTCATTTAGAATTCAATTTAAAATTTAGATGACAATTATATGTGGAATCCAGAATTCAATTTATAATTTGATCAGTTTTTCATATACCATATATTTTTACTAGAAATGATGTCCATTTTAAACAAAATACATACACCTGGAGTGATACTTGCCACACCATGCCTCTGATTGAGGCGAGGTTCACTCGTACACGTCACAAATGACCCATGGATCGTTTTCCTAAATTATCAACATATTCCGAAAGCGTTTGGTCAATTTTCTGTATGTCAGTTGTTGTTTTCACTAAAAATAAAGTGATTTTAAAATAAAAGAGAGACACTTTGAATGGTTCCAGCCACAACGCGCTTTGGATTGAGTCGGGGTTGACTCGTACACATCACAAATGACCCATGGATCGTTGTGCTAAAATATCAACACACTCAGAATCAGTCTGGTTGGTTTTCTGTATGTACTTAAAATGTTGTCCATTTTAAACATAAGAGAGACATTTTGGGTGGTTCTGACCACACCGTTACTTGGATTGAGGCGTGGTTGACTCATTCACATAACATATGACCCATGGATCATTGTCCTAAAATTTTAATAGATTCCAAATGCGTTTGTTTTGTTTTCCATATGCTAGTTGTTTTTTCACTCATAATCTTGTCCATTTGAAAAAAAGAGGCACAGTTAGAGTGGTTCCGGCCACACTACATTTCAGATTTAGATTGAGTTGACTCGTACACATCTCAAATTACCCATGGATCATTGTACTAAAGTATAAACACAATACAAATTCTTTTGGTCAGTTTTTCGTATGCCAGTTGATGTTTTTCACTTAAAATGATGTCCCTTTGAATCAAAAGATAGACACTTTGAGTGGTTTCGGCCACACTGCATCTCAGATTGAGGTGGGGTTGATTCGTACACGTCACATATGACCCATGTATTGTTGTGATAAAGTATAAACACAATCAGAATTCATTTGGTCAGTTTTCCATATGTACTTAAAATGTTGTCCATTTTAAACAAAAGAGAGCAAATTAGGGTGATCCTGGCCACACTATGCCTCAGATTGAGGCAGGGTTGACTCCTACACGTCACATATGACCCATGGATAATTTTACTAAAGCATCAACACATTTTAAATGTCTTTGGTCAGTTTTTCGTATGTTAGTTGTTGTTTTCACTTAAAATGATGTCCATTTTAAACAGAAGAGAGACACTATGAATGGTGTCAGCCACACCGTGCCTCGGATTGAAGCGGGGTTGACTCGTACATGTCATATATGACCCATGGATTGCTGTTCTAAAGTATCGACACAATTAGAATCCGTTTGGATGGTTTTCCTTATGCTAGTTGTGGTTTTCACTGAAAATTAAGTCCATTTTAAACAAAATAGAGACACTTGGAGTGGTGTTAGCCACACCGCGCCTCAGATTGAGGAGAGGTTGACTCTTACATGTCACATATGACCCATGGATCGTTCTCCTAATGTTTCAATGGAAACCGAATGCGTTTGTTTGGTTTTACATACGTACTTAAAATGTTGTCCATTTTTAACAAAAGAGAGACACATAGAATTGTCCCGGCCACACTGAGACTCGGATTGAGCCCAGGTTGGCTCATACACGTCACATATGACCCATGGGTCGTTGTGATAAATTATCAAAAGATTCAGAATGCATTTGGTCAGTTTTTTGTATGGCAGTTGTTCTTTTCAATTATAATCTTGTCCATTTTAAACAAAAGAGACATAGTTAGAGTGGTACCAGCCACACTGCATCTCAGATTTAGACAGGGTTGACTCATACACATCTCAAATGACCCAGGAATCATTGTACTAAAGTATCAACACAATACGAATGCGTTTGGTCAGTTTTCCGTATGCCAGTTGATGTTTTCACTTAAAATGATGTCCTTTTGAAACAAAAGACAGACACTTTGTGTGGTGTCGGCCACCCCGCGCCTCAGATTGAGGAAGGGTTGATTTATACACATCACATATTACCCATGGATCGTTTTTCTAATGTTTCAAAAAATTCAGTATATGTTTGGTTAGTTTTCCGTATGTACTTAAAGTTTTGACAATTTTAAAAAACAAAGAGACACTTAGAGTGATCCTAGCCACACCGTGCCTCATATTGAGGCGGGGTTGACTTATACACATCACATATGACCCATGATCGTTTCCATAAGTCATCAAAACATTTTGAATGCGTTTGGTCAGTTTTTCGTATGTCAGTTGTTGTTTTCACTTAAAATGGTGTCCATTTTAAACAAAAGAGAGACTCTATGAATGGTGTTGGCCACACTATGACTCGGATTGAGGCGAGGTGGACTATTACATGTCACATATGACCCATGGATCATTGTGCTAATGTATCGACACAATCAGAATCCATTTGGTCAGTTTTCCATATGCTAGTTGTTGTTTTCACTTAAAATGAAGTCCATTTTAAAAAAATAGATACACATTGAGTGGTGTCGGCCACACCGCACCTCATATTGAGGCAAGGTTTACTCGTACACGTCACATATAACCCATGGATCATTATCCTAATGTTTCAACGGAAACCGAATGCCTTTGGTCAGTTTTCCATATGTACTTAAAATTTTGTCCATTTTAAACAAAAGAGAGACATTTTGTGTTGTCCCGGCCACACCGCGACTTGGATTGAGGTGAGGTTGACTCGTACACGTAACATATGTCCAATTGATCATTGTCCCAAAATTTAAACAGATTCCAAATGCGTTTTGTCAGTTTTCCGTATGCCAGTTGTTTTTTTCAATTATAATCTAGTCCATTTTAAACAAAAGAGACACAGTTAGAGTGGTATCGGCCACACCGCGTCTCGGATTTAGACATGGTTCACTCGTACACGTCTCAAATGACCCATGGATCATTGTACTAAAGTATTAACACAATCCAAATGCGTTTGGTCAGTTTTCTGTATGCCAGTTGATGTTTTCACTTAAAATGATGTTCTTTTGAAACAAAAGACAGACACTTTGAGTAGTGCCAACCACACCGCGCCTCGGATTAAGGTAGGATTTATTCTTAAATGTCACATATGACCCATGGATCATTGGGTATGTTATCAACACAATCAGAATCTGTTGGTTAGTTTTCCGTATGTACTTAAAATGTTGTCCATTTTAAACAAAAGAGAGCCACTTAGAGTGATCTCGGCCACACCGTGCCTTGTATTGAGGCGGGGCTAACTCGTACACGTCACATATGACCTATGGATCGTTTTCCTAAACCATAAACACATTTCGAAGGCATTTGGTTAGTTTTTCGTAGGTCAGTTGTTGTTTTCAATTAAAACGATGTCCATTTTAAACAAAAGAGATACATTGTGAATGATGTCGGCCACACCGCGCCTTGGATTGAAGTGGGGTTGACACGTACACTTCATATATGACCCATGAATCATTCTGCAAAAGTATCAACACAATAAAAATACGTCTGGTCAGTTTTCCGTATGCTAGTTGTTGTTTTCACTTAAAATGAAGTCCATTTAAAAAAAGAGTTACACTTTGAGTGGTTTTGGCCACATCGTGCCTCAGATTGAGGCAAGGTTGACTCGTACATGTCATATATGACCTATGGATAGTTCTCTTAATGTTTCAACATAAACTGAATGTGTTTGGTCATTTTTCAGTATGTACTTAAAATGTTGTCCATTTTAAACAAAAGAGAGACACATAGACTGATCTCGGCCACACCGTGACTCAGATTGATCCTGGGTTGCCTCGTACACATCACATATTTACCATGGATCATTGTGATAAATTATATGTAGATTCCGAATGCGTTTGGTCCATTTTTTGTATGCCAGTTGTTCTTTTCACTTATAATCATGTCCATTTTAAACAAAAGAGACATAGTTAGAGTGGTACCGGCCACACCCCGTCTCGAATTTAGATGGGGTTGACTCGTACACATCTCAAATGACCCATTGATCATTTTCCTAAAGTATCAACACAATCTAAATGCATTTGTTTTGTTTTCCGTATGCCATTTGATGTTTTCACTTAAAATGAGGTCCTTTTGAAACAAAAGACAGACACTTTGAGTGGTTCCAGCAACACCGTTACTCGGATTGTTGCGGTTTTGATTCATACACTTCACATATGACCCATGGATCTTTTTGCTAAAGTATAAACACAATTAGAATCTGTTTGTTCACATTTATGTATGTACTAAAAATGTTGCCCATTTTTTTTAAAAAAAGAGCCCCTTAGAGTGATCCCGGCCACATCGTGCCTCAGATTGAGGCGGGGTTGACTCGTACATGTCACATACGAGCGGTGGATCGTTTTCTTAAATCATCAACTCATTTCGAATGCATTTGGTGAGTTTTTCGTATGTCAGTTGTTGTTTTCACTTAAAATGGTGTCCATTTTAAACAAAAGAGAGGCACTATGAATGGTGTCAGCCACACCGCACCTCGGATTGATGTGGGGTTGGCTTGTACACGTCACATATTACCCATGGATCATTATGATAATGTATCGACACAATCACAATCCGTTTGGTTGGTTTCCCGTATGCTAGTTGTTTTTTTACTTAAAATGAAGTCCACTTTAAACAAAATATATACACTTTGACTAGTTTTGGGCACACCACACCTCAGATTGAGGCAAGGTTGACTCATACACGTAACATATGACCCATGGATCATTCTCCTAAAGTCTCAATGGAAAGTGAATGCGTTTAGTCGGTTTTCCATATGTACATAAAATGTTGTCCATTTTAAACAAAAGAGAGACACTTAGACTTATCATGACCACACCACAACTCAGAATGAGCCGGGTTGTCTCATACACGTCACATATGACACATGGATAGTTTCAATAAATTATCAAAAGATTCTGAATTCCTTTGGTCGGTTTTTCGTATGCCAGTTTTTCTTTTCACTTATAATCCTGTCCATTTTAAACAAAAGAGACATAGTTAGAGTGGTAACGGCCACACTGCATCTCAGATTTAGATGGGGTTGACTCATACATGTCTGAAATGAACCATGGATAATTTTCCTAAAATATCAACACAATCCGAATGCGTTTGGTTGGTTTTCCATATGCCAGTTGATGTTTTAACTTAAAATGATGTCCATTTGAAATAAAAGACATACAATTTTAGTGGTTTCGGCCACACCATGCCTTGGATTGAGGTGGGGTTGATTCGTACACGTCAAATATGAACCATGGATCATTTTTCTCAAGTATCAACACAATCAGAATCCGTTTGGTCAGTTATCTGTGTGTACATAAAATGTTGTCCATTTTAAACAAATGAGAGCCACGTAGAGTGATCACGGCCACACCATGCCTCCGATTGAGGTGGGGATGACTTGTACACGTCACATATGACCCATGGATCGTTTTCCTAAAGAATAAACACATTTCGAATGTGTTTGGTCAGTTATTCGTATGTTAGTTGTTGTTTTCACTTAAAATGATGTCCATTTTAAACAAAAGAGAGACACTATGAATGGTATCAGCCACACCACATCTCGGATTGAGGTGGGGTTGATTCTTACAGATCACATATGACCCTTGGATCGTTGTTCTAATTTATCTACATAATCAGAATCTGTTTTGTCAGTTTTCCATTTTCTTGTTGTTTTTTTCACTTAAAATGAAGTCCATTTTAAACTAAAGCGAGACACTTTGAGTGGTGTCAGCCACACCGCGCCTCGGATTGAGGCGAGGATGACTCGTACACGTCCCATATGACCCATGGATCATTCTCCTAATGTGTCAATGGAAACTGAATGCGTTTGGTTGGTTTTCTATATGTACTTAAAATGTTCTCCATTTTAAACAAAAGAGAGACACATAGAGTGATCCCGGCCACACCGTGACTCGGATTGAGCCCGAGCTAGCATGTACACGTCACATATGACCCATTGATCATTGTGATAAATTATCAACAGATTCCGAATGCGTTTGGTCAGTTTTTCGTATGTCATTTTTTTCCACTTATAGTCATGTTCATTTTAAACAAAAGAGACATAGTTAGAGTGGTACCAGCCACACCGCCTCTCGGATTTAGATGGGGTTGACTCGTAGACATCTCAAATGACCCATAGATCATTGTGTTAAAGTATCAACATAGTCTAAATGTGTTTGGTCAGTTTTCCGTATGCCAGTTAATGTTTTCACTTAAAATGATCTCCTTTTGAAACAACAGACAGACACTTTGAGTGGTGCTAACCACACTGCGTCTCAGAATGAGGCGGGGTTGATTCTTACATTTCACATATTACCCATGGATCGTTGTGCTAAAGAATCAACACAATCAGTATCTGTTTGGTCAGTTTTCCATACTTACTTAATATGTTGTCCATTTTAAACAAAAGAGAGCCACTTAGCATGATCCCGGCCACACCGTTCCTCGGATTGAGGAGGGGTTGACTCGTACACATCACATATGACCCATGGATCGTTTTCCTAAAGCATCAACTTATTTCTAATTCATTTGGTCATTTTTTTCGTATGTCAGTTGTTGTTTTCACTTAAAATGATGTCCATTTTAAACAAAAGAGAGACACTATGAATGATGTCGACCACAAAGCACCTCTGATTGAGGTGGGTTTGACTCGTACTCATCATATATGACCCATGGATCTATGTGTTAATGTATTGAGACAATCAAAATCTGTTTGGTTAGTTTTCCGTATGATATTTACTATTTTCACTTAAAATGATGTCCATTTTAAACAAAAGAGAGACACTTTGAGTGGTGTTGGCCACACCACGCCTCATATTGAGGTGAGGGTGACTCGTACACGTCAAATATGACCCATGGATCGTTCTCCTAACGTTTCATCAGAAACCGAATGCGTTTGGTTGGTTTTTCGTATGTACTTAAAATGTTGTCCATTTTAAACAAAAGAGAGACACTTAGAGTGATCCAGTCCACACCGTGACTCGAATTGATCTCGGGTTAGCTCTTAAACGCCACATATGACCCATGGATCGTTGTGATAAATTATCAACAGATTCTGAATGCGTTCGGTCAGTTTTCCGTATGCCAGTTGTTCTTTTCACTTATAATCTTGTCCATTTTAAACAAAAGAGACATAGTTAGAGTGGTACCAGACACACCGCGTCTCGGATTTAGACGGGGTTGACTCATACACATCTCAAATTACACATGGATCATTTTCCTAAAGTATCAACACAATCTGAATGCGTTTGGTTTTTTTTTTCGTATGCCAAATGATGTTTTCACTTAAAATGATGTCCTTTTGAAACAAAAGACAGACACTTTGAGTGGTACCGGCCACACCGCGTCTCAGATTGAGGCAGGGTTGATTCTTCCACATCACATATGACCCATGGATCGTTGTGCTAAAGTATCAACACAATCAGATCCTATTTGGGCATTTTTCCGTATGTACTTAAATGTTGTCCATTTTAAACAAAAAAGAGCCACTTAGAGAGATCCCGTCCACACCATTCTTCGGATTAAGGTGGGGTTTACTCGTACACGTCATATATGATCCATGGATCGTTTTCCTAGAGCATAAACACATTTCGAATGCGTTTGGTCATTTTTTCTTATGTCAGTTGTTGTTTTCACTTAAAATGATGTCTATTTTAAACAAAAGAGAGACACTGTGAATAGTGTCGGCGAAACTGCGCTTCGGATTGATGCAAGGTTGACTCATTCACATCACATATGACCCATGGATCGTTGTGATAATGTATATACACAATCAAAATCTGTTTGGTCGGTTTTACGTATGCTAGTTGTTTTTTTCACTTATAATGAAGTCCATTTTAAACAAAAGAGAGACACTTTGAGTGGTGTCAGCCACATCGTGCCTCAGATTGAGGGGAGGTTGACTCGTGCACGTCACATATGTCCCATGGAGCGTTATCTTAAAGTTTCAATGGAAACAGAATTCTTTTGGTCGGATTTATGTATGTACTTAAAATGTTTTCCATTTTAAACAAAAGAGAGACACTTATAGTGATCACGACCACACCGCAACTCGAATTGAGCCTGGGTACGCTCGTACACGTCACATATGACTCATTGATCATTGTGATAAATTATCAACAGATTCTTAATGAATTTGGTCAGTTTTTTGTATGCTAGTTGTTCTTTTCACTTATAATCCTTTCCATTTTAAACAAAAGAGAGACACTTATAGTGGTACCAGGGACACTACGCCTCAGATTGAGGTGGGGTTGACTCATACACATCACATATGACCCATGGATCGTTTTCCTAAAGCATCGACACATTTCAAATGCGTTTGGTCATTTTTTCGTATATCACATGTTGTTTTCACTTAAAATGATGTCCATTTTAAACAAAAGAGAGACACTATGAATGGTTTCGGCAACACCGCGCCTTGGATTGAGGCAGGGTTGACTCGCACACATCACATATGAACCCTGGATCATTTTCCTAAGGCATCAACACATTTATAATGCTTCTGGTCAGTTTTCCGTATGCTAGTTGTTGTTATCGCTTATAATGTTGTCCATTTCAAACAAAAGAGAGACACTATGAATGATGTCGGCCACACCGCGCCTCAGATTAAGGCAGGGTTGACTCGTACACATCACATATGACCCCTGGATCGTTGTTCTAAAGTTTTAGTTGGGACCTGAATGCGTTTGTTTGGATTTCTGTATGTACTTAAAATGTTTTCCATTTTAATCAAAAGAGAGACACTTAGAGTGATCCCGACCACACCACGAATCGGATTGAGCCCGGGTTGGCTCATACACGTCACATATGACCCATGGATCATTGTAACAAATTATTAACAAAATCCGAATGCTTTTGGTTGGTTTTCCGTATTCCCATTGTTCTTTTCACTTATAATCCTGTCCGTTTTAAACAAAAGAGACACAGTTAGAAGGTCTACTCAGGTACCCCAGTGTTATAGCGACCCGAGTAGGGTGTGAGAATTACATAAGTAAATAACACCCATCCATGTTCCCAATGGACACCTGACGATTATACCTTCTTTGGGTCATTGTTGGTAAAGTAACCTGATCATGTCACCACACACACACACAGACACACACACATATATATATATATGCATTTAGATCATAGATGGTGTGGGGTAAGAATGCCTCCCACCCACTAATATGATTAGTGGGAATGAGGTAAGAATTCCTCTCGTCCCTATAGGTCAACTGGAAAGGGTTAAGAATGCTCCCTTCCATACAACTATAGCAAAATAGCAGACATGAAGTAAGAATTCCTCTTGTCCCTAGTATACAATGGAAACGAGGTAAGAATGCCTCTCGTTCCTAGAATATACTGGCAAGGGGTAAGAATGCCTCTCATTCCTAGAAGATACTAGTCTGTTCATTCTTGTTTAACCATTTTATTTTAAGGGATATGTTTTTATCATTCTCTAACCCTTTGATACCTTTCAGAGGAAACATGTAACTTAATCTTAGGTCATCCTTCTAAGGTAAACAAATTTCTCAAATTTCCTAACATGGATAATTGACCCAAGCACGAGTATCATAGCCATATCATTCTACTTGTCTCAACAAAGCACGTTCACACTCAATCATCAAATAGGCACCACAACAATCCAGCAAGCAAGCATAAAAATACTATCACTACTTTTTATCTTGAAAACAGAGCATATCTGATTGAGGGGTTTTATTATTAAATCATTAGTTTAGTTGGCAGGAAACCATTTTTATCTTATTCCTACAATTCACACTATTTTCACAAAATCATTCAATCGGAACTAACATGAATAAGAAAACAGCATCCATAAAAACAGATAATATATAAAAATAACTCAACTCCAATACTATACTATGGGTCTAGATAAAACCAACAACTAGAATAGATTAAACATAAAATATCAGTAATATTAGTCAAAAATATAACAGATAGTTTTTTCCCACATCACCATCACCATCATCACCATCATCATCACCCTCGTCCTCATCCCCATCATCTTCCTTGCCCTCCTCAGCACCCTCATCCTCACCCTTTCCCTCCTCCTCACCCTCGCCACCCGCCTCCCCCTCCTCCTCTCCCTCCTCTTCCGCATCAGACTCCTCGCCATCATCATCATCAAGTTGGACATCATTCTGAACACCACTAGAACTGCCACCTGTTTCACCATATATAGAACGTATCAATGACATATATTCATCAAAATATGGGTTGGCATATGCTGGAAGTGTTAGACATAGAACTTGAATAAATTTCATAAATGCATTGTTTTCCCAAGAAGACTGTTCTACTATCTCTATGGCCCTTTTCTCAGCCTATTTTGCATGTTCCCTAACTTGCTGCAGCTCAGTGGCACTACAACTCGTACTTGAGGAGGCCAATATCTTTTCGGGGATATCCTCAGTCGGCAGCGTACTCTGCCATGATGCTTCTCTCTCAACACTTGATTTAAGAGATTAGTTGGCCCAAAATTGTCTGGTTCTTGGGAATCGAGGGACTCTAAAGCATCCTATTACAAATATAAATATATTATTAAGTTACAAAATAGATAATAAAATATAAAATTAATAGATTAAAACTTACAATCTGCTGCTGAGTCGCTTCGTTGACATCACTTCCATCTTTTTTCCGCCTACTCGAGAAAAACAGTTTTTCTCGAGACACACATCCTTCAATATTCTGTATTTGCCTCTACAATGACATTGAAAACTAATGTTATATGAAAAATATAGCAAACGATTAAATAATCATGGAAACAAAGAAAAATTTTAGTCGTAAAGAAAACTTATAAACAATTTTCATACCTGGTTCCTCTCATGATCCGGCATCGTAGTACGTTCAAGTGTGTGGAGGTATTTTTTTGCATCAATGTTTTTTTATTTTTTCCAGACGATTCCTAAATAAGATTCGATAATGCAAAGGAAAATTTTAATGCAAAACATGAAAGTTATTATTTAAATACCTCAAATATAATTCATAGCTTAAATTAGGTACTCATCCATTGAGTAATCATCTGACGATACTTCTCTATAGGACAATCATCCATGACTTGTACTGCCTCTAACTCAGTGCCAACTCTAGCACGCCAGCCAATATACAACTCATGATTGTAGGCTCTTCAAAGCTCGCCTAAATCCTTTAGATGTTCCAATCGTTCACCCTCACCATCGGGAAAATTAAATCAAAGCTAACATAAAAATATTAATTCATATAAATACAAAAATAATTCATGGCATTAAATACAACAAATTTTTGTACCCATATCTCCGCCCAAGCTCTATCCTTGACCTCATGTGGAAAATGTCTCCATGATAGCGGGCTGACAGGAATGATGTCGGAGTATTTGGCAAGCGTCGCCCAAAAACTATGACATTGTTGCCCTATTTTCATAACCATTTGGTTGTCTTCATTGTAATCCTCCATAACTTGTGTGCGGCGGTTCCTCACCGAACGCATGCATGTATGCCCCCGTCCTCGCCTCCTGTCAGTAGATGTATCTGTCATGAAAGAAAAACACTTCTTTTTTTCAAAACAATTTATAATGAAAATAAATATTGCTATAAAAATTTGTTAGGGTATATAAATATATCTGCACCAGCCTGATCGCTGAGCACCGCTGGATCCACAGAAACTAATGGAACACCCTATGGTGAAACAGGAGTCGAAGAGGATGGAATATAGAAGCTCAAAGAGATAGAAGTAGAAGGAAAAGAAGATGGGACAACTGTATTACCGGATTCTGACTCGGGAGTGGGAATCATCATGGGATGTGAAAATGATGGGCATGAAGATGCAAAAGGTAGCAAAAACATGGGAGGCCTAAATATCCTGTGTGTCCCTAACGACACATCAGGATCAGAATGTGGGAAGTATGAAATGTCAGTGGGAGGGGCATGGTCTAGTCGGGTACGCGCAGCTGCTCATCCACCTCTGGTACGAACTCTCCTCGTACCACTAGCCTGAGTTCTAGGACCAGTACTAGGCTCCTAGTCAAATAACTATCGACGTATAGGTGGATCCTACAAAAATTTTTACAAAAAAATTAATTACGCGACATTATATATTCTTTAAATATATATATTTGAAATAAAGTACTCACTGTAGGCACTAATGGTTGAACACCCATCACCACCATTCGATGATTGTTCTCCATCGTTTTTTTCCTGCGTCTCTCTTCAATTGGCTGCACTTCCTGCTTTTGAAAAAAAATGTAATTAATTAGAAAAAGGAAACTAATATGTAAACCAAAAAACTAAATATATGAGGGAATAGGGGAATTCATTGGTAATTTAGCTGTCAATTGGTTTTAGAAGAACTTTAATGGATTTAATAAATCATACAAGTTGTAATGTTCACCAAGTTAGAAATATTGTTTTACTAGGGCTGAATACAGTTAAATTTCAAATTAGAAAATGCAATTCAAATAAAACTGCAACCAATAAACATTGAAAATTCACATAACGGTCAAGTCAGCTAAACCATATTTATGATCAACACTAAATCAATTTGAATATTACCAACATTAACAACCCAACTCGAGGTAAACCAATAGAATTGAGAACATGGATGAATGATTCAATATATTTTCAACCACAAATTCAGGTTCACAATAAACTCTGACAATTTAGCTATTGGATTCATCAAAATAAATAAATGGACTGGTTCCAATGGCACAAGGGACAGTGTCAATTCCATCATCACCATCATCAAAAATATGTCATCGAATTAATTCAACTATGACACCAAATTCAGGTCGATGTTGGTCTTTGACAGAAAAAACTTGTTTAGCCATTTATGCCAACACATATGGTTCTTTGGTAGCAAGGGTGAGATTCATATTAATTACTCAAAATCCACAATCATCAATAAATGTGCCCTGTCTCATCATCGAATCAAACCAATGGCATTTCATCATTGTGAAGCATCCATGAGATTTATAATCCAATATTATTATTTTCTCAACAACTCCATAATAACCCACATTTTCAAATCGTAGTCTACTATTTGATGGATTGGCATAACAATCTATTGTGGAAGTAACCATAACACCATCATGTTGTGTTCTCATGTTCTTTGCTTGTTCAGTGACAATAAATTTGTATCCATTGATAATAATTGATTTACAGTCATGAACCACGATATTAGGACCAAAATCCAAAGCTCTTATTTCCTTAGAGACAGAGTCAGCAGACAAACTCAATACCTTCAATATAAATGACTATTAAACTTAATCAAATATTTATATAATTATTTAAAATAGTAATATTTTTACCTTCAATTTTAACGAAGGAGAAAACTCTTTGCTATGAAAAGTCTCTCTCATTCTCAAAGATAAAGAATGATGCTTCTTATTTATCATTGTTTTATGTTCCCTGTAGATAAAAAATATGAATAGTTTAACAGATATATATGTAAGATGTACATATTCCATTTAGTTACCTGATATAGTCATCGAACAAATCATAGTTGAATAAAACTATGCGATGTTCCATCTCCCGCTCTTCATGGCTTAATGTATTCAATGTATATGATACAAGAATTCCTTCTGTTTGAGGAAGTGATGGAAAACTGGGTTCAATATGCTCATAATGTTTTTCTTCATTTCTCATTGGTCTGTTCATTCTTGTAGTAAGATCAGACAAATACATTGAGAAAAAATCCATACATTCTTGAGCCATGTAACTGTTCATGATAGAACCTTCGAGATGATTTATGTTTCAGACATAAGTCTTTAATGTGAACATATTTATTTCAGTTTGATACATCCAATGAAAAGAAATAGGTCCTCCGAGAAGTGTTTCAGTGGGAATATGGACAGTCAGATGCATCATGCATGTAAAAAATGATGGAAGAAATATTTTATCCAACTCACACAAAATTAATGGGGCATCTGTCAACATTTGTTGCAAGAAAAACATTAAAAACATCTTAGAAGAAAGATCTCTAAACAAATGGCACAACCGAATAACAGTCGCCCTTACATTATTGGACAAAAGATGATGGATTGCTATTAGAAGCAACTCATGCAGTAGAACGTGATAATCCCGAGTCTTCAAAGATTTTAGCATCAACTCTCTTCTGTTGACCCGTTTAGATATGTTTCTTGAATAGCCATCAGGAACTCTAATAGTCTCTTATACTTCCATAAATTGTTTTTTTCTGTATGTTTCATCACATAAGAAGCACATGGAAGTTTCCATTTATTTTCACTGATACGCACAGGATGTAATTCTGGTCAGATTCCCCAATCCACCAAGTCACACCGAGATTGTAAATCATCATTTGTCTTCTGCTTGACATTTATAAGAACCGAAAGCAATATTTCACATATATTCTTTTCAATATGAATTATGTCTATGTAATGAAGTAACAAATTGGTTGACCAATAAGGAAAATCAAAAAAGATACTCCTCTTACTCCAATTGTAACAGGTTTCCGTGGAAACATTCTTTCTCTTTCCAGATTTCATTTGACCCTTCCCGAACGAAAAACTGAAATCTTTCCATTCATTAAGCACATTAGTTCCAGAAAAACGCTGAGGTGGATCATCGGTCTCTATAGTATTATCAAATATTCGATGATTCATTCTATTTAGATGATCATTTGGAATGAATCGTTAATGTCCCATAAAACTGAAACTACAATGATGATTCAGTCTTCTGGATCGTGCAATCTTCATACAAACTGGGCATGACAGGTTTCCCTTCGTGTTCCATCCAGACATCATTGTATAAGTCGGGAAATCATTGATCGTCCACATAAGCGCAACACGCATCTGAAATATGTCTTTCGAACATGCATCATATGTGCGCACACCTACATCCCAAAGAAGTTTCAACTCTTTTATTAAAGGTTGCATGTATAAATCAATATCAATGTCGGGATCAGAAGTACCAGATATGAGTATACTCATGAAAGTGAAAGTATTTTTCATACACAACCATGGGGGAAGATTATAAATGTGTATAAAAAATGGAAATGTGCTGTGTGAAGTAAGAATCTACCCAAACGGATTAAAACCGTCACATGAAACACCCAGCCTCACATTACGCATGTCAGCTGCAAAATTAGGATGTCGAGCATCAAATCTCTGTCATGCAAATCCATCTGCAGGATGAATAAACTCATTTTAGTCTTCTTTCTCTCGGTATCATTCCATCTGATTTTTATTGATATTTCATAAATCATAAAAAGATTCTGGAGTCTGGGGATCAATGGAAAGTGCCACATTACATTCTGTGGAACACGGGATGGTGTTTTATCAGATTTTGACTTCCAGAGTGATGTGCCACATTTTATACAATCATTTCGTTTAGCGGTTTCCTCCCAAAATAAACTGTAATCTTTTGGGCAAGCATGAATTTTGTTTCTTGAAAATCCATGTTCCTCAACTAACTTCCATGCCATATAGTGGTTCGAGGGAATATCTGTATCATCTGGAATTAAATCCTTCAAGAGGGTAAGAATGTAATCGATTTCTATATTAGAAATCCCATACATAGTTTTCCCATGAAACAATCAGATTAAAAATTCCAGATTTTTCATTTTATCTCATTGTCATTATACTGGAGTCGTGGCAGCATCATTCAATTTTTTTAACCTATCAGTATCATAATTTTCAATAGATGCATCGGTTTTCCTCATATCGAAGCCTTCTTGATCCGAAATCCTTTCCTTTTCCTGATGACGAATAAACGGAAACTGATCATCTAACAAATTATCCATTCCTGTCCTTTCATTTCGATCATCAGCTATTTGGGATTTTATTTCCCCCCCATTGTGATACCACACAAAGTAGTTTTCTTGAAAACCATTTTTTGTTATGTGGTATCTGACTTATTCAAGGCTCAACCAAGGTCTACCAACACAATTGGAACATGGGCAGTGTATGCGAATACTATCTGAAGCATTGTGAAATGAAAAATCTATAAATCTCTCTAAATTGTTTTGAAAATATCTTGAGATCCAATCGGTTTCACACATCCAAATTCTGTCCACTCTATAAAATGAATTTATATAAGTAATTTTGTCATAAAGAATTCAATAGGATTGAACTTTAATAGAAAATACATTTATGTAAACAAAAAAAGAAGAAGTTTTTAGTCGATGTAGTGAACTGTTAAAATAATGTAAAGAACAAGTACTCATAAATTAAATTAAAATTTATTTATATTCAATTTCATTAAGTCTGTAAGATGCACATGCATCGGATCCCATTATGGGATATAGGCATCCCAAATCATTCACTCATGTTCAATAACTCATTATTGGCACCTCTATGGCCATACCTTTCATAACCCAATTACTTCCCCATGTTAAGAGCACCCCATGGGTGAATATATTTTAGGATTCTACACTAATAGGTTGTTCATGGCTTGTAAAAAGATTTAATTTCATTATGTATATACAAAAACATTTATTTTTAAATTTGAGATTAATAATAAAGTATGTCAATGATAACAACATTACGTAATTAAACTTGTGACTTATCTAACATTTTTATGGACGTCTACACATTCCAGCATGGGTAGTGAAAAGCACCCCACCCTCATAAAAGTGAGTATTGGCCAGGAAGGACACATAATATACAACGTACAATGAGAACCATATCTTATTGACCCTAAAGTTATATTAGTATAGTCAACTTGGGGGAAATGGAATATATGATTCTGGTTAACTGATGAATTCAAAAGCTCGTATTCCATATGTTGGACACTATCTAAGGTAGGAAATCATGTGGGGATGGGTTTACATAATTCAATTGATTACATGCTAGTGAGAATGAAGGCTTGAATTAATGACTTTAGTTCACTGATTAAATAAGGGTAGAGGTTTCATAGGTTGTGTAAACAGAATGATTAAATAATGGTAGATGTTTCATACACTATGCATGGTGGGGGAGTCTGAGCAGATTTGGAAACTAAAATAAATTCCCATCATAGGTATCAATAAGAAACATCACCATCAAAAGAAACTCCAAATAAAAAAGTACTAAAAACATCAAACATTTCAAGAATTCACTACTATGCATGGTTTATCCACATGTTTAACAGTAATAATAAGTCTTAACCATGAACCACCTCTACAGATCCCAGTTTCCACCAATAAACATAAGGTAAATATCTCAAAATATCTTTAAAACAAATCATTAATATGCTCAAAACGTAAATATGATCTTGAACCAACCATGGAATGTCTTTCACAACACATTCTCACACACCAGTTATCTCATGTGTTACTAAATACCAAACATAGTCACATAGTCTACTATAACAAATTACATTATAGAATCCTTATTAAAAAAAATTCATTTCAATAAAATAATTTCCTCAAATAATTTTAATGAAACCATCTATAAAAACATTTCTAAAAATTAATAAACACATATAAATAAATTTCCAAGTAACAAATAATTAAAGGATGAAAAAATCATAAAAACACATACTTATAAAATTTAGAATCCAACAACAATGAATTTGAGATAATTCTTTTTCGTAGGAGGGTTAAGGATTTAATTAATTATATGGATTGGAATGGATAATGTATAGATTAAATCAAAACACAAAAAAATGATATACACATAAAAATCAAAACTTCAAACTAAAATATGAGATGAATAACAATAAAAACAAGGTAGAACTTAAATATTTTATCTGTATGAAGAACTGAAGACCTAATTTGAGATGATTTGGATGGAGTTTGACAGGTTCAGATAGGGGAAGTCGCGAGAGGTGCTGAGCCCTGGATAGATTAGGGTTCTATTGCGAATGGGGGAGAGCAGCGACCGGTTCTTTATTTGGGGTAAAAATTTCCCAACGTTTTTTAAACCGTTGGGATAGGGTTCTTTGGACACCCCTTTCTCAATGGTTATCAAAAACCGTTTAGAATGGGTACCCCTTTCCCAACGATTTCTTAAAACCATTGGGAAAGGTATTCTTTACCAACAGTTTGCTTAAACTGTTGGTAAAGAAGCGTTGGGAAAACCTGGATTTCCAGTAGTGTTACTAATATATGAAGAAAAATTGTGAACCCACTACATCATGTCATGTCGATTTTAGTAATGGTTTAACTTTGGAGATATTTCATCTCTTCAAGACATGATGATATGGAAGTTATAATCATTAATTAAAAAAAATTAAATATATTTTTCTATGGTCTCTTTGAAGTTTTTATTGTCTCAGAGTTTAAAGTATCGATTCCAATTTTTTTAGAGTAGTCGAGTATGAAAACTCAAGGGTATCATTCACACAATGTCAGGATAAATTTAAAAGTTTATATTCAATTAATTATGTTAATGTGTCCTAATATGTGACATATGGGTTTCATAAATTTGATAAACCCCATTTTTGTATCAAATAAAAATTTAATTCAATGGTTTGTTTTATAGAATGGATAAAATTGAAGTAGGTGAAGAATATGGTTGATGTTTCTTAAAGGATTTTGTATTTAAAAATAATATATGGAGTGAGTGTATATTATAGTAATTATAAATGTGTTTAGTGTTAAGAGATAAGTTTACCAAGTAATAATAAGGTGAAGATACACAATATAGTTCATTATTTTATAAGATTTTTACACATTAATTTCATGATATTTGAATACTCAAATTTAAAGATTGAAGATACACTTAACGTGGTTGAAGATTTATGTGGGTTGTGTTGTTAAGTGGTGAGATTTTCCTAATGATTAATGTTCAAAGATTTTTTATTCCAAAAAAATTTATCATTGAAAATGCGAAGATGATGATAGGTTTTAAAGGATAGTGTTTTAATACTATTTTATAGAATAATCTATTAAGAGAATATGTGAATAAGTTTTTGGATTTTCAAATAGGAATGTTGAGTATCTACATGTTGACTAAATTCACTCATCATTTCATTTATTAAAGTGTTTAAATTAAATTATAACGGAGTGTGTTATTATTATTTTTATACATATTATTGTAACTCATGTTCAAGGATAGATCTTACTCATTTATAATCATGCTGATTAAAGTTTTTCATATGATCAAATGTTTTCTTGATAATGCTTCGGACATAAATACTCCTATTGATTGGTGAACCATTTAATACATTTTAACTATTGTATTTTAAATATGTAAAGTTTGTGTTTTTTGAATTGAGTAATTAAATTCTTAAAAATATATGATTGACGAACAAGGATGATTAAGAAAAGATGAATGTCATTCATTTTAACAGTTAATATTAGTTGTTTAATTGAAAATTTAAAATAATCTAACTCACATATTTAATCCCACTTAGTGAATACATAATTATCCTAATACTTATTGTGGTTTTCTAGATTTTTTTAATGACAAATATTCAAATATTATTGAATTTGTATTCTATATTACTAATCTCTATTTTATATAGAAATTGTATTTTTAAAATATAATCATTATTTAAAATATTTATATAAAATTAAATTAATGACTTCGATGTTCCATCATTGAAAAATGAATTATATGATTAAACATATTTGATATATAATATTTTTATGTTTTTATAACCTTGAACATAACTACCATTTGAATAGTTATAAAGCATTTTATGTATGATAAGAATTTATGTGATGACTTTTTATTAACAAAAAATATAACTTATCAATATAATTTAACTATTTTTTCA
Source organism: Viscum album (assembly GCA_963277665.1). Classification (NCBI taxonomy): domain Eukaryota; kingdom Viridiplantae; phylum Streptophyta; class Magnoliopsida; order Santalales; family Viscaceae; genus Viscum; species Viscum album. Next base: position 676,631,880 of record OY728159.1, on the reverse strand, counting down.
ATGGTATGATGTATTTATATTTTATAAATATGTAAATCTTAATTTCATATCCTATCATAGTTAAATTTTTTATGACATAATAATCAAAAAAATAAATATAATATTATTTATTATGATATGATATCCTAGGTGGGATCAGGATAAATGAACTTTTGGAAAAGTCATATTTCATAGGAATTTTGAAACCTTCATTTTAAAAAAATATATATTTATTCAAATTAAATGTTTCCATTATTTATTTAATGAGAAAACATCATTAACTACTTCTATTAAAACCTAAAAGGAGACTAATTTTAATGGGTAAAATAATCATTGGATTTTAATTTGAATATTATAAAAAACAACATGGTAGTAATGGAAGATAAATCTGAATATCTTATTATAGAGGCCTCTATAGATCAACAAGGTTGTCATTAAATTAGGACCACTCAAATAGGTTATAATTGATGGTTATAAAATACCCCAAGGAGATGTATTTTAGGCATTGTATTCTAGAGAGTAATAATTATAAATATTTTCTAAAATATATAAGTGAAATAACCAAATATTTTAGAAAGGTTCATTAAAGACTAATAGAATTTAATTTAAATTATTTATTTGGGACCTTCACATAAAAAATCCATCACATAAAACATATTGGGCTGAATTCCTATCAAAAATAAAATATCGAAACATCCTCTTGGGGAAGACCAAAATCCAGGATAGTGACCCTCATACAACAAAAAAGAATATAGTAACAACTGTCACATTGAACCGATCGACTCTCAATACCACCCTGAAGTTTATTGAAATTAGAGTATAAGAAAATAAAATGTGAATGGTTCATTATTTTAATAAATTAAAATAACTCATGGTTATTCTTAGTGATATTTTTTATTTTTAATTTGAATGTTTTGGAATCCCTTTTTCTCAATTTAGTTTTTTAACAACTATAAAATACTCAACAGAATGAGTGAATAATTAATGAAATTATTATTATAGTTACTCAAGAAGAAGATACAATAGAGAATGAAAAAGAACAATATATTACATTTATAACATCATCCTCTTGTCCCAGTGATGGGGAAATGATAATAAATAAATATATCTTAGTGACCTGGGCATCACATTCATAGATATAATAGCTTTTTAGATGAATATTCAATAAATTATACAAAAACATTCCAAAAACTATTATATTTTAGTGTCTTACAAAAATTGCTACATAATCATCTTAATTCATGAGATATCTTAAATTTACCAAAAGATAGTTTCCTTTTTAGTACTCTTTAAAAACATACCCTACAAAAAACCATTCTACATAACTAAGGGATAAGAAACAAAATAAAGGGTGAGATCAGATACTCTGTAAGGGTAAACAAGGGAGATATATAAGATTAACATGTTCATATGGGTGTGAGAACATGATAATAATATATGAACACCATACCATACATATCAAAGATCACAATATTTATTCATGGAATAAATATTATTAGTTAATAAGACATGAATCATAAAAAAATAGAAGAGAATGATCTATGAGGCCATAAAATTGGAATAATACATTGAATTATGGAAAACACATAATCATAGAAAATAATTTCCATATTAGTCATTGATCATTTATAATACTATTATATTGGAATATGTTCACTCACTAAACCATCATAGTATTCAAGGTTACTCCAAGACCATCATAGAACATAATGTACCATGATGAACTATGTCCACTCCGCGTTATTGCCTTGTCTATATCATGAGATATAGATCTTTACATAATGAATTTGAGGGTGATATTGGTCCCACCTATGGCATAATGAAAACCACATTAATGTGTTCCATAAGATCAGAAAAAATTCATCATATCATAACCCATGAAATGAAATGGGTTTCAAAAAAATTTAATCGTATCATAATCTATAGAAATTCATATGTTTTATAATCATTTCACTATCTCATAAAAGTATAATCCATGGAAAATTAAATGGGTTTCAGGATCATTTTTCTATAATATAACCTATGGAACAATAATGGGGTTTACATACATACTGTCATTATAAACAATTTAGATAAATAATAATAATGTTATCCTTGGTTTATAACCCTAGTAAATCATAATTAACCTAAAAAAATATCATGTCAGGTGAAAATAAATTTTGAAATATAAAACACTTGGAATGTTTCTTTGATAATTTTTTTAAAAAAACAATTTTTATGAAAAAAACATTTTGGAAATCCATTTCTTTAAAAAAATATTACAAAATTTAATAATATTATTAAAAATCATTTAAAATATTTCATGAGAAAATATCATTTCTTCTTTTAAAAAAACTTTTTAAATCATAAAACATTTTCAACATCATTTTAAAATTAAACAAATTTATTTAAAATATAATAAAATTATCAAATATAAATGAAAAAATTTCATTTAAAAAGATATTTTAAAACATGTAAGGTAATCATGAAAAAATTTAGTGTTCATGAAAACGGTAAATAATGTTCATGCCGAGCATGTAAAAATCCATGATTCTTTTCACATATTTGGTAAAATCCAAACTATAATTGTTTGGAAAATAAAATAAAGATTAATTTAAACAAAAATTGTAAAAAGTAACAATTGGGTAAAAATGTATTTAGTAAATAATATCAATAATGTTAAAAACATTTTTTAAAACATTTTTAGAGAACATGATTTTGGATGAAGTAGTGTTTTCGACCTAAAAGATGATATTTCATAAAAACATTATTTTAGAAACATTGAGTTCAAAAAAAGAAGAAAATGATTGGAAAATATGTATTCTCAGGATATAACCATAGGAGAAGAAAATTAATGAATTTATTGACATATGGATTACAATATTATATTAATAGAAACATAATCATAAACAATCCTAAAAATGATATGATTGTAACATAAAATCATTAACACTTTGGTAACGTTAAAATATAATACCCATGAAGTAATATAATTAAATGAAACATAAAGTATCATAAGTATAAATAAATTAATGATGTAAAATGTTTAATTTTTTTTATATACACCTCATACAATAATATAGGTTCATAATAAAATCATGTATCTCGGAGAACACAAATTGAGACAACAATACCTTGTCAATTTTGTAACTTTTGAACTGTAATCCCCATGAAAGAGAGATACTAAAATTTATATGTAAAATAAAATAATATTATGTATAAAAATTATGAAATGATTTTTTATGTACTATATACACCATATAAAAGAAGCATATGTGGGATATGGAATTTATCTCAAAGAAAATAAAAGTGACATGGAAATGCCTTACCTTAAGTTTTGAATTCCTTTGTACTCATTTGAAACCCCAATATAACAAATATAAGTTTATTATACATATATTAAATAACCTCAATTACATATATCAGAACTTATTTTTTTAATTATTTCATTTTATTATCTTTTATTAACAATTCCATGTTAAAGTCATGTTTCAGGTAATAACTGCTTTGTTTTTTGTATATGCTTTGATTTATTATTTTTAGACCAACTACAATGATCATGGATACATCATATGAAAAATAATAATAATGTCATAATTAGAATTTTTATAAATAAATTATATGATAATACAAATAATGAAATATATTTTTGGGAAATGAAGTGTGTTATGATCATAGAGATGGTAGGCTATACGTATGCATGAGTAACATTTCCATTTTTCAATGATCAACATATAAAGGGGGTAAGTAATATCATATGTTTATAGAATGATAATAATATAATAAATACAATATTATTTATTTTTAGTATACTTATACATATAATTCATGTGGTGTGATGATGAAAAGAGTGTCACGTCACTTTGTGAAGGTGGTAGACCAAACATACACAATGACATTGTTATCTTTCAGTGCATGAAAATGTAAGAAATAAAATGATATATTATATTTTAAGAATGATAAATATGTCATTAATATCATTATTATTTCATATATATAACATATATTAAATATATTTATCATTAATATCTTCTATGACAATCATTAATGAAAATTAATCACATTACTTCATGCAACGGTAGTTTGTCGTACACAAAATCAAAGTTATCGTATCCCCTACAGAATAGAAAATTTAAAAGGAATATATGATACAATTAATAATGAGATATAATTATATTATAATATATATATATATATATGTTATCCAACGTTATAAATAATTGTGAGATGTGGTAATGGAAAAATGAATGACATTTGTTCGCGAGGCGGTAGTCCGCCAACACATGAAAAATGATTTTATAAATCAATTGATGGATGTGGATATGGTTTAAGGTCATGAAATAAACATAAAAAATTTAAATTATATGTTATATACTGAGTTTATTATATTATAATATTTCAATAACAATATAATGATGTGGATGATGAAATAAAATAAAAACAATTACTAAATTATGTTACCTCTACTTCATGAATAATTCTTAAGATTGCATAAAAATCCTTCCTAGGATTGATTTATTACTAAAATAAGGATTCTAGGATGTTATTAGGTAATTTTATAATGTATTTGAGTAGTTTATGGTTGAAAAAAAATTGATTTTAATGTGTGAAAAATTTAGGATAGTGGGTAGACATTTATAAATGAGGTCAGTGACACACTAGTATGTTTTTTAAATGAAAAATGTGTAACAATGTTTTTCTCATAAAACTGGATATGAAATGGATTATTAAAAATAAATAGACATTATATAGTCTAAATTTTTACATAAACTATATATTAGAGATTTTTTATTTCATTTTACCCTTATATTTTTAGTTTACCCCATTAAAATCATTTTTACCATAATCGCCATAATTAATTTTATTGTTGCGCTATTTATTTTTGCAAAAAAATTAATTTTTCTTTATTATATAATATAAATTATTTTTAAATTCATATAATTAATCAATTTTTAAAAATTCAATTTAAAAAATTGGGCAATTATATTTTAAAATTAATCCGGCATAAGTGACGAGAAAGTAGGCTTTCAAAGAGAAAATGTTCAGAAGTTTGAAATGATTTTATATAAAATATAAAAATAAAATTTAATAAAATAAAATAAATTATATTAATAGATATAAATTTTAACTAAATTTTTCTTTAATATAAATTTTAAACATAATATACCATTATAAATAATTTAAATGATAATGTTGTTTTCAATTAAAATTCTGTATTTTTCACAATTCATCAAAAATAATCTATTAAGAAAATTATTTAAAATTACCTCAAATAAAAATTAAAAATTATAATTTAAAAAATTAGCTTTATCAATTAAAATAAATTTTCTTAAATTTGAAAAATTAAAAATTAAAATAATATCTGTAAACATGAAAAAAAAGTGGGGTTTTACATGTGTGTTTTTTAAACACAAGATGATACAATATTAACTCGATGTCTAAAGTTAATAATTGTATGAATATAAATTAAAATGTATTGATATATAATCTAAAAATTTAATTAAAAAATTCTTCATTATTGATTTTTATATTTTATTAAAATGGAGAAAGTTTATTCCATTTAAATCCATTTTTAGAAAAAAAACAATTAACCCACAAGTGAACTCGTACTAAAATCTGATATAATGGTGATTAAAATTTAATAAATTGGATTAAATATAATTAATCAATAATTATGTTAATTTAAACATAATGTGGAAATTAAATAAGTTAATTTATTTAAAATAAATGACAGTTTTACAAAAAACAATACTTATTACTATTCACTGAAAAATCAATATCATCAGAACAAACCCAAAAATTCACAATAAATAATTTTAATATGATTATTCAAAAAATGATGTCTATTTTTACAAACAAATTCCTATATCTATAAATAAATTATAATATTTTCTCACAAAAAATTAATAATAACCCTTTTTAAAAAAACATATTTTTTAAGAATAGAATGACCTTACTAAAAAAATGTCTGATTTTTTACTAATAATTTATAAATAAATTTATAACGAGTAGTATATTTATATATATATTTCAAAAAAAATTATTATTATTAATTATTTCTAATATAACATCTACGTTATAATGGTTATATTTAAAATAAAATTAATTCATGATTTGATGAAGCTTGATGTAACATGTCACAAATGCTATCGAAGAAACTTTTTGTTGCATGTAACAATAGATAAAAATTGGGATGTGTCTAAAAAATCAATTTAAAAATTAAACTATTTGGAAAATTATATTTCATAAAATCTACGGATTTTACATTTTACGCCCCATTAAATTAATTCCACCCAATTAATTCTTCTCAGTCATCAAAGTCTTAATATTTAAAAATTATTTAATAGAAGACAATATCATAAAAATTAATAATAAAACCTCCCTTAAAAAGAGAGAGTTGGAAATATAAAGGATACTTAAAGTAACTCATAACTTATTTTCCAGGTTGGATAAGATATGTGGGAATTAAAGATTGATAAATAGAATAAAAGCATAAATAATTTTTGAGAATCATAGAGATCGTTGATCAAAATAAGATGGGTGATCTAGAGAAGGTTGAAGACTGCAAAAATATAGACCAAGGATGTGAAAAAATTCCATCGATATCATAAAATTTTTTTGTGATAGGAAAAAAACGAATTTCAAGATCCTTTTCGAAACGTTGGAGAATTCCTTTTCAATCTACACTAAGATCATATGAAAATTTACTTACTTGATACCTTTTTATTTTATTAAAATAATCTTATCCTTTGGTTGTTCCTTGATCAATTTCGACTTCATGTATTACTCTATTCGATGATTTTTTTGACCGAATCACCAAATAAATCTATAAAATAATTATTAGTCATTCATCCTTTAATTATTTAGAAATGATAAACACTATTTATGGATTAATATTCATATGGTGATGTAATACATTAATCTGTAAAACCACATCAAAATTTCAACTTAACCCATTTTCAAAATAGTTAACCCTATGACTCCTTTCAAAATTTAAAATTTATAAATAAGTTCTCTATATTTACCAAACTGATCATTAGATTAACCCTATAAATATCATTAACCTTCTCATAATGGTCACAATAAAAATATGTGAATACTTTGAACTTATATCCTCATAATGTTTGGTAATAACTAGAATCACCATAAAACCTCAATAGAAACATGAATGCTTCATCATTACTTTAATAAAACCATATACTAATAATCATACTCCATTTATAAAAAAAAATAAACTCCATAAATTAAAAAATAATCCACTTTTTCAATTAATGCTTTATCACTTATGAGGTCTTTAATATTAATCAATTTACTTTATCCATATCAAGGACCTCTTTATACCAACTAAACAACATTTTATCAACCTCATGAACATATTAAGGTTTATATTCCATTAATTATTTATTTTCTATAAAATATTACCTATCCATTAAATCATGTTTCTATGTTATAAGTATTATTCAACATATTATTTCATGTGCTTAACAGAATACTTACACTGAGGAATACTTATACATTTCATAATTCATGAATTAAAATACATAAATACTTTAATAATCCAACTTATATATCAATCCATTAACTAGTCTCTATTATCTTATTATATAACACTTCATTCCATTTATAATTCATTTTTATTATCTTACTTATAATCCATATTACTATTTCTCATACAACCATTCTGATTCTCTACATGATATTTCCCTTTAAGACACCAATTTTCATAATTCTTATGAATTATACATTTATAACATTCATTCGTTTATATTACTTTAGGGATTCCAATATTCCCATCCATTTTGTTAACCAAACATTTCATTTTCCCTTTCTAGTTACTTGCGTTGTTTCCTTCTTTTCCATACCCAATGCATTTTCTCACCCCTATGAGAAATTCCCTTGAGTGATTATTTCCACATTCTTAACATATTGGAAACTATATATTATTTCTTCCATGGTTTCCACTACCCAAAATTTTTGATAATTGTATCCTTCTCTTATTTGGTGAGTCCAAGAGGTGATTAAGGTCATAGTTATTAATCGTGTTCTTGGATAACTTATTAGGTGTAATCATAATATCTTTAATACTATTCATCTCCGCATTTTGATTCTTATCATCACATTTTTATGACATTTAATGTTTACATAGTTCCTTCTGGTTTCCTTAATTTACTAAATCCAAAAATAATAGTGTGAGAAACACTACTCATAGTGGAAACCACATAATCATAAAACAATCACTTATTAGATTTCTAAATCATAACACATTCTATTCAATCTATTAAATCTTTTTTATAATAGTTTATTCATATTCATTGTTAATTAAAATTATTAATGATGGTTCATGAATAGTTTATGAATTTCCAAAGCATATCCCCCGGGCTGTGAAACTAGGCATGCAACAAGGCTCATTTTTGCAAACCAAGTGATGATAGAGTTCATATCAATGTACCATTTTTTTAGTTATTACATCTATGTACCTTTATGGTAAGGAAAATCGACTTTTAGTATCCACACAAGGATGTAATTTATCGGGAACCACTTTCTCTATCCTTTACCAAAATTCTAGGACATTTTCCTATACATGGACTCATATTTATACTAATCCTTAGATATATCCCTATATATATCCTTAGAAATATACCTATAGGTCTAACGATAATTTTATCTTCCTAATTTATAAATTATAAATCCTTTCCTCTAAAACCAACTATATAAACTTAGGCTTCTCATAAATTGATATTACATCTTTTTAGATGAATATTCAATACATGACACAGACACAATATTGATTACCATAATAGTTTAATGTACTTGAAAATGTGGAACATAGTATAATTAATTTATGAATGATATTCAATGTCTCTAGTAATATCTTCACTTTTAGTAAACTTCACAAATTCACCCAACTTAAAACCATTCCTCATTACCTAGGGAAAAGATATATAATAAAGGGATAGCTCAAATTACCAATAAGGGTAAACAATGGAGATACAAATACATAACATGGGAATAGCGGTATGAGAACATGAGAATAATAGTTAAAAATCAAATCTGTAATATGAATGATCATAATATTGAGTCATAGAAAAAATTCTGGATGTTCAAAAGGCTATAATCATAAGGAAGTCATAGAAAAGTATACATGAGAGTGTAACATTGGAATAAGACAATTAATTTTGGAACATATATGAATTGACAATCATTTCCATAGTATTAAAGGATCATTGAAGAAACATCACAGTGGAATGGGTTCAATCCCCAAACCATCCTAGTATTAAAGGTTCCATCCAAAGACCATCAGAGCGGAAGAACTCCCTTACTGAACCGGGTTTACACCCCATTCCAGTAAAGTCTATCTAATGAGATATAAATATTTTAATAATAAATTGGAGGAAGATATATGTCCCACCCATATCATAATGAAATCCATATTTATGTGTGGCATAAAATAATAAAACATTTATCACATCTAAATATATGACATGAAATGGGTTTCATAAACATTTAATCTTATCAGAAAAGAGAAAAGTTATATAATAATTTCATCATATCATCAAAGCATAACCCATGGTAAAAGAAATGAGTTTGATAAGAATTTTATCTTAGTATAACTAGTAGATGCGAAATAAGATTCATAAAATTATTTTCAGGAAAAAGGACATTCAGGGAAATGATAATAATGATATCCTTGGTTCAAATACCTAATAAATAGTAAGTTACAATAATAGATGTCACCTTAGATGTAAAATGTTTTTTGAAATACAAATCACATGTAATGTTTCTTGAGGAAGATAAATATTCATTGGAAATAACATTTTAAAAATCAATTTTGATATAATTGCCTTTGAATATACAATTTCTCACTTATGAAGTATTCGTTGAAATCATTTAAAACAATTAATGAGAAAAATATTCTTTCAACATTAAAAAACACTTCTAAAAACACAAAACATTTTCAAAATCAACTTCACATTGAAATAATTTATTTAAAATATAAAACCATTTCCTATATATTAGGGAATAAATTATTTGGAATGATAATTTAAAATTTACATGTGAAGATTGAAATAATTTATTGTCCATGAAAGTGGGAAATATTATTTATGTCATTCATATAAAAACACAAAGATAGTTTCCACATTTTTGGTAAAAGAAAAATGGGAATTATTTTAGAAAACATAAATATTATAATAAAAAATTCTAAAAAATAAAGAATGTGTAAAAATCTCATTAATAAAAAATTTTATGAATATTAAGAATATTTTTGAAAACATTTTTCAAAATCATGTCTTTAGAATAAAAATTGTCTTTGACTGAAAAGAAAATTTTTCTTCAAAACATTATTTTGGACATCTTGGGTAAATAAAAAGAGGAAAATGAAAGGAGAAATTTATTACCATGAAATAAAAATAGGATAAAAAATTTAATTATTTTGTTTTTAGATGTATCATGAGATTCTATCATTATTAAAATATTGTAAACAATCTCGATAAACGATGAGATTGTAACATAAGATATTTACCATTTTAGTAACATTAAAACATAATCCCCTAGTAGGAATGTAATTAAATTACTCATAAAATATTATAAGGATAAATAAATTAATAATATTACATGTAAAAGGGTATTTATTTACACTTAAAAATATAAGATAGGTTCATAACATAATCATATGTCTCAAATAAGTAAAATTGTGGAAAAAAACTCCATACCGATTTTTTAACGTTGAACTGTAAATCCAATTTTAGATATACCTAAAAATGGATATGTAAATACATGAAAATTTAATTATAAGATTCATAATATAAGTTTCTAATGAATATATACCATATAAAAGAAACATTTGGTGAATATGGGATATTTCTCACAGAAAATAAAGGAGAAATAAAAATATTTTATCTTATGTACCAACATCCATGATACTCATTATAACATAATATATAAAAAATATATGTTTATTATTCAAATATTAAATAACAAAAATTTTATATATAATACAATATATTATTTACTTATTTTATTTTAATACCCATTTATTTACAATTCCATGTTAATGTCCCGTTTTGGGTAATAACCACATTGTTTTTCATATATGTTTAGATTTTTTATATTTTTCCTATTATTTTGATCATGGTTCCATAATCTATAGAATAATAATCATGAAATAAGTATCATATTTAGACAATAATTATTCATTTAATAAAAATCATGAAATATGGTTTCGATAAATGAAGTATGTTACAATCAAAGAGACACTAGCCACTATGTATGCATGAGTAACATTTTCCATTTTTCAATGATCATTATGGAATATAGTAAAAGTAATATCCTATATTTCCATAATTATAATAATATCATAAATTCCATATTATTTCGTTAAATATTATTATAAATATTATACATGTGGTGTGGTGATGAAAAGAGAGTCACATCAGTTGGTGAAGGGGGTAGACTGGATGAACACAAATAATGTAATAATATTTCAGTGAGTGAAAATGTTAGAAATAAAATAATATATTATCTATTATAAATGATAAATATGTCATTAATATCATATGTTTTCATTTATATGAAATATATTCATTAAATATTTCTTTATTATCTTCCATATAAAGCATTAATTAAAATGAATCACGTCACTTCGTGAGGCGGCAGTCTTCCGTTCACCCTATCTATGTTATCATATCCCCTATAGAAGAGAATGTAAAAAAGTTATATATGATATAATGACTCCATAAGTGCATTCAAGCGACCAGGGATCAAATTCAGGCAGAGGAGGAATTTCTGAGTTACTGTAGCAGTACTATAGCGGGAACTGTGCAGTACTGTAGCAGGTACTATAGTGGGAATTGTAGAAGGCACTGTTTGGCACTGTAGAAGCCAAGCATATGCCCCAGTTTGGGCCTTCAGGCCACCGATTTGGTCACTAGGTTCTTTAAGGCCTTCGGGCCACCTAGGGCTTTAGGATAGTAAGGCCTTAGTGCCTCATCAAGGCCTTCGGTCCACCTTAAGTGCAGATGCAAACCAGAAAACCTACAAGGAACAAGCTCTACAAGGAGGATGAGCAAGGAGCTTTCACCACAACAGAAGAAAAATGGATTGCAAGAATGAGAGGTTATGGCACCTACCATCGGGACAAGCATGTGAATGCATGGGAAAGCCTAGCCGAATAGCCATGCGAAGGTGGAGAGCTGATTTCATGATGAAGATAGTGGGGAGGAGAAGTTACAATTAGTTAGTCTAGGTAGTATATAATGTTTGAAGCCTACGGGCAATGATTTCCTCTATGGCCAACGGGCCATTTAATACATATGTGTATGGTCCTTGTAAGGGTTCCTCCTCACCCCTTGAAAGGTGGATTATCAAAAATCAATAAAAAATGAAGGCCTTCGGGCCATTGGAGGTTATATACTTTATATCCATAATCATAACCAACTGTGAGAAGTGGTGATAGAAAAATTACTGACATCGGTTCACGCGGCGGTAGTTCACCATACACACAAATAATGCATTTGTAGCCCATTTTATAAAAGTGGATATAGTTTAAGATAATGAACTTAACCAAAAAATATCAATGTATTTTATATTCTTAATTTATTATAACATCGTGTTTTAATAATAATTTAAGCAGGTGGAGGGAGAAATTGTCACAACCCGTCCCCCGAGGCCCGTATCGTGACTACCCCAGGCCCGCCTTCCATAGGCCAGGGGCTGGTGACTAGCACCAAAGGCGTAAATCACTAAAAATGGGAAGGCATTTCCTTTATGAATCATAAACTCACACAACCAGAGTACAAGAATAAACAAACACTATGTAAAAGTTGTATGAAAAGTATGCTAAAAGTAAAGGGGCCGGAAGTACAAGCCCAACAGTAAAGTTCAAGGAAAGGACAAACAGGTACAACTAAAAAGACAAACAACAGTAAGGTGTCTAGCAGCTTTTGGATCGTCCACCATGGATCATACCTGAAGGGTAGGTACAAATAGCCTCCTCAATGCTCCGTGTTTTTCTGTCTCCTTCGGGGTACCGACTCGTCGTGAGGTCCACCTCCGGGTACTGTCCAGTCCTCGTACACTCTGCCTTGGTTAGCGTTGTCTGTCGTCTTCATCCAACACAACAAGGTGTGGGCATAGCCTATGCAGGAGTGAGTATAATGATACTCAGTAGGGACACCGAGACTCTCAAGGTCTTACAAAATCAAATAAGGATAAACCACAAAGTATGATTTCAACGGATAACCATTACATAGATATATTCCAATATATATAACTATGATATCAAGTACCCATCTCAATCATGGGGAAAACACAAAGGTCATTGAATCATATCAAACAAGTATTTTTCATTATTTAAACCACGACTGTTGGAGAACTCCACCTCTATCGAGTACAGTGGGCATGTCGCGACTCCGAGGTGCTTCTCACTAACCTTGGATTGCTGAGGTACTCTTCCTATTGAGTACCGCGAGTCTGCTTCCAACTACCAGGCACTCTGTCTATTGTGGGTCTACCACCAAATATTAGGTTCTCCCCCTAATAGCCTACAGAGGTACTCCTCCTATCGAGTACTATGGGTCTGCTACCAAATACAAGGCGCTCCGTCCGCCAGGGGTCTTCCGCCAAATACCGGGTGCTCCCCACTGGGCTAGTCGATTCTCTCTGAGTCGATCCGGTCAAGCAGTTGTCAAGTATGTTAGCTACTAGTTCTTCTCACTCTGTACGCTCATCTCCATGAGGATCTACTCCACGAGCTACTTTTCGATACTTAGTGTGTCACGAATACTCACGTGGAAGTATCTCAAAGGTCTTCCACCTCATATGGGTCTCAATGCAATTGACAACGCGTCAATCGGATGCCCGGTCTGTGAGTTATTAGCCTTTTAGTCATGGGGGCCTAGTTGGTTTCGTGTACGAACCAACCTAACTGTATCTCAACTATACCTTGGACTCTTGTGGGGTATTCTTAAAGGGATGAATTCATTCCAAGAATATCGGAACCGCTGACGGTTCATCAAACGGATGCACGTAGGCCATGATATTGATGATAAGGTGTAAACGGGTCTGACGGGTTCTGGTCTGGTGCAACCCAGTTTTACCGACCCGACCCGGTCCGTGAATCTGACTCGGCCCAAAGGGGCAGCCCGACCCGACGGCACGGCCCAGACCGCGGGGGCGGCCCGGCCAGAAAGCGGCCGGACCCAGCGGCCCGCGTGGCCTGGTGGAAGCCTGCATGGCCTGGCTGGCCGGCCCACAAGGCCTGGCTGGTCGGCCCACATGGCCTAACTGGCCACCGTGGGAGGGGGTGTCACGCACCCCGGTGACCGAAACGGCCGGTGTGATGCGTCGTCCCCTGGTAACTGCAGGACCCGAAGGGTCCCGCCTAGCACGCACCAGCGGCCGGCTTAGCCGGCCTCCCTCTCCTGTTTGCCGCAGGCTAAGGCCATGATCCTACACCACCAGCGTGACACAACGATGCCACGCCCTTCCACCGTAGCCCGCCCTGACCACGACTCCCTGCTGCTCCACGTGGCGGGATGGCGTCGTGCCACCGTCTGACTGCTGCGGCCCTCCTGGCTGCGGCACTTTTCTTCTGGTGCGGTGCGACGACACCACGCCACTCCGGCACTGCCACGACCCGCCTGGTCACGACTCAGATCTTTTCACGACATGACAGTGCTGTGCCCTTGTAGTGACCCTGCGGCCTTGCGCCACCAGCTTTCTTGACGAACGACTCGTTTTTTGTCACCGTGTGTACCGTCTCTGTCTTCATCAAACAAGAACCATCAAAACAGGAGGGTCAAGCCGTGTTCATACAGTGTGAACACTCCTTGTTATGGTGATATCATTAGGTTCTCATAAGAAAAATTTTTACGATGAAGAAAGAATAAATAACTATTCAAACCCCCTTCCTCACTTGATTGTGACCATTGACGAAGTCGCGGGATAGCGGCGTTTTTTTGTCCATGTTGGAAGGGAAGACAAAGAAGTTGAGGAGAAAGGATTTGAGGGAGACAATTCGAGATGACGACATCGGCGTTCCTCAGGGGTGGCGGTGTTTCCTCTACTTGCTCCATTTGAAGAGGGAGAAGACGGGTCTTGTCGTTCTTCGGTGGTGATGGGCATTCTTCGTTGAGAGAATGATGGTCTCTCAATTCACCCAAAGGATCTTCCTCTCCATAATTCTCAAAAAAGTATTATGACAACCCCCCACCATAATAAAACATCACATATCATATTGTTGGCATAATGAATTAATAGAATAAAAAAGATTCAAAATTAATTAAGTTACTTTACTTAATTAAATTGGAGGAGTTGGCTCATTAAATGAAGGGGGAAGGTGAAGAGTTTCACCAATTTAATTAGGGGTTTAGCGGAGGTTTAAAGCTCGAGTGTTCCCTACATTAATTATCCTCCCAAGGGAGGTTATGTGCTGGTGGCCCCCAACACTAACCTCCACTTAGAGGTTTTAACCACCATAAAATAAAAATAAGGTGAACACATTATTTTTATTTAATTTAAAAACCCACAATAATAACGTCTATTCTCGTCAGAACAAAACTGCGGATCCCCGACGCTGCAACTTCAACGGTGCCCTTGGAATTAGATTATGTGCACCGGTTCAAGAGTTATAAAATCCCGCTCGCACGTTTACTGAATGTACCATAGAAAAACTTCTGAAATTGATTCTGGATACACCGGGCCTCAGAATCAAGCGCCGTAAAAAACTACTGACTTTTAATATTCCCATGTATTTAAAAAACTTTCCCTGAAAATTAGGAGTCTTTACATTCTCCCCACCTCAGGGCTTTACATCCCCGTAAGCTACAACTCAGACTAAGGGAACAAATGGGGGGTACTGAGCACGCATCTTAGCCTCCCACTCCCATGTGCTCTCCTGGAGGTTCTCATGATACCAACGAACTTGAACTAGAGGTATTAACCATCCATACAAGAACCGATCATGTCGATCCTCAATCTCCACTGGAACCTCCATGAAAGTCTCCCTGTTATCGATGTCCAGCTCCTCATGGTCGATGACGTGGTATGGATCATGCATATATCTCCTCAACTAAGATAGGTGGAAGACGTCACGCACCTGGTGCAACTAAGGTGGAAGACCTAAGAGGTAAGCCACCTCTCCAACTCTATTGAGGACCTAGAAAGGTTTTTTGAACCGCATAGATAACTTACCGCCTCGGCCAAATCTCTGCAAACTTCATCGAGGTGAGACCCGTAGAAAGACGTGGTCGCCATCCTCGAACTCCAGAGGTATCTGTAACTTATCAACATATGACTTTTGTCTGCTATGCGCAATCTTCATCCGCTCCTGGATGATCGGAACCTTCTCTGTGGTAGCCCGTACCATCTCTTTTTCCACTAGTGGTGACTCCCCTAGGTCTGTACAACATAGTAGAGATCTGAAAGGCTGACCATAAAAGGCCTCAAAAGGTTCCATACCTATGATAGAGTGATAGTTTTTGTTGTAGGAAATCGCCACCAACGACAAGTGATCCCCCCAGCTGCGACCGAAGTCGAGGACACATGCACAAAGCATGGCCTCGAGGGTCTGAATGGTCTTCTCAGTCTGACCATCTGTCTGAGGATGGAATCTGATGCTCAAGCAAAGCTATGTCCCAAAATCCTCCTACAACCCCTTCCATACCCGGGAAGTAATCCATGCATCACGATCAGAGACCATAGAAAAAGGTACACCATGTAAACGCACAATCTCAAGCACATAGAGGCATCCCAAGCTCTCAATTGATCCTTTCTCTTTGATCGGTAGGAAGTAGGCCCACTTGGTGAGTTGGTCAACGATCACCCATATCGAGTCATGAATCCTGGATGTACGTGGAAGAACCGTCACTATTTCATGGATATCCTATCCCACTTCCACTCTATGACCTCTAAAGGCTGAACCAAGCCTACTGGTACCTGGTGCTCGGCTTTCACTTGCAGACAAGTGATGCACCGTGAGACAAACTCTGCTACTGCCTTCATCACACCTGGAAACCAATGTTGTCATCAAAGGTCCTGATACATCTTTGCCACTCCTGGATGTACCGCTAGAGGGGAAGTTTGGAACTACCTCAACACCTCTTCTTGAAGTGTAACTGGTACCATGGTACATCCTCTAAAAAGAATGAAGTGATCCCCACCTTTATAAAATCAATCAAGTGCATGTCCTGTGGATATCTGAGCACGTCGTGTCTTCCAATAAAAGTCCCCAAGGTGCTCCTCCCTGACTCGCTGAAAAAGTGTAAGAGTGATTGTGAGAGACTGTAGAATGGTTTCTCCACCTCTATCCACAAAGAATATCTGTAAAGAAGCCATCTGCTCTGTCGCCTCTCCTAGAAGCTAAATATAAGTCCTCCTGCTGAGAAAATCCGCAAAAACCTTACCCTTCCCAAAAGTATAGACTATCTCAATGTCATAGTCCTGGAGGAACTCAATCCATCGCCACTGTCTCAGGTTTAGGTCCTTCTGAGGGAAGATATACCTAAGACTCTTTTGATCAGAGTATATGGTAAATTTCTCACCCATCAGATAGTGCCACCACCTCTTTACGAAGAATACCACTAATGATAACTCTAGGTCATGGGTAGCATAGTTCTGGTCGTGTTTTCTCAACTGCTGAGATCCATACATGATCACAACTCTCTACTGCATCAGGACACACCCGATTCCGGTCCCTGAGGTGTCGTTGTAGAATACGTACCCTACGCCTTCCTCTAGAAGCCTCAAAATGGGAGCACTAGTCAGCCTCTGCCTCAGCTCATGAAAGCTCTGCTGGCATCTCTCCGACCACAAGAAGGGTTTCCCCTTGTTCGTCAAGGCTAAAAGTGGTGATGTAACTCTGGAGAAATCTGAAATGAATATCCAATAGTATCTAGCCAAGCCCAGGAAACTCCGTACCTCTGACACACTCCTGGGTGGCTCCCAAGCAAGTACCACCTCAATCTTCGCTGGATCCACTACATCTCTAGCCTCTGAGATGACGTTCCCCAAAAAGTGAACCTCTCGAATCCAAACATGGCACTTCGTGAGCTTACCATAAAGATGGTGCTCTCGGAGTGTGTCCAGTACTACTTACAATTGTTAGGCATGCTCCTCCTCAGAAGTCGAGTATATCAGTATATCATCGATAAAGACTACGACAAAGCAATCAAGGTAAGGATGGAAGATACTATTCATGAGACTCATGAAAACTGCTGGAGCAATGGTTATGCCGAAGGGCATAACCAATAACATGTAGTGGCCATATTTACATCTGAATTCCATATTCTGACATCCTTGTCATGAACTCTGAGATGATGATAGGCAGATCTGAGGTCTATCTTTGAGAACCATCGATCTTCCTTGAGCTGGTCAAAGTGGTCGTCAGTCCTCAAAAGTGGGTACCTGTTCTTCACGGTCACCTGATTCAAGTGACAATAGTCGTGACAGAGCCTCAAGCTCCCATCCACCTTCTTGGAGAACATAATCGGGGCTTCCCGGGGAGATACAATAGGCCGGATGAATCCATTTCTCTGCAAGTCCTCCAACTGTACCCAAAACTCATGAAGCTCAGTGGGAGCCATCCGATATGATGGAGTAGATATTTGTGTCTTCCCAAGGCATAGGTTAATGTATAATTCCACCTCTCTGTGAGGAGGTAGACCTGGGACGTCATCATGGAAAATATCTACGTACTAGTCCACCACTACAGGATAAGTCAGACCCTCCACATCAACTACTCCGAGGTTAAGGGAATCCAACTAGTGAGTGATCGACTATACCCTCCACCAAGTAATTCTGTCCTGCACTATAAAGGTTCTATTATATCTGGTGAAGGTGAAACTGGTCTCATCCATACATTCACACCATAATTTTCACCTAATACAGTCGATATGAGCATGAACTATAGATAACCAGTCCATACCCAAGATGACGTCGTAAGGCATCGACGCCGCAATGAGGAGATCCCATCCAAAGATCATGCCCTGTAGAGTAATCTCACACTGTCGGCACCGGTATGTAATCGTTGAGTCTGCTACCCTAGGAGTCTCTAGCCATAAGGATGGAGTAAACGGCTCCGTTGGAATATCCATGCTCCAAATGATGACAGTGTATATAAAAGAGTGACAGGAACCAGGGTCTATAAGAATTTCATCTAAGGTGGAGTAGACACAGATCATACCTCATATCATATCTAGAGCGCCATAGTCATATGACTAAGCTGCCTGAAGATGAGGTCTCCCATGTCCACCTGCTCCCTGTGGTTGGGGTGGATCTTCTTGTGGTGGTGGTGGAAACACCTCTAAACGCCGTCCACCGCTAGCTACTTGACCAGCTCCTCTTCCACTTCCGCCTGCTCCCTATGGACCGCCTCGATCGAACCTCTGCCTCTGCATGGGAGGTCCTTCAAATAATTGATTATCATCATTACAATGGGTCGGACAGTCACATGCCATGTGACTAAGCCCGCCGCATGAGTATCACTATCTGCTCCTAACATGTCTAGTTCTGTCTCCACACCGGGTGCCCCGCACAACCGATCCTGAGTCGTGCGGTCGTCCACCGGTAGGTCTGGTCTTCTTGGAACTCTACGACAACTGTCTACTTCCAGCTGCAGAAGATTCCACTACGTGTTGACTAGTAGTAGGTCTTGCTGTTAGAGACTTCTCATCAAGGAAACTCTCCACTATGAGGGCTCGCTCCAACACTCCCGCCTACGTCGGGATGCTATGGGAGATAACTCAAGATCTTATCTCTCGCCTGAGTCCCTGCTCAAAGGTCCGAGCCCTGAAGAACGGGTCCCGTACCATATTTTTTTAGTAGCGCGATAGGTCGGTGATCCTTGCTGAGTACTATGATACTGTTAGGATTCCCTACTACAGATGAAGTAGCTCCTATAGCAGCACTTATCAAAGGGTGGCTGGTACAAACTCTGCCCAGAACATGCTCTCGAAGTCTTCCCATAGAAGTGTCACCTCGTCATGAATCTAGAGCATCAGGCTCCACCATCGGCCTGCTGCTTCCTGAAGGAGGCTGGAAGCAAGGATCACCATGAATTAGGCTGGTGTGCCTACTAGCATGAAGACTCTAACCATAGCCTCCAGCTAATCCTCAGCCGCCTGTGGGTCTGTCTCTCCCCAGAACCTGGGTGGCCTCTGGTACTGGAACTCATGCAGCGTGATCAAGTGGCGTGCATCGCCTACTGCTAGGGTTGGTGGAATCGGTGGCCTAATGGGTGGTGGTACCGCTGGTGCCTCCACTGGTGCCACAACTAGAAAGGGGCCCTACACTTAGGCCTCATCGCTCGACGGGCTATCAGGGCGTACAACTCTCGGGGCTCTAACTGGTCATCCATGGGGAGGCATCTTGAAAGAAACAGATGAGACACATCCATATTATTATACCTGGTGAGCTGACCTAGTTGAGATGACTTAAAGAAAAACTTTTGAAACACACACAGAATCAGTGTTTTCATGCACTAAGTAGGAAATTGGTAATCAGGGTCCGAGTGTACGGATACATTAGTTGTCGCCCCAACACTGGACATCATGAACTGAAAACCACACTCGGTACCCTTACCCCTATTTCTTCACAGAAAAGAAACATCAGATACCTTAGTTCTACAGTAAAACCAACTCCTTTGACACCAATTATTCACGACCCATCCCCTGGGGCCCGTATCGTGACTACCCTAAGCCCGCCTTCCATAGGCCAGGGGCTGGCGACTAGCACCAAATGTGTAAATCCCTAAAACTGGGATGACATTGCCTTTATGAAATGTAAACTCACAAAACTAGAGTAAAAGAAGATGCAAACACTATGTAAAATCTTTATGACATGTATGTAGAAAGTGAAGGGGCTAGAAATACAAGCCCAACAGTAAAGTACAAGTAATGGACAAAGAGGTACAACTAAAAAGAAAAATAGTTGTAAGGTGTCTAGAATCTTCTGGATTGTCCACCATAGATCCTACCTGAAGGGTAGGTACAGATTGCCTCCTCAGTTCTCCACATCCGTCCGTCTCCTCTGGGTACTGACTCGTCATAAGGTCCACCTCTAGGTAATGTCCAGTACTCATACACTCCACCTCGGTCAGCGCTTTCCGTCGCCTGCATCCAACACAACAATGTGCGGTCATATCCCTTGCAGGGGTGAGTACAACGATTCTCAGTAGGGACCACGAGACCCTCAATGTCTCACAAATTCCATCAAGGATAAACCAAAAAGTATGATTGTAGAGACCCGAAGATTGATGTACATGGAGATTACATTACTTTTGTGGAATACTTAATATATAACAAAAACCAACACACAAGGACCGTAATAGTTTAACGTCTTTGGAAACTCGTAACATAATCTTCTAATCATGGTTAAAGATCTTCAGCATCTCCCATAAAGATCTTCCCCTTTTTTTTCTTACCTAAAACATTTCTTAATATTTTACAGAAAATAAAAAATATAAAGGGTGAGATCAAATGCTCAGTAAGGGTAATCATAGAGAACATAATACAATACATAGTCATTTGAATGTAAAAACATGAGCATAAATTCTAAACATCAATATTTGGAGCAATGACATAAAACATTGCAGTACATAAGGAATAGATCATAAAATAAAATTAATAATGTAGAATAACATGGGATTAAACTTGTAATTGTGGAAAAACATTAAGCACATGATATGATTTCCATTGTAGCCAAGGCATTGCTTCCAATACCATCTTAGTGGACAAATTCCTTTACTGAATAGGGTTTACTTACCGTTCCATCCTTGTATTACTGAACCAGATTTACATTCCGTTCTAGCCATGTCTATCTCATGAGATATAAATATTTACCCAATGAATTGGAGAGGAATATAGGTCCCACCCATCTCATAATGAAATCATTCTTACGTGTGCCACAACATGAACATAAATCATTCATCATTACCCAAATAATAAAATGGGTTTCATAAACATCATCCCATCATAACATAATCCATATAATAAAAATGGATATAATTTCATCATAATAAAATTGATACCATGTAAATCATATAGACGTTATAATATAAATATAAACATATTAAATAATGTCATCTTAGATGGAAAATGGTTTTGATAAAACACTTGAAATCAATTCTTGAGGAAAATATCCTTCCTTCTTCAAAATCATTTTCTTTTCACAAAATTCCATGCAATATTAAAAGAAAAGGATTTTGTTGAAAATAATCATGAAAAATTGTAGAGTAATCCTCATGAAAATTAGACGTTATGAAACCGTAAAAATCCCTTCATGTCTTATAAGTTAAAAAAACATTCTCCTCGTACTTTTTTCAGAAAAGTTAAAAAGTACCACATATTGTAACCAAAAGAAAGATTCCATAAATAACACAAAGTAAACGTCAAAGAATGGTAAACATGACTTTAAACATTCATGAAAAAATATTTAACTCTGTATGAAAAAATTATGGACATAGATGAAAAATATAACCCCAGTAAATACTTACGTATAAGCAATGTCAGATAAAAAATGAGATTTCAAAATTATCCCTTACCTTAGGTATGATATGCTTCGTACGTATCTGAACCTCCAGTATAATGATTTAAATAATTATATTGACTTATTAAAGAATCATATTCATTGTTATGATATCATATATGGTTCACTTATGACTTTATATTACCCGTTCTTTTGTATATTCCATGTAAATGTAGCATTTTGGGTTAAATCGTTTTATTTATCGTATGTGTTTGGACTTGTGTTCTTGATATTATAATTACTTATATCACGATTTAATTACTTCCAGAATGAAAATCATGATTTATATAACATATATATTTAGTATATATATATATATATATATATAATATAGATAGATGAAATGAAATACACCGGTCATGGGGACGGTAGGTCGTACGTACACATGAACGTTGTTTTCCTTTCCTTGTTGACATGAATGAAAGTAAGTATATGTCATATATATATATATATATACATAAATAATTTAACTTTATCATGTCATATATTTCATTATTATTCATTATATATACTTTATAATCATTCTTGAATGGTTAACATGGAGAATGAATCTCATCGTGTCGTGGAGACGGTAATCCGTACGTACGCACGAGCGATGATATCATTCCCATAATTATTGAATTGAATTGGATTAAATGATATAATATCTCAGAATAAGTATGATGTAATAATAACTATATATAGTTATTCTTTACACCATAATACCCATCCATGTAAGGTGGTGGTGGAAAAACAGATTACACCATGGCGTGGAGACGGTATTTCGTACGTACGCACGCGTGGTGATTTCGTTTTCCGTAGGATGGATAGAAGGTGAAATGAAATTGTTTCATATTTATAATAAAATATCAGTATATTATTGATACTTATGTTATTACTTTATAATAAAAAACTAAAGAAGAAGAAGTTGAAGAATAAATAAACTTGAAAGAATCTGTAGAAGAGATTACCTCTTCTTCGACGCAGCTCCATTAAGCTCCCTCTTAAGGCACCAGAGTTGGTATTTTGAGGAGAAATAAACCTCTATATTGTTTATAGGGAATTTGAGAATGGAAATGGCCAGGGGTTGGCCGAGCATAAAATCTCAAAATTGTGTAAAGAGAAGAGGGAGGAGGTGCCCTTTTATAAGGAAGGAGAGGGGCACCTTAGGAAAAACTTAAATTATTATTTTATAATAAAGTCATATTCGGTTTATAATAGCTCCAAATTGATTTATTTCGAATCTAAAGTGGGGATGGGTCAAAATATTATCAACCAATAGGTTTTAGACATGTTTAGGTTACTATTTTAACCTTATCAATTAGATTTAACTCTAAGTTAAATAAATTATCTTTTACCATTTATTCATGTTTTCTTAAAATATATGGTTAATAAACTTACTATAACAAGCCAAAATAACCCCAAGTTGTTCATTATTAATATATATAACCATATATAATTAATTTTTCCGAACCTTATATTTTTAGGAATAGAATAACAAATAATAATATAAAATTTGTTTTAAAAACTATTTTATGTCAATTTTGACACTATTTGGTAATTGATTTTTGTGAAAATCATAACAACTTGATTAGTTCGAAAAAAGATAATTAAATCAATACTAACATGTCATATTAACCTATAAAATTAGTTTAATTCATAAAAAGTCTCAAATTACATTTATTTCATTATTTATAATATGAATTATGTTAATATTTCATCAATAAAGTAATTACTGCATCATCATTGTGTCAAATATAAATTAAATTATTTAATGTTTAAAATCATAAATAAAATACCATTATGTAGGAAATATTTTTATCTTTCTAATGAATAATTATAGTCGAATTTATATTATGTATAACCCTGTATTAAAAATGTTGTAGTTTTTAAACATTGATTTTAACTCTTTTAACTCTTCTGTAAATAAAATAATAATAAATGGCCTAATCGAATCCAAGTGGACCTAAATGGTCATATTTTAATACTAAGGTTGTTTTTGGTCTAATTTAACTTAACCAATAGAATTATGACATGTGTTAGGGTAATAATAATATCATTTCTACCCTTAATTACCCTATTTACATTTAACTGTGGTAAATAAAAGTAAAAAGATACTATTCACCAAAGATTATTTTTATCTTATTGAACCACATTTTACTCCTTGATTTTAACCGTTTCTCTCAGAATTTTGAAACTACACTCATAGAAGCTGTAAAATTAAGTTTTCTGTAAATTTTCAAATTCTCCTAGGAGGTGGGTAAAAGATAATGAAAAGTTCAATAAAATTTTTATATATTTTAAAATTTTATAAAATGACTCCAAAGAATTATATTGAACTTATATAGGTATTATGTATTGATTTTGACCTAAAATAAATTTAAATAAAATAAATAATTATTTAAATAAAAAGTCGGTTTTTAAATAGAAACCTAGTGTTTTCACTATTCATAAAAAATTTAATGTTTTCAGAAAAATACCCAAAATTCACCCTAGGCTAATTTCGATATTCCGAAACCAAAAATGAAGTCCATTTTGAAAGATAAAATTTATTAAATTTCAAAAAATGGGTATTTCTATTCATAACGGCTAGTTCATAATAATAATATCTCATTTAGTGAAACTCGGTATTACGTACTACACACGCTATCGAAGAATGTCTTGATTGTGTGTAATGCAAGCCAAGTTAGGGCTGCATGTATTAAGAGCTCTATTTGGTGTTGCGTATAACATAATCAAAACTTATTTCATTTATAAATTAAACAAAGTCTATACATAATGTTGCGTAGAATAATTTCCACAAAACAAACATGAAATTTTGTGTTACACGTGCCAAGAATAGTGTTGCTTATACTGCAAGCTAATACAGTGTTTCATATAGTACAAGCTAATATTGGTGAAGCATACAATAAAATACATAAAAGAAATTTAAAAGAATAATTCTCATAAAATCTAGGGGTGTTACATTCTACCCCCCTTAAAATGAATTTCGCCCGCGAAATTCGTCAGGGTTATAAATGGTTTTCTACTTGAAAGTTTCTTTTATAGAAACCCACATCATAAAAAGGAATAATAAATCATCAGTTTAAAAAGGAACATTAGAAACATAATGAATACCCAAAGCAACTCACCACTGGGTTTCCACATAAGAGAACATAGATGAAAATATGGATATAGAAGAGAAAACTATCCATCAAGGTCGGATGGAGAGTGGTAGAGAACATGGCTATGAAAAAGACAACAATCAAAAAACCATAAATTTGTGATGATCTAATGTACCGTCTAATTCATTGGATATAAGGACACTATGACAACATCTTTTTGGTTTTCAATATTATTTTTCTAAATTTGAATAATTAAATGAAATACTTACTTGATTTTTGTAAAATATTTCTGTTGTTTGTGCCTTGAACAATTTCCACTTCATCTCTTAAAGAAATGAAGTTGAATTTTTATTTCGTGAAGTGTTAGTAGATAATGTGATAGAATGATGGGTCATTCCATCTGTCTCAAATAAAAGGGTAGAAAAGGTTATCAAATATACAAATGTCCATCTATGGTGAGGTTAAACGCATATGATTACAAAAATGGACTTATACTTCACCTATCATACATCTTAATAAAATAAAACTAGTTTCTACTAACCAGGGACTTCATGTAGGCCAGTGGTATGCGATAAAGGCATGTCGCACTTCGGTTGTGGGTCCGATTTCTAGAGCCTTGTCCGAAGTAACGGGTTGTCGCTCGTCCTATGGGATTCCCTTTTTTTAAAACTATACTATTATAACATTCCAGAAATAATATCTAAAAAAAGTTCTAGCCTTAAACAATACTAACTTATGTACAACATAATCCATTCCAATCTTTAGGCTTATCCAAAATACATCTGTCCAATCTCATAGTATAAAGAAAACGATTACTTGAAAGGTCACATAACAAGTACGTGAATACCATCATTTATCCCCCATATATCATAAGAGATATCTTGTTGGTCACATTCTAAACATGTGAATACCTTAATCATGTATTCATTTGAAACATGAATTACCATAGAACCTTTGGGAAAACATGAGTTCTGTCAAAAGTTAACTCTTCCCACATAACAAAATCCCATATTTTCTATATACTCCAACCATGATATCACTTTTTCCGTATACCAGTCATGAGTTCATTAATACTATCAAAAATCTCATTATCTCCTTATCCTTTTATTATTCATATATTATCTACCTTCCAAATTTTTTTTAATAACCCTTCATGGTTACCGGTACCATTCATCATATACTTTCAAAAACTCAAGGAAAGACAACAGTGTAACAATCCTTAGATTTTTCTTTATTCCATAGTACCATACATTATTCTTGATAAACATACAATCATTCCACTACCTTCTTAAACTGCTAACTGAGATTCATCATTTCTTTCATATCACATATCATTTGTTGTCTCTTCATCATCATCCACATAAATACTACCCATATGACCATGCTGATTCTCTTCATGAGATTTTCCCTTAGGGCATTGGTTTGCATAATGCCAGTTCATTCCACATTTAGAACTGTTAACCATTGTTGATGTCTTAGAAATACCATTATCATTGTCCATGGTGTTAACTAATTTTTTTTTACAATTACTATATTTTTTTCCTTCTTTTCCACACCCAAAGCATCTTCTAGTTCCTTTGAAACATTCTCTCAGATGCCTCTTCCCACATAATTTACATGATGGAAATTGTACTTTCTTTCCTCTATGATCATCATGAAATTCCATCTTTCTCTTATTAGCTGAGTCGGGAATCTTACCAAAGATGAGATTATTGCTCATATAATGAGATTTATGATTAGGCATAATAATGATATGTGGACTTCCAGATCCATGTTCATTTGGTTTCTCATGAATAATATCATTCCAGTGTCCATCATATCCTCCATTATCGTGAATCTTCCTATTTCTAGCCATTTTCTAAAACCCAAAAAGAATAGCGTGAGAGGAAAAAATCATAATCAAGGAGGAGTACCTTCAATATCTAACATCTTAGGTTAAATTCTAAGATCGTTACCATAATTCTAGGACTATAACCTATACTTATACTTATCCTTATGGACATCCCTAGACATACCTTATAAATATCACTAGGGATCTCACTAAAGTTTTCGCATCCTAGTTTCCAAAGGTTAACTAAAAATTTCCTATGATACCAACTATAGAGACCCAAAGCTTGACTTACATGGACATTACATTACTTTTTCAGAATACTTAATACATAAAAAATTCCAACACCAAAGGACTGTAATAGTTTAGTGTCTTTGGAAACTTGGAACATAATCTTCTAATCATGGTGAAAGATCTTCAACTTCTCCCATAATGTTCTTCCCATTTGTGTTTTCTTACCTAAAACCTTTCTTTATATCCTGGGGAAAAGAAAACATATAAAGGGTGATCTCAAATTCTCATTAAGGGTAAATATATAGAACTTAAAACAATCCTTAGTCATTTGAATGTAAAAACGTGAGCATAAAATCCAAAAAACAAAATTTTGAGCAATGACATAATACATTGCAGTACATAAGGAATAGATCATAAAAGAACATTAATAATGATAGAATAGCATGGGAATAAAACTTGTAATTGTGGAAAGACATTAAGCACATGATATGATTTCCATATATTCCAAGGCATTACTGCCAATACCATCTTAGTGGACAAAATCCCTTATTGAACAGGGTTTACATGCAGTTCTAGCCTTGCATTACTGAACCAGATTTACTTTACATTCCAGCCATGTCTATATCATGAGATATAAATCTTTACCCAATGAATTGGCGGGAGATATAGGTCCCACACATCTCATAATTAAATCATTTTTACGTGTTCCACAACATGAAAATAAATCATTCATCATTACCCAAATAATAAAATGGTTTTCATAAACACCATCCCATCATAACATAATCCTTATAAAAAAATGGTTATCATTTCATCATAAGAAAATTGAAACCATTTAAATCATAGAGACATTATACTTGAAATATAATAATATTAAATAATTTCATCTTAGATGGAAAATGGTTTTGATAAAACACTTGAAATGAATTCTTGAGGAAAATATCCTTCTTCAAAATCATTTCCTTTTCACAAAATGCCATGCAATTTTAAAAGAAAATGATTTTTTTGAAAATATTCATGAAATCTTGTAGAGTAATCCCCATGAAAATTAGGCGTTATGAAACCATAAAAATCCCTTCATGCCGTATACGTTAAAAAACATTCTCCTCATACTTTTATCGGAAAAATAAAAAAGTACCACTTATGGTAAACCAAAAAAATATTTCATCCATAACAAAAAGTAAAATTCAAAGAAGGGTAAAAATTACATTAAACATTCATGTAATAATATTAAACAATTTATGAAAAAAATTATGGACATGGATGAAAAATATAACCCCAGTAAATACTTAGGTATAAGAAATCTCTGATAAAAAATGAGATTACAAAATTATCCCTTACCTTAGGTCCGATATACTTTGTACATTTCTGAACCTCCTGTATAATGATTTAAATAATTTCATTGACTTATTAAATAATCATATTCATTGTTATGATATCATATATGGTTCACTTATGACTTTATATTACCCGTTCTTTTGTAAATTCAATGTTAAAGCAGCGTTTTGGGTTAAATCGTTTAATTTATAATATGTATTTGGACTTGTTTTTTTGATATTATTATTACTTATATCATGATTTACTTACATAAATAATGTAAATAATTATTTATATAACATATATATTCAGTATATATATACATATAATATATATAGATATATGAAATGAAATACACCGTTCATGGAGACGTTAGGCCGTACGTACGCATGAACGTTGTTTTCCTTTCCTTGTTGACTTGAATTAAAGTAAGTAGATGTAATATATATATAAATAAATAAAGTTGATTTATCATGTCATATATTTCATGATTATTCATTATATATACTTTATAATCATTCTTGTATGGTTAACATGGAGAATGAATCTCATCGCGTCGTGGAGACGGTAATCCGTACGTACGCACGAGCAACGATATCATTCCAATAATTATTCAATTGAATTGGAGTGGATGATATAATATCTCAGAATATTTATGATTTTATAATTACTATATATATTAATTCTTTACACCATTATACCCATCCAAGTAAGGTGGTGGTGGAAAAACAGATTACACCACAGCGTGGAGACGGTATTCCGTACGTACGTACGCGCGGTGATTTCATTTTCCACAGGATGTATAGAAGGTGAAATGAGAATGTTTCATATTTATAATAACATATCAGTATATCATTGATACTGATGTTATTAATTTATAATGAAATAACTAATGAAGAAGAAGTTGAAGAAGAAAGAAACTTGAAAGAGTCGGTAGAAGAGATTACTTGTTCTTCGTCGCACCTCCTTTAAGCTTCCTCTTAAGGCACTAGAGTTTTTATTTTGAGGAGACCAGAACATCTATATTGTTTATAGGGAACTTGATAAGTTAAATGGGAAGGGGTTAGGCGAGATTGAATGCTCAAAATTGTGTAAAGGGAAGAGGGAGGAGGTTTCCTTTTATAAGGGAGGAGAGGGGCACCTTAGGAAAAACTTAAATTATTATTTTATAATAAAGTCATATTCGGTTTATAATAGCTCCAAATTGATTTAAATATAAGCTAAAGTAGGGATGGGTCTAAATTATCTCAACCAATAGGTTTTAGACATGTTTAGGTCACTATTTTAACCTTATCATTTAGATTTAACTCTATGTTAAATAATTTCACTTTTACCATGTATTCTCGTTTTCTTACTCTATATGGTTAATAAACATACTTTAAAAAGGAAAAAGAACCCCAAATGTTTAATTATTAATATATATAAGCATATATAAGTAATTTTTCCTAACCTCAGATTTTTAAAAATAGAATAACATTTAATAATATAATATTTGTTTTAAAAACTATTTAATGTCAATTTTGACACTATTTGGTAATTGGTTTTTGTGAAAATCATAACAGCATGATTAGTTAGAGAAACGTTAATTAAATCCATACTAACATGTCATATTAACCTATAAAATTAGTTTAATTCATAAAAAGTCTCAAATTACATTTATTTGGGTATTTATAATATCAATTATGTTAATATTTCATTAATAAGGTAATTACTGCACCATCATTGTGTCATATATAAATTGAGTTATTTAATGTATAAAATGATAAATAAAATACCATTATTTATGAAATATTTTATCTTTCTAATGAATATTTATAGTCCAATTTATCTTATGTATAACCCTATATTAAAAATGATTTATTTTTTAAACCTTGATTTTAACTTTTTTAACTCTTCTGTAAATAAAATAATAATAAATGTCCAAATGTAATCTAAGGGGACCTAAATGGTCATATTTTAATCCTAAGGTTGTTTTTGGTCAAATTGAACTTATCAAATATAATTAGGACATGTTTTAGGGTAATAATAATATCATTTTTACCCTTAATTTCCCTATTTACTTTTAACCGTGGTAAATAAAAGTAAAACGTTACTATTCACCAAAAATCATTTTTATCTTATTGAACCACATTTTAATTTTTGATATTAACCCTATCTCTCAGATTTTCAAAAATCCACTCACAGAAGCGGTAAGATTATGTTCTATGTAAATTTTTAAATTCTCCGAGGAGGTCGGTAAAAGACGGTGAAAAGTTCAATAAAATTTTTATATATCAAAATTTTTTATAAAATGACTCCAATTAATTACATTGAACTTATATGGGTATTATTTATCAATTTTGACATAAAATAAATTTAAATAAAATATATAATTATTTAAATAAAAAGTCAGTTTTTAAATAGTAACCTAGTGTTTTCACTATTCATCAAAAATTGAAAGTTTTCAGAAAAATACCAAAAATTCCCTCTAGGATAATTTTGATATTCCGAATCCAAAAATGAAGTCCATTATGAAAGATAAGATTCATAAAATCTCAAAAAGTGGGTATTACTATTCATAATGGCTAGTTCATAATAATAATATCTCGTTTAGTGAAACTCGGTATTGCGTACTACACATGCTATCGAAGAAGGTCTTGATTGCGTGTAATGCAAGCCAAGTAAGGGCTGAGTGTAGTGACAGCTCTATTTGGTGTTTCATATAACATAATCAAAACTTATTTCATTTATACATTAAACAAATTCTGTACTTAATGTTGTGTCTAATAATTTCCACAAAACAAACTTGAAATTTTGTGTAACACGAGCCAATAATAGTGTTTCATATACTGCAAGCTAATACGATGGTGCTTATAGTACAATCTAATCTTGGTGAAGCGTACAATAAAATACATCAAAGAAATTAAAAAGAATAATTCTCATAAAATCTCTTGGTGTTACATTCTACCCCCCTTAAAATAAATTTTCGCCCTTGAAATTCGTCGGGGTTATATATCGTTTTCTACTTGAAAGTTTCATTCATAGAAACCCATATCGTAAAAAGGAATACTAAATCATCAATTTAAAAAGGAAAGTTAGAAACACAACGAATACCCAAAGAAACTCATCACTAGGTTTCCACGTAGGAGAACATATGTGAAAATATTGATATGGAAGAGAAATCTATCAATCAAGGTCTGATGGAGAGTTGTAAAGAACATGGCTGTGAAAAATCCAACAATCACAAAACCATAAATTTGTGATGATATATGGTACCATATGATTCATCGGATAAAAGGACACTAGGAAAAAAAAATTTGGTTTTCAAGATAATTTTCCAAAAGTTGAAGAATTAAAATAAATAATTACTTGATTTTGGTACAATCATACTGTTGTTTGTGCCTTGAACAATTTCCACTTCATCTCTTAAAGAAATGAAGTTGAATTTTTCATTCGTGAAGTGTTAGCAGATCATGTGATATATTGATGCGTCATTCCATCTATCTCAAACAAAAGGGTAGAAAAAGTTATCAAATATACATAAGTCCATCTATGGTGAGGTTAATCATATATTATTCCAAAAAAGGGCTTATACTTCATCTATCATACCTCTTAATAAAATAAAACTAGTTTATACTAACCATGGACTTCCTGTAGGCTAGTGGTATGCGATAAAGGCATGTCGCACTTCGGTTGTGGGTTCGATTCCCATAGCCTTGTCCGACGCAATGGGATGTCACTTGTCCTATGGGTTATCATTTTTCTAAAAATATACTATTATAACATTCCAGAAATAATATCGAAAAAATTTCTAGCCTTAAACAATACTAACTTATGTCCAACATAATCCATTCCAAAATTTAGGCTTATTCAAAATACATCTGTCCAAACTCATAGTATAATGAAAACGATTACATGAAAGGTCACATAACAAGCACATGAATAGCATCATTTATCCCCCATATATCATAAGATATATCATTTTGGTCACATTCCATACTTGTGAATACCTTAATCATGTATTCTTTTGAAACTTTATTTACCATAGAACCATTGTGATAACATGAGTGCTATCAAAAGTCAACTCTTTCCACATACCAAAATCCCAAAATTTCTATATACTCAAACCATGATATCACTTTGTCCTTATACCAGTCATGAGCTCATTAATACTATTAAACATCTCATTATCTCCTTATCCTTTCAATATGCACATATCATCTACCTTCTAAAAATATATGAATAACCTTTCATGGTTACCGGCACCATACATCATATACTTTCAAAAACTGAAGGAAAGATAATAGTGTAAGAATCCTTAGATTTTTCATTATTACATAGTACCATACATTATTATTGATAAACATAAAATCATTCCACTACTTTCAAAAACCACTAACCGAGCTTCATCATTTATTTCATCTCATATATTATTTGTAGTCCTTTCATCATCATCCACATAAATATTACCCATATGACCATGATGATTCTCTTCATGAGATTTTCCCTTAGGGACTGGTTTGCATAATGCCCGTACATTCCACATTTAAAACATTTAACCGTTTCTGATGTCTTATAAATACCATTAACCTTGTCCATGGTGTTAACTGAACCTTTTCCATTACAATTACTATATTTGTTTCCTTCTTTTACACACCCAAAGCATCTTCCAGTTCCTTTGAAACATTCTCCCAGATGCCTCTTCCCACATGATTTACATGAGGGAAATTGAACTTTCTTTCTTGTATGATCATCATGAAACTCCATCTGTCTCTTATTAGCTGAGTCGGGAAACATACCAAAGATGAGATTATTGATCATATTATGAGATTTATGATTAGGTATAATAACGATATGTGGACTTCCAGATTCAATTTCATTTGGTTTCTCATGAAGAATATCATTCCATTTTCCATCATATCCTCTATTATCATGAATCTTCCTGTTTCCAGCCATTTTCTAAAACCCAAAAAGAATAGTGTGAGAGAAAAATCATAATCAAGGGGGAGTAACTTCAATATCTTACATATTAGGATAAATTCTATGATCGTTACTGTAATTCTAGGACTATAACCTATACTTATACTTAACCTTTGAGACATCCCTAGACATACCTTATAAATATCTCTAGGGATCTCATTAAAGTTTTCGTATCCTTATTTCCAAAGGTTAACTAAACCTTTCCTCTGATACCAACTGTAGAGATCCAAAGCTTGATGTAAATGGACATTACATTAATTTTGTGGAATACTTGATACATAACCAAACCCAACACACAAGGATCGTAATAGTTTAATGTCTTTGTAAACTCAGAACATAATCTTCTAATCATGGTGAAAGATCTTCAAAATCTCCCATAATGATCTACCCCTTTTTGTTTTCTTACCTAAAACCTTTCCTTATATATTTGGGAAATTAAAACATATAAAGGGTGAGCTCAAATGCTCAGTAAGGGTAAACATAGAATACATAAAACAATCCATAGTCATTCGAATGTAAAACAATGATCATAAAATTTAAACATCAAAATTTTGAGCAATGGCATAATACATTTCAGTACATAAGGAATAGACCATAAAAAACATTAATCATGATAGAATAGCATGGGAATAAAACTTGTAATTGTGGAAAACATTAAGAACATGATATGATTTCCATAGTAGGCAAGGCATTGCTGCCAATACCATCTTAGTGGACAAAGTCCCTTACTGAACCGGGTTTTCTTGTCGTTCCAGCCTTTCATTAGAGGGAGATATAGGTCCCACACATCTCATAATGAAATCATTCTTACGTGTGCCACAACATGAACATAAATCATTCATCATTACCCAAAGAATAAAATGTGTTTCATAAACATCATCCCATCATAACATAATCCATATAATAAAATGGACATCATTTCATCATAAGAAAATTGAAACCATGTAAATCATAGAGACGTTATACTTGAAATATAATTTCATCTTAGATGGAAAATGGTTTTGACAAAACACTTGAAATGAATTCTTGAGGAAAATATCCTTCTTTCATCAAAATAATTTTCTTTTTACAAAATGCCATGCTATTTTAAAAGAAAAATATTTTGTAGAAAATAATCATGAAAACTTGTAGAGGAATCCTCTTGAAAATTAGGCGTTATGAAACTGTAAAAATCCCTTCATGCCGTATACGTTAAAAAAACATTCTCCTCGTACTTTTGTTAGAAACGTGAAAAATTACCACGTATGGTAAACAAAAGAAAGATTCCATCCATAACACACAGTAAAAGTCAAAGAAGGGTAAGAATTAATTTAAACATTCATGGAAGAATATTAAACAGTTTGTGAAAAAAAATTATGGACATGGATGAAAAATATTACACCAGTAAATAATTACGTAAAAGAAATTTCAGATAAAAAATGAGATTGAAAAATTATCCCATACCATAGGTCCGATATGCTTCGTACGTATTCGAACTTCCTGTATAATGATTTAAATAATTTCATTGACTTATTACAGAATCATATTCATTGTTATTATATCATATATGGTTCACTTATTACTTTATATTACCTGTTCTTTTGTAAATTCAATGTTAAAGTAGCGTTTTGGGTTAAATAATTTTATTTATCGTATGAGTTTGGACTTGTGTAATTGATATTATTATTACATATATCATGATTTACTTACTTACATAATGTAAATCATGATTTATATAACATATATATTCAGTATATATATATAATATATAGATAGATGAAATGAAATACACCGTTCATGGAGACGGTAGGCCATAGGTACGCTTGAACGCTGTTTTCCATTCCTTGCTGACTTGAATGAAAGTAAGTAGATGTCATATATATATATATATACATAAATACAGTATATTTTTCATGTCATTTATTTAATTATTATTCATTACATATACGTTATAATCAATTTGGAATGGTTAACATGGAGAATGAATCTCATCGCGTCATGGAGACGGTAATCCGTACGTACGCACGAGCGATGATATCATTCGGATAATTATTGAATTGGATTGGATTGGATGATATAATATCTCAGAATAAGTATGATGTTATAATAACTATATATAGTTATTCTTTACACCATTATACCCATCCAAGTATTGTGGAAGTGGAAGAACAGATTACACCACGTCATAGAGACGGTATTTCGTAGGTATGCACACACCGTGATTTGGTTTTTCTTAGGATGGATAGAAGGTGAAAGGTGGTTGATTAATATTTATAATAACATATTAGTATATTCTTTGATACTGATGTTATTAATTTGTAATGAAACATCTAAATGAGAAGAAGTTGAAGAAGAAAGTAACTTGAAAGAATCGGTAGAAGAGATTACATCTTCTTCGACGAACCCCCTTTAAGCTTCCATTTAAGGTACTAGAGTTGGTCTTTTAAGAAAAGCATAAAATATTATTTTATATTAAAGTAATATTCGGTTTATAATAGTTCAAAATTGATTTATTTAGAAGCTAAAGTGGGGAGAGTCTAGATCCTATCAACCAATAGGTTTTAGACATGTTATTGTTACAATATTAACCTTATCATTTAGATTTAACTCTAAGTTAAATAATTTAACTTTTATCATGTATTTTTGTTTTCTTACACTATATGGTTAATAAAATTACTATAACATGCCAAAATATCCCCAAGTGGTTCATTATTAATATATATAGCATTATAGAAGTCATTTTTCTGATCCTTAAATTTTTAATAATAGAATAACAATTAATAATATAATATTTGTTTTAAAAACTATTTTATGTAAATTTTGACACTATTTGGTAATTGATTTTTGTGAAAATTATAATAGCATGATTAGTTCGAATAAAGTTAATTAAATTAATAATAACATGTGATATTAACCTAGAAAATTAGTGTAATTCATAAAAAGTCTCAAATTACATTTATTTGGGTATTTATAATATCAATGTTGTTAATATTTCATTAATAAGGTAATTAATGCATCATCATTGTGTCATAAATAAATTAAATTATTTAATGTATAAAATTATAAATAAAATACCATTATGTAGGAAATATTTTTATCTTTC
This sequence comes from Viscum album, assembly GCA_963277665.1. Taxonomy (NCBI): domain Eukaryota; kingdom Viridiplantae; phylum Streptophyta; class Magnoliopsida; order Santalales; family Viscaceae; genus Viscum; species Viscum album. The sequence continues at coordinate 676,594,898 of OY728159.1, read as the reverse complement.
TAATAAATATTTATAGTCGAATATATCTTATTTATAACACTATATTAATTATGTTTTAGTTTTTAAACCTTGATTTTAACTCTTTTAACTATTCTTTAACTAAAATAATAATAAATGTCCTAATCTAATCCAAGGGGAACTAAATGGTCATATTTTAATCCTAAGGTTGTTTTTGGCTGAATTAAACATATCAAATATAATTAGGACATGTGTTAGGGTAATAATAATATCATTTTCACCCTTAATTACCCTATTTACATTTAACTGTGGTAAATTAAAGTAAGAAGTTACTATTCACCAAAAATTATTTTTATCTTATTGAACCACACATTACTCCTTGATATTAGCCATATCTCTAGGATTCTCTAAATTCCACTCACAGAAGTGGTAAAATTAAGTTTTATGTAAATTTTCAAATTCTCGTAGGAGGTGGTTAAAAGACGATGAAAAGTTCAATAAAATTTTTATATATCTAAATTTTTTATAAAATGACTCTAATGAATTACATTGAAATTATATAGGTATTATGTGTCAATTTTTACCTAAAATAAATTTAAATAAAATAAATAATTATTTAAATAAATGTCGTTTTTTAAATAGTAACCTAGTGTCTTCACTATTCATCAAAAATTGAATGTTTTCAGAAAAATACAAAAAATTAACCCTAGTCTAATTTTGATATTCCGAATCCAAAAATGAAGTCCATTTTGATAGATAAAATTTATAAAATTTCAAAAAGTGGGTATTACTATTCATAACGGCTAGTTCATAATAATAATATCTCGTTTAGTGAAACTCGGTGTTGCGTACTACAAACGCTATCGAAGAAGGTCTTTCTTGCATGTATGCATGCCAAGTCAGGGCTACATGTAGTGACTGCTCTGTTTGGTGTTGTGTATAACATATTCAAAACTTATTTCATTTATACATTAAACAAAGTCTATACTTAATGTTGCGTAGAATAATTTCCACAAAACAAACATGAAATTTTGTGTAACACAAGCCAAGAATAGTGTTTCTTATACTTCAAGCGAATATGGTGTTGCATATAGTACACGCTAATCTTGGTGAATCGTAAAATAAAATACATCAATGAAATTGAAAAGAATAATTCTCATAAAATCTCAGGGTGTTACATTCTACCGCCCTAAAAATGAATTTCTCCTTTGAAATTCGTCGGGGTTATAAATGGTTTTCTAATAGAAAGTTTCATTCATAGAACCCCACATCGTAAAAATGAATACTAAATCATCAGTTTAAAAAGGAACGTTATAAACAAAACTAATACCCAAAGAAACTCATCATTGGGTTTCCATATAGAAGAACATAGGTGAAAATATGGATATGGAAGAGAAATCTATCCATCAAGGTCTGATGGAGAGTGGTATAGAACATGGCTACGAAAAAGACAACAATCACAAAACCATAAATTTGTGATGATCTAAGGTACCATATGATTTATCAGATATGAGGACACTAGGATAACATTTTTTGGTTTTCAAGATAATTTCTCTAATGTTGATGAATTAAAAGAAATACTTACTTGATCTTGGTACAATCTTACTGTTGTTTATGCCTTGAACAATTTCCACTTCATCTCTTAAAGAAATGATGTTTAATTTGTCATTCTTTAAGTGTTAGCAGATCATGTGATAGAATGATGGGTCATTCTACCTGTCTCAAACAAAAGGGTAGAAAAAGTTATCAAGTATACATAAGTCCATATATGGTGAGGTCAATCATATATGATTCGAAAAAAGGACTTATACTTCATCTATCATACCTCTTAATAAAATAAAATTGTTTCTACTAACCAGTGACTTCCTGTAGGCCAGTGGTATAAGATAAAGGCATGTCACACTTCGGTTGTGGGTTCGATTCTCAAAGCCTTGTCTGACGCAACGGGTTGTCGCTCGTCCTATGGGTTTTCCATTTTTGAAAACTATAATATTATAACATTACAGAAATAATATCAAAAAAAGGTTCTAGCCTTAGGCAATACTATCTTATGTCCAACATAATAAATTCCTGTCTTTAGGCTTATCCAAAATACATATGTCCAATCTCCTAGTATAAAGAAAAAGATTACTTGAAAGATCACATAACAAGCACATGAATACCATCATTTATCCCCCATATATAATAAGATATATCTTGTTGGTCACATTCCAAACATGTTAATACCTTAATCATGTATTCTTTTAAAACATGAATTACCATAGAACCTTTGTAATAACATGAGTGCTGTCAAAAGTTAGCTCTTTCCACATACCAAAATCCCAAAATTTTTATATACTCAAACCGTGATATCACATTGTCGTTATACCAGTCATGAGCTCATTAATACTATCAAACATCTCATTATCTCCTTATCCTTTCATTATGAACATATCATCTAACTTCCCAAAATATTTGAATAACCTTTAATGGTTACCGGTACCTTTCATCATATACTTTCAAAAATTCTAGGAAACACAACAGTGTAACAATCCTTAGATTTTTTTTTATTCCATAGTACCATACATTATTCTTGATAAACATAAAATCATTCCACTACCTTCTTAAACCACAAAATGAGCTTCATCATTTATTTCATCTCATATAACATTTTTAGTCTCTTTATTGTCATCCACATAAATACTACCCATATCACCATGCTGATTCTCTTCATGAGATTTTCCCATAGGTAATTGGTTTGCATAATGCCCGTACATTCCACATTTAAAACATTTAACCATTGTTGATGTCTTATAAATGCCATTATCCTTGTCCATGATGTTAATTGAACCTTTTCATTTATAATTACTAGATTTGTGTCCTTCTTTTCCACACCCAAATCATTTTCCAGTTCCTTTGAAACATTCTCCCAGATGCCTCTTCCCACATGATTTACATGAGGGAAATTGATCTTTCTTTCCTCTATGATCATCATGAAACTCCATCTTTCTCTTATTATCTGAGTTGGGAAACTTACCAAAGTTGAGATTATTGATCATATTATGAGATTTATGATTAGGAATAATAACAATATGTGGACTTCCAGATCCAATTTCATTTGGTTGCTCATGAAGAATATCATTCCGTTGTCCATCATATTCTCCATTATCGTGAATCTTCCTATTTCCAGCCATTTTCTAAAACCCAAAAATAATAGTGTGAGAAGAAAAAATCATAATAAAGGGGGATTACCGTCAATATCTAACATATTATGTTAAATTCTATGATCGTTACCGTAATTCTAGGACTATAACCTATACTGATACTTAACATTAGGGACATCCTTAGACATACCTTATAAATATCTCTATGGATCTCACTAAAGTTTTCGCATCCTAGTTTCCAAAGGTTAACTAAACCTTTCCTCTGATACCAACTGTAGAGATCCAAAGATTTATGTACATGGACATTACATTACTTTTTAATAATACATAATACATAACAAAAACCAACCCACAAGGACCGTAATAGTTTAGTGTCTTTGGAAACTCGGAACATAATCTTCTAATCATGGTGAAAGATCTTCAACATCTCCCATAAAGATCTTCCCCCTTTTGTTTTCTTAACTAAAACCTTTCTTTATATCCTATGGAAAAGAAATCATATAAAGGGTGAGCTAAAATGCTCAGTAAGGGTAAACATATAGAACATAAAACAATCCATAGTCATTTTAATGTAAAAACATGAGCATAAAATATAAACATCAAAATTTTGAGCAATGACATAATACATTGTAGTAAATAAGGAATAGATAGTAAAAGAACATTAATCATGACAGAATAGCATGGGAATAAAACATGTAATTGTTGAAAAACATTAAGCACATGATATTATTTGCATAGTAGCCAAGGCATTGCTTCCAAGACCATCTCAGTGGACAAAGTCCCTTACTGAACCGAGTTTACTTGTCGTTCCAGCCCTGTATTACTGAACTAGATTTACTTGCCATTCCAGCCATGTCTATCTCATGAGAAATAAATCTTTACCCAATGCATTCGAGGGAGATATAGGTCCCACCCATCTCATAATGAAATTATTCTTACGTGTGCCACAACATGAACATAAATCATTCATCATTACCCAAAGAATAAAATGGGTTTCATAAACATCATCCCATCATAACATAATCCATATAAAAAAATGGATATCATTTCATCATAAGAAAATTTAAACCATGTAAATCATAGAGACATTATACTTTAAATATAATGTCATCTTAGATGGAAAATGGTTTTGATAAAACAGTTGAAATTAATTCTTGAGGAAAATATCCTTCCTGCTTCAAAATAATTTTCTTTTCACAAAATGCCATGAAATTTTAAAAGAAAAATGTTTTGTTGAAAATAATAATGAAAACTTGTAGAGGAATCCTCTTGAAAATTAGGCGTTAGGAAACCGTAAAAATACCTTCATGCCGTATACGTTAAAAACATTCTCCTCGTACTTTTGTCAGAAAAGTCAAAAAGTACGACGTATGGTAAACAAAAGAAAGATTCCATCCATAACACATAGTAAAAGTCAGAGAAGGGTAAAAATGACTTTAAACATTCATGGAAGAATATTAAACATTTTATGAATAAAAATTTTGGACATGGATGAAAAATTTAACCCCAGTAAATACTTACGTATAAGCAATCTCGGATAAAAAATGAGATTGAAAAATTATCCCATACCTTAGGTTCGATATGCTTCATATGTATCCTAAACTCCTGTATAATGATTTAAATAATGTCATTGACTTATTATAGAATCGTATTCATTGTTCTGATATCATATATGGTTCACTTATGACTTTATATTACCTTTTCTTTTGTAAATTCCATGTTAAAGCAACATTTTGGGTTAAATTGTTTTATTTATCGTACATGTTTGGACTTGTGTACTTGATATTATTATTACATATATCATGATTTACTTACTTCCATAATGTAAATAATGATTTATATAACATATATATCTAGTATATATATATATATAATATACAGATAGATGCAATTAAAAACACCGTTCATGGAGACGGTAGGCCGTATGTACGCATGAACGCTGTTTTCCATTCCTTGTTGACTTGAATGAAAGTAAGTAGATGTCATATATATATATATACATAAATACAGTATCTTTTTCATGTAATATATTTCATTATTATTCATTATATATACTTTATAATCATTCATTAATGGTTAACACGGAGAATGAATCTCATCGCGTCGTGGAGACGGTAATCCGTACGTACGCACGAGCGATGATATCGTTCGCATAATTATTGAATTGAATTGAATTGGATGATATAATATCTCAGAATCAGTATGATGTTATAATAACTATATATAGTTATTCTTTACACCATTATACCCATCCAAGAAAGGTGGTAGTGGAAAAACATATTACACCATTGCATGGGGACAGTATTATGTACGTACACATGCATGGTGATTACATTTTCCATAGGATGGATAGAAGGTGAAATTAGGTTGTTTCATATTTATAATAACATATCAGTATATTATTGATACTGATGTTATTAATTTGTAATGAAACAACTAAATAATAATAAGTTTAAGAAGAAATAAAGATGAAAAAATCGGTAGAAGAGATTACCTCTTCTTCGACGCACCCCCTTTAAGATTCCTCTTAATGCACTAGAGTTGGTATTTTGAGGAAACAATAACCTCAATAATTTTTATAGGGAAGTTGATAAGGGAAATTGGAATGGGTTGTCTGAGATTGAAATCTAAAAATTGTGTAAGAAGAAGAGGGAGGAGGTACCCTTTTATAAGGGAGGAGAGGGGCAAATTAGGAAAAACATAAAATATTATTTTATAATAAAGTCATATTCGATTTATAATAGCTAAAAAATTGATTTATTTATAAGCTAAAGTGGGGAGGGTCTAAATACTCTCAACCAATAGGTTTTATATATGTTTAGGTTACTATATTAACCTTATCATTTAGATTTAACTCTATGTTAAATAATTTAACTTTTACCGTGTATTCTTGTTTTCTTACACAATATGGTTAATAAACTTCCTATAACAAGCCAAAAGAACCCCTAGTGGTTCATTATTAATATATATATCCTTATCTAAGTCATTTTTCCGAACCTTATATTTTTATCAATAGAATAACAATTAATAATAGAATATTTGTTTTACAAACTATTTTATGTCAATTTTGATACTATTTTTTAATTGATTTTTGTGAAGCTCATAATAACATGATTAGTTCTAAAAGAGTTAATTACATCAATAATAACATGTCATATTAACCTATAAAATTAGTTTAATTCATAAAAAGTCTCAAATTACATTTATTTGGGTATTTATAATATCAATTATGTTAATATTTCATTAATAAGGTAATTACTGCATCATTATTGTGTCACAAATATATTAAATTATTTAATGTATAAAATAAAAAATAAAATAAAATTATGTAGGAAATACTTTTATCTTTCTAATGAATATTTATAGTCGAATTTATCTAATGTATAACCCTATATTAAAAATGTTTTAGTTTGTAAACATTGATTTTAACTCTTTTAACTCTTCTTTAAATAAAATAATATTAAATGTCCTAATCTAATCCAAGTGGACCTAAATGGACATATTTTAATCATAATGTTGTTTTTGGTCAAGTTAAACTTATCCAATAGAATTAGGACATGTGTTATGGTAATAATAATATCATTTTTGCCTTTAATTACCCTATTTACTTTTAACCGTGGTAAATAAAAGTAAAAAGTTACTAATCACCAAAAATTATTTTTATCTTATTGAACCAAATTTAACTCCTTTATATTAACCATGTCTATCAGATTTTATAAATTCCACTCACATATGTGGTTGAATTATGTTTTATGTAAATTTCCAAATTATCCTTGGAGGTGTGTAAAAGACGGTGAAAAGTTCAATAAAATTTATATATATATCTAAATTTTTTATAAAATGACTCCAATGAATTACACTGAACTTATATAGGTATTATGTATCAATTTTTACCTAAAATAAATTTAAATAAAAAAATAATTATTTAAATACAAAGTCGGGTTTGAAATAGTAACCTAGTGTTTTCACTATTCATCAAAAATTAAAAGTTTTCAGAAAAATACCAAAAATTCACCCTAGGCTAATTTCAATATTCCGAATCCAATAATGAAGTCCATTCTGAAATATAAATTTTATAAAATTTAAAAAAGTGGGTATTACTATTCATAACGGCTAGTTCATAATAATAATATCTTGTTTAGTGAAACTCAGTATTTGTTACTACACACGCTATCGAAGAAGGTCTTGATTGCGTGTAATGCAATCCAAGTCAGGGCTACGTGTAGTGAAAGCTCTGTTTCGTGTTGTGTATAATATAATCAAAACTTATTTCATTTATAAATTAAACAAAATCTATAATTAATGTTTCGTAGAATAATTTCCACCAAAAAACTTGAAATTTTGTGTAACACGAGCCAAGAATAGTGTTGCGTATACTGCAAGCTAATACAGTGTGGCGTATAGTACAAGCTAATTTTGGTGAAATGTAAAATAAAATACATAAAATAAATTAAAAAGAATAATTCTCATTAAATCTCGGGGTGTGACAATGATTTCAACGGATAACCATTACTTAGTTATATGCTCATACATATACCTAAGTTACCAAGTACCCATCTCAATCATGAGGAAAACAGAAAGATCATTGAACCTACTCAAACAAGGATTTTTCATTATTCAAACCACAACTTCTAAGGAACTCCTCCTCAGTCCAGTACAGTGGGCATGTCGTGACTCCAAGGTGATTTTCACTAACCTTGGACTGTTGAGGTACTTCTCCTGTCGAGTACCGCAGGTCTGCTACCAACTACCAGACGCTCCGTCCACTGTGGGTCCGCCGCCAAATACCGGGCACTCCGTCTAATAGCCAGCACATGTACTCGTCCTGTCGAGTACCACGAGTCTGCTTCCAACTATCAGGCACTCCGTCCGCCATGGGTCGGCCGCCAAATACCGGGCGCTCCCCACTAGGCTAGTCAAATCTCTCCGTGTAGAATTGGTCAAGTAGTCATCAGGTCTGTCAGCTACTAGGTCTCCGCACTCTGTATGCTCGTCTCCATGGGAATCCACTCCATGATCTACTGGTCGATACTCCAAGTGTTACAAAGTCTCACGTGGATGTATCTCAATGGTCTGTCACGTCACAGGGGTCTCAACGTAATAGACAACGCATCAATCAGATGCACGGTCTTTGAGTTATTAGTCTTTTAGTCCTGGGGGACCGGTTGGTTTCATGTATGAACCAAACTGACCATATCTCAAATATACCCTGAAATCTTGTTGAGTTTTCTCAAAGGGACGACTTCATTCCATGAATATTGATGCCATTGACAGTTTGTCAAAAGAACGCCCGTAGCCCAAGATATGGGCGACAAGGTGTAAACGGGTCTGACGGGTTCGGGTCCTGTCCAACCCAGTTGGACCGACCCTACCTGGTACGTGAATCTGACCCGGCCTGAAGGGGCTGCCCTACCAGAAGGCACGGTTGGGCCTCAGGGGATGGGTCGTGACAGAAATAATACAAAAATGCGTTTTGAAGAATATTACTTCTTCATTTGGTATCCTCCTTATGTTTATACGGAAAACCGTCCTAGGATGGATTTTTGACCAAAATAAGGCTTCGAGATTGTGATAATATAATTTTGGAAGGGTTTTTTTGTGGGTATTAGCTAAACATAAAGGGGTTTATGGTGAGATAAAGAGAAGATATGGGTGGTATTTTATAAGCGTGGTGAGTAGAGCACTTTTAATTATTTGAAAAGAAAATGTTGTAACCATGTATTTATCATCAAAGATGGATAAAAAATGGATTATTATAAATACTTATGTAATATATGTTCTAAATATATCCATACAATAGACATTATATACGTTTTTAGGTCATTATAACCCTTAATATTTTATTTTAACCATCGATAAACTCTTATTTACCTTAACTGTGAAAATTAATTTTTATTATTTTCACTATTCAATTTGGTCAAAAAGTAATATTAAATAATTAGACAATATAAATTATCTTGATTAAAAAAATATAATCCAATTTTATAAATTCTATTCATATAATTTTCAAAATTTAATTTAAAATTAATCCCCCAATCATAAGAGGAAAGGCGATTTTCAAAATGAAAATGTTCAAAAGTTTACAACAATTTTATATAAAATGTAAATATAAAATTAATTAAAATAACATAAATTTTATTAATAGATATATTATATAATAAATTTTACTTTATAACTAATTAAATATATAATTTAACTTATAAATAATTTAAAATAAAAGGTCATTTTCAATTAAAATTCAGTATTTTTCACTATTCATCATAACACTAATCTTTTCAAAAAAATTATCCTATTTCAAACCTAATAAAATGTTGACATTATGATTTAATAAACGAATATTATGTTTTCTAATAAATTTCTAAAATATGAAAATTGAAATTCAAAACAAAACCGGCCGACGTGATAAAAAAGTGGGTTTTGGTAAATGTATTTTTCAAATACAAGATGATTTCATATTAATTATATATATAATGGTTATGATTATATAAATATAAATAAAAATTTATTGTTATTTGATATATAAATTTTATTTAAAACACAACCACTATGGATTATCTTATTTAATTAAAATGGAGTATCATTATATACTTTAAAACAGTTTTAAGGGAAAAAAGCATTTTTTAACACAAAAATACACATATACTAAACTCAAATATATATTTGATTAAAATTTAATTAAGTGTATTAAAAAAATAATAATAATTATATTACATTAAATCACAATGAAGTAGTTAACTTACATAATTAGTTGTAAATACATGATTGTTTTCCCAAAATATATATTTCTTACTATTCATAGAAAAAACAATATTTTCTAAAAAATCACAAAATTTTACCATAAGTTAATTTCAATATGATGATTCCAAAAATTAATTTTATTTAATAAATGAAATTTACGAAAAAAATCTATAAATTAATTATTCTATTGTCTCATAAAAATAATTAAAAACAATTTTGAATAATATAATTACCTAATGATAAATTTATATATCATTTACTTATAATTTATTAATAAATATATATTGAGTAGGAAATTTATTTGAATATTTAATAAATAAGTTATTACTTTTCATCCCTAACTTTTTAATGTCTATTTTATAATGTTCATATTTAAAATAATATTATTTCATTATTTACTGAAGCTCGATGTTACTTTTCAGACACATTATCAAAAAAACTCACTATTGCGTGTAACACAACAAAAAATTGATGCAGAGTGTAATGCATGATATCTAAAAATTTAAACAATTTTTTAAAAAATATTACATAAAATCATATTATTTTACATTGTAACCCCATTAAATTGAATTTATCACTTGAAATTCATCTTGTTCATCAAAGGTTTAATATTTAAAAATTAATTCATAGAAACCCACATCATACAAATTAATAACAAAAATTCTCTTCAAAAAGGGAATGTTGGAAATATAATGGATTCAAAAATTAACTAATGACTAGATTCCTAAATAGGATAAGATATATGGGATGTTTATATTTGGACATGAAATAAAATAAAAAATATTTATAAAGAGTCATATAGATCATTGATCACATTAAAGTGGATGATCGAGGGAAGGTTAACGAGTACAAAACCATAAACCAAAGAGGCATAAAAGAGGTCCCTGGTATCATCATATATGATGATAATAGTATAAAATTTTATTTCAATATAATTTTCCTATTGTTTGGCATGTCTTTTCCCTTCTAGAATAAGAATATATGAAAATGTACTTACTTTATAACTTTTATTTCATAGGCACAATTTTAGCTATTAGTTATGCCTTCATCAATTTCTACTTCATCTCTTACTCTAACAGATGATTTTTTTCATGATTAAAGTACCAAATAAAATCCATAAAATAATGATAAGTAATTCTTTCTATCTCTAGTTAAAATATTGTTAAAAATAGATAGGGATAAATCTATACATGCTGGTGTGATACATAAATATGTAAAATCTCATCCAAAGTTCATCTTAAACCACTCCATTTATAGTTAACCTTATAAACTCTGCTAAAATTTAATATTTACAAATAAGGTCATTAAATTTACCAAACTAATGTTAACATTAATCCTAAAAATATCATTAAAAAGATATTAATGACCACATGCTAACTATGTTAATACCTTTGTCATATATTCTATTAAATCATATTAATAACCAAAATTACCATAAAACATCAATGAAAATGTGCATGCTTCCAAATTCCTTGACCAAACCCATAAATTATTGAACAAATTTAATAGATTCAATAATGTTTAGAAATCCATCAATGATAAAATAAAACACATTTTCAATAAATCCTTTATAAGTTATGAGGTCATTAATACTATCCAATTTACATTATCTATATCAATCATCAATTTATCCAAAATAAGAACCATTTTCTCACCATTAGTAAAATATTAAGGGTTGTATTTGATTAAGAATTAGATTTCTATAAAATATTACCTTTATTGGAAATCACTTTTCTAGGTCATTAGTACTATTCAACACATTATTTAATATCCCCAATAGAAAAATTATACTGAACAGTCCTTATATATTTCATAATTATATAATTCCATTACATAGATTCTTTAATCATCCAAATTTATTCTCTAAAAATTCACTAGTATTCATCATCTTATTCCTTAACACTTATTTCCTTTTATAATTCCTTTTTAGTCTCTTAATCATAAATAATATAACTATTACTCATATAAACTTGATGATTATCTTCATTATCCTTCCTCTTAAGACATTGATTTGTATAATAACCATACTTTTCACATTTAAAACATTCATCCTTTTATAATAACTTTGGGATTCCAATATCGCCATCCACTGCGTTAACATAATTTTTATTTTTTCTTTTCTAATTACCTGTGTAACGCCTTGACCTCATTTACTGAGATTTGTTTCACTATTAAATTACATTGGCATGATACAAAGAATCATTCCACGAAAGACCAATTAGTTTAGTTGCCTTGAATGTACTAGATACATTCATAAGTATTACATTACATCATGAAACAAAACATCAACAACATTTTGTCCCATTTTGAACACACTTATATCCTTTTCTTATCCCTATAGGTCAACCATAAAATACTTCTTCACATCCTGGGAAAAATTAAACATAGAAAGGGGTGAGCTCAGATGCTCAGTAAGGATAACAATATAGCAGAAAATTTCATAACAAAGCATAAACATTTAAGGCAACGTATAAGACTAAAACCAAATCCTTTTAAACATAAACTTTAGATAAATATTGTAAAGATAAAATAAAATAATATCATTTACTTATTCACATGGATATTATACTAGTGAAATAGTCACATGGAATATCAATAACAACTTTCATAATGATGAAATACATAGTGACAGACTTCATAACCACATAGTCAAGGCCTTGTGCCAAGACTACAAATAAGATTTCGTCAAGGCCTTGTGCCAAGACACTAGTTTTTCTTATGAGACCTACTGATTACTTGAAGAGCTATTGCGCACTCTATATAACACCCCTACCCTAGAAGCCCATAGTCGATACATTAATACATATCATTGGAATAATCTCAAAATATCAAATCTAGAAAGACTGATTAGTCGAGTATCCGTGGATGTACTAGATACATTTATAAGGTTTACATTACATGATAAAATAGAAAACTACAACAACATTTTTTCTATAGACAACACTGAGATCCTGTAGACTATCCCTGCTGGTCAGTCATAATATACTTTTTCACTTCCTGGGAAAAATAAAAAATAGAAAGGCGTGATCTCAGATGATCAGTAAGGATAACAATATAGAGGATACTTACATAGATAAGCATAAACATTTAATTTATTGTATAAGACTAAAAAATAGCCTTTTAAACTTGAACTTCAGCATAATATCGATATGATTAAATCAAATAATGAAATTTTCTTATTCACATGGATATTCTACTAGTCGAATAATCAAATGCAATATCAATAGCCACTTTCATAATGATGGAATGCATAATGTCAGTCTTTCATAACCACATAGTGAAGGCCTTGTGCCAATACTATGAATAAGATTTTGTCGAGGCCTTGTTCCAAGACAATAGTTTGTCTCATGTGACCTACCGATGCATCGAAGAGCTATAGAGGGCTCCACCTGTCACTTACTAAGTCTAATGAATTCCTCTTATGAAATGGTTTAAACATAACATAAACATTAGTATTAAAACTATCCAATGAAATATCAATACTTTATATATAACCATGAATAGTGTAAAAATAACACATCCATAGTCTAACATATCACAAAACCTTCAATACAATATAGAAGATTTGTATCATAATAAATCATCTTAAAATAAGCTTAAAATACGTCAAAAAATGATGAAATAAATGAAATCAATTTTTTATAGAGAAATATCTCTTTCTATTTTGAAATCATTTAAGAGTCACAAAATTATAAAGAAGACATTTATTTTCAAAATATTCTTATAGGCTTGTAAGGGAATATTAGATGATGTTATAACGGGATAAAATAGTCACACCCACTGTATATGTTAATAAAAACATTCTTACCTTAATTTTTTTGAAAAGGTCATAAAGTACCTTGTTTGGAAGATGATGAAAAGATTCCTTTAAAAACATACAAGGTCAAATAAGGGTATAAATAACTTTACCCCATTATCTATTAAATAGTAAAAATGTTTTGAAATAAATTTTAAAGAAACATGGTTGTGGATTATAAAGAGTTCCTAGTAGATACTTATGTAAAAACAACCTCGGATAATAAAGAGATATTGAAATTAACCCTTACCTTGTACTTTTCCTTGGCCCAGGGTATGTTAACCTCCAATTCTTCAGGTTCTTCCTTTTGATTTGATAAAAAGGGATCCTTATGATGGCTTTATGACTAATGAAAGGACTCTATGATGAAGGTAGGAAAATTTAGAGGGTATTTGGGTAGGGTTTGGCCGATAAAAATAGCTTTGAAGGTGTGAATTAGATATAAGGGAGAGTGCCCTTTTATAAGAGGGGTGAGGGGAACCTTAGAAAAAAATAAAAATATTATTTTATAATAAAAACATTTTCGGTTTCTAATGGCTCAAAAATGAATTATTTAAATGATAAGGTAGGTATGGGTCGAAAAACATTCAACCAATATGTTTATATATAGATTTGGGTCACTATATTAACCTTATCTTTTAGATTTAACCCTAAGTTAAATAGTTTGACATTTACCATGTCTCTTTGTATTTTTATATTATATGGTTAATAATCTTACTATATACTTTCAAGAGAAACCCAAGTGGTTTAATAATGAGAACAATATCATTATATAAGTCTTTTGTCCAATACTTATATTTTTATGAATAGAATATCAATTAATCATATAATATTTGTTTTAAAAACTCTTTTATGTCAATTTTGACACTATTTGGTATTTTGTTTTTTCTAAATTCGTAACAACATTATTACTTGGAAAACAATTCATCTAACCATCCCTAACATGTCATATTAGCCTATAAAAAAAGTGGAATTCATAAATAGTCTCAAATTAGATTTATTTGGATATTTATAATATCAATTATTTTAATTAATCATTTTTATGGTAATTACTTCTTCGTCATTGTGTCATAAATAAATTTAATTATATAATGTCTAAAAATTATAAATAAAATAAAATTATGTATGAAATGTTTTTATCTCACTAATGAATATTTATTGTCAAATTTATATTTTGTGTAACCCTATATTAGAAATGGTTTCGTTATTAAACTTTGAATTTAACTCTTTTAACTCTTCTTTAAATAAAATAATAATAAATGTCCTAATCTAGTCCAAGTGGACCAAAAGGTTAATATTTTATTCACAAGGTTGTTTTTGGTCTAATTAATCTTATCCAATAGAATTAGAACAAGTGATAGGGTAATAATAATATCATTTTTACCTTTAATTACCCTATTTACTTTTTACCGTGGTAAATAAAAGTCAAAAGTTACTATTTAAAAAAAATTACTTTCATCTCATTGAACCAAATTTTACTTATTGATGTCAACCATGTCTCTAGGATTTTTGAAATTCAACTCACAGAAGCGGTAAAATTATGTTTTATGTAAATTTGCAATTCCTCTTAAGAGGTGTGTAAAAGATGGTAAAAAGTTCAATAAACTTTTTATATATTTAAAATTATTTTAAACTCACTCCAATGAATTTAATTGAAATTAAATCTGTATTATGTATCTATTTTTACCTAAAATTAAATTAAATTAAATAATTAATTATTTAAATAAAAATTCGGTTTTAAACTATAACTCATCATTTTTCACTATTCATAAAAAATTGAATGTTTTCAGAAAAATAACGAAAAATCACCCTAAGCTAATTTTGGTACTCCAAATCCAAAAATGAAGTCCATTTTGAAGATAAAATTTATAAAATTTCAAAAATTGGGTATTACTATTCATAACGGCTTGTTTGATTGGTTGTGGTGTGATAAAACTCGAAGATGCGTACAACACATGATATTGTATTATTCAAAGAGAAGCGTACTGTGGAAGCTTGGGGTGTTACATGCTCCCATACTTCAAATAATTTCATCCTCAAAATTTCTAGAATATTACTGCATAAAATGATTCAGGTGGATCTTCATCATATATTCCTCGGGTTCTCACGTTGCCTCTTCCATCTTATAGTTTCTCCATAGAATTTTTACCAGACAAGTCATCCAGTTTCTCCACACTAGTTCTCTTGTATCAAGAACCTTGACAGGTTCTTCAGAATAAGACAGATCGGGTTCCAGTTCTAATTCATCATAGGTAAGTACATGTGTTGGGTCAGGTATGTAATTTCTCAATAGTGATATGTGGAATACATCGTGAACTTTGGATAGACTTGGAGACATTGCCAAACGGTAAGCTACAACCCCAATTTGTTCTAGAATTTCAAAAGGTTCGATGTACCTAGGACTCAATTTATCCTTCTTACCAAAATGTATAACACACTTCCATGTGGATACCTTTAACAAAACATGATCTCATACCTGAAATTCCAAATCATTCCTTCGATTATCGACAAAACTCTTCTGCCTGCTTTGAGATTCTTTGATGTGGTTTTGTATTACCTTCACATTTTCTATAGTTTCTTCCACCAGTTCTGGGCCTACAATTTTTCTTTCACTAATATCATCTCAATTGATTGGTGTGCAACATATCTTTCTGTATAATGCTTCATATGGTCCCATAGGAATGCTTCAATGGAAGCTATTGTTATAGGAAAATTATACCATAGGTGAATATTGATCCCACATACCCTGAAAGTCAAGTGATCAAGACCTCAACATGTCTTCTAAGGTTTGAATAGTCAGTTCTAATTGTCCATCAATTTGAGGGTGGTAGAAAATTCTCAAATGAAGTTCATTATCCAGGTATTTCTAAAGGCTTTTCCAAAATCATGATGTATAACATGGATCACAATCAGAAACAATCGATAGGGGTAATCCATGATGTCTTAAAACATTATTAATATATAGCCTTGCTAAACGTTCAAGTGGTAAATCTTCTTTTATGGAAAGATAATGTGATGACTTGGTAAGATGATCAACAATGACCCATATTGCATCTTTCCGTCAAGGAGTCTTTGGTATCCCCATGGAAAACTCCATCATGATATCATCCCATTTCCACTCAGGTATGAGAAGAGGTTGCATGACTCCTCCAAGCGGTTTCCTTCCAGCTTTCACTCATTGAAAAACCATACATCTTGACACAAAATCAGCAATATCCCTCTTCATGTTGTCCCAGCAAAAATGTTTCATTAAATATCAATACATTTTGGTGCTCCTAGGGTGTATAGAGAAATTGGAGATGTGAGAATCATCCAATAATTCTATTTTTATATCAGGTATATCGGGAAAAAAAATTCTATTCCCAAATTTCCAAATTCCTTCTTCATATAAGAAGTCACTCAATCATCCATCATTCACAGCTTTAATCTTTTTTTGAAACTCCTCATCATCAACCCCAGAACTTTTTATCCTATCTAGTAAAGATTGTTTGGAATCCTTTTGAAAAATAATTAATGTTTCACCGTACATGGTTATTCCCATATCCATCTTCACTAGATCCTTGAAAATTTCATCCCTTTCAACTCTCATCTTTTTCAAAACTCCGTGATATTTTCTACTCAAAACATCTGACACCTTATTTTACTTTCACAGGTGGTAGTGTATCGTGCAATCATAATCCTTGAGTAGTTATAACCATCTTATTTTCCTCATGTTGAGTTATTTCTTTGAGAAAATATACTTCAAACTATTTTGATCAGTATAAATCTCACATTTTTCATCATAGAGGTAGTGTCTCCAAATTTTCAAAGAAAATATTATAGCTTCTAGCTAAAGATCATGAGTATGATAGTTTTGCTGATTAATTTCCAACTGTCATGATGCATTGGAAATAACTCTATCATTCTTCATAAGGACACAACCATGTCCTTTCATCGATGCATCACTATAAATAGAAAACCCATCATTTACTGATGGTAGAGTCAATAGAGAATCATTGACTAATATTCTCTTCAATTTTTCAAAAAATTCTTCAAACTCTTCTGTCTAAACTAATTTAACCCCTTTTTGTGTGAGCTTTGATAATGGGTTAACCAATCGGGCAAAATTCTGGACGAAATGATGATAATAACCAACATAACCAATAAAAATATATACCTCAGTTATACTCATCGGTGCTGGCCATTCTTGAATTGCTCTTGTCTTAGAAGGATCAAATGAGATTCCATCCTTAGTGACGATATGGCCAAGAAATTAAATCTCTTGAAGCCAAAATTCACACTTTCTAAACTTCCCATATAATTCATTTCATATAAGAGTCTTCAGGATAATGCACAAGTAATTTTCATGATCTTCGTAGATTTTGGAGTATACCAAGATATCATCAATAAATACCACTACAAAGTCATCAAGATATTCCTTGAAAACTATATTCATTAGATCCATGAAGACAGAGGTTTTATTAGTCAATCTATAAGGCATTACTATAAACTCGTAATGCACGTACCTGGTTTGAAATGCTGTTTTTGGAATGTCTTCCTTCTTCACACACAAATGAAGATTTCCATATCGAAGGTCAATCTTTTAAAAGTATTTATCTCTATGAATTTGGTCAAATAAATCATTAATTCAAGGTAGGGGATACATTTTCATTATTGTTATAGCATTTATCTCCCTTCATTCAATGCACAACCTCATAGATCCATCTTTCTTCTTAACAAAAATAACAGGGGATCCCTATGGAGAAACACTAGTGAGAATAAATCCCTTATTACTCAATTCCTCTAGTTGTTTCTTTAGTTCCACTAACTCCACAGTGGCCATTCTATAAGGGGTCTTTGATATGGGCCTTGATCTATGAATTTAATAAATGGAAAACTTAATTTCTCATTCTGGACGATCTCTAGGTAAATCTTTTGGAAACACATAAACATATTATTTCACCATAGGTACATCCTCTATTTGAGCATTCCTTTCCTCACCCATATTTATTTCATTCTCTTCCTCCTTAATAATTAAATTTAGTTGAGCTACTGGGGGTGGATCTAGATAAGAATTAGGTTGTGACATTTCTGCTCCAAAGATATGGTACTCCTTATCATCATCAAAAATTGTAACCTCCTTATTCTTACAATAAATTTTCACATCATGGTCTAAATGTCAATCCATACCAGGGATTATAGAAAATTAAATCATGGGAATGAAGATGAGATCAATAGATAAAGAACATGTATATGCCATAATGGGGAATGATTCACAAAACATTGTTGCAATGATACTTCCCTTAGGTGTTTTGACTAACAACTCCCTTGTTAAATCAAATTGGAAATATCTAATTTTCATAGAACTCTGGGAAGATATGAATCAATGCGATGATCCAGAATCAAATAAAGCATTTTCTAAACTTGAGGAAACCATTAAATTACCTACCACTACGTCTTTCGAAGCTTCAACCTCAGCCATAGTGATAAAATAAGCTTGTCCTTGATCCCTTGGCCTTTTCTGAGGTAATTTACCCTAAGTATTAGGACATTCATTCGCATAATTCCCTATTTCTAAACAATTGTTGCATTCAACATCGATAGCCTCTTTCTTCCCCTTGAAATCACGAGCTTGCTGCCCTTTTCACCACACTTGTAATAGTATGCCATTCCCTTCAGGAAATTACCATGGTGTTTCTTCCCACATTTTCTACAGGATTGATATTCAACTTACCACTTATTCCCTTATTTCTATTTCTAGAGTGTTTAGTAGATATCTTCTTCTCTTGCTTTGTTTTAAAGTTGTAAGACTTAGAGAAATATTTTTCTGTCTTGATATCATGTGATACAATATCTTCATATGACGAGAAGTATTGTGAGACTAATGATTGATGGAGAAATGGATTTAACTCATAAAATAAATGATAAATCTTACTTCTTGGGTTACATATATAATATATAGCATGCCTTTCTAACCTTATAAAGTTAGCATCATACTTTGAGACACTCTCATCATCCTTTAGCCTAAGACTCCGAAAATTTTCTTTTCATATTTGATCGATGGTTATGAGGAAATTATTTTTATAAGAAAATTTCATTAAACTCTCTCCATTCCAAATTTGATACTTCATCACCTTCCTTTGTGTTTTGAATCAATAACCATCATTGATCAGCATTTCCTATGAGGTGGTAAACTGCCAAGAAATTTTTTTCTATTTCGCTACTCCCCAAGGTGTGGAATATTTTTCTAAGGAATTTATCCATTTCTCAGCTACTAGTGGATTTGTAACCCCATTGAATGTTGGTGGTTGTTTCCTCATGAAGCGATCTAACATTGATCCTCGACGCTGCGGATTAGGGTGCTCTATACGGGTAAGGTAATTATTCATAACCTGAGTGAGTTGTCCCAATATAGTGATTATCTGGTCTGCACTAGTTGTATCACCATCACCACTATAATTATCTTAAGAAGGAGGTCAATCCCTACATGGAATTCTTTCATTGATACAGTTTCCATTCCTTCTACTATGCGCCATTTCTAAACAATGTCATAAACTAGATTAGTTTGTGAATCGAAATACATAATTACAAACTTGTAAAATACATAACATAAATTGAAAAATTTATGGATATAATCCATAATCATAAAAAAAATGTTTTCCTTGAGGAAGTATATACTCATAAACCCATCATAATGTGTTGTAAAGAAAATGAGAATTATCCTAAGCATATACCCAAGGAGTGTCGTATCCAAGAGTGCAGTAAGGCCCAATGTTGTGCACCTGTTCTCGTTCGAGTCTATCTCAAAGAGGTGTTTTTGCAGTTTCCCCCTAGGTACATATGTTTCAGATCTGCCTCTACTTACTGGTATCCATAGAGGGATGTGTTTCTGGAAAAACTCACAAAATCTCTAAAATACCAAAATTTTAAGAAGTTCTTCTATACTAATCCTAAATTTCTATCTTAGGGCTATGTTCTCTAATCAAAATTTACCTAAATATAGTTTACAAGGTTTGTACTAAAATTCCTCTAATACAAACTGTAATGCCCTGACCCCAGAAGCCCAGAGTCGGTGAATTATTACATATCATCGTAATGATCACAAAAGATTACGTCTTGAATGACATATTAGTTTAGTATCCTTGGAAGTACCAAATACATTCATAAGGTTTAAATTACATCATAAAATGGAAAAATACAACAACATTGTTTCCATAGACAACACTGAGATCTCATAGACTATCCCTATATGTCAGTCATAATATACTTCTTCACATCTTGGGAACAATGAAACAAAGAAAAGGGTGAGATCAAATTCTCAGTAAGGATAAAAATATAGCGAAAACTATCATAAATAATCATAAACATTTAAGGAAATGTATAAGACTAAAACAAAATCCTCATAAATGTGAACTTCAGCATAATATGGAAAAGATAAAATCAAATAAGAACATTTATTTATTCACACACATATTCTACTAGTCTAATAATCACATGAAATATCAATAGCCACTTTCATAATGATGGAATGAATAATGCCAGACTTTCATAACCACATAGTCAATGCCTTGTTCCAAAACTACATATAAGATTTTGTCAAGGCCTTGTGCCAAGACACTAGTTTTTCTAATGAGACCTATCGATGCATCGAGCCGCTATATTGGGCTCCACCCGTCACATACTAAGTCCAATGAATTCCTCATATGAAATGGATTAAAAATAACATAAACATTTGTATTAAATCTAACATAAGAAATGAAAAAAATTTATCCATAATCATTAATAGTGTAAAAATAACACATCCGTATTCAAAAATATCACAAAACCTTCAATACAATATGGAAGTTTTGTATCATAATAAATCAACATCAAATAATCTTTAAATCCATAAATGTATTTTGACATAGATGAAATCAATTTTTTTTATAGAAATATCTCTTTCTATATTGAAAATATTTAAGATTCACATAATTATAATGAAGACATTTATTTTGAAAATATTCGTATAAGCTTGTAAGGGAAGCTTTGACGATGTTATAATAGTGAAAAATATCTGCACCCTCCATATAAGTTAAAAAACATTCATACCTTAATTTTTATTGAAAAGTTCATAAAGTACCTTGTTTGGAAAACGACGGAATGATTCCTTTCAAAACATATAAGGTTAAATAATGGTATAAATGACTTTACCCCATTGTCTAGTAAATTGTAATTTTTTTTTGAAATACATTTTTAGGAAACATGGATGTGGATGATAAAGAGGTCCCATTAAATACATATGTAAAAACAACCTCGTATAATAAATGTATTGTGACATTAACCCTTGCCTTGTACTTTTCCTTGGTCGAGGGTAGGTTAACCACCTTTTCTTCAGGTGCTTCCTTTTGATTTGATCAAAAGGGATCCATAAGTTAGATTTTTGACTAAAGGAAGTTTTCTAAGATGAAGGGAGGACAGTTGTGAGGGTATTTGGGAAGGGGTTGGCCATGACAAATGTCATTTAAGGTGTGAATTAGAGAGAAGGGGGAATGACCTTTTATAAGAGGGGTGAGGGGCAGCTTAGGAAAAGCTAGAAATATTATTTTATAATAAAATTATTTTTGGTTTGTAATTCCTCCAAAATTAATTATTTAAAGGCTAAGGTGGGGATGGGTCGAAAACCACTCAACCAATAGGATTTAGACAGGTTTGGGTCACTATTTGAACTTTATCTTTTAGATTTAACTCTAAGTTAAATAGTTTGACATTTACCATGTCTCTTTGTATTGTTATATTATATGGTTAATAAACTTACTATATACTTCCATGAGAACCCCAAGTAATTAATAAGTGATACACCTATTAATATATAAGTCTTTTGGTCGATCCTTATATTTTTAGGAATATAATATCAATGAATAATATAATATTTGTTTTTAAAACACTTTTATGTCAATTTTGACAATATTTGGATTTTTTTTTCTAAATTTATAACAGCATTATAAATTAGAAAAAAAATCATCTAAACAACCCTAACATATCATATTAACCTATAAAATTAGTGGAATTCATTAAAATTCTCCAATCTGATTTATTTGGATATTAATAATATCAGTTATTTTAATCATTCCTTATTATGACAATTACTGCTTCATCATTTTTTCATAATTAAATTTAATGTCTAAAAATTATAAATAAAATACAATTATGTATAAAATATTATTAACGTTCTAATTAATATTTATAGTTTAATTTATATTGTGTTTAGTCCCATATTAAATTTTTTTTTAATTAAAATTTGAATTTAACTCTTTTAACTCTTCTTTAAATAAAATAATAATAAATTTCCTAATCTAATACAAGTGGACCTAAAGGATCATATTTTATTCCTAAGGCTGTTTTTTGTTGAATTAAACTTATCTAATAGAATTCAGACATGTGTTACGGTAATAATAATATCATTTGTACCTTTAATTACCCTGTTTACATTTAACCATGGTAAATAAAAGTAAAAAGTTACTATTCACCAAAAATTATTTTCATCTAATTGAACCACATTTTACTTACTGATATCAACCTTGTCATTCTTATTTTCTAAATTCAACTCGCAGAATTAGTAAATTTATGTTTTATGTAATTTTTCAAATGCTCATAAGTGGTGGGTAAAAGATGGTA
Source organism: Viscum album (assembly GCA_963277665.1). Taxonomy (NCBI): domain Eukaryota; kingdom Viridiplantae; phylum Streptophyta; class Magnoliopsida; order Santalales; family Viscaceae; genus Viscum; species Viscum album. The sequence goes on along the minus strand of OY728159.1, from coordinate 676,571,630 downwards.
AAAAGTTCAGTAAAATTTATATATATATAAAATTATTATAAACTGACTCCAATGAGTTACATTAAACTTATATAGGTATTATGTATCTATTTTGACCTAAAATAAACTTAAATAAAATAAATAAATATTCGGTATTAAACTATAACTTAGTGTTTTCACAATTCATTAAACATTGAATGTTTTCTGAAAAATACCAAAAATTCACCCTATTGTAATTTTGCTACTGCGAATCCCAAAATGAAGTCCATTTTGAAAGATAAAATTTAAAAAATTTGAAAAAGTGGGTATTACTATTCATAATAGCTAGTTTGATTGGTTCTGGGGTGTTAGAAATCGAAGTTGAGTACAACACATGCTATTGTATTATTCAAAGAAAAGTGTACCATGGAAGCTTTGGGTGTTACACTCCACCTGTCACTTACAAAGTCCAATGAATTCCCCATATCAAAAGGTTTAAACATAACACAAACATTCATATTAAAACTAGAATATGAAATGTCAATACTTTATCCGTAAACTATTAATGGTGTAAAAATAACAAATCCACTTTCAAACATATCACATAACCTTAAATACAATATGGATGTTTAGTATCAGAATAAATCAACTTCAAACAAGATTACATTCAAGTAGATGATGTTGACATAGATGAAATTAAAAAAAATGTAGAGAAATATATCTTTCTATTTAGAAATCATTTAAGAGTCATATAATTATAAAAGAAAACATTTATTTTGAAAATATTCTAATAATCTTGTATGGGAAGATTTAACGATGATATAATGGTGGAAAATAGCCACACCAACCGTATAAGTTAAAAAAAATACATTCTTAACTTAATTTTGTCGAAAAGGTCTTAAAGTACCTTATTTGGTAAATGACGGAAAGATTCCTTTCAAAACATATAAGGACAAATAAGGGTATAAATGACTTTAACCAATATTATAGTAAATATTAATAAAGGTTTGAATTAGATTTTTATGAAAACATAGATGTGGATGATAAAGAGGCCCTAGTAGATACATTCCTAAAAACAACCTCGGATAACAAAGAGATTGTGAAAATAACTCTTACCTTTTACTTTTCCTCAGTCAAGCGTACGTTAACCTAATGTATAATAGTTAAATCATTTTTATAAAATTATACAATAACCATATAAGTAAATATGATATCATATATGATCTTCTAATATTACTTTGTTAATAATATTTTAGTATTATCGTCGTTTCGAGTGTTAAATTATTCGTTTTCCTTTATATGTTTTTTTATGTAAGCTGTGTTTGTTATGGATAGGATGTATTTGATTCATATCTATAATGATATTAATTTCTTAAAAATTATTTTTAATCATAAAATAAAAATTATTCTTGTATGATTACGATGGGGAATTAATCTCATCGCGTTCATGGAGACGGTAATTTGTACGTATGAATGAGCGACAATATAATTCAATTGAAGGTGAAATCATATATAAATGGATATTATATAATATTAAAATAATAATTAACATGTTATATTTTTTATTTACATCAATTAAAAATCGTTATTATACCCATCCAAATAATGAAGTGTTTAAATAACAAACTACCCCACGACGTGGAGATGGTAAGCTGTACGTACACATGTATGGTGACTTTTCCATTTATATGATGGATAGAATAATGAATATGTTTGTAAAATTTTTATAATAACATCACAGTATATAGAAGATATGGGATTTATTATTTTATAATGGAAACAACAAAGAAAGAGGAAGTGGAAGAAAAAAAGAATTTGAAAGAGGTGATAAAATATTTACTGCTTCTTCATATTCTTCCTTTTGATTTGAACAAAAAGGATCTTTAGGTCAGCTTTCTAACAAAAGGAAGGCCTACAGGAAGAAGAGAGGAATGTTGGGAGGATATTTGGGCAGGGGTAGGATGATCCATAAGGCTTTGGATGTGTGAAATTAAGATAGGGGAAGTGCCATTTTTTATGAGAGGTGAGGGACACTTTAGGAAAATCTTGAAATATTATTTTATAATAAAATAATTTTCTATTTATAATGGCTAAAAGATAATTTATTTATAGGCTATGGTGCGTATGGTTCTAAAACATCTCAATAAATATGTTTTAGACCAGTTTATTCATAATATTAACCTTATCTTTTAGATTTAACTCTTCATTAAATAGTTTGTCATTTACCATGTCTATCTGTATTTTTATATTATATGGTTAATAAACATACAATAAACTTCCAAGTGAACACCAGGTCATTAATTATTAATATATATAACTTTATTTAAGTCCTTTTTCCAATCCTTTTATTTTTAGGAATATTATATCCATTAATAATATTGTATTTGTTTTAAAAACTCAATTATTTCAATTTTAACACAATTTAGTAATTGATTTTTTTTGAAAATCAGAACAGCACGATTAATTCAATAAAAAATATTTAATAAACCCTAAAATGTAATATTAACTTATAAAATTAGTTTCATTCATAAAAAGTCTCAAATAACATTTATTTGGATATTTATAATATCAATTATTTCAATCTTTATTTAATAAGGTAATTACAACATCATCATTGGGTCATAAATAAATTAAATTATGTAATGTATAAAAATTATAAATAAAATATCATTATGTATGAAATATCATTATCTTTATAATGAAAATTTACAGTCAAATTTATATTATGTGTAAAACTATATTAAAAATGGTTTAGTTATTAAACATTAAATTTAACTCTTTTAACTCTTCTTTAAATAAAATAATAATAAATGTCATAATCAAAACCAAATGAACCAAATAGGATCATATAGAATTAATTAGGTTGTTTTTGGTCGAATTATACTTGTTCAGTAGAATTAGTGCATGTTTTAGGGTAATTATGATATCATTTTTACCCTTAATTACCCCATTTACTTTTAACTGTGCTAAATAAAAGTCTAAAGTTACTATTCACCAAAAATTATTTGAATCTTATTGAACCTAATTTTAATTAATGATATTATCCGTGTCTCTTGAATTTTTTAAATTCAACTCATAGAAGTGGTAAAATTAAATTTAATGCAAATTTGAAAATGCTCCTAGGATGTGGGTTAAAAATGGTAAACAAGTTACACAAAATTTTTATATATCTAAACTTATTATAATTTGACTCATAAGAATTACATTGAATTTATATATATATTATGTATATATTTTGACATGAAATAAATTTTAATTAAATAAATAATTATTTAAATAAAAAATTCGGTTTTAACCAATAACGCAGTGTTTTTCACTATTCATCAAAAAATGAAAGTTTTCAGAAAAATACAAAAAATTCACCCTAAGCTAATTTAGATTTTCTGAATCCAAAAATGAATTTCATTCTGAATGATAAAATTTATAAAATTTTAAAATGTGGGTAATACTATTCCTAAAGGCATGTTTGATTGGTCACGGTGTGTTAGAATCTCAAAGTTGCATACAATGCAAGCTATTGCGATATTCATTGTAAAGACACGTAAAATTTAAGGGAAATTTTTTTCTTAATTTTCTTTAGAATTTTACAAGAGCGCGGTTTCAGACGGCATCTGATTCCGAGGCCCGGAGTGCCCGGAATTAATTTCTGAAGTTTGGCTCGGGTACGTTCAGTGAACGAACGAGCGGGTTTTCCTAACTTTTGATTCGGTGCTCGGAATTGAAATCTGAGGGCACCGATGAACTCGCAGCACCGATTTTCGCTTAAAGAGACCTTTTCGGAAGTTGGGTTTGTTGCGGGTTGAAAGTTAGTTTTGGGGTTTTTAGTTTGAGTTAAATAAAATTTGTGAAGAACAAATTTTATTATAACTTGATAAAACCTACCAAAGGGGGTTGGAAGTGGGACCCACACCCACTTAACCTCCCTTGGGAGGATTAAGTGTGGTGGGGCCCACACGAACCCCTAAACCTTTCATCTTCTCCCAACTTACTTAACCCCTCATTAAATGACATGAGTTATTTTAATTTGGAGTTAATCCTTTTGAATTTCAAACTTTGGAAATTATTTTGTGTTGATGTGTTAATAAAATAAGATAGTGTCTTATTTTATTTTGGTTAATAGCTTTGGCCACCTTGAGAGCTTTTGGGAGATTTTCTTCTTCTTCTTCAACTCTGACGAAGAACACGAAGAACGCTCAACTTGACGAAGAACGCTCAAGTTCCGACGAAGAACGCCTCTCCGCTCTTCTTCATCTTCCGTGTCAACGAGAGGGAACACCGCTTCCTCCTCGGATTTTCCTTCATCGACATAAGAGGTTTCGCCAACGACGTATCACATCGGACGCATCTCTTCTTCAACGGAATTGACGAACGACTACCGCGACGCCCGATCTCCGCGACGTCGACTTCCGCGGACATAGACAAATCCTCGAACGTATACCCATGGTAGGGGTTGTTGTTTATTGTTTAATTATTTTTATTCTTGATCGTGGATTTAGCAAGTCTAACGTGTGGCTTTTGAATATTTAAAGTTGCGTTATTATTTTAACGTGAGGGGGACCGGACCTCATGAACACGGCCGAACCCCCTCCATCGTTCTTGTTGTTTTATCTTGCGGGAGGAAGCAAGGTGGCGTGGTGTCGTCGCACCACGCGAATAATTGTATGTTTATCTTGCGCGACGTCGTCACGCGCGCGCCAAGGATGAATCATCAAGAACGCGACGCCGTCGCGCCGCGTTGAAAGAAATCAAGGCACGGCGGAGGGGCGCGGTGCCGTCACACCGCGCCGGACGACGAACACTGCGGCCGGTTCCGGGCCACGGCGGAAAGAGAAGACCGGCGGCCGAGCCGCCGGCGTTGGAAGCCGAAGAGGGGACCAGATTTTTCCGGTCCCGTTGGAGAAAACCGGCCGGCCAGCTGGCCGGCCGGAAGGCGTTAAACCGGGGAAAAATTAATTCCCCGTCCAACGCTCAAAACCCCCCTCATTATGAGGGGGGCAGTTTCCATGAAGGGAGGGGGGCAGCAGCCCCCCCCGGTTTTAATTCAAGCCGGCCCGCACGTGGGGTGGCCGTTTTCTTGCAAAGGGCGCGACACAAAGGCCGCGCCGCCTTCCCAATCAGCGGGGGATTTGCCCCCCGCGTTCGGCCACCGTGCGGCGCCAGGCCGCCGCGGCCCCCGCGCCTCCGCCGGCCGGCCGGCCGGGCTGCCCCAGTGGGGGGGTCGGGCCGGGTCGGCCCGGACCCGGACCCCCCCGTTTCGAACCAGTTCCGGTATTTTGGCCATAACATGAGCCTCGGACCTCCGATCGATGAACCATCTGCGGCAACACGATCCTTGGATCGAGACAGTCGTTTCGGTATATCACACTCAAGGTTTCAGATTACTTTGAGTTCGGCCGGGTTGGTTCGTTCACGAAACCAACCGGGCCTTCGGAGCGGAAACACTCATATCTTGAGCTACGGACGTCCGATTGACGTGCCGTCAATCGCGTTGTGTTCCTCTTAGTTAGACGGATCTTTTGGCATACTACGCCCAAGGTTTGGACGCAGGTAGAGTACGGTCGGGTTGGTTTTTCCTTAAAAACCAACCGGGCCCCGGAGACGAAAATGCCAATAACTCTCAGACCGGGCGTCCGATCGACGCGCCGTCTATTGCGATGAGTTCCTGTTTACGATACAGAACTTTTGGATACATCAACTCTGGTCTTCATGACAGTTGATGTATCAGCCTCTCGGCTCGTGGAGCGGACCCTCCGAACGAGCTTGTTGTGTGCGGGAACCCTAGTGCTGGCTGCGACTGTTACTGTGACTGCTACTGCTACGACTGCTAATGTGACTACGACGACGACAGTACAGAGATCCTATGTGGATTCGACGACGACGACTACAGCACTTAGCGATCCTACGTGGATCAGTGCTACAGGTCCTGTGTGGGCCCGATCCTGTGTGGGTCTGATCCTGTGTGGGTCCGCGCTCAGCGGTTCTGTGTGAGCCAGCGCCTACAGGTCCTGTGTGGGCCCGATCCTGTGTGGGTCTTTGCGGGGGTTAGTTACCTATCGATCCTTCATGGGTCCGACGACTTAGATGGATCAGTGATCATCTTTATCATCCTTTTAAAGAGTATACCTGTGTGAGCTGAATCCTTTTGCTTTCCTGTGTGGATTGTGTTGTGCAATCCTGTGTGGATTACGTTTTTCTTTCCTGTGTGGAATATGTATACTTTCCTGTGTGGACTGAGTTGTACTTGGGCTCGGAGGTTGGAGCGTATTTGAAATTGATGACTTAGGTATATGTATGGGCATATACCTAAGCAGTGTCGGTTGTTACTTCGTGATTATACCTTTCTTCGTGGTTTATCCTTTGTGGATTTGAGAGACATTCAGGGGTCTTGGGGTCCCTACTGAGTAGCTTATACTCACCCCTGCACGGGCTTTGCCCACACTACGTTGTGTTGGTTACATACGACGGACAGCGTTGACCTTAGCTGAGGCTTGCAGAGCGGGACGGTACCCGGAGGTGGACCACTGGGCGGGACGTGCACGGAGCAGACGGTGGGACCTGTGGAGCAGAGGAGCTATCTGTACCCACCCTTCAGGTGGGATTTCCAGTGGACAGCTCGGTGTAGCGGCATTAACTTTTCAGTTGCTGTTTTCCCTTGCGAGTTGTACTTTACTTTCATTTTGGGTTTGTATTCTGGCCCATTTACTTTTCCGCACTTTCAGTTGTACTCTGCTTTTGTTTAGTGTTTACTTTCCGCTTGCTTACTCTGTGGTGTTTGTTTACTTTACAAAGACAATGCCTTCCCTTTTTACCGGGATTTACGCCTTGGTGCTAGTCGCCAGCCCCTGGCCTATGGAAGGCGGGCTTGGGGTAGTCACGGCACGGACCCCGAGGGCGGGTCGTGACAAATTGGTATCAGAGGAGTTCGGTTCTACCGCGAACTCTGATCTTTTCTATGTGAAGCAATAATGTTTAGCGTATTGAGTGTGGTTATCAGTCCAGGGAGTCCAGTGTTGGTGCGGCGGCCGACGTATCCGTACACCAGGACCCTGACTTCTGATTTCCGACTTAATGCACGAAAACATTGATTGCGTGTGTGTTTCAAAGTTTTCTTTGTGATTACTTATATCAGCTCACCAGGTATACTGTTCTGACCGTGGCGCACCTGTTTCCTTTTCAGGATGGCCCCACGACGGCAGCCAGCTAGGGTTCCGAGAGTCGAGCGAGGCGACAGCCCACCGAGCGACGAGGCCTCGGTGCAGGGCCCTTTTCCAGTAGTGGCACCGGCGGTAGCTTTACCCGCCGAGCCCCCGATGCTTCCAGCAGCAGCCGCTGACGATGCACGTCACCTCAGCGCACTGCATGAGTTTCAGCGCCAGCGACCGCCCAGGTTTCACGGGGAGACAGATCCCCAGGTAGCAGAGGACTGGCTGGAGGCAGTAGTACGAGTGTTTAGGCTAGTGAGGACACCAGCAGACCTCATGGTGATCCTCGCTGCGAGCCTACTACACGCAGCAGCAGGACGATGGTGGAGCCTGATGCTCCAGGTGCACGATGAGGCATCTCTACTTTGGACGGACTTTGAGAGCCTCTTCCGCTCGGAGTTCGTCCCAGCCACCCTTCGTGCGGTGCGTATCCAGGAGCTTCTTCAACTGCGGCAGGGCAGCATGACGGTCGCTCAGTACTCGGAGAGATTTATCGATCTCTCGCGCTACTCGACCGACATGGTACGGGACCATTCTTCCGGGCCCGGACCTTCGAGCAGGGTTTGAGACACGAGATCAGGGCATCGCTGATCTCCCTCAGCATACCGACTTAGACAGGAGTACTGGAGCGGGCCCTTCTGATCGAGAGCTTCCTTGCTGAGTCTACACCAGCACAGAGACTCCTACGGGAGCAGACTCGACGATTACGCACTGGTGCCGGCAGTGTGATCTTACTCTAGGAGGCGAGAGCTTCGGCTGGGATCTTCTTGTAGCAGCATCGAGGCCTTACGACGTCATCTTGGGCATGGATTGGCTATCTACGGTCCATGCACAGATTGACTGTTTTAGGCGCAAGGTGCGATGTGTACGCACCGACGAGAGCAGGTTCACCTTCACCGGCGAGAAGGGAGCCTTAGCAGCACAGGATGGACTTCCGCGGAGGAGAGGACAGCCCATTACTCATCAGTTGGCTAGCCTTATCCTTGGAGCAGTTGACGTGCGGAGTCCTGGTTTTCCTGCAGTGGTGGATCAGTTTGCGGACGTTTTTCCTGACGACGTTCCAGGGCTACCTCCTCGCAGAGAGGAAGACTTTTATATTGACTTGTACCCCGGGACAGTCCCGATATCCACTCCAGCATATCGGATGGCCCCCGCCGAGCTTCGAGAGCTACGGGTACAGTTGGAGGACTTGCAGGGCAAGGGGTTCATCCGACCCAGTGTTTCACCCTGGGCTTCCCCGATTTTATTCGCCAAGAAGGCGGACAGGAGCATGCGACTTTGTGTTGACTATCGTCGCCTGAACCAGGTGACAGTGAGGAACAATTATCCGCTACCGAGGATTGATGACCTCTTTGATCAGCTCAAGGGAGCACGGTGGTTCTCGAAGATAGACCTCAGGTCAGGCTATCATCAGCTCAGAGTCAGAGACAAGGATGTGCAGAAGACGGCCTTCAGATGTCGGTATGGCCACTATGAGTTCCTGGTTATGCCTTTCGGTGTAACCAATGCTCCAGCAGTGTTCATGGCTCTCATGAACAGGATCTTTCATCCATACCTCGATCGGTTTGTCGTGGTCTTCATCGACGGCATTCTGATTTACTCTACGACAGAGGAGGAGCACGCCTATCACTTGCGAGTTGTACTAGACACACTCCGAGAGCACCAGCTTTATGGTAAGCTCTCGAAGTGCCGGTTCTGGTTACCTGAGGTCCACTTCTTGGGTCACGTTATCTCTGAGGTGGGAGTTGCAGTGGATCCCGCGAAGATTGAGGCTGTGTTAGCATGGGAGCCACCCAAGAGCGTGACTGAGGTTCGGAGTTTCTTGGGACTAGCTGGATACTATCGGAGATTCGTGCCAGACTTCTCTAGAGTTGCGGCATCACTCACAGCTTTGACGAAGAAGGGGAAACCCTTTGTGTGGTCAGACAGATGTCAGCAGAGCTTCCAGGAGATGAGACAGAGATTGACTAGCGCACCTATCTTGAGGTTTCCTGAGGAGGGAGTAGGGTACATAGTCTACTACGATGCATCAGGGACCGGACTCGGATGTGTTCTGATGCAGGAGAGGGCCGTGATCACCTATGGATCACGTCAGTTGAGGCCGCATGAGCAGAACTACGCTACCCATGACCTGGAGCTAGCAGTAGTGGTCTTCGCTCAGAAGACATGGCGACACTATCTGATGGGCGAGCGCTTTACAGTCTTTTCCGACCATCAGAGTCTCAGGTATATCTTTTCGCAGAAGGACCTGAACCCGAGACAGCGGCGATGGCTCGAGTTCCTCCAGGACTATGACTTTGAGATAGTCTATACTCCTGGGAAGGGGAACGTAGTAGCCGATGCCCTCAGCAGGAGGACGGGCATTCAGCTACTTGAGGAGGCGACGGAGAAGCTAGCCTCTTTGCAGATATCCTTCGTGGATAGAGATGGAGCAGCCTTTCTTCAGTCTCTCACAGTCACTCCTCCACTACTACAGCGGGTCAAGGAGGCACAGCATGAGGACGCTGACTATGAGACACGGCGTGCACAAATATCCTCGGGACATGCACCTGATGGTTTCTCCCTTGGAGCAGAGCACGACATCCTTTTCAGAGGACGTACCATGGTACCAGTCGCTTTGCGAGAGGAAGTGCTGAGAGAGTTTCACACTTCTCCTTTGGCGGTACATCCTGGAGTGGCGAAGATGTACCAGGACCTCAGACGACAGCACTGGTGGCCGGGCATGAAGAAGGCTATAGCAGAGTTCGTTTCTCGATGCCTCACCTGTCAGCAGGTGAAGGCAGAGCATCAGGTACCAGCGGGCTTGGTACAGCCCTTGGAGGTTCCGGAGTGGAAGTGGGACGGCATATCTATGGATTTCGTGACTGGACTTCCACGCACTTCCAGAGGTCACGACTCCATCTGGATGATTGTTGACCGACTCACCAAGTCGGCACACCTCTTACCCATCAGAGAGCAGGGCTCAGTAGAGAGCTTGGGACGTCTCTACGTTCAGGAGATTGTGCGGCTCCACGGCGTGCCATCATCTATCGTCTCCGATCGAGATGCCCGCTTTACTTCCCGACTTTGGAAGGGGTTACAAGAGGCGTTCGGGACGCAGCTACGTCTGAGCACAGCCTTTCACCCTCAGACGGATGGTCAGACGGAGAGGACCATTCAGACTCTCGAGGACATGCTCCGCGCATGTGTCCTCGACTTTGGTCATAGCTGGAAGACCACCTACCCTTGGTGGAGTTTGCGTACAACAACAGCTACCACTCCACCATCGGGATGGCACCATACGAGGCGTTGTACGACCGACCATGTAGATCTCCTTTGTGCTGGACAGACCCTGGGGAGTCAGCACTGGTGGGACTGGAGATGGTCCAGGCCACGACAGAGAAGGTCCAGGTCATCCAGGAGCGGATGAGGACAGCTCAGAGCCGGCAGAAGTCATATGCTGACAGGAGGCGGAGGCCACTAGAGTTCGAGGATGGCGACCACGTCTTCTTGCGGGTCTCACCTCGACGTGGTATTCGGAGATTTGGCCGAGGCGGCAAGTTATCTCCGCGCTTCATCGGACCCTTCCATGTCCTCAGCAGGGTTGGCGAGGTGGCTTATCGCCTGGCTCTACCACCTCAGTTGCACCGGGTGCACGACGTCTTCCACGTATCCCAGCTGAGGAGATACGTGCACGACCCGACGCACATCATTGATCATGGGGAGCTTGACGTTGACGATGGGGTGACTTTTACGGAGGTCCCGGTGGAGATAGAGGATCGACAGGAGCAGGTCCTGCGTGGGAGATTGATTCCTCTTGTGCGCATCAGATGGCAGCACGGGAATCTCCAGGAGAGCACATGGGAGCGGGAGGCTCAGATGCGTGCTCAGTACCCTCATTTGTTTCCCTAGTTTTTGATGTATCTTTACGGGGACGTAAAGCCCTGAGGTGGGAGTAATGTAAAGACCCGTAAAATTCAAGGGAAATTTTTTTCTTAATTTTATTTAGAATTTTACAAGAGCGCGGTTTCAGACGGCACCTGATTCCGAGGCCCGGAGTGCCCGGAATTAATTTCTGAAGTTTGGCTCGGGTACGTTCCGTGAACGAACGACCGGGTTTTCCTAACTTTTGATTCGGTGCTCGGAATTGAAATCCGAGGGCACCGATGAACTTGCAGCACCGATTTTCGCTTAAAGAGACCTTTTCGGAAGTTGCGTTTTTTGCGGGATGAAAGTTAGTTTTGGGGTTTTTAGTTTGAGTTAAATAAAATTTGTGAAGAACAAATTTTATTATAACTTGATAAAACCTACCAAAGGGGGTTGGAAGTGGGACCCACACCCACTTAACCTCCCTTGGGAGGATTAAGTGTGGTGGGGCCCACACTAACCCCTAAACCTTTCATCTTCTCCCAACTTACTTAACCCCTCATTAAATGACATGAGTTATTTTAATTTGGAGTTAATCCTTTTGAATTTCAAACTTTGGAAATTCTTTTGTGTTGATGTGTTAATAAAATAAGATAGTGTCTTATTTTATTTTGGTTAATAGCTTTGGCCACCTTGAGAGCTTTTGGGAGATTTTCTTCTTCTTCTTCAACTCTGACGAAGAACACGAAGAACGCTCAACTTGACGAAGAACGCTCAAGTTCCGACAAAGAACGCCGCTCCGCTCTTCTTCGTCTTCCGTGTCAACGAGAGGGAATGCCGCTTCCTCCTCTGATTTTCCTTCGTTGACATAAGAGGTTTCGCCAACGACGTATCACATCAGACGCATCTCTTCGTCAACGGAATTGACGAACGACTACCGCGATGCCCGATCTCCGCGACGTCGACTTCCGCAGACATAGACAAATCCTCGAACGTATACCCAAGGTAGGGGTTGTTGTTTATTGTTTAATTATTTTTATTCTTGATCGTGGATTTAGCAAGTCTAACATGTGGCTTTTGAATATTTAAAGTTGCATTATTATTTTAACGTGAGGGGGACCGGACCCCATGAACACGGCCGAACCCCCTCCATCGTTCTTGTTGTTTTATCTTGCGGGAGGAAGCAAGGTGGCGTGGTGCCGTCGCACCACGCGAATAATTGTATGTTTATCTTGCGCGACGTCGTCACGCGCACGCCAAGGAAGAATCATCAAGAATGCGATGCCGTCGCGCCGCGTTGAAAGAAATCAAGGCACGGCGGAGGGGCGCGGTGCCGTCGCACCGCACCGGACGACGAACACCGCGGCCGGTTCCGGGCCGCGGCGGAAAGAGAAGACCGGCGGCCGAGCCGCCGGCGTTGGAAGCCGAAGAGGGGACCGGATTTTTCCGGTCCCATTGGAGAAAACCGGCCGGCCAGCTGGCCGGCCGGAAGGCGTTAAACCGGGGAAAAATTAATTCCCCGGCCAACGCTCAAAACCCCCCTCATTATGAGGGGGGCGGTTTCCATGAAGGGAGGGGGGCAGCAGCCCCCCCGGTTTTAATTCAAGCCGGCCCCCACGTGGGGGGCCGTTTTCTTGCAAAGGGCGCGGCTCAAAGGCCGCGCCGCCTTCCCAATCAGCGGGGGCTTTGCCCCCCGCGTTCGGCCACCGTGCGGCGCCAGGCCGCCGCGGCCGCCGCGCCGACGCTCCGCCGCGCCGCCGCGCCGCCGCCGGGCCGCCCCAGGGGGGGTCGGGCCGGGTCGGCCCGGACCCGGACCCCCCCATTTCGAACTAGTTCCGGTCTTTTGGCCACAACTTGAGCCTCGGACCTCCGATCGACGAACCGTCTGCGGCAACACGATCCTTGGATCGAGACGGTCATTTCGGTATATCGCACTGAAGGTTTCGGATTACTTTGAGTTCGGCCGGGTTGGTTCGTTCACGAAACCAATCGGGCCTTCGGAGCGGAAACGCTCATATCTTGAGCTACGGACGTCCGATTGACGTTCCGTCAATCGCGTTGTGTTCCTCTTAGTGAGACGGATCATTTGGCATACTCCGCCCGAGGTTTGGACGCAGGTGGAGTACGGTCGGGTTGGTTTTGCCTTAAAAACCAACCGGGCCCCGGAGACGAAAATGCCAATAACTCTCAGACCGGGCGTCCGATCGACGCGCCGTCTGTTGCGATGAGTTCCTGTTGACGATACGGAACTTTTGGATACATCAACTCTGGTCTTCGTGACAGTTGATGTATCAGCCTCTCGGCTCCTGGAGCGGACCCTCCGAACGAGCTTGCTGTGTGCGGGAACCCTAGTGCTGGCTGCGACTGTTACTGTGACTGCTACTACTACGACTGCTACTGTGACTACGACGACGACAGTACAGAGATCCTGTGTGGATTCGACGACGACGACTACATCACTCAGCGATCCTACATGGATCAGTGCTACAGGTCCTGTGTGGGCCCGATCCTGTGTGGGTCCGATCCTGTGTGGGTCCGCGCTCAGCGGTTCTGTGTGAGCTAGCGCCTACAGGTCCTGTGTGGGCCCGATCCTGTGTGGGTCTTTGCGGGGGTTAGTTACCTATCGATCCTTCGTGGGTCCGACGACTTAGATGGATCAGTGATCATCTTTATCGTCCTTTGAAGAAGTATACCTGTGTGAGCTGAATCCATTTGCTTTCCTATGTGGATTGTGTTGTGCAATCCTGTGTGGATTACGTTTTGCTTTCCTGTGTGGAATACGTATACTTTCCTGTGTGGACTGAGTTGTACTTGGGCTCGGAGGTTGGAGCGTATTTGAAATTGATGACTTAGGTATATGTATGGGCATATACCTAAGCAGTGTCGGTTGTTACTTCGTGATTATACCTTTCTTCATGGTTTATCCTTTGTGGATTTGAGAGACCTTCAGGGGTCTCGGGGTCCCTACTGAGTAGCTTATACTCACCCCTGCACGAGCTTTGCCCGCACTACGTTGTGTTGGATACAGACGACGGACAGCGTTGACCTTAGCTGAGGCTTGCAGAGTGGGACGGTACCCGGAGGTGGACCACTGGGCGGGACGTGCACGGAGCAGACGGTGGGACCTGTGGAGCAGAGGAGCTATCTGTACCCACCCTTCAGGTGGGATTTCCAGTGGACAGCTCGGTGTAGCGGCATTTACTTTTCAGTTGCTGTTTTCCCTTTCGAGTTGTACTTTACTTTCAGTTTGGGTTTGTATTCTGGCCCATTTACTTTTCCGCACTTTCAGTTGTACTCTGCTTTTGTTTAGTGTTTACTTTCCGCTTGCTTACTCTGTGGTGTTTGTTTACTTTACAAAGGCAATGCCTTCCCTTTTTACAGGGATTTACGCCTTGGTGCTAGTCGCCAGCCCCTGGCCTATGGAAGGCGGGCTTGGGGTAGTCATGGCACGGACCCCGAGGGCGGGTCGTGACATTCATAGGGAAACGTACCGTGGAAGATTGGGAGATTACATTATCCCCTCCATAAAATAATTTCGTCCTTGAAATTCAAGAATATTACTGCCTAAAAAGATTTGGGTGGTTCTTCATCATAAGTTATTTGGGTTCCCACATTGTCTCTTCCATCTTATGGTTTCGCCACAGAACATTCACCAGACTAGTCGTCTAGTTTCTCAACACTTGTTCTCTAGTATCAAGAATTTTGAAAAGCTCTTCACAATAAGGCAGATGAGGTTCCATTTCAATTTCTTCATTGGTGAGTACATGAGATTGGTCAAGCACTTATTTTATGAACATTGATATGTGGAATACATCATGAACTATGGAGAGACATAGAGGCATTGCCAAATGATAAGATACAACACCAATTCATTATAGAATTTGAAAGGTCTGATGTACCAAGGACTCAATTTACCCTTCTTACTGAAGCGTATAACACCCTTCCATATAGTTACCTTCAAGAAAACATGGTCTCATACTTGAAATTCCAAATCCTTTCTTCGGTTATCAGAATAGCTCTTTTTCCTACTTTGGTCTTCACTGATGTGGGTTTGGATAACCTTCTCCTTTTCCATTGTTTCCTCAACAAGTTATAGGCCTATGAGTTTTCTTTCACCCACATCATCCCAACAAGTTGGCATGTGACATCTTTTTCCATATAATGTTTCATATGGTTCCATCTGAATACTTGAATGAAAGCTATTGTTACAGGAAAATTCTACCAGAGGTAAATATTGATCCCACATACCTTGAATGTCAAGTGAACAAGATCTCAACATGTCTTCTAAGGATTGAATAGTTCATTCTGATTGTCTATCGGTTTGGGGGTGGTAGGTAATTCTCAAATGCAGTTCAGTATCTAGGGAATTCTGAATACTTTTCCAGAATCTTGATGTGAAACAAGGATCATGTTCAGAAACAATCAATAGGTGTACTCCATGAAGTCTTATAACTTCATTAATATATAGTCTTTCCATATGTTCAACAGGAAAATCTTTTCTTATATCATGAAAATGTGATGACATGGTAAGACGATCAACAATGACCCATATTGCATCATTCCTTCTAGGAGTCATTGGCAGCCCCATGACTAAGTCCATCATAATATTATCGAATTTACAGTCAGGTATGGGAATAGGATTCATGAATCCACCAGGCTGTTTCCTTCCAGCTCTCACTTGTTGACAAACCATATATCTTGACACAAAATCAGAAATCTCCCACTTCATATTGTCCCACCAATAATGTTCCTTCAAATATCTATACATCTTAATTCAACCAAGGTGTATGGAGAAATTGGAGCTATGAGAATCACCCAACAATTCCCTTTTTAGATCTTGTATATCGGGAAAACTAAGTCTCTTACCAAATTTCAAAATCCCATTTTCATATATGAAGTCACTCAATCTCCCATCATTCATAGCTTTAATCTTCATTTGAAACTCCTCATCATCATTCTGAAAATTCTTTATCCTTTCTTTTATATATGGTTTGGAAACCATTTGAAAACGTATTGATGTTTCACCTTCTATGGTTATTCTCATATCTATCTTTACTAGATCAATGTATATCAGATCATTTTCAACTCTCATATTGTCCAAAACTCCTTGATCCTTTCTGTTCAAAGAATCTTCCACCTTATTTTCCTTCCCTGGGTGGTAGTGTATAGTGAAATCATAATCCTTGAGTAGTTCAAGCCATCACCTTTGCCTGATTTTGAGTTCTGCTTGTGAGAAAATATACATCAAAATCTTGTGATCAGTATAAATCTCACATTTTTCACCATAAAGATAGTGTCTCCATATTTTTAGAGCAATGATTATAGCTAGTAACTCAAGATAGTGAGTGAGATAGTTTTGTTCATGAATTTTTATCTTTCGTGATGCATAGGCAATAACTCCATCATTCTACAAAAGGAAACAACCACGTCATTTCTCTGAAGCATCAATATAAATAACAAGCCCATCATTCCCTAATAGTAGAGTCAATATAGGAGTGTTCACTAATCATCCCTTCAGTTCTTCAAAACATTCTTCACACTCTATTTTCCAAACAAATTTAACACCTTTACATGTGATATTGATTAATTGGTTAGCCAACCAGGCAAAAGTTTGGATGAAATGTCCATAATAACCTAAAAAACCAATAAAATTGTGTACCTCAATTATTCTTGTCAGTGCTATCCATTCATTGATTTCCTTGGTCTTGGAAGGATCAACATATATTCCATCCTTAGAGAAAATATGGCCAAGAAAATAAATCTCTTGAAGCTTGAATTTACACTTTCTAAACATCCCATATAATTCATTTTTTATAAGAGTCATTAGAATATTGCACAAGTGATTTTCATGATCTTCATAGAATTTGGATTATACCAATATATCATCAATAAATTCAACTACAAAGGCATCAAGATATTCCTTGAAAAAACTGTTCATTAGATTCATGAAGTCATAGGGTGCATTAGTCAATCCAAAATGCATTATTGTAAACTCGTAATGCCCGTACATGGTTTGAAATGCTATTTTTGAAACAACTTCTTTCTTCACAGACAATTGATGATATCCACATCGAAGGTCAATATTTGAAAAATATTGATCTTCATGAAGTTAGTCGAATAAATCATCAATGTGAGGTAGGGGATACTTGTTCTTTATTGTTATAATATTGATCTCCCTATAGTCAATACACAACCTCATAGATCTGTCTTTCTTCTTAACAAAAAGGATAGGGGATCCCCATAGAGAAAAAGTAGGGGAATAAATCCCTTATTACCCAATTAATCTAGATGTTTCTTTAGTTCCACTAATTCTACAGCGGACATTCTATAAGGGGTCTTCAATATGGGCCTTAAACCAGAAATAAATCAATGCAAAACTAAATTTATCATTTTGGAGGATGTCCAGATAAATATTCTGGAAACACGTTAAAATATTCTTGCACAATAGGTATATCCTATATTCGAACATTCTTTTCCTCACCCATAGTTATTTCATTATCTTCCTCCCCAATAATTTAATTTAGTAGAGATACTGGGGGTGGATCTATATAAGAATTAGGTGGTGACGTTTCTACTATAAAGATAAGGTACTCCTAATCTTCATAGAAAATTGCAACCTCCTTATTCTTACAATAAATTTACAAATTATGGTCCCAAAAACAATCCATACCGAGAATTATATCAACTTCAATCATGGGTATGATGATGTGATCAGGTACTCCTAATCTTCATAGAAAATTGCAACCTCCTTATTCTTACAATAAATTTACAAATTATGGTCCCAAAAACAATCCATACCGAGAATTATATCAACTTCAATCATGGGTATGATGATGTGATCAGCAAGTAAAGAACATTTATATTCCCTAATGGGAACTGATTCACAAAACATTATTTTGATGATACTTCCCTTAGGTGTTTTGACTGAAAACTCCCTAGTTAAGTCAAATTAAAAATATCTAATTGTCATAGAAAACTGGGAAGATATGCAACAATGCAATGATCCAGAATCAAATAAAGCACTGGAAAAACATGAGGAAACCATTAAATTACTTAACAACACATATTTCTAAGCTTCAACCTCAGCAGTAGTAATCTCATAAGCTTGGCCTTTCTCCCTTAGTCATTCCTAACATAAGTTCCATTGGCTCATAAGACATTCATTTTCATAATACCCTGTTTCTCTACTATTGTTTTATTTAACATTGTCAACCTCTTTCTTCACCTTGCAATCATGAGGGTGGCCTTTTTCACCACACTTGTAATAGACTCCCATTCCTTTTAGCCAAGTACCACAGTGTAACTTCCAACATTTACCATAGGATGGATATTCAACTTTTCCCTTCTTCCCCGTATTTCATTTTCTAGAGTGTTTAGCAGATCTCTTTTTCTCTTGCTTTTCTTTAAAGTCATAATACTTCAAGAATACAGTTCTGTCTTGATAGCGCATGAGACAATATCATTGTTTGATGTGAAGGATTATGACACTAATTATTGCTGGAGGAAAATCATTAACCCATAAACAAATCGATAAATCTTGCTCCTTGGGTTACATATATAATATGTTGCATGCCCTGCTACCCTAGTAAAGTTAGCCTCATACATTTTGATATTCTCATCCACCTTTTTCCTCAGACTCATAAATTGTATTTCCATATCTGCTCGATGGTCATGAGGAAATAATTCATCCAATAAAATATATTTAAACTCCTTCGATTCCATGTTCGATAATTCTTCATCTTCCATTATGTTTGGATTAATAACCACCATTGATCTGCACCTCCCATGAGGCGATAAATGACCATGACAACTTTTTCTCTTTCACTACTCCCCAAATGATGAAATATTTTTTCTACAAAAGTTATCCATTGATCTTCTACTAATTGATTTTTACTCCCATTGAATTTTGGTGGTTGTTTCCTCATGAAGCGGTATAAAATTCTTCTTCCACATTGTGGATCATGGTGATCCATTTGGGTAAGGTTATTAATTATAACCAGAGTGAGTTTTCTTAGTATGGTGATAAGCTGATCAGCACTAGTTGCTTCACCAACATTAGTTTAATTATCTTGAGTAATAGAAAAATCTCTACATGGATTATAAGTGTTCATATAGGTTCCATTCCTTCAACTAGGTGCCATTTATAAACAATGGAATACACAAGGTTATTTTATAAATCACAATACACAATTCCAAACATGTAAAACTCTTAACATAAATTTAATAGTTTATGGATATAATCCATAATCATGAAATTGTTTTCATTGATAAAGTATATACTCATAAACCATTAATAGTTGTGAGTAAATAAAATGATAATTATCAAAATCATATCCCCCAGGAGTGTCATAGCCAAGTGTGTAGTAAGGTGCGTTGTCATGCTCCAATTCTCGATCGAGTCTAGCTTAAAGAAGTGTGTTTAGGTTTTACCCCTAGGTATATCTGTGCCAAAGCTAACTTTACCTACTCGTATCCAGACAAGGATGTATTTCATGGAAATGTCACAAAATCTCTACAATACCAAAATTATAGGATGTTCCTCTATACTAATACTCAAATTATATCATAGGGTAATGTTCTCTAATGAGAGTTTTTCTAAATCTTGCATCAAAGGTTTGTACTACATCTTTTATAATACCAATTGTAATGCCCCGACACCATTTCCCCAGAGTCTTTTCATTATTAAATAACATTGTCATGATATAGAGAATCATGTTTCGAAAGACCGGTCAGTTTAGTAGACTTGGAAGTACTAGATACATTCATAAGTTTAACATTACATCATGAAAAAAACATCAACAACATTTTGTCCCATTTTGAACACACTTATATCCATAGCCTTTCCCTGTAGGTCAACCATAAAATACTTCTTCACATCACAGAAAAAATAAATCATAGAAAGGGGTGAGCTCAGATACTCAGTAAAGATAACAATAAAGTAGAAACTTTAAAAAATAAGCATAAAAATTTAAGGCGATGTATAAGACTAAAAAACCTTTTAAACATAAACATCAACATAATATGGAAAAGATAAAATAAAATATTTCCATTTAGTTATTCGCATGGATATTCTACTAGTAGAATAACCACATTCAATATCAATAACCCCTTTTATAATGATGGAATGCATAATGCGAGACTTCATAACCACATAGTCAAGGCCTTCTACCAAGACTACAAATAAGATTTTTTCAAGGCCTTATACCTAGACACTAGTTTCTCTTATGAGACCTACCAATGATTTGAGGAGCTATAGCGGGCTCCACCCATCTCTTACTAAGTCCAATGCATTCCTCATATGAAAAAATCTATACATAACATAAACATTCTTATTAAAACTAGCATGTAAAATTTCAATACTTTATCCATAAATCATGAATGGTGTAAAAATAACACATCCATAGTAAAAAATATCCCATAAACTTCAATAAAATTTGGAAGTTTTGTATCATAATAAATCCACTTCATACAAGATTAAAATCCATCCAAGGATGATGACATCGATTAAATCAAAACATTTTAAGAGAAATATCTCTTTCTATTTTGAAATTTTTTAAAAGTAATATAATTATAAAAGAAATTTTTCATTTTGAAAATATTCTTATAATCTTTTAGGTAAAGCTTTGACGATGATATAATGGTGGAAAATAGCCACACCCACCGTATAAGTTAAAAAAATACATTCTTATATTTATTTTGTTGAAAAGGTCATAAAGTACCTTATTTGGAAAATGACAGAAAGATTCCATTCAAAAAATATATGGTCAAATGAGTGTATAAATGAATTTACCCCATATTATAGTAAATAAAAAAATTGAATTATATTTTTAAGAAAACACGGATGTGGATGATAAAGAGGTCTCAGTTGATACTTACATAAAAACAACCTCAGATAATAAAGAGATTGTGAAATTAACCTTTACCTAGTACTTTTCCTTGGTCGAGGGTACGTTAACCTCTTGTCTAATAGTTAAATTATTTTTATTAAATTATAAAATAACTATATAAGTAAATATGATATCAAATTTGATATTCTAACATTACTTTGTTAATAATATTTTAGTATTATCATCGTTTCGGGTGTTAATTGATTCGTTTTCCATTATATGTTTTGTTATGTAAGCCATGTTTGTTATGGATAGGATTTATTTGATTCATATCCATAATGATATTAAGTTATTAAACATTATTTGTAATCATCAAATGAAAATTATACTTTAATGATTATGATGGGGAATGAATATCTCTGTGTCCGTGGAGACGACAATCCGTACGTACACACGAGGGACAATATCATTCAATTGAAGGTGAAATCGTATATAATTTTATGTTATATTATATATAAAGAATCATTAACATGTTATATTTATTATTTACATAAATTATACATCATTATTATACCCATCCAAATAATGAGGTGTTTAAATAACAAACTACACCATGATGTGGAGACAGTAAGTCGTACATACACACGTATGGTGACTTTGTCATTCATATAATGGATAGAATAATGAATATGGTTGTACCATTTTTATTATAACAACACAGTTTATAGAATATACTGGATTTATTATATTAGAATAGAAACTACAAATAATGAGGAAGTGGACGAAGAAAAGAACTTGAAAGAGGTGATGAAATATTTACCAATATATCAGGTTCTTCCTTTTTATTTTATCAAAAGGGCTCCTTAGGATGGATTTATGACCAATGGAATTCCTTTAGGATGAAGAAATGAAATTTGGGAGGAAATTTGGTTTAGGTTTGGCTAAGCCAAAAGGCTTTGTATGTGTGTAATTAAGAGAAGGGATAGTTCCCTTTTATAAGAGTGGTGGGGGTCACTTTAGGAAAATCTTGAAATATTATTTTATAATAAAATCATTTTCAGTTTATAATGGCACAAAAATGATTTATTTAGAGGATAAGGTGGTTATGGGTTGAAAAACTCTCAACTATTTGGTTTTAAACAGGTTAATGTTACCATATTAACTTTATCGTTTAGATTTATCTCTCAGTTAAATAGTTTGTCATTTACCATGTCTCTTTGTATTTTTATATTATATGGTTAATAAATATACTATAAACTTCCAAGATAAACACAAGTAGTTCATTATTAATATATATAACCTTGTATTAGTTGTTTGGGCCAACCATGGATTTTCAGGAATATTATATCTAGTAATAATATAGTATTTTGTTTTAAAAAAACAATTATGTCAATTTTGATACTATTTAGTATTTGAATTTTGTGAAAATCATAATAGCATGATTACTTCAAAAAAAATATTTAATCAACCCTAACATGTCATATTAACCAAGGAAAGTAGTTTAATCCATCAAAAGTCTCAAATTACATTTATTTGGATAATAATAATATCAATTATTTTAATCTTTGTTTAATAATGTAATTATTTCATCATCATTGTGTCATAAATAAATTAACTTATTTATTGTATAAAAATTATAAATAAAATACCATTATATAGGAAATATTTTTATATTTATTATGAATATTTATAGTCGAATATATATTTTGTTTAGTCCTATATTAAAAATGGTTTAGTTATTAAACTTTGAATTTATATCTTTTAACTCGTCTTTAAATAAAATAATAATAAAGGTCCCAATCTAATTTAAGTGAACCAAAGTGGATCATATTTTATTCCTAAAATGTTTTAAGTGAAATTATACATATAAAATATAATTAGGACACATGTTATGGTAATTATTATATCATTTTTACCCTTAATTACCCTATTTACTTTTAACCGTGGTAAATAAAAGTCCAAAGATGCTATTTACCAAAAATTATTTTCATATTATTGAACCACATTTCACTTAATTATATTAAATGTGTCTCTCATATTTTGAAGATTCAACTCATAGAAGTGGTAAAATTATGTTTTATGTAAATTTTCAAATGCTCCGAGGAGGTGGGTAAAAGATGGTAAAAAGTTAAATAAAATTTTTATAAATCTAAACTTATTATAAATTGACTCCAATAAATTAAATTGAAAATATAGAGGAATTATGTATATATTTCATCCTATAATAAATTTGAAAAAAATAAATAAAAATTTAAATAAAAAATTTGGTTTTAACCAATAACGCAGTGTTTTTCACTATTCATCAAAAATTGATAGTTTTCAGAAAAATAGCAAAAATTCACTCTAAGATAATTTTGATATTCCAAATCCAAAAATTAAGCCCACTTTGAATGATAAAATTTATAAAATTTCAAAAAGTGGCGATTACTATTCCTAACGTCTAGTTTGATTAGTCGCGGTGTGTTAGAATCTCAAAGTTTCATACAATGCAAGCTATTGAATTATTCAAAGGGAAACATACCGTGGAAGAATGGGGTGTTACAACTTGAAATGAGTCCTTCTTTTCCAAACCCAAAGCATCTTTTCATCCCTCTAAGGCATTCCCTTGATTACTTCTTCCCACATTATCAAGATATAAGTAACTAAGTCTTGTTTACTTTATGGTATTCACTACCCAAACTCTTAGTGAACTCTATCGTTCTCTTCTTTTATGAGTATGACAGATGGTTAAGCTGAAAGTTGTTAGTCATGATATATGATAAATGAATAGGAAAAATCATAAAATCCTTTACTCTTGACATCATACCATTTTTTGCATCATTAGTCAATTTTCTGTAACATTAAATGTTTTCCCAGTTCCTTATGGTTCCCACCATTGAATAAATACAAAAAACATAGTGTGAAAAATGATAATCATAATGGTAAATAACATAATCATGGAAAATCACTTATTATATATCTAAATAATGACACATTATTTTAAGACCACGACACATTAGGTTTATCATAGGTCAATAAGAGTTCTCATATATTTAAATCCATCATTATGGTTTGTAAGGAGTTTGTGAATTTTCTAAGCATATCCTGCGAGAGTGTAAAACCAGGATTGTAGCAAGGATCATTTTTACGAACTAGATGATGATTTATTTCAAATCAATGTACCTTTTTTGGAGTTATTACCCCTAGGTACCTTTGTACTAGAGGCACATCCACTTGTAGTATCTAGACAAGGATGTAATAACATGGAAATTACTTGATCTATCTTTTGAAAAATTCTATTAATTTTTCCTATAAATAAAATCATTCTTAGAATTGTACCTATATACATACCAAGGCATATCGATCGAAATATCCCTATGGATATCATTAAAATTTTCCCATCCTATTATAAATGTTTGAATAAACCTTATCTTTGATACCAACTATAGAGAACTAGGATTCTCATTTTTTGATATTATATATTTTTTGTGAATATTAAAGAAAATTACACAAACACATGCCAGAGGGACATAATATTTAAGTGTATTTAGAAACATTGAATAAAAGCTTCTCAATTGATGAAAGATCTTAAATTTCTACCATAATGATGCCCCACATTAGTAATCATTAAAAACATACCATACTTCAAAAAATTATTCATAACATAGATAATTTAAACATAAGAAAGTTTGAGATCAAGCTATTTGTAAGGGTAAAAAATGGAGATATATAAGAATAACATGAGAATATGGGTACAGATAGAAGAGAATAATTATTGGAGAATATAAACTACATACCAAAGATCATAATATTTAGTCATGGAATAAATATTGGTTGTTAATAATTCATGAATCATAAGGAAAGAAAAGAACATGGTCTGTTAGATCATAACATTGGCACAAGACATAGAATTGTTTCCCACACTTAAGAGTAAATAATCTTCTCAATTGTAGTCAAGGATCAGTTCCAAAACCATCATAGTAGATTGATTTCACTCTAAAAACCATAATAGTAGTCTATTTTTACTTCTATGACCATCGTAGCATAAAAATACCCTTATTGAACTAGGTTTGTGCTTCATTATATTTATGTCAATATTATGATACATAAAGCTTTACCAAATGCATTGATGGAGATATTAGTCTAATCCATATCAAAATGAAAACCTAATTTATGGGTGCATCAATATCATAAAACATTCATTATATAATTACAAATGAAATTAAATGGGTTTTATAAACTTTTAATCATATCATAACATTTGTAAAAGTGATAGGTTTCATAATCATTTCATCATTTGATCAACTCATAACCCATGGAAAAAGAAACAGGTTTCACAATCCTTTTTTCATGGTATATACAATTGAAGAGAAACAAGATTCATATAAATATTTTCATAATATCCCATTTAGATAAATAATGAGGATTGCATTTTTCATTCATATTACCAGTAAACCATATGTTAGATCAAATGATGTCATCTTAGAATGAAAATGATTCTTAAATACAAATCACATGGAATGTTTCTTAAGGAAGATAAATTTTAATTTAAATTAAATTTTTAAAAATACATTTTGGATGTAATTTTACATAAAAAATTCAATTCATAACATATAAATTAATATTTAAAATAAATTAAAACATTCCAAGAGAAAATATTCTTTCTTATTTGAAAAACATTTTTTAAAATATAAAACATTTTCAAAATATTATTCACATTGAAACCATTTTTTTAAAATGTAATTATTTTCCCAAATATTAAGAAAAAAAATTTCCTTGAAAGTTTCTTTGAAAAAATGTATGGTATTCTTTAAATGATTTAGAATTCATGACACCAGAAAATACTATTCATGTAATGACTATGAAAATAATGATACTTTTCAAATTTGCAGTAAAATCCAAAAATGATTTTTTTTGGAAAATGATATAAATATTACTTTCAAAACAAATTTTAAAAATATAAAAATGATTAAAAATGTCTCTACATAATAATATGAATAAAGTTAGAAACACTTTTGTATTTTTTTTATAAAATATTATTTTAGAATAAAAAGTGTTTTCGACCGAAAAGGCGATTTCGGTTAAAACATTCATTTGGAAATGTTGAATATATAAAAATATGAAAATGGTTGAAAAAAACTAATTATCATGAAATAACTATATTATAATAAAATTCATGAGTTTATTGAGATATAGATCATAAGATTCTATCATTAGAAACATAATCATAAACAATCACAATAAATGATGAGATTGTCACATAAAATCTTTACCACTTTGGTAACATTTAAATGTAAGATCCATGGTAAAATATCCTTAAATGAAATATAAAATATCATGAGTATAAATATATTCATAATATTACATGTAAAATGGGCTTTATTTATAGATCATACAAGAATATATATACATAACATAATCAAATGTTTCAAAGAAGGCTAATTGAGACAAAAATCCATTACTAATTTATTAACTTTTGAACCGTAAACCCCATGAGATAGATATCATAAAATTGATATATTAATAAATATATTTATAATTATGAGAATCATAAAATAAATTCATTGTATGTATATATATCATATAAAAGAAACATGCGGTGAATATGGAATTTATCTCTCAGAAAATAAAAGTTAGATAGAGATCCATTACATTAAGTCTTGATTTCCTTAGTACTCATTAAAACCACATTTAAAATAATTATATGTTTATTATTAAAATTTTTTAGAACCAAAATTACATATATGATACAATATATGATTTACTTATGTTATTGTTTACCCACTTATTACCTATTTTGTGTTAATGTCGTGTTTTGGGTAATAACCACACTGATTTTCATATATTTTTAGGTTTGTCATTTTTAGTCCTTTTAAATTTATCAACATTATAAAATATACATAATAATAATTAAATAATTATATTATATATATATAAATTATAATTATTAGACTAATAATAAAATATGTTTTTAATAAATTAAGTTTGTTACAATCACTGAGAAAATACTTCATACATACACATGAGTAATGTTTATATTTTTAAAAAATCATTATGAAAAATAGATAAGTAATATATTATATTTTCAGAATTATAATAATATAAAAAATAACATATTATTTATTTAAATATACTTATTCATAACATCAATGTGTTTGGGTGATGAAAAGAGAGTCACATCGCTTCATGAAGGTGGTCATTCACGTGTACAAGAATGATGTTATCATCTTTCAGTGAGTGAATATGTAAGAAATAAAATGATGTATTTTATTTTAATAATGATAAATATTTAATAAAAATAATATATATTGGTTTTTTATTTCAAATTTTCATTAAATGTATCATTATTATATTCCATGTAACGTGTTAATGAAAATGAATCGCATCACTTCGTGAGGCGATAGTCATCTATACAGAAGAGCAACGTTATCATATCCCCTAATAAATGAATGTAAAAAACTTATATATGGTATAATTAAAAAAAAGTTTATTTATGTTATAAATATAATATATATACATTATATCCATCACCATATCCAACCGTGATATGTGATAATAGAAAAATGAGTGACATCAGTCTGCAAGGCGATAATCTACCATACACAAAAATGATGATTTTGTAACTCATTTGATTGAAGTGGAGATGGTTGTAGGTCATTCCACAAAAAAAGAGAATATATTGTATTTTTTATATTTAGTTTATTATTTCAACATGTTTTAATAATAATCTAAGTAGGTGGAAGATTGAATAATATAAAAATGCTCATTGAATAATGCTACCTCTTCTTTGGTTGTCCAATTTAGGTTTGAACCAAATCCTTCCTTTGTTGGATTTATGCACAAAATAATGATTATATAATGTGAGGAGTGGGGTTTGAAATGGTTTTGGTTTATGATTGGTTGAACCAAAATAGTTTTAAGGTGTGAGGAAGAGATGATAGGGGTGGTCTTTTATAAGTGAGGAGAGTGGAACACTATTAATTCATTAAATAGAAAATGATGTACCCACAATTTTTAACAATCCAAAAGGTTCAAAAATTAATTATTATTGATCTTAAGATATTATTGTGTCTAAATATATCTATTAAATATATTTTAGAAAAGTTGTTTTGTTATTTTAACCTTTATCATATTATTTTAACCCCGATATACTCATATTTACCTTTATAACCATAATTTATTTTTAGTATTATCATTATTAGTTTTTGTCAAAACATAACGTGATATTATATGTTGTACCATAGGTTACATACATTGATATAAATTAATGTTGAATAATATTAATTAAAAAATATAACAAATCCACAACATGACAATATAGGTATTGTGTCTTAAGAAACTGGGAAACATAAACAACAGGTTCATAAGACATCTTGATCTTCACACACTTATTTCATCATAACTAGACCCCTTTTGGACATATATTACCTAATAACATTTTTCCTGACCTGGGGAAAAGAAACATAAAAAATAGTGATCTTAGATTGAAAATAAGTCCAAACAAAGTATATATCAGTCATTTCAAAATCAAGAGAGATAAGAACTTAACATTTGAAAATATTAACCTGCATATGAAAGATCATAATATCCTGACATGGACAAATCATGAAATATTATAATAATAAATGAATGTAATCCCAAAATTAATAACATAATACATGATATTTTTTACCATAAAAATAATCATATAAAATCATTTCATATTTGTTAAGGTTCATTTCCAAGACCATCACAACGGAAAAAGTCTATTACTGAACCGAGTTCACCACACATTACAGCCGTGTATTACTGAACGGATATCATTTCTTATTCTAGCCATGTTATCTCATGTGATATAAATCAACACAAAATTCATTGGAGGGATATGTAAGTCCCTCTAAAAAAATAATGAATTCATTCTTACATGTGACACAGTAACATAAATCATTCATCATAACCCAAGGAATAAAATGGGTTTCTTTAAAAATCATTCAACCATAACATAATCCATGTAAAACAAATGGACTTCATAAATAACATTCTATAATAAATAAATAAAATCATAGGAAAAATAAGGATATTATACATGAAACATAACCCAATAAAATAATTCCATCTTATATGGAAAATGATTTTGATATAACACTTGATATTAATTCTTGATGAAAATATATATTCTTCTTCAAAATAACATTTACATTTCTCATAATGCTGCTCAAATTTCAAAGAAAATAATTTATTTAAAAATAAACATGAAATAATGTATATTGATATTCATGTAAATAAGGAATTATGAAAACATAAAAATTAATTCATGTCATATAAGTTAAAAAATCAATATATTCTTACTTTTTTCAGAAAAGTCAAAAAATACCTCATATCGAATAATGAGAAAACAATCCTTTAATACCATATAATAAAAAATAACCACTGTGTAAAATTGGATATAAAAAATTGAATAAGGATATAAATAATATTTTAGAATACATATTTTGTAAACATGAACATGGATGATAAATATACCCCAGTAAATACTTACAAATAAAATTTCTCAAATAATAATGAAATTGCAAAATTATCCCTTACCATTTAAGTCTGATTTTCTTTGTATGTTTCCAAACCTAATAAATAATGATTTAAATAACATTGTTAACTTATTTCAGAATCATATTAATTTTTATTATATAATATATGATCATATTATCTTCTATTTGTTAATTATAATTCATTATTACTTATTATTCGGGTATTAACCACTTTATTTGGTTATACATGTTTTATTGAATAAGTTCTGGTTATCCTTCACATGTCACATCTATATCACTAATAAATGATATTAAAATTATTTATATCATAATTAATCATTATATATATTTATATAATCTTACTTTAATGGAGATTATGTATAATGAATCACATCTCTTCATGGAGAAGGTAGGTCGTATGTACGCACGAGCAATGATATCATTTCCATAATTGTTGAATTTTATTGAGGTGAAGGTTGTATAAGATTTTATAATAAATATAACGTTATAATAATCATATATAGTTATTATTTTAATAATTATAACCATACAAATAAGGTGGTGGTGAGAAACATGTTACACCACCGCATGGAGATGGCAAGTCGTATGTGCGCATGCGTGTTGATTTCCTTTTTCGTAGGATGCATAGAAAGAAGAATATAGTTATTAAATAATAATAATAAAATATCAGTATATAATTAATACTAGAGTTATTACTTTTTAAAGAGATAACTCATGATTAGTATGTATAAGAAGAAACACTTTTGAAAGAATCGGTGGGTGAGGTTACCTCTTATTCGACGTGCTTCCCCCAAATCACCTCCAAGAGCACTAGAGTTGGTATTTGAAGACTACCAAAACCTATAGATTGTAAATATGTAATTTTAAAAGGGAAAATTTATGGTATGGTCTTTCCTAAAGGCCCAAATTTATGGGAAGATTTAAGGGAGGAGGTTCCCTTTTATAATTTCGGTGGGGCCATTTTTAGGATCTCAAAAAATATTAATTTATAAAAAAATCAAACCCCATCCAAACACCCCCAAAATT
Source organism: Viscum album (assembly GCA_963277665.1). Lineage (NCBI taxonomy): Eukaryota > Viridiplantae > Streptophyta > Magnoliopsida > Santalales > Viscaceae > Viscum > Viscum album. Next base: position 676,541,267 of record OY728159.1, on the reverse strand, counting down.
TCCCAATTTTAAATATGAGATGAAATGGGGTCATAATATCATCATCCAAAAGAATTTAAATAAGTTTTTATAACAATTTAAACCTTATCTTTTTAATTAACACTTAGTTATTCTATTTAGTTTTTAACTTGGGTAACAAATATTTCAATATTAAAAAGGTGCAATAATTACTTATTTTTTTTCAATTATACCATAAATAAATACATTATAAACTTTTATACCATATAATAAATATTCTTTATTTATTAAGAAGTTTTTTTATTTTTAAATAATTTAATAAAACATTATTTAGATAAACAATCAATAGTGTCAATTTTGACACTATTCAATTCATTAATTTTTACAATTTTTACGATAACAACTTCCATTCAAAAAACAATTTTATTATTTTTCTATGAGGTCACAGTTAACTAGAAAAATCGTTATACATATTAATTATCCCAAATTATTTTTATTTTATAATATTTAAAAACATTTTTTTGTTATCTCTATTAATAAAATAATTACTATATCAATTTAGTGTAACTATTTAATATTCATATTTTTTGAATAAAAAATAAAAATACAATAAAATGATAAATATAAATCTGATATATTTTAGAAAAATTTGGTTGTCAAATTTATCTTATGTAAAATCAATATTTTAAAATGATATACTTATTAAATTATGAATATTACAACTTTAACAATACTTTAAATAAAATAATAGAAGTGTCACTATCTCTTCTATAAGGCTTCAAATAGCCACTAACTCGACTGTTTAATGGTTATAGTCGATATATACTCGATCAATAAGATTTTTTCTTGTTTATTGGTCTTTTGATGGTTATTATACTTTTAATAAAAAATTATTTATTCACCATCAATTAATTAATTTTTACATCGTCAAAGTATAATTATTTAAGGTAATTATTTATTTTATAAAAATCACAAATAAACTATCATGATAAATAGAAATATTTTATCTTTAAAATTAGTATTTATAATTGAATTTATATTTTATATAAACTTATATAAACATGATTTAGTTATTAAAATATGATGGAGCCATATTTAAATTTTCTTTAAATAAAAATAAATTAATTGTCCTAATCTCATACAACTGGCATCCAATGGATACCATTTAGAACCAAATATGACATAAGTAAAATAAAAAAATCAAATAATATTAACAAAAGTGTGAGGTTAATTTTATAACAGAATTCCAACCATTAATTACTTAGTTTACCCTTTTACCGTATTACTAAAAATTGCCGAAGTTAGTATTTATAATGCCCCAAAATAAAATACATATATTTATATAATTAGTACCTACTGATTCCAAATATGGAATCCATTTTTCAAAATTCAAAAAACATATATTTCGGTAATTAATTTCAACCTAATCGTGTTGTTGGAAAGAGAGAACAAGTTTTAAAAGTTAAAACATTATAGAAGATTGAAATGTTTTTACATCTGAATTCAATATAAAATTAATGATAATGACATAACTTTTATTTAATGCTAAAAATATATTCTATTTTTTACATTAAAATCATTAAATATTATAATTTAACCATATAAATTCTTTCGATGAAAAAAGTGGTTTTTAATTAGAATTTAGAGATTTTTATTATTTATTATAATTAGAAAGTTATTAGAAAAATGATAAAATTTCATTCAAAAGTAAATATTTATATATTTATTTGAAATAAAATTTTTATTTTCTCATATAATATTTATTAATCTGTCAAAATCTTATTTGAAAAGGGATTCTCTAGTAAAAGGTGGAAAATTATCCTTTTAAAAAATATAGGTTTTTATACATCATATAGGGTTTATACATACCCTATGACAAAAATATCTACTCTATAAATATAAAAATATTTTTATTAAGTATATAAAATATATATTTCATTAATTTCACTTATTAATAGTAATTCACTATATTAATAAATACAAAAAGTACAAATATATAATTTATTTATATTTTTCATAAATAATTTTCAGTGAATGACTTCACCAAAAATTTTAGTTAGTTAATTATATTTATTCCTATTAAACTAATAGCTAGGTTAAAATGGTCATTTTATACTAAGGAGGTCATGTGGTTCGCTTAAACTCACGATTATGTGCAATACAAGCTATTAACGAATTAGAATTACTTAAATAAAATATTTTATAAAAACATTTGGGTGTTACATATTATTAAAAAATATAAATTATGATTACTAAAAATATATAGTCCATTTTTTAAAACTCAAATTAGAAAATTTTAAAAATCTAAATATAAAATAGTCTTGTAAATGTGATAGGAAAGTGGGCTATCAATGTTAAAATGTTCAAAAGCTTACTATGATTTTATAAAAAATTTCAACATGAAATTAATTTAAATAGCCTAAATGGGTTTAAAGATATATAATTGGAATAATTTCACATTGAAATTAATTTAAAATATACATTAACTTATAAATAATTTAAATGAAAAGATAATTTTCAATTTAAATTTAGTATTTTACTATTCCTCAAAAAAATAATTTTTCCAAATATTATCATTAATTAACCCCTATAAATTTTTTACATTCTAATTTAAAAATTGTTCATTATTTTTTGAAATTAATTCTATAAATTTTTATATTATTAAATTTTAAAAAAACTTGGAAAAGTGATGAAAAAACTGGTTCTTGAGAAGTGCACTTTTCAAGGACAGAATGATTTTATACTAACTCCATATCTAATAATAATTAGTATATGATTCTCAATTAAAATTTATTGATATATAATATATAAATTAAATTAAAAAAATTCCTTGTTAGATAATATATTTGTTAAATTGAATTGGGAATCATTATGCACATTAATTTTTATTCATAAAAACCCAATTTTGTACCCAAAAATAAACTTATACTATAATACAATAGAAATATGATAAAAATTATTTAAGAAGATTAAATATAAATTAATACTACTTATGTTAATTTAAAACAAAAATCTACATTTAATTGACACAATTTATTAAAAATAAATGATTGTTTTATAAAAATATATATTTTTATCAATTCAGAAAAAAATCAATATTTTCGGAAAAATATGAAATTTTCTCCAAAATTTAATATTGGTATTATTATTACAAAAAATGAAGATAATTTGATAAAATAATTTTTCTGAAACATATTTAATTAATTATAATAAATTTCCTCCAAAGTAAATAAAATTTATATTTGAAGAAAACTTATTTTTAAATAATATAATTACTTTATTAAAAATCGATGATTGTTTACTAAGAAATTATAAGTAAATGTATATTAAGTAGGAAATATATATGTATATTTATTAAATTATTCAATATGATTCAAACATTCTTATTTAACATGTGAGTTATAATGTACATGTTTAAAATAATATCATTTCATAGTTGGATGAAGCTCTGTGTCGTGTGTCATGCACATTATCGAAGAAACTAAATATTCTGTGTAAAATAAGATAAAATGATGTTGTTTATAATCAAATATATCCAAAAAAATTAAATTAATTTGAAAAAAATAATTCGTAAAATCTTAGAATGTTAAAGAATCATTTCAATTAAATAGATGATGAAAAAATAAAATCTATTGAATGAAGAAAAATTTATTAAATGAAGTTAAAAATAAATTAAGAAGTTATATAAACATGTAAATCAAGGTTATATTATTTAAATTAGTTCATAAAAAGGTCTAATCAATGATTTAACATTTATAAAATTAAATTTGATTATTTTTTCACAAAAAACATGGTGTTTAAACTATGGTGAAAAAATTATGATTTTAAACTCTCCAATGGTTTTCACAAAGCATAAAAATCCATGTGATTCTAAGTTAAAAAAATTAATGGTTGATTGAGATAATGATTCTATGAATTAAATAGTCCTTATATGTTTGAAATTTCTATCTAGTATTGTTATTTTTATGATGTAAAATTTTCATGCTACTTTTTTTAGATGAAATTTGTTGAAACCATGACCCTAGGAACCCGAATTCAGTGTTTAGTTTATTACATTGGATATAGATACAAGGAATCAAATTCAAAAAGACATAATAGTTTAGTATTATTGGTTTATATTATATATTCTTTAATTTTTCATGCATTCTATATCATAGCATACAACAAAATAATTTGTATGAGATCGTCATTATTCTGTCTCGCATGTCCCAACATATCAAACATAAAATATTTCCAAGTATCCTATGGAATGGAAACATATGAAATTGATGATATCAAATTCTTAGTAAGTGTAAGTATACATAAGAAGCTAATAATGTATGAATAATATGGGTTGAATAAATTATAATCAAATAATTTCATATAAATAATCCAAGGATCTATAAACTCATCCGTGGATATCATAATAAATAAAAAATAATCACGTGGAAATCAATATTTAATCTAATAATGAAGGAATTCATAATGTTGGACATCTGAAAATTCCAGCAAGGCATCATTCCAAGACATATGAAATAAAATTGTGGAATTGTTCAAAGACAACTATATAAATGGGTAAGGCATCATACAAAACCCAATTTAGTTTTTCTGATGAGACATACTAATGAATCAAGGGGATATAGAGGGCCCCTCTCATCAATTACTATGTTTAATGAATTAATCATATGTATGGGGTGAAACATAATCACTAGAAACATTAATATTGAAACAATAGAATATGAAAAGTTAATAATTACCCTAATAAATATAAATATCCATAAAACATATAGAGTAATATGAACAGTATCATAATAGTAGATATCAATCCAAAATTACCATAAATTATCTTGATATATAATAAATATGGACCATTACAACATATCATCATTAGAGATTAATTTGTATAGTGTTTTCTGACGTTGATGAATTGAAATCCCATAAATAGATCATTAAAAAAATTATTGCAGAAGATAAACCATTTTAAAAGAAAAAAGAAAAAAAAATATTGTAAAAATCATTCTATTTGAAAGTAATTTTTGAAGCTTATAACAAAATATTTGAAACATTTAGTGTTCATGACTTTGGGAAATTATGTTCATGTAATACAAGTTAAAAGAATTATTTCTTCTACATTTTAAATAATAATTAAAAAAGTAACTCAATTGGAAAATGACATGATGATTTCTTAGAAACAATTTTTTAAAAAGTCAAAAATGGTTAAAAATTTCAATTATAAATATTTTTTAAATCTTATAAATAATATTGATTTTTTTTGTAAAACATGAATATGGAAGAAAAATGTTTAACAACTAGAAACTGGACCCATAATAACTGATCGATACAAATAGTTTTGGACAAAATCTTGGTATAGGTATCTTAAAATGACCCTATACAAATAGTTTTTCCAGAACCAATATTATAGGTACCATAATATCTCCTTATACCAGTGGTTTTTTTCAAAACCATTCGTATAGGTCATATATATACCAATGGTTTTACACTAACCATTGGTATAACATCAACAAAATGACCATATACCTAAGGTTTTTTAAAAACATTGGGTATAGGTAATGTCAAAACCAATGGTTTTACAGAAAAAATTTGTATAAAATCCATTTAAAAGACATATACCAACATATTTTCTAAAACTGTTTTTATAGGTACCAAAAATCATAATAATTATACCAACGGTTTTCCAAACCATTCGTATAAGTATGTTGATTTTTAATGAATTATTTTATCAAATAACATTAGATACATCAAAAATAAATTTTCTTATAAATATATATATATATATTTATTATATTCTGTTTCAAAAATTCATTATAACTTAATGGTTAAGTTGTTGAAATTCAAATCAAAGGTGCGGGGATCAAAATTGGCCATATTTTTTTAATTACATATATCAACGGGTTTGAAAACCATATGTATAACCCACATATAATAAATCTATAAAATAAAACAACCAGCCATACCATTTTTATATCCTATACCAATTATTTTTGGACCTATACCAATGGTTCCAAACCACTGGTAGAACATTTTTTTCCAATAGTTTGTCTGAAGAGAGAAATAAATTTAGTTATCTTTAAAAAAATTCCTCTTGAATATTTTTTTTCTAAATGTGTTAAATAATGAGTGAAAACATGTATTATACAAAAAAACTACAAGATAATAAAATTAATTAGTTTATTGAAATATATATTATAATATTTGATCATCAGAAACTTAATCATAAATAGTCCAGAAAAACAATAAGATTGTAACATAAACCGTTACCACTTTGGTAAGATATGAATAATAATCCCAATAAAATAAATTATTTTAAATTAGTATTTATATAGAATTAATATAAATAAATTCCAGAAATATCATCTCAAAATGTAATTATATAAAGCACACTAAAGAACTAAGTGGTGAATACGGCACACATCTCACAGAAGTAAGAGTGTGTTGAGAAACCCTTACCTCGGGTCCGATTTCCTTTATACATGTATGTATATAATATATAATAAATATAGAAATATTATACACACATTAAATAACCATAATAACATATTTCATTTCAAATATTACTTATAGTCTTAAATGACATATTTATGAACAGTTCTTTGTTAAAATCATTATTTCATGTGATAATTGCTACGTTTTAATGTATGTTTTGGTTCAACAAATTTTTCCCTTTTACTATGATCATATTTCCATAATATAAAAAATATATATCATCATTTAAACATCATATATATTTATTATATATTTATTTATATTAATCTCTAAAATTTAATAATTGAAAAATGAATTACAATGTTCATAGAGATGGTAGATCGTATGTGTCCTTGAACACCATTTCAATTTATAAATAATAAATGGGATGTATGAATGAAATGAAAATAATATTTCACCTTTAGATAATCATTATCATATAACACATATGATTCATATTCATTAAATATACCCTTATTACCATCCATGTAAATATAAAATGATAAAAATTTAGCATCGCTTTGTGGAGGTGGTAGTCTATACCAACGCATAAGAGATCATATTATTTCCCAACAGATTATATGTTAAGATTTTATATATGATAATATAATTCAAATGAACTTTTAATTTCGAAAATATCATGTAAATATGTTTAATCCATCGTTATATACATCTGTGAGAGGTGGTGATGAAAAAACAAATTATATATGTATGTGACGTGGCGGTCTGCCGTACACTCAATCGATGGTTTCATTTATGAATTGATGGAAGTGGAGATGGATATAGGTTATTAAATTGAAATAATAACATATAATTGTGTATTATATACTTTTTTATTATTTTATTTATTTTTTGATAATATTTTATTCAGTGATAATAAGAATTAAAATAAAAATGCATGCTTATGAATTTTACCTCTTCTTCGACAACTTCTTTAGGTTTATACCTAATTCCTTCATAGAATAGAATTATGATAAAAAATTAAAATAGTTTTTGGTTAGGGATTTAAGGAATATATATTTTATTTATTTTACAAACTAAAAGTCTCTAGGAAGGTGAATATGGGAGGAGAGGTGGGTGGCCTATTATAAGTGAGGAAGAGGACACTTGAAATGTTTGAAAAGAGATAGTCATAAACACATTTTCAAATGGAAAAGAAATTAAAATGGATAATTATAAAAAAAATAATGAGTTAAGGTCAAAATATGAATAGTAAATATGAATTTGAAAAGTTTTAATGCCATTTTAACACTTATCTTTTCAGTTTAACACCACAATCAACCTGTTTTCACAGAAACCACAGTAATTAATTTTTACTGTTTTTATTTTAATTATAAAAAATAATTAAGTTCAAAATAATATATAATATTAATTATTCTGATTTTGAGAATGAAATATTTTTTTACAAATATAATTCAAAAAAGTGACATAATTTAATTTAAATTAAAATATTCAGACGTAACAAAAAATTTATTTTCCAAACAAAAACGTTTTAACATTTTAAAATTTTTTAATAAAAAAATATTAAAATGATTACTATGAAATAAATTTGATAATTTATAATATAAATAAACTAATATTACATATAAAATTACATAAAACAAAATTTTACTTTGTAAATTTTTTAAATGAAAAAGTAGTTTTCAATAAAAACTAATTGTTTTTACTATTCATTGAAAACAGAATATTTTAAATAAATTAATAAAAAAATGTAAGCTAATTTTGACACGATTATTCTAAAAATAAATTTCATTTTTAATATATATTTTCTAAAATTCTTTAAAATACATATTAAATTATGCGCAAAAATCACGACGAAACCACCTTTTAGAAAAATAATGTTTTTTCAAAAAAGTTTTTTTTCTTTCAAATGATTATTATTTTATTTATAATTAATAGTTGAAAATTATATTTATTTTATACATGTGAAAATTGTATAATTTTTAAATTTTGTTTTTTAATAATTCATACCCATCAATTTGATGACTATGATATTTTGGTCTACTCAATTACAATTTATTTAGACTCATGGTTATGTTTGTGACATGCTATCAATGATATTAAATTAAATGAAATATATTTCATTGGTTTTTTAAGATTTGTGTTTCATGTCACATATTCTATCAAACACAATGATCTTTTTATAATCTCTTATTTTATTATTCTCTCCACCTTAAATAAATTTAATCCTCAATATTTAAACATGATCTTAGCAATCAATGGTCTTTCATTTGAAAATAATTTTCTTCAAATCCTACATGATAAGAAGGTTCAATAAAATTCCCTCTTAAACAAGGTAAAGGTAAATTAAAATTTCTTCTATAATAACACATAACTAGGCATCCATGTAGGAGATATTTGGTGGGATTTCTCGATAAGGACATTGAAGAAATGATAAAATAATTATATAGTGTGATATAGATCATTGATCATAATAAACTGAACAATCAATGTAAATTTAATGACCACAAAACCATAAATTTATGATGTGTTAAAATACCATTTATTCATCGGATATTAAAGGAATCATATAACATTATTTTTTTCAAAATTACTTTCCTAGAGTTGATGGATTCTTTTACTATCATGATAGAGTATACTAGAATATATTCTTACAATTTATTCTTTTTATTCTTATTTGATCAATTCCCACTTTATTTCATTCTATATACACTAAATAACCTAGCTGAAAAAATATGCCTAAAGAACAAAAACAAAATTTAAATGGAACATAAGTTTCATAAATGAGAGATAAGTCCACACACATGTCTCTCAATATTTACCATAAGAAAAATGGTTATCAAGAGATGTCTAGTATAATAAATTAATCCCTATGCCACAATAGATACACCATAATACATTATTTAAGTATTTAACGAACATATATTTTATATAAAAACAATTCCACTTCAACCAAAACACCTTGTAGGCCAGTAGTAACCTTTGTACCCTTTCCAAACGTTAATTGTGAGTTCAAGCCCTAGGAACTTACTGAATACGATGGGTTTTCACCCAAAATATGGGTTTTCCTACTTATAAAACTATAATAATACATTTCCTATTAAATTTCCAAAAATAGGATGAGTCTCCTTAAAATAACATTGTTCTTCAAATCATTTTTTCACCATAATGTTTTTCCACACTAATTATTTTTTTCCATAAAATCGATTAATATTAATTAATTTTTATTACCTTACCATAAATGATAATTTTGAGACTAAAGGTTATATATTATTTTAATCATATGCCTAGAAAATGTAAATTTATTATTGCTTAAATAAATTTTTTAATAAAAAATAAACCAAACATATAAGATCCCAAACATTTCAACAGTTTATTTGGGATCATTTATAGTTAATATGTCATTTAGTGTTGAGAACTTTACATTTGGGTTTTAACATGGGGTGTATTATGGGTAAAAATTAAAAAAATAGAAGAAAAAGTGGCATTGCATGATTTTCGCATGGTTAGAGAAAACTATATACCCTAGCCCATAAAACTATGCAACCCAAGATAATGGAAATTTTCATAGTTAGCACATAGTTTGTCTTATTGTGTTACTTATTAGGAGTAATCATGAAATCTTAAAATAATTTGCACACAATTTAGGCATAATGTTTTGATAAATTGTGCACCTCTACTAAGAAAACTATGTGTGGGAATTAATTTCTCCTGAAAATTTATTTTAAAATTCCCCAAATCCCTAAAACAAAACTATTTTGACCCCTATTCATCCCTAGGTCCTCTTTCATGTTTTTGGATCTCTCTGTACAAATTCCAATCCCTCCTGACCACTGTTCCTCAAAAATCGAATCCTGGATCCATGGTCTGCTACTCACCTGGTTAGTGAATCCTCTCCTGGTTCGTCTCTCGTGCTTCCCCGATTCATTCCATTTTCTTTCAGTGATGTAATCTGATGTTATGGACATGTCCATATCTATTTTGATATATATATATATATATATATATCTAGATCTATGTCTACTAGATCTTCATTTATTTAATCTTGATTTAGGGTTTTCAGATTTAGATATCGTTTAATGTTATTGTGCCGCTCAATTTTGGGAATTTCAATTAGGTGATATTTCATAAATTAATTATTGTAGGTAATATAATATTCAATTCTCATATTTTTTATTTTCATTTGTGTATGAAAATTGTAGTATTTATAGTCTTATTTACCAATTTTAAATCCTAAATTTGGTTAATTATTGTGGCCAATTGATTAAGTAAATATTTTTGAAATTTATGATTAGTTGGGGAATTAAATATGAGATATATGGATTTTTGATTTAAATAATTAATTAGAAGATTAATTATGAGATATTTATATTATGACTTCAGATAACGAATTTTGGAATTATTTATAAATAAGTGAGATTGAGAATGAGATAATTAATTTCGAAATTGATTATGGTACTTTATGTTCGAGAATATTAATTAATTAGTTATTGAATTTATTAACGATTTTTACATACTTAATTAATTAGGGAATTAATTAATGCAAATTAATTACTAAAATAATTTTTTAATTTTTAATGAATTAATGTTATTAATTCATTTTTTAATTATTTAATTTTATTGATGCGATTAGCTAATTGCTAGATTAACTACCGAAATTGTAGAGTTTAAATAATTATTGAATTAATAATGAAAATTATGTGGATAAATTGTCACATCCAAGGTAATTATAGAATCATAATTCATAAAATATATTAATAATGAATTTGAAAGAAATTTTACTTTAAAAAGGATGATATGTCAAATATCATTCTCAACATGCAAAAATGGGTTTCTCTGAAATCGTTTGTTGCACAGTTTTATTAATATTTTTATTTTAAGTTGTAGTTGTCGCATAACCAATAGAATAGTGTGAATAAATGATATTAACTAAATTATGAAAATAGGGTTTAAATTTGTTTAAATAATTTTTCATTGGTTACCAAATTAATTGGGAAATAAAATAAAATAAAATTGAATATAAAGGATGTGTTTTTCTGAAAAATTTATTTAAATTCAATTATGTGAGTTTATAAAATAAAAAAACACACTGGGTGAATTTAATTAATAAAATATATATATATATATATTTAATATATTAAATTTAAAGTTTAAAATTCATCTTATATATTTTTAGACCTGATATAACAACAAATTAAATTTTTCTGATAAAAGAAGTATTTTTTTAATAAAAATGCAGTTTTGGCCCCTTTTGATGGAGAACCCATTTAAAATTAGGTTTATGACACTTTTATAAGATATATATGAAAAAATAAACTTCTTATTTGGAAGTGAGAAATCAAAAATTAATTTGGTCTATTTTTTTTTCTAAATAAATTGATATTTTTAATGAATAATGAAAAATACTATAATTTAATTCGAAACTTCTTTTTCATCTAGTTTATTTATATTATTATATTGTTCTTTTAATTTTTTTCAAAATGTAATTTGATTTTTTTCTCATTTAATCTTGTATAGTTCATTGGAAACAATTTCATATAGAAATTGAATAAAAAAACTATGTGACCTTTTATACATTTTACATAAAAATCCCATTTTCTCATTTTGACAATGGGATTAATTTTAAATTTAAATTTTCCACTTATATTAGTTGAGTTATAAAAAAACTAAGATAAATTATTTTAATAAGTATGAATAATATGAGTTAATATGATCAAACTAATTTTTGGTGAATGGTACTTTTAATATTTTATTTACCATGGTGAAAGTTAAATAGGGTAATTAAAGGTAGAAATAATATTATAATAATATAAAACTTCCCTAACACATTTCATAATCTAACTGGATGAGTTATTAATGACTAAGACAATACTTTGGTCAAAATTGTGGCTTTTAGAAGCCAATTTTGTGTGATTGTAACATTTATAATATTTATTTTAATGGAAAATATATCATAATCATGTATCTTATTACTAAAATAGTTTGAGTATGGGGTTATATTAGTTATATCTTAACCTATATATAGCAATTATAAAGATAAAAATATTACCTACATCATGTTAATTTATTTATAATTTTTAGGAATTAAATAAATAAATTTAATTATGACATAATGATGATGTTGTAATAGATTTATTAAAGAAAGAATCCAACAAATGACATTAATGATATTAAAATAAATATAATTTGAAATATCGCAGGACATTACAGAATTTTTTTCAGAAATATGAAATTTTATGATTTAGTTAATGTAGTTTTTTCAAAGGAATCATGTTGTTATGATATTTTTAAAAAGTGTGTATTGAATAGTTCCATAAATGACGTTATTCATATTTTAAAAAATAAAATACTTAATTAAATGATATAGAATTTATAAAAATTTTATATTCATATAAAAAGTTTACATAACTCTATAAATGTCATAAATGAATCATTTATTAGCCGTTTGGGAAGATTTGGTAATTATTTTAACTCTCAAAGTGTAAATTACTTGATAAAATGGTAAAAGTTAAAAGGTGTTAAAACAAAAAAAGATAAGGATTAAAAAATATCCAAAAAATATCTAATTCTTATTTTTTGATTACATATCGACTTATAATCATCCTTTATTTAAACTAAATATGTTTTTATCCTTTTGGAATCAATATTAAATTTATATTAATTTAATACTTTTAATAATTCTAAGGGTGCCCCTCCCCTCTTCTATAAAACGGCACTCATTCCTCTCGATTATTTCCACTAAAAAAAACTTTTCTATTTACCAATATCTTCCGAAAACCCTTCCAAGAATCCATCACCACATTCGTACGGCCTTATTTTAGGCAGAACATGCTCCCAAGAGTGTTAATGTGTTCTTCAAAGCTCATCAACCAAAGAATAGGTATCGTTTTCTTTACGTATTTATATTTTATTTTTTCTTTCACTTCCAAAAATTAATATTCTTGAAATATTAACTAAAAAATACATTATACTATATATAATAACAAGTTATTATGTTTATATCATCACTTAAATCTATCTCCACTTCCATCACATGAGAATGGAATTAATTATTCGTTCGTAACTGTGAACTATCACCTCCACAAATTGATATAATTTGTTTTCCATAATCTTCTCTCAAGACTACCCATAATGATGAAATTAATTTTTCTATAATATCTTAATGAAATTTGTATCATTATAATAGAATAATATATAAATTATGTTCTTACTTTCCATGCACATAAAAATGATAACTTCGTTCGTGCGTACGTGTGAACTATCACCTCCACGAAGCGATGCAGATTGTTTTTATTCAGCATGTAAATTTTATGATATATATAAGTTTATTTAAATAATTATTAGGATGTTAATTATATTATGATCATTCTGTAATGGTAAAATAATAAATACCTTATTTTCATAATGATCAATGAAGAATGGAAGTGTTACTCATGCGTACGTATGACCTACTATCTCTGTGATTATAACATTGTTCATTTTTCATACCATAAATAAATTCTTTGACTAAAATTATTTTTTATGTATAAAGGTTATTATTATGTCATGAATGTTTTTTTGGTTATTACGTACTTAATGTACACATGGGCAATTGACATCATAACATGTTCATTTTCGACTCATGTACTGAATATCGACAAAATGTCCAATATGGACTTAAATCATTATGTAATTGTTATAACATGGTAATAAGTGATGTAAAAGAAATAATGAACACGAAATCATTTTTCATGATAGTATAAATTAACCTATGTTTATTATTCATGAAGATAAAGGATGTACATGACGAGTGAGACTCAATGTAATGGACTTTGTCTCAATCTCATTTCATTGAGGAATATTTTGATGTTATACACTACCTTATTTAATAAGGTGTATGATCAAACCCTTTGACTTTTAATTAATTTTAAGGGTTTAAAAATGAATATTTTTATATGATGTATTTTACATTCTGTAAAAAAATGTCAAAATGACTTTTTTTTCATATGCGGCGACAACGACTTCTCTACCACCTTAATCATTATTTGATATTTGGATTACTCTATAAGAATTAATGTCTTTAAAAGGAAAAAAACTTTATTCCATTTTGGGTGTTTTGGTATTGAAAATGGGTTTGAAATTAGATTGAATATTCCAATATCTTGAAATAATTTCTTATGATTGTAAATGAAATTTAATGTGTGAAATGTTGATAATTTCAATCTTTTATGTGTTATGATTATACAATGGTACTTGAACATTTTATGGGTGGTAATGTGATAAACCAATGATGGGTGATTATTTGATAAACCAAATATGGGCGCTTTCATGATAAACCATGAATGGCTGTTTACGTTATACCCTCCAATGCATTGGTTATGATGTTGACCATTTTGAAATTCCATTTGTAAAATTGATGTGTATAAAAGTCGACCGTATGGTTATTACATTTATGTGTGATTAAGTACTAATTTACCTTTATATATTATATGTTTTTTTAAAGGTTGGGGCCGAGGCATAATTTTTTATCAAATCAATGAAAATACCTCTTTAATTGGGTAGAGGGAGACCCATTACATACCCTGAAGGCCCAGTGGGAATTTAGACCCTTACATGGCCCATAGACCAAATTTTTTGGCCCGAGGACCATTCTATGAATAGTACTGATACAGTACCCACCTGCTGTAGTACCACATAGTGCCCGCCACCGCTATAGTGCTCTGCTACAGCTACAGGGACCTGCCTCCACTATAGTGCCCGTCATTGCTATAATGTCACCACTACTACAGTGCTGCAACAGTACCTGCACCCAATGGGTTTTGAACCCCCATTTTTTCATATTATATGTTCCTTTATATGGGTTTTAAGGAAATATTTTGATTACAAAAATGGTATGAAATGATCTTATATTTAGTAATTTTTATTTATTACCTATTAAAAGTAAAAGGTATTATATTATGATAAAGAGTTCATATTTTACATGTTTTCTAAATGACTTATAGTTTTAATTATTTTTATATCCCATACTATGATTTTTATGCTCATCCCATGTTTTGAAAAAAAATCGACCGATTTAAAGAAGAATTGAGTTTGGGATGTGATCAAGGAAATTTTATGAAGTTTAAACATGAAATTAAATAATATTTATTTTAAATGATTTTTTATTTGTGAAAAAATGGATAGTGAGTATAGGTGTTTACCTTGTAATATTTGAGTTATTATGTATGGGTTATGGAATAATTCCCGAAATCTCTAGACCTAAAAATATCCTTGATTTGAATGAAAGAAAAATTATTGACTTATCTCAAGATTAAGTAATATTTAATGTTAGGGTCTAATAGGTGGTATCAGATGTACGTTTAGATAACATTAGAGGTTAGGGTTATATTTAAGAATAAGTTAAAAGTTACAAATAACCACAATGGTTAGTATAATATAAATTTTCATAGTTATTTTAGATAAATTGAATGAGTTTTATGTAACATGAAAACATATATCTTAGTGTATATCCTTTATCTCCCTCATAAGATAGTATATGATTATTTTATTGATATACTCACAATAACCTTTTGGTTTTAGTAAATAGATGGTTCTAGAAGGCACCAATTTAAATATGTATAGGAAGGAAAATGTGCTTGTTATATGATTAAGAAACAAAATGAAATGGTAGATTAAATGAGAACTCTATTGGTTATTCTAAAACATCTACTGGGAGAAAATATTAACCCCCAAAACCTTGGTTATTTTTACGAGGCATCATATATGAGAGAAAAAAATCACTGTGCAAGTTCATGAAATAATGATCATAAAGGTAAGAATATTTATCAATATATGTGTCATGTATGAGGAAATAAACACCTAGGAAATTGTTTTAAAGGGACGCAAAGGTGTTATAGATGTGGGAATGAAGGTCATAATGAAATAACCTACCATGGAAAGAGAAGTGTTTAGTTAACTCTTGGAATGGGATAGAAGTTCCATCCAAGTTATCAATTGAATGTTTTATATGTGGGTAGTATGGAAATTATGAAAATTGATATCTTATGAATAAGGTTTGGGAATGGGACTAGTAGGACTATAAAAATATATGTTTAGCAATACCTAATTCTATTCCAATTGAAGTTGAGGAAATTGAAAATGACATATGAATGGTATGGATTATTTCTTGTCTTATTTTTAAAATTATTGAATCTTATGACATGATTAATGTTTTTTGTAAGAAATAATTATTAAACAATAATATGGAAAATCGTGTTTAAAGGAACAGGAAGAATTCTAAATGATTAAAAAGTCTACATATAAAGGATTCAAGAGTTATGATAGACTGTAGGACGATGAAATGCATAAAAGTATTAATGATATTTTGATGATGGGATTACTTTGGAATATGTTTTTATAGTATGAGTAACCATGAATTATATTATGTGAAAATTTTATTTAATGAATAATTATCTTTTCATGTGTAGACATAATTACAAAGGTATGGATAACGATTAGGGTTTATATGATCTTTTATTTTGAGGTAATTATGGGTTATTACATATTGTGTTTCAAAATGAAATGTATGAGATAATCGTTGAGGATAAAACATGTTATGTGTATTTTTTAGGATTTTTTTATCATTTTGGAAATGTTATAAAAATATATAATTTTGAAAAAATAGAAACCAACAGGAAGGGTGAAAACACATTGCATCAGACAAGTCTATGGAAATAAAACCCACAACCAAAGTGCGACACACCTTTATCACCTACCACTGGACTATGAGAATTCCCAAGTTAGTATATAATTTTATTTTTAATTAAATGAGTTTATGTAATAATAATAAATTGATTTTGAGAACTTATGTTTTATCAAATGGATATCCTTGGTATAGGAAATTGACTTGGGGATTAAGTGATAAATGTTATTTTGGAAGACGTTCACTATTTTGGGAACCCTATATACCTAATGATAATAGAATACTATGGGATTTTATATGAGTAGTAATTGTTGAATTTTATTTTGGAAGAATCCAAGTTTTTGTTGTCGAATTATGGAAACTTGAGTTGTTTATGGAAATGATTAACCTCTCTTGAAGAATAAGTGATTTTGGAAATTACTTTTTGGTATGAGAAATTAAGAGTGATTGAGGTTATTTTGAGATAAAAGACTATGTAATCACACTCTTCTATGTTTTGGGTTTCAAACTCAGTTGGGATTTTTTGAGGTATTTATGGAAAATTATTTTTTTAATGGTGTATGTTGTGCTTTTGGAATTATAGTAGAATTTTATAGATTAAAACTAGTATTTCTTATTTTAGAGATTATTATATTTGGGCAATTATATTATTTTATAATAACTTTTGGGTTTTGGTTAATGTTTTAAGATAGGATGAACAAACAGTTAATATTTTGCGGATTATGTGATTCTCTAGATGTTGATTATAGTGGTTTAGGCTTGAAACAAATTCCCCTTAATACTCATTATTTATAGAATGATATGAGTTTGTAGTGGAATTCGATTAGTTGATGAAACTCTATTTGTCAAGTAAGTATATTTCTTTTTGTTCTTATTGTAAATAGTAAAATAATTACACAACTCTTCGAAAAGGATACTAAGAAAACGTTTTCTTTTTTACTTTTCCTACTATGATCACAATGTACATTTAACTCATCACATTTTTTTTTGTTTTCTGATAGTTAACTTTCACTTGATCATGTTTTTTATCACCCTAATTAGGAACAAGATGGTTAGTTTTTCTTCTATATCCATGTTTTCCAACATGGAATCTTAGTATGCATTATCTCATGTGACCTTCTTAACTTCAGTTTATTTATTTTAATTTTTTAGTTTTATTGACTCTTTTTTCGATGTTAGATTTCAATGAAGTAATTTTGAATAGTGAAACATTAGTTACCAGGCCCAAAATTAAAATTGCGAGGATACAATTTCTAAAATAAGTCTAAGGATATAACACCCCAATTAATTATAGAATAAGAATGTTTTATATTTATTGATAATTATTTAGATATAAATTTAACTTTAAAAAACGTTATGACTAATAGCGTACCTGACACACAATAATGGGCTTATCCGAAATCTTGTGTTGTAAAATATTATTAATATTATTATTTTAAGTTGTAGTTAACTCATAACCGTTAGAATAGAGGTAATGAATTAGATTAACTAAATTATGAAAATAGTGTTAACACATGTTCATATAATGATTCATTGGTTACCATATTAATTATGAAATTAAGAAAAACAAATTGAATATAAAGGATGTGCTTTTCCTGAAAAACCTATTTACATGAAAATAAGTGAGTTAAAAAAACAATAAAATCACTATTTATGGATTTTATTAATTAAATATATATGTAATATATTCAATGGAATTTTAAAATTTTATCTTATATTTTTCTAGAAAAGATATAAAAAAATTAAATTTTATAGATAAAAGAAGTTTTTATGAAAAAATGTATTTTGGGAGACTTTTGATGATGAATCCATTTTAAATCTATTTTTCAACACTTTTTCTAATTTATATTTGAAAAAATAAACTTTTTCTTTGGATGTGGGACATAAAAAGTTACTTTGGTTGAAATTTAGTATTTTTTGATTAAATTCATTTTTAATGAATACTGTAAACAATACATTTTAATTAAAAACAATTGTTTTGTATAATTTACATATATAGTAAGATTGTTCTTTTAATTGGGTTTAAAGTGTAATTAGATTATGTTTTTATAATTTGATCCCATTTATTTCATTGGAAGCAATTTTATCTTGAAATTGAAAAGAAAAACTAAGTGTACTTTTGAGCGTTTTACTTAAAATAACCCGTTTTCTCATTCTGACAATGGGATTAATTTTAAATATAATTTTTCAAATTTTTTGATTTTTATTTTGAAAAATTAACATACATATTTTTAATTATTATGAATAATTTGTTCCAATAGGATCAAAATATTTTTTTATATATAGTAACTATAGTTTTTGATTTACCACGGTTAAAGGTAAATAGAATTATTAAAGTTAAAAATAATATTATAATAATATAAAACAACCCTAACACTTGTCCTAATATTATTTGAAACACTCATATATTTTTAAATAAATTTATTATTGAATTTATTCTACACTGAGTCTGCACACACAAAAATCCATGATATTTATAAGAGATAGTTATAACATGGTCATTATATATAATTTTCTGCATCTCTCATTTGAATTTAAAAAAACTGACATACATAGTTGCGATCGGTAAGATATTTAGAGTTTTATATAACCAACTTACGTTTTTAGTGAATAGTAACTTACCCTTATGAATTTCAACTCACCCTTATGAATACAAATGCACCCTTTTTAATAGAAACTACACCCATCTGTGTATAAATAAAATATAGGCACCATATAATTGAGAGTGAATATTTAAAAAATTATAAATTAAATGTTGATATTTTCTGTCTAATAAATATTTAATTATAATTATAAATCAATAAATTTATTTAAAATTAAATTCATTATCAAAAAATATATTCTCAAATTAATATTTTTTTCCTCTTAAGTTAGGATAATTTTTTGAGACCTCAGTTAATTTTTAAAAGTATTATATAATTAGTTTTAAATTTAAAATAAGCATTTTCAAGTAAGTATTTGTTTTATTTGAAAAATAATTTTATCTTAGTTAGAATTTTTTTTTGATAAAATATAGTTATTTTTTGAATTATACATGTTGAAAAATGGTTAGGGTAATTTTTTTTATTTTCTAAAATACGTGAATTTTTTGTGAATAGGGGAATTTGAAAATTTACGAAATATGAAAAATAAATGGATTCCTATATCATGATTGAGTCATGGATGATGTAAATGACTATTAGTTTGAAATCACATGTACTTATTACTATTTTTATTCCCATGAATCAAAAATAATTATAGTCTTGAGCCAAAATAATAAACTAGTAATTAAAATAATGAAAAAACCCTCCCCTCCTCCACTATAAAAAATACCCCTCACTCCCTCTTCTCTTAAACCCTATCAGGCCTTGTTCCCTATATAAATTATGCTAAAATATCCTCCCAAGATCATACCCACATATATAAGCTCTTGTTATCTTATAATGTCCAAATCCTCTACCCTAAAGAGGCTCTCAAGGAAGATAAATTGAAAAGGTAAATTCCTCCATTCATTTCTTCTATTTTCATTCATGTTCCTTTCTTTCTTTTTATTTCCTAACATCCATTCCTCCAAATTTTATGATAACTAAATTATCTTAAATTTACTATAATTTTGTTATGATAATTAAATAATTCATCATCACCTCTCATTTCCCCTCCTTTTATACTAGAAATGAAAATACCATCTGAGATGTGTTAATTTATCAAATTTAAGGATGACGAGTTTTCAAATTATATTACCATATTTAATTATGGTCATGAAACCCTTGTTATGGTTGAAACAGATCATTATATAGGTAATATATCATATGTAATTTTATATAATCAATTTTTAAACATGGTATTAATTTATAGAACAAAATGAGTTCATTGTGATCGAAAAACAAGTAAATTAATCCAAGCATTTATCATAAAAAATTTATCTAATGATTAAACCTCACACGAAGTAACCAAATGGATTATATGATCATTTAAACATATATACGAAAATTAATAACATATAACATCAATTCTTAAATTTAATTCTCATTTTACATTAGCTTCCATATAAGAGAACCGATCATGAAAACTAATGAAACGAGCACTCACAAACGATGATATTGAATCTATAAACCCATAAAAAGATCATAAATGAACATAATATAATTATAATAAATAAAATACATGTATAATAGGTTATGAGTTAAGTTATTAAGAATTATAATATTTTATTCCAGGACCTTAATTTCATGGGCGGAACATATTCAGACATAAGGTAAGGGTTTCCTACCTGAACATCCTTTTTCATTCAGGTTACACATTATCTTTCTAAATCTCAATTAAATTCTTATTTATTAATATTTACTCATCATAAATTCTCTATGAATTATATATATTTTTGTACCAAATAGAATCCATTTTTCTTTCATGGATAGATACATTTTTTAATTGGATCTTTCAAAAATTATTCTGAAAATATAAGCCCGGTTCAAGGGAATTTATGGAATTCTTAACTATTTTCAAGGGAACTCGATAATATGATTTTTAAAAACCAATAATTTTATTAAATAAGTCATTTTATCATGAGAAAACTATATTATTTTAGTTCTGGTTTTATACAAATATTTTTCCAGAAGAACACTTCTTTTCAAAGAAATAGAGTATTTATCTCAACAGTTACTCAATGATATTATAATAGTAATTTTTTCTATCTCAACACTATTGTTGAATATTATGTATAATTGGGGATAATATTCTATGGTATCGTCTAGAATATTGTATATAATTTTTTATAATTAGTTTGACTACGGATGTTCGATCATGAAACCATTTAACATATTACTCCTAATGGTTTTTTTATGTTTGGGGAAAGTCATTCACATTTCAAATTTTACTTTCAATATAAATGTATTTATTATTTAAGATTATACCCATTAATATGAGGAATTATGTGGACTTAGAAAGTGATGGGTTGGGCCCTCTATACCCCCTTGATGCATTGGTAGGTCTCATTAGACAAAACAGATATGGACTTGGTCGAAGCCTTGCTGATTTTCAGATATGGTTTTGGTTAAGGCCTTAATCGTCTTTATATGTCCTAGTTGAGGCCCTATCATTATATTTCAGAATGTCAAGAATTATTAATTTCCTCATTATGAAACTAGTGATTGATATTCCGTGTGATTATTCTACTCGTAGAATATCTATGATTAGGTTTTAGGGAATTATTTAATCAGTTTTTATTCCTTCCATATTATTCTCAAGTATATTTCTAATGGAATGACACAAGAGCCTCATCCCAGTTGGTGAGGACTCAGAAAGTGCATCAAAGAGACCCGAGTTCAAAACTAGGAGGAGACATATTGTCAGGGGGTACTATAGCAGGTACTGTAGTAGGTATTGTAGCAGGTAGTGTAGAGGCAAGAACTACTCATCTGTTTGGGATTTTGAGCAACTGGGTTGGTCCTTAGGTATTTTAAGGACTTCTAGCCACCCAAGGACAGTGGGTTAGTAAGTATTTAGGGCCACCTCAAGGCCTTCAGGTAACCTCAAGGCATTCAGGCCACATGATTTTGTTCTTAATGGACCAGGATAACCCTTCAAGGAGTTGACATCAGATGAGGATTTAGAGCAGCCGTATTCATCAGAGTAGTGGCTAGTGGATGTGTAAGAAATAGAGTGTATGCAGTTTCCATTAGAACCATCCTTTGTATGCAAGGGAATCTTTTCCAAACAACCATGTGAAGGTGGAGAGGTGATATCATGATGCAGATTCTATGGAAGAGTAGTTCCATGTAGTTATAGTCTGGATATTTTCTCTAATACCTACAGGTCATGTAATCACTAATACTATAGGACTTGTAAGGGTTC
The DNA here is from genome assembly GCA_963277665.1 of Viscum album. Lineage (NCBI taxonomy): Eukaryota > Viridiplantae > Streptophyta > Magnoliopsida > Santalales > Viscaceae > Viscum > Viscum album. The sequence goes on along the minus strand of OY728159.1, from coordinate 676,518,397 downwards.
CCCCTCATTCCATGAAATGGGGGTTAATCAAAATCAATAAAAACAATCCCTTTGGGCCATTTGAGCAAAGGTGTGCATTTTTAGTTATTCAACATGCCTAGTTTTCATATTTTCTTCTTTTGTATTATTTACCCTTACGGATCATCTGATCTCACCACATTCTCATGTTTTATATTCACAAGGCTGTGAAGAATTATATTATAAATGACTCTTAAGGATAATCTAGGAGATTATATGTGATTCAAAAGAAGTTTTTATGTTTTATTTCTTTTCAGGTTGTAATGTTGATCTTATTAATATATATGGATTTCCAAAACTACTAAACTACTCAATCATTTGGGATGGGTATTCCTCTTTTATATTCCAATTTAATAAGGAAAGGCACAGACACAGGAAAATAGGGTTCTATTCCATAAAATTTGTATTAGAGGACATTTAGTAGAAAAAATGGAAATTTAATTTATAAAATGTAGATTATAGATCAAAACCCAAAGATATTCTTTGAGGATAGACATACGAGAACATCCAAGAATTTTGGTATGGAATAGATTATGTGGATTATTCTAGAAAATATATCCATGTCTGGATATTACAAGTGGACATAGTTCGGGCATAGATGTACCTAGGTGTAACAACTCAGACATGGTGTTTTGGGGTTGACATGGGGTATCCTAGTACATGAAACTGGTCCTTACTGTGCACTTGGTTTGACACTCTTGTGGGGATTTTCTTAGGATAATTCATTTTTTCATTACAAACCATTCAGAAGGAATTAAATATAAATTTTTCTTAAAATAAACAATGATTACGAGATTAGATATGAATATGATTTAAATATAGGATAATTATTTTTCTATGTTGAGATTATACTTTTGATTTATAACCTAATTTGGTGTATGTCATTATTTAGAAATGGAACCCAGTGGAATGAATAGAAACCAAATGAATGTGTGTATCTCGTGTTGGGATTTCCCTCTGATGCAAGATAATGATATTGGATACGGTGCCACAACTAGTGCAGAGAAACTTATAACGACATTGGGGAAGTTGAATTAGGTTATGAACAATAACCTTACCCATATGTAGCATTATGATCCACATTGTGGAGGAGCTATGTTAGGCCGCATTATGTGATAACAACCTCCATCAATCAATTGGACTATAAACTCACTCGTAGCATAGTAGTGGATAATAAATTTTAATGAAGATATTTAATGCTTTGGGAGGTAACAAAAGATATAAGGTTGCCATGGTGGTTTATCATACATTGGTAGATTTGGATCTGTGGTTGTCGATAATTCAAAACATAAAGGAGGAGGAAGAAATATAAGAAATAAAATATAGGGATTTCATGAAACTTTTTCTAGAAAAATACATCCCTTTTGAGCAAAGGGAATATGTGGAAATAAAGATTCTAAATAAAAGGAAAAGGAGGATGAGAATGTTGAAAAGTACGAAGATAACATCAGAAAGGTAGAATGACATTCCTCAGACTACATACGTAATCGAAGGATCAAGATTGATCAATTTTTTAATGGTTTAAAATGATTTTTTTGGAAGGGCACTAGTCTCCAAAATTTTCACTCCATTCAAAGATATTATCACATGTGCTATCTAGAGAGAGAATGATTTCTCTAGGTCCTTTAAAATTAAGGGAAAACAAGAGAATAAGAGGGTGATGGTGGTAAGAATGGATAAATGGAATAATAAAAATGGTAGTTTTCAAACATCTAATACTTGTGGAAGAAAAAACAATAGAGCCTACATAAAAGGAAATAAATTCTATTACAAGTGTGGAGAAAAGGGCCACCAATATCGTGATTTCAAGGGAAATAAAGAAGCTATCAATTTTCAATGATATAATTATTGGTATATGGGTCACTATACTAATTATTTTCCAAAATATCAAGGAAACAAGCCTAAAAAAGGCCATGAGAGCAAGGCCAATCATATTATCTCACAAATACCAGGGTTGATGTTCCTAATGATGCGGTGGTAGGTAATTTAATCATTTCCTAAAACATATCTCATGCTTTATTTTATTTTAGATCATCACATTGTTTTATATCTTACCAGTTTTTTAAGAAAATTAGATTTTTATCAATTTGATATAATAAAGGAGTTGTCAGTAAAAACGTCTAAGGGAAGTATCAATGAAACAAATGTAAATCAACCCCCCTTATGACACATAAAAATGCCTTAGTTTCAAACCATATCATCATACCCATTATCAACTTTGATATAGTCCTCAGTATGGATTGGCTTTCAAATTATGATAAAAAAATCTATTACCAGAATAATAATGTTATAATTTTTTAGAACACTGTAGAATCAAATATCTTTATAGCAGAAACCTCACCATCTGATTCTCAAATAGATCCACCTCTATTATCTCTACTAAATTAAATTTTTAGAGAGGAATAAATTGAAATATCTATGTGTGAGGAAAAGAATGTTCATATAGAGGATATACCTATTGTGTAGGAATATGTTTATCTGTTTCCATATGATTTACCAAGACATCCTCTAGAGTGGGACGTTGAGTTATCTATCGATTTAATTCCGGGTTCAAGACCTATATCAAATAATCATTATATAACTTCCACTATGGAGTTAGCATAACTGATGAAAAAACTAGAGTAATTGAGTGATAAAGGATTTCTCTACCCTAGTGTTTCTCTATGGGTAACCTCTATTGTTTTCATCAAGAAGTAGTATAGATCAATGAAGCTATGTTTTGACTATAGGGAGATCAATGCTATTATGATAAAGAACAAGTATCCTCTACCTTGCATTCATGATTTATTTGATCAACTTTATAAAGCCCAATAATATTCAAAGATTTATCTTTCATCTGGATATCATCAGTTGCTTGTGGGGAAGGAAGATATTCCAAATACATCATCTCGAACTAGGTATAAGCATTTTGAGTTTATAGTAACGCCTTTTGGACTAACTAATACACCCTCTTCTTTTAGGGATCTAATGAACACTGTTGTCCATTAATATCTTTATGACTTTATTATGGTATTTATTAAGGATATCTTGGTATACTCCAAAAGCTACAAAGACCAGGAAAATCACTTTTCCATTACTATGGAGAATCTTAGAAGAATGGAATTATATGGTAATTTTAGAATGTATGAATTTTGGTTTCAATTTTTTTCTTTCAGTGGCCATATTATATCTAAGGATGGAATATCTATTGATGTTGTGAAGGAAAAGGATATTCAGAAATGACCTACACCAATGAACATAACTGTGGTACATATTTTTATTGGTTCAGAAGGTTATTATATACGTTTCATTAAGAACTTCTCCTGATTAGCCAACCAATTAACTAAGCGTACTCGTAAAGGGGTTAAGTTATTGCAGACAAAAGAATGTGAGGAATGTTTCAAATAATTAAAGAGTATATTAGGGAATGATCTGGTCTTAAATCTACCATTATAGAGGTATGGGTTTGTGATATATAGTTTTGCTTCAAAGAATGAACTTGGTTGTTCTCTTATGCAGAATGATAGAGTTATTAAGCATCAAAGAATATAAAAATTTGTTAACAAAACTATCCTACTCATGATCTTGAGTTAGCTGGTATAATTTTTCTTTGAAGATATGGAGACATTATCTCTATTGTGAAATATGTGAGATATATACGGACCATAAGAGCATGAAATATATCTCTTTAAAGAAATAACTCAACATGAGGAAAAGGCGATTGCTAGAACTACTCAAGGATTATGATTTTTTAATACACTTTCACCTATGAAAGGTAAATAAGTTATATAATTCTTTGAGTATAAAGGATCATGGAGTTTTAACAAAATAAGGATTGAAAAGAATCTTGTATTCATGGATCTAGTAAGGATGTACATGGGAATCATAAAAAAGGTGAAACATCATTACATTTTCAACTGGATTCCAAACCGTCTTTATTAGAAAGGATTAAAAGTTCTCAGCCTAATATCAAGAATCTTCAAAAGAAAATAAATGATTTGAATGATGGGATATTTATAGACTTCATATATGAATATGGAATTCAAAAATTTGGTAAGTGGAATTGAATTCCAGCTATACCTAATCTAAATAGGGAGCTATTGGATAATACCCATAGTTTGAATCTCTCTATACATCCTGGTAGCAATAAGATGTATAAAGATTTTAAGGAACATTTCTCGTGGGATAACTCGAAGATAGAAATTGCTAATTATACATCAAGATGTTTAGTTTATAAACATGTGAAGGATAAAAGGGAAAATCCTAGAGAAG